>JARGCV010000037.1:5000-605000 GCA_034064705.1 Bothrops alternatus
CTGAAGTTGCCCCAGTGCTCAGAAAAACAGTGCTGACTGGATAGGACCCAAAATGCTATCGAAACCACCCTGGGCTTCATCTGCCTCCCGCTTGCTGCAAAGCTACCCGCTTACCTGTCTCGTCCCCTCCTTTCTGTTTTGGATTCTGCTGCTAAGATGGCTCTGGAAGTCCTTTCTGACTAACCCCCCCACCCCCACCCCGGCCAGAAAGTAAAGTGTTAGGCCCGTAGGAAAGGGCCTTGTCTGCACAGCTAAGCGGACTGTGCGACGGGACCCTGGAAGAACAGGGTAATCTTGCATCTCTTTCACCCAGCTTCGACCCGAAACTTATCCTGATGCTTCATTTGAGCTGATTTCAATGGCATAAGGTTTATTTGTTTGTTTGTTTGTTTATTTATTTATTTATTTGGGTTTGTATGCCGCTCCTCTCCGGGGACTTGGAGCGGCTAACTTAAACCTTAGCGTACTAAACTCTAGGAATAAACATAACCATAAACCAGATTTTGAAAACGGTTAGGATTAATTGCTGTCTACCCTTTTAAAATAAAAAACACAAAAGCGTAACTGTAAGGGCGCTTGCTTGCAACAGCGGTACTTTTGTTTTTTAAATCATCAAGCGGAGCAACCTTCATGGCATGGGACCAGGATACTTACGGGACCGCCTTCTGCCACATACTTCTCTACGACCGGTGAGAGCGCACAGGGTCAGCCTCCTCCGGGTCCCTTTAGCGAAACAATGTCATCTGGCGGGCCCTAGGGGGAGGGCTTTCTCTGTTGTGGCGCCCCCCCTCTGGAACCAACTGCCTCCTGAAGTCCGCGTTTCTCCAACTCTCCCGGCCTTCTGGAAAAACCTAAAAACTCATCTTTGCCGGCAAGCCTGGGGATGATTGTAGTTGATTGTTGCATTGAATGTGTGTTTTTTTTATTGGTTTTTAGATATCTTGTTTGGGTTTTTATATTGTAATTCTTTGTTATATATAATCTATCTTTATAGTTATTTCTAATTTTACATTGGGTACGTTTGTTTCTAAGTTATTTTGTATCTAGCCAGCTTTTGTTTCTTCTACCATCAAAGTTCTTGATAAAACGCTAACGCTGCAATCTACAAACCACATTTCTGCAATTGAAATCGCTCTTTAAATTACACAAGAGGATTGCTCAGAAATCAAAAGCTCGGCCAAAGAGATGTGTTCTTACCTTGTCCCTAAATGCCTGGAAAGCGGGGCCCGTGAGCATCACCCCAAGATTCTGCCTGCCAGGCGTGCCACAAAAGGCCCTTTCCGGTAGACTGCCAAGCTCTACTAGCGGGAAGGCCCTTGGAAAGGTCCCTCCCACTATTTTCCACCAAAATTGAAATATTTATAGGAGCAACCTCCCACCGTGTTTCCCGCTGCCTCTTGGGGTTCTTACTGGGCTCCCAACCTCACTCCATTTCCATCTTTCCTGTCTCTTTAAAAGGAAAAGCCTTAACCTCACTGAAACTGGCAAAAAAGGGGGAAAAATCCTCAAGGACAACTCATCTGTCCCCCCCCAGTTCCTTCTTAACAGCCACAGCAAGGGGGGGTCACCCATCCGGCAGAGGCTCTAGGCTGGAAGTCCAGGGAGCGTGACCTCCTTTCTCCACTGCCTTTTCCAAAAAGGCTGAAGCTTTCAGCCGGCAGGCCTTTCCAGGATTGGCGTCCCCACCCTTCTTCCTGGCCGCTACATCAGTCAAAAGCAAATAGAATAAGAGGGAGTAGCAGAGCTAAAGGGGAAACAATGGCGGACTGCGTTGTTTGGCGACCCCCGTGAAATGGTCGTTCGACCCCAAATGGGGTCGCGACCCAGAGGTTGAGAACCGCTGGTTTACAGCAACCTGGAGAGGAAAGGAAGGAATCTCCTGCCCTTCCTAACCCTGACTTGCTTTGGACGAAGATCTACAACAGTGGTTCTCAACCTTCCTAATGCCGCAACCCTTTAATACAGTTCCTCATGTTGTGGTGACCCCCAACCATAAAATTATTTTCGTTGCTACTTCATAATTGTAATTTTGCTACTGTTGTGAATTGTAATGTAAATATCTGATATGCAGGGTGTATTTTCATTGTTGCGAATTGAACATAATTAAATCATAGTGATTAATCACAAAAACAATATAGCAATGCTCGACGGAGAAGCTTACTCTTCCTTGCTCAAAATTGTTGCGAGGGAGGGAAGTGGAAGGAAGGAAGGAAGATTGAAGGGGAAAGGAAGGAGATGGAGAAGGAAGGAGATTGAAGAGGGAAGGAAGGAAGGAAGAAAGAAAGGAAGGAAGGAAGGAAGATTGAAGAGGAAAGGAAGGAGATGGAGAAGGAAGGAGATTGAAGGGGGAAGGAAGGAAGGAAGGAAGGAAGGAAGGAAGGAAGGAAGGAAGGAAGGAGAGAGATTGAAGGGGAAGGGATGGAGTTGGAAGGAAGGAAGGTTGAAGGGGAAAGGAAGGAGATGGAGAAGGAAGGAGATTGAAGGTGGAAGGAAAGAAGGAAGGAAGGAGAGAGGGATTGAAGGGGAAGGGGTGGAGATGGAAGGAAGGAAGATTGAAGGGGAAAGGGAGGAGATGGAGAAGAAAGGAGATTGAAGGGGGAAGGAAGGAGAGAGATTGAAGGGGATGGAGATGGAGATGGAGATGGAGATGTAGATGGAGATGGAAATGGAGATGGAAGGAAGGAAGGAAGGAAGGAAGGAAGGAAGGAAGGAAGGAAGGAAGGAAGGAAGGAAGGAAGATTGAAGGGGAAAGGACCAAGATGGAGAAGGAAGGAGATTGAAGGGGGAAGGAAGGAAGGAAGAAAGGAAAGGAGGAGAGAGATTGAAGGGGAAGGGATGGAGATGGAGATGGAAAGAAGAAAGGAAGGAAGATTGAAGGGGAAAGGAAGGAGACGGAGAAGGAAGGAGATTGAAGGGGGAAGGAAAGAAGGAAGGAGAGTGAGATTGAAGGGGAAGGGATGGAGTTGGAAGGAAGGAAGGAAGATTGAAGGGGAAAGGAAGGAGATGGAGAAGGAAGGAGATTGAAGGTGGAAGGAAGGAAGGAAGGAAGGAAGGAAGGAAGGAAGGAGAGAGAGATTGAAGGGGAAGGGATGGAGATGGAGAAGAAAGGAGATTGAAGGGGGAAGGAAGGAAGGAAGGAGAGAGATTGAAGGGGAAGGGATGGAGATGGATGGAAGGAAGGAAGGAAGATTGAAGGGGAAAGGAAGGAGATGGAGAAGGAAGGAGATTGAAGGGGGAAGGAAGGAAGAAAGAAAGGAAGGAAGGAGAGAGATTGAAGGGGAAGGGATGGAGATGGAGATGGAAGGAAGAAAGGAAGGAAGGAAGATTGAAGGGGAGAGGAAGGAGATGGAGAAGTAAGGAGATTGAAGGGGGAAGGAAAGAAGGAAGGAGAGAGAGATTGAAGGGGAAGGGATGGAGTTAGAAGGGATGAAGGAAGATTGAAGGGGAAAGGAAGGAGATGGAGAAGTAAGGAGATTGAAGGGGGAAGGAAAGAAGGAAGGAGAGAGAGATTGAAGGGGAAGGGATGGAGTTAGAAGGAATGAAGGAAGATTGAAGGGGAAAGGAAGGAGATGGAGAAGTAAGGAGATTGAAGGGGGAAGGAAAGAAGGAAGGAGAGAGAGATTGAAGGGGAAGGGATGGAGACGGAAGGAAGGAAGGAAGATTGAAGGGGGAAAGAAGGAGATGGAGAAGGAAGGAGATTGAAGGGGAGAGGCGCTGCCAAGGACGCACAATTGCCCGGGGAGGGTGGGAGGCTCTGGCGGAGAGCCTGGTGGAGAGCCAAGTGGCACCTCCGGGGACTCCGAAGTCGCGCAGATCCGCGCGCCTCGGAGCCGCCGGCCGCCCTCTCACACCTGCCAACCTGGAGCCCTCCATCCTCATCCCGGCACCTCCAATTGTTACAAGACTGTGGCTACAGAACGTCCAGAAAGAAAGCACAATTAGTTCAAAAGACTGTAATGTGTTTAGGCTATGAACTATCACAAGGGCAAAGAACTTTGGGCCCCCAGAGAAAGCAAGCTGTGTTACAGATTCCCATTCCCAAAACAAAACAGGAAGTTAGAGCCTTTTTGGGAATTACAGGCTTCTGTAGAATTTGGATTCCTAACTTTGCTCTCACAGCTAAACCATTGTACCAAGTTTTAAAAGGACCAGAAAAAGAACCTCTTTTGTGGCAACAAGAACAAACCCAAGCGATGAAACAACTCCAACAGGCTCTAACCACAGCACCAGCTCTAGGACTACCTGATATATCTAGGTCATTCTCACTTTATGTCGATGTGAGACAGAATGTGGCTTTAGGAGTTCTTACCCAAAAGCAGGGAAATTGGAACCAACCAGTCGCTTATCTGTCAAAACAGCTAGACATGGCCTCGCAAGGTTGGCCACAATGTTTAAAAATTCTAGCAGCAGTTATGCCTTTACTGCAGGAGGCAAACAAGTTAACCTTTTCAGCTCCAGTAGTTGTTTATACTAGTCATGCCCTGCAGACAATTATTGACAATAAGGGACATTTATGGATCAGCAATCAAAGGATGCATAAGATACAGGCCCTTTTATTAGAAAATCCACAAGTCACATTGCAACAAAGTTCAACTTTAAACCCAGCCACTTTAATGCCAATACCAGATTCAACTAGGCCTGTGCATAACTGCATGCAAACAATAGAGCTACAATATTCTTGCAGGCCTGACCTTACAGACCAACCCTTGCACAATCCAGAGTTTCAGTGGTTCACTGATGGATCCAGCTTTATGGATCAAGGAATTAGATACTCTGGTTACGCAGTTGTCTCTCAAACTGCGATTGTGGAGTCAGCACAGTTACCTAGCCAAGCAAGTGCACAATTTGCAGAATTATATGCCTTAACCAGAGCATTAGAAATAGCTGAAGGAATGACTTTAAATGTATATACAGATAGTAAATATGCATTTTGACTGTACACGCTCATGCGGCGATCTACAAAGAGAGAGGATATTTGGACTCCATAGGCAAGATTATCCAATATGTAACTTTGATTAAAAGACTTATCAAGGCAGCACAGTTGCCATCTAAAGTTGCAATCATCCATTGTCCTGGACATCAAAAAGACTTAAGCCTTATTACCCAGGGCAATAGGAAAGCAGACAAAGAAGCCAAAAGAGCTGCGTGGGAAGGCCTCCCTCTCAACTCAGATGTCACTAGGTTTATGTATTTAGACACCTACTTAGAACAACTTGATCCTACATATACACAGGAGGAAACCCAAAAATTGAAACAGGATGTACAAGCTGAACTAGTTAAAGGCTGGTACACACTTCCCGATGGACGCATTGCTGTTCCTCTTGCACTTGCCCGCCCCCTTATTTTTCAAGCCCATAAGCAACATCATTTAGGAAAAACTGCATTATTACAACAGCTTGAACGTTTTTTCTATCTTCCCTTTGCTTCTTCGCTAACAGCAAAAGTATGTTCTCAGTGTTCCACTTGTGCCCAAACCAATGCACGCCAAGGACCGGTAATACCACCCGGTCAACAACCAATCGCTTATTTTCCAATGGACTATGTCGTTGTTGATTTTACTGATATGCCCAGAAGTAAGAAATATATAACCCTGTTAGTTATAATTGATACCTATTCAGGGTGGATTGAAGCCTTTCCAACTGTAAATAAGAAAGCTATACAGGTTGCCAGAATATTTCTGAAAGAAATTATTCCTAGGTTTGGTTGCCCTTCTAGGATTTCATCAGATAATGGCCCTGAATTTGTACACCAAATCAATAAGTCTTTAGCCCAAGCATTAGGAATCAAATGGAGATTTCATTGTGCCTTCCACCCTCAATCAGCTGGAAAAGTGGAACGTGCTAATCGCACAATTAAAGCACTTATTACCAAATTTTGTTTGGAAACTCATCTTCATTGGCCAGATGTTTTGCCTATGGTTTTGTATGCAATCAGACTGGCCCCCCGCACTAAATTACAACTTAGTCCTTATGAGCTCATGTTTGGCTGTCCCCCTTGTCTATTTAAACCTGACAGTCAGGGCTGGCCGGACTTGGCTCATAAGGGGGGAATAGACCAACAGAAATTGTTGCATCAGTTACAGCTTCATAATTTGGCTGTTTTAAACTTGCGCCATTATATGATGCAACAACAACCCCCTCCAGTAGTTACAGCAACACATGGGTTCAAACCAGGAGACAGAGTGTGGGTAAAGCACTGGAAATCAGATCCCTTGAGCCCAAGATGGAAAGGACCGTATACTGTTGTCATGTGTTCTCCTTTGGCAGTGAAAACCTTGGAGGGAAAGTCCTGGATCCACTGGAGTAGATTGAAAGCAGCTGCACCTGCAGATCCAGTAACTTACAAGGTGGATAAGACTGACAAACCTTTGGTATTGAAATTTACAAGAAATACACCCTGTTGAACCCTACCGGCAACGGGTTCTCAACACACGGTGTGAACAACAACCCTGCTGAGACACTCCGGACGCTGTCTCTCTACGCACGGTGGAAGATATGAGGATTCTACAGCTCATAATACCTGTTAGTTATTTAATATGGGGAATATACACACACATTCCTACACAAATCAGTGCAAAGGCTACACGAGAGGTCATAATGCAAAAACCCTCTAATAAAAAAATATTGAGTAGCACACACAAAGAAATAACAAAAACACAGGGAAACCAAGATTGTCAAAACTGCATCAAGACTACCAAACAAGGAAACCAGATAACCAAGACTTTGATTTACCATACAATGAAACCAGAAGGGTGCCAAGATAGCTCCCCTAGCTCTTGTACATACAACAGAACCACATATAAAGTTTGTAGAAAAGGGGCCCAAGATCAGTGTTATAATCCCAAGTCTGATCCAGATCGTTGGGCCTTACAAATCAAAACACATAGAACAAGAAGTAGCTATAGGGACCAGGCACTATTAGGGATCTCCCAATGGAAATCCAACCCAGACTCCAGTTTTAGTGTCACCTTTGATGTTTGCAAAGCAGCTAATTATTGGACTGCAATATATGGTTGTGGAGGGATCAGTAATTTCCACAGCTATATCCCAAACCATAAGTACTTGTGCCCACCAGATGGATGTGCAGTCTCCGCGGTCAAATGTAAGTGGTGGTCATGTATTAAGACCCGAAGGAGATGGACTACATCTTGTTTGAAAAGAATGAAACAAAAGCAGATTCCTGTGGAACAGATAACTGTAATTTAGTGACTCTTACAGTCAAGAATGGCAGTTGGTTCCTGGAACAAAAGAGATGGGAAAGGATTTAATTTAGAAGACGTATTTTCAGGATGGTGGCCAAAGTTACCAGGCCTACAAACCATCATAGTTATAGCAGTCTTGTTAATTCTAGGATGTATTTTGATTCCTTGCTTAATCCCCTGTCTTATAGCAATGATTCGAAGGATCTCAGAAAGTACAGCCCAATTAACTGCAAAATATGAAACAATGTTAGCCTTATGGGAATATAAGATGGTGCCCACTCAAGAACCTGCAAATACATGACTAACCCAAAAGCACATTGCATTCAGAAACAATGTATCAAGTAAAACTCCCTTCGTTGTATGCCTGTGAGAAACTAACCTGATGAAATACAATGTAGATTTCTATGTGTGTCTCTTTGTTCCTGAGAAAGGAAAGCTATAAAACTATAGTTTGAACCCCCCCTCAGGGTTCAGAATTGCTTGTTTTTACTGCCTCTGAACCTGCGCAAATAAACCTCTCTGCACCCTTTGGAATTCGTAAAAGTTCCTTTCGTTTTCCACAAGAGTGAGAATGGCCAAAAAGATCATTGGGTGCTCCCTCCCTCCCACCCGGGACATAGCACAGAAGTGTTGCTTGAGCAGGGTCCGTAAGATTATCTGGGACACTACACATCCTCTTAAGGACCTGTTTTCCTTGTTACCTTCTTGGAGGAAGGGGCTTCGTGGTATCCGTAGCAGAACATCCAGATTCAGCCATAGTTTCATTCCATACAGCATTAATCGTGAACTCTCAAGCTTCCTCCTTCCATTATATATTCATGATGGGCAGTATTTAATACTTATTTGCTATGTAGGGGTGTGGGTCTATACATATGTTGTACACAGTATGTTTTAGGTGTATGTCATGTATGTTTCACTTTGAGAGCGGGCACTAAATTTGATTTTTGATGTGTGCCGTTGTGCCCACAGTAAAAAAATGACAGTTCACTTATTTCCACCAGGCTGCTCCTCAGTCGACTGCGGGAGTCAGGAAACGCAGGGCTGGCCCTGTTCCCTTGCGACCTTGCCAGGCTTCTTTTTCCCCTTCTTGCGGCCGTGCTATTCGGACCTTCCCAACCCGCGGGCCCAACCTAAACAAGCAGCTCCGAAAGTCGCCCCGGCCGTGCGGAGCGGAATAAGAGGACGGGGAAAAGCAGCGAGCCGGGACGGAAAGAGCGGGAGAGGAAGGCGGGGACGGCTGCTGGCAGCGGACAGGAAGTCCGCCGGCCCCGGAAGCTCGCTGCTACAGGAAGTGGGAGGGGTAACGGCAGAGGAGGGCGGGCAGGAAGTCGGCCATGCCGAGAAGGTCGTTCGGAGAGGAAGTAGGCTGCGGCCGTGGCCCGGAAGTCCGCCTGGGGCCGCAGCGAGAGGAGGCCGAGCACATGGGGGGGCGGCGGCGGCGGCGGCGGGGGGAGGGCGCCGGGGACGCGCGGCCCCCACCTCCCTCCCCCTCCCCGCGGGTCAGCCGCACTGGCGACAGCAGCGCCGCCAGCAAGAGGTCCGCCGCCGCCCTGGGCTACACCTCGGACCGCTTCGTGCTGCAGCTGCTGCCCCGGGGCGGCCCGCGCCGCGCCCCCGCCATCCACCGGTGAGGCCCCGTCCCGCTCGGCGCTTCCGGGGGAACGGGAGGGGGGGCGCCCTGCGGGGCGGGGCTCTCCTCTCTCACGCTCTACCCTCCCACCTCCCTCCGCAGAGGCTACCACGTCCGGGCGCGAGCGGTGGAGCGAAGCGTGCGGGACTTCCTGCTGGGCACTCGGGGCCACCCGCGCAGGCAGGCAAGTTCGGCGCCCTCCCCCTCCCCAGTCCTCCGCAGCAGCCCCGCCTGACCCCTCTCCCGTCCCGTCCCCCCGCAGGTGGTGTCGCTGGGCGCCGGCTGGGACTCGCTCTACTTCTGCCTGAAGGCGGCGGGGCTGCTGGCGGGAAGCGGCGGGCGGTTCTTCGAGGTGGACCTCCCGGAGGTGGCCTCCCGCAAAGCGGCCCTGATCTCCGGCTCGGCGGAGCTGCGCGCCTTGGCGGGAGGCGGCGTCCCCGCGGCTCTCGGTGGGTATGCGGAGAAGGGAGGGGAGAGAGAAGGAAGGGAGCCGTCTGGCCCGGCATCTGACCGCCCTTCGCCTCCCCTGCAGGGAGCGTCAGGTTTTCCGGGGAAGATTACCGGCTCCTGGGCGTGGATCTCTCGGAACTGGCCCTGCTGGAGGGGGCCCTGCGTGATGCCGGCCTGGACCCCGCGACGCCCACCCTGATCCTTGCGGAGGTGGTCCTGCCCTACATGGAGGTCGAGAGGTTCGTGTTTTGGCCGTTGCAGCCCACCTGAAAGAGAAGGTTTTATGTTAAATTTCAGCAGGTTGTGACTTTCCAAGGTTAGAATCACTTGTTGTGTTTCACATGCTAGATTTAACGTGCTTTGTAAGGAGCCTTGCAGCCTGCCGGTTCGGCTGTATACTTTTTGTTTTTGCATTCCACTGATTCAGTGGACATAACTACCATGCAGCTTACCAAATAGTTGTCATTTTGAGCTACAGAGTTAGAGCCAAGCAAAATTTTCATACCTGAGAGTCCCTCCCATCCACAATATTTTGAGCTTGAGGCCAAGACATTAATTCCCATGCTCACAAAGAGGCCATTGGAAATCTGCTCCCTGCATCAAGCACTGTTGAAAATTGCAGCATAGGAGCCCTGAGATAGAATAGGAGCAGACTGGAAGCCCCTAAGTTCCTCCCCCCCCAGACAGACACTGGTTGCTGCAAAATAAGGTAGAGCACAACTGTCCTTAAAAAAAAAAAGTTTTTCGTTGTGGCAGGAGTTTTGGATCCATGGATCCTTCTGTTTTTGCTTTAATCCCGCTGCATCTCCTTAGGGGATATTCAGAACGAGCTATTTCCAAGCTTTGCCAGGTGGGATCTCCTGTCACGGTCTTAGATCCATCTCCAGCTTTGAACTGGGCAAACGTGAACAGTCCTGAAGCTTGTGGGGACTTGGACTTGCTTGCAGGGGGTGTCAGATGGCTCTTTGGCCTCCAGTTGGGTGGCCTGGGCTGTTCTTCCTTGGTGCCCTTTACCCTCTTTCTGGTTCATTCCAGGTCAAATGCTCTGATTCAGTGGGCAGCCGGGCACTTTCTAAGCGCCTGGTTCATTCTGTACGAGCAGATTCATCCCAGCGACCCGTTTGGCCGTATCATGCAAAATCATTTCAGCCGCCTACAGTCTCCACTCCGCTCCCTAACCACCTACCCAGACTGCAAGGCCCAACAGATGCGCTTTCTCCAGAGGGTGGGTGTGAGCCTTGGACTGGTGGAAGGGAGACCGGAGGGGGCAAATAGGATTGCCGTGCCTCGGGCTTAATGCCCTGGTCTTCTCTTTAGGGCTGGACGGAATGCCACATCATGGACATGAACGAGTTCTATGGGCGCTTTGTTCCTAGAGAAGAGCAGAAGAGGATTCAATCTCTGGAGCCCTTTGACGAATTCGAGGTTGGTCTGTCTGATGTAGGCAGAATGTGAAGAGGGAGGTGAGGTGGCTTGCAGCTGGCCACGGGGACAGGAGATTCTCCGTGGCCAGTGTGGAAATGCAGTGGGATGGCAGCAGAAGAGTATTTTCATTCGGTGGGATCAAAATATGATATACAGGATGTTGGCAAAGTTTTAAAGTAGGATATAAGATAATTCCTACTTGCATTTGAGTGTGCAGCAATATTACATTTAGCTTATCATAGAAGCGCACAAGGTTTTTCTAATCTTGGTTTGCTGCCAGTCTACTTCCTGAAGTCCTACCGTCTTAAGATCCGGTCTTTTTTTGGGGGGGTGATCAAAAGGCCCATTAGAGCTTATTTTGGCGGGGATGTCTTATTTTGTGGCCACCTGCCCTCCAACAACTATCACACTGGTTACTCGCATGGAGCAGGAGACCACAAGGCGTGCTGGTGCCACCGCCACGAGCAACAGCAGAATTCCCCCCCCATATGACGGCCTGGCGCACTATTCAACCCTAAGCGCCTAGACAGGAGACTTGGTGGGCTTAAAGGAGACGGTCACTGCCTCGGAACAGCCTCGCGCTTGCAGCTCCGAGGGGGAAGCAGTGGCAGTAGAGAGCTCCGCATTGGCCTGTACCGTTGCGGCCGACATCCCCGTCTGGAGCCTCTGCCTCCTTAGTAGCCTTGCGTCTCCGGCCTAGGCGCTTAGGGTTCAGTAGCGCACAACTGGTGCCAGTGGGGCCATCCCAGGGGGATTCTGCTGGGCCTGCTGCTGCTGGGCCATGCCCTGCCGCTGCCTCCTAAACCAGCAAATCGCTCCATTTCCAAGTGACCCATTTGCCAGAAGACGAAGCTTCCAGTCTCCCTCTGGGTGAAAAGCATGAGATGCATCCGGATCGCCTGTCTCTGCCTCCGCGCTTGGACTTACCTGTGTTGTACCAAGGGGCCGGCAGGCTGCGACTGCAGCCGGACACCATCAGCCCCCGTGCACTCGCCGGCTCTTGTCCTGGCCACACCCACCTGCCCAGGCGTATTTTGGGGGCAGGGCTTATATTAGGCCCATCCCAAAAAAATCAGGCTAGGGCTTATTTTCTGGGTGGGTCTTATTTTCAATGAAACACAGTAGGAATGCCCCACTGTGTAGTGGTGTTTGTTGTGACTGAGAGTCTGTGGCTGCGGGTGACCTCTGTGTTCTTCCAGGAATGGCACTTGAAGTGCTCCCATTATTTCATCCTGGTGGCATCCAAGGGAGAGGCCTCCTTTGCACCTCCTGTGCTTTCCAGGATGGGAGGTAAGAAGCCCAAGGTGTCCTCTGCCCCGGGTGCCAGTGATGACTGGGGATATTTCCGTCCTGTCTCCTCTCCCCAAACGGTGCAGTTGTGCCAAAGTTGACTTAGCTCTGCTAGCTGCCGAAGCGTTTCTATTCAGAGAGGCTGCGTTGGATTTAAGGGATCTTTTGTTTCGTCCTCTTGTCCGTACAGATTTCCTGAAGGAATTAAATAGATACCCCCAAAATGGTTCCTCCTCAGCATGGCCATGCCATGGATTAATTCCTACTTAATTTATATGGAATACCAAGGGGGTGTAGGTTTCTAAGCAGACTTTACAAAGGGTCTCTTCCAGAGGCAGTTTGTTTGTTAATTACATTGATATATCACCCACCTGACTGCCATCTAGGCTGCTTACGGCATGGAAAAAGTACATTAGAACATTAATACATTAAAACACCAAGCATTAACCTTTTGAAACGTTAAACGCTAAGCTTGCCAACAGTGCCACTGTCTGTGAGATTAGAATCCTAGGACTGGAAGGGACGGTTCAGGAATCCACGGATCATCCCAAAGAAATGGCTCTCCACCCCCTGAAAATCTCCCATAAAGCGGCATCCATGACTTCTGGGGGGGCCTTCTTTGCTCTCCCTCCTCCTGCCTCTTGGTTTGGATCCCTCCCCCCCCCCCCCGCCGGTTCCTGCCTTAACTGGTCATTTTGGAGAAAAAGTCCACAACACCCCTTCCGGTACCGGAAGACCAGTCCCGTGCATTCCTCAGCCTTCCCTTCTTTCGGCTGAATGTGCTTCCCGGGGGCTTCGGCCGCTTTCGGGAAGCCCTGAACAGCTCAGCTCTGTTACCCGAGGGCTGAAGGGAATCCTTGGGGGGTGGGGCGGATGGAAGGAATGGCCCCGTGCGAGCCTTGCTTCCTGAGGCTAGGATGGTCCCCTGGCAAAGATAGTTTGGGGTTTGCTTTCTTTTGTTTTGCTTTCTGTTATATTTTGCTTGTTGTACCTTTTAAGAACTTTGGGAAATTCATAACATTTTATTTCTTTTTGCTTATCAAAAAGTGCCCAGAATCTCATTTATGAATATAGCCTTAATTAAGCAAGGCAGGGAAAAGGTTTCCTCCCTCCCTCCAAGTACCAGCCTGGATCTAGTGCAGGAGACAGAAGAACAGGAAGCTCTTCTTCCCCTGTGGTTCACCTGTGGCACTTGCTCCCATGGGCATGGCAGTGGGGATGGAAGGGAGGGGGGCTCACCAGAGAATTGGATCAGTTCTTGAAGACTCCACATTCGCTTGGGAGGGGGGCAGTGTGCCTCCAAACCGTGGAGAGAAAAGGTGGTCCCTTCACACCTGCTTGAGAGCTCTGGTTGGCCACAAATTGCTTAGCCAAAGTGAGCCTGGCCTGATGCAGCAGGACCTTTCTTACCTTGGTTAAATTCAGGAAGGATCCATGGATCTTTTAGAAAGATTCATTGTTTGGGTAAGAGAAAACTGTGGGGCTGTGTGAGGACCTTTTCCTGCAGGCTGCGGGAGCCAGATCGGCCTTTCCCAAGGCACCTTCATCTGGAGGCGAGAGGCTCCCTGCTGCCTTGCCTGCAGGGGTGGCTGCGTTTTGCTGCTGGAATGACATGGCTGTTTCTGTTTTGCAGGCCCCCCGGCTCACTGCGCCCCTTGCTTTGCTGGGACCGTGGCTGCGTCCCTCTGCGTAGCAGGTGGGGCAGTGGCTGGCCTGAAGCGTTACGGCCATTGTTCGGTGCTCCACGCCCCAGATGTGATTCTAACCGCTGGAGGTTTTGGGGACCACGGTGGGCGCCACTGCCGCCTGACTGAGCTGCATATGCTGGTCAAGCACGAGGATGGTTGGAGAAGCGACAAGGTCAGGCTGGCCAAGCTAGGAACGGCTTGGGGTAAGTGACAGAGATGGGGGTACCCCCGGGTGCAGGCAACTGGGCCCTCCCTGGCCACAAGAGCTTTCTCTTCTTCCTCTGCAGACGGGCGGCTTTTCCACACCATGAACGTCCTGTGTTCGGGCTGGGCTGTCGTGCTCGGTGGCCGCAAGTCCCCAGTCTGCCCTGCTCTGCCACCCCTTCGCTTAAAGGGGCTGGCGGATGCCGATCCTTTGAGCCCCAGCAGTCCCATCATTGAGCTTGCTCTGCTGCCGCCTGTGGAGGGCCTCTCCGTGCCTCGCTGGAGACACACCACCACCGAAGTCACCCATGAAGGTAGGAAAGAAAAACTCACCCCGTGGGCGGCAGGGGAGAGGGGAAGAGGCAGAGAACGACGCTGGTGAAGTTGAGTGGCTCTTCTGGGAGACTTCTGGGAATCTCTCCCCACTGCCCTGTGCCTTGTACTCAGCAGCCCCAGTTTTGTCAGACACACTTGGGCAATAATATTTTTTGGCAAAGAGTTGGCAGGCATGCGACCCAGTGGGCAAATGCTCCAGGACAAATGCTCCTAAGAACAAAGCCAATGGTCCTGGGGCTCAGGAGTCGGAGTCCTTCGGCTTTATGGGAGGAGGAGCTCTTCTCCCTAGCATAGCGGCCCCCAACCTTTTGGGCACCAGGGGCCAGTTCCGTGGAGAGGGGTTTTTCCGTGGGCCAGAGGAGGGCTGTTTTTGCGTGCTGCCTATGTCCCACAGATGGGGCTTTGCTTATTTTTGTGGACCGGTTTCTGACATGCTGCGGATTGGTGCCGGCCCACAAATCGAGGGTTGGGGACCCCAGCCCTGGCAGACCTGAGTTGAGTCGGGTGCCTTAGGAGGAGGAGGAGGAGAGGGGAAGGTGGGGAGGGGCCTGACGTTCTGCTCTCTTTCTAGGACAGGCTTACCTCTTTGTCTACGGAGGCTGCAGTTCTGGGCAGTCAGTGCGAGCCGATTGGTGTTTTCTGCTTTTGGAGGGGCTCCACCGCCAGCAGGTGCGGATGGGTTAAGGCCTCTCCAGGCCAGTTTGGGAGCCTGTCCTCCGTTTAAGTGCAATGGCCCTCTTCTTGGCTGGGGTGGCTGGATGGAGAGCCCTCGGAGATGGGTGGGTGGGTTGTGCCTGAATTTGAAGGTTAGCCTCTGTGTCATCCCTTCTGCCAACAGAATGGCGTAAAGAGCTCCTCCAAAGAGGTTAGGACCCCACCAAGAGTCTCCTTTCTCGATTCTATTTTATTCCCTGTCAGAAATAGTAATTAACTTGCTTAAACTCTGGCCAGGTAAAACACCTCAGGGAACTTAAACTCATAGGAACCTGGAGTTGGAAGGTCTTGTGGTCCAGCCCCCTGACCAGCAGAAATCCTTAGGCCAGTCACAAATAAATGACTGGCTTGAAAACCTCCAGTGGTGAAGGCCCTGCTTTTCTAAGTAGTGGCTACTCAAAAGCTCTCATGAGGAAATTTTTCCTTATTCCGTGTTTGGGTCTTTCTCTGTAGGGCTTCCTCCCAGCGGGCTCTCGTCCTGCCCTAGGGCCCCACAGGGAAGGCACGCCTAGCCTCTTCCCCTGGGAAGCCCTTCAAACAGGGGAAGGCTGGGTTCCCATCCCCCGGAGCCTTCTCCAGGCCAAACATACCCAGTTCCTCTAGCCACTTTCCGCAGGGTGTAGCCTCCCTCCTCATCTCGGCTGCACTCGTTTTTGTTCCTCGGCATCCTTCTTGTACCAAGGTCACCAAAACTGGAGACGGTCTTCCAGGCGAGGTCTGAGCAGTGCGATGCTGGTCAAGGTTCCGGCTAAAGATTCCAATGAAGCAAATATACCGGAGCCTTTCCAATCTCTAATGCAATGCTTTATTGGATACAGATACCGGAACTATTGAAAAGAAAACCAGTTCTGGCAATATGGTGGGAAAAGGATAATTAAAAGAGTAAAACTTTCCCTCCCCTCTCCGACAGGTCAGGTCACATTGTCCAATTAATCTTAGAGCAGATGTTATGAGAAGAAGGTCTCTGTTTGCCACCACATTCCTCCTTTGGTGGCCTTTGGTTCCCATCGGATAGAATCCCCCTGTGCATTCCCAACCTTCCCCTCCCCCCTTGCATGGCGACTCTGAACGCAAGTGGTCTCCATAGCTTGACACGTCACTTCCTGTGATCTTGACCCTGTGCCTCCGTTGAGGCAGCCCACATCGCATTAGCTCACTGGGCAGCTGCAGGGTGTGCTGGCTCATGCCTCTACTGTTTCTTCTCTTATGCTGGGTTTTTACTGTTTGTAAGCTGCCCAGGATCGCTAAGAGTGAGTGGGTGACCATATAGATTTTCCAAATCTAGATTTAGCCAGGACAGAATCCTGGACGTGCCCCACTATGCACCTCTCTTGATTAAGGGTTAGGTTTTATTAAGGACCAGAGATTGTGGGTGGCTGCTGGTCCAGCTATCAAGCCATCCATCGCACGGTTTCCCATTTGGTCAAGAAGAAGGCTGTGGTCAGCGGTCAAATGATGGTGTCATCCAAGCATCTTGGCCAGCTAATCTGGTCGCGTACCAAAAGCTGTAAGATTTGCCTACCATGATCCATAACAAACACACTGCAAGCTGCTAGCGTTCATCTTGTTCCTTTCGAAGGGCTTCTAGACCCCTGCTTGATCTATCTTTTGCCGCAGGCGTAGGTTGATGGCTCCGTGGCCTCCTGGGTCTTCTTTCGGGCACCTTCAAAGATTGGAATAGCCCTTCTCCAGTCTTCTGGTTTTCTAAATCGCTGGCCCACCCAGGGTTGACTTGGATATCTTCTTTTTAACAATCATAGTAAGGTTTTGGCAGCCGATGATTTTCATTAGCTGGGCGCCTTTGTTTTCACTCCAAATGACGGCTCTTACAGCCTCTGCTGGGTTAGCTGAGCCGCCCAGCTCTTTGGAAGGGTGGGGGTTTGGTGAGGGTCATCATGACATATTCCGCATTGTGCATTTCGGTCGGAAAAGGAAGTAGTTGGCAACAATATTGTTGTCACCCCCTCTGTACATGCCATATTTTTCAGTTTGGCACACTTATTAGGCAAAGCCTGATTTGACCCCAAGATAGGAGAGTGTATTCCTTGTGAAGGCTAACCCACTGTTGTGTGTGACCATCAACTAAGAAATCCATGCCTTGTGTTGGCACAGGATGCTGCTTGGGGGGGGGGCATTTTTCATAACATGGCTTACTAAGGGGGGGGGAAAGACAGTGAAAACAGTTCTGGGAGATGCTCTGGTTTTGCCAGCTCACTCTTGGGCAGGCACTTCGTTCCAGGAAAGTACGAGAGGTGCCCTTCGCTTCAGTTGGGCAAGGAAGGCTGCCAGCTTGCTCGTTCGTTTTGATTGGGTTTCTGTGCCGCCTATCTCACTAATGCCTCCCCTCTGCTGCCCCTTGTCAGATTCCAGTGGAGGGTCCCGTTCCAGCCGGCCGTCACTCGCACAGTGCCTGCAGCTGGGCAGGGGGAGTGCTCATTGCCGGCGGCCTGGCAGCCTCTGAGGAGCCGCTGGGCAGCCTCCTGTTTCTGAAGCCAGCCGCAAGAGGCTTCCGGTGGCATTCTCTCGAGACCTGCCCCCCGCTCACGCCCAGGTAAGTCGGTTGCTCATCTGCTCAGGCAGGAGGGATTTCACTTGCCGCCCGGCTGCCAACCTGCAGTTAATCCCAAGTTAGTTCAGAGAACAGAACTTGCAGCCCTGGAGCCGAGGCTGCACTTACTTGAGAGCTAGTTGTGCACAGAGGAATGTTTAAAAAATGAACCAGATGCTACGTCGCTCTCAGAAAGTGGCCACGGGTTCATTTGTGGCTGGGGAGGGGGTGGTGCCTTTGATGGGCTTCACCGTGATGGAGGTTCCTCTTCTAGACCAGCCGACCTGCTCCTCCCAACCGATGGGCTGTGGCTCACGGAACAGCCACACACAGTGCAGATGACAACAGCAATGGGCACCCGCTCTCCCCCAGGTGGGGAAGAAAGGAGGGGAGATGGGCTCTGACTTATGTGGAGCCCTGGCTTCAGGACTGACAGGCACCTTCATCTAGAGATGGGTTGCAAGGGAAGAGTTGTACGTAAGAGATGTTGGCTTTGGATTCAGTTCTGCCTCAGGGAAGACTATCCGGAGGGGACATTTCTCCATCCAGGTCCAAATTGCAGTGCTGGAGAAAGCGGGGGCTGGGAGGGAGTGGAAGCTAGCCGGCCTGGCACTGCTTGTTAATTGTGGCCTAAGCAGTTGCTTAGAGCCTCGTGTGGACCACGTGGTGACAGCCTGCCACAGGGTGACTGAGGGCTCAGGAGGGGGCTGTCTTTAAGGAGGACAGTTGCATCACACGGATATATCTTTACTCCCAGAATCATCGGCCCCTTGCTTGGCTACCAGCGCTTCCCCAACCAACTGAAGTGGTGGCAGCAGCAGAGAGGTCTGGGGGAGAGTCAGCTGGAGCTGCGGTGCTGCTGGGGCTCTGCTGAGGCCCCAGGATCAGCACTCGCAGCTCCAGCTGAGCAAGGCTCCCAGCGGGGTGGTGGTGGCCAGCAGCCGCATGCGTTCTTTGGGGAAAGAGTCAGCTGGGGCTGTGGGACTTGGCGGGGACCCCAGAATCGGCGCACCCAGCTCCAGCTGATGAGCATTGCATGAAAAGGGCAGCCTGGCAGTGAGTGGACCCCTGGGGGAGGAGAGGAGAGGATATGAAAGGAGGGGCTTTGGTGGGAAGGAGGAGAAGTGAGGGGGGAGAGAAGGCGATGGGGAGGGGAGGGGAGGAGAGATGGGAAAGCTTGAGGGAGAGGAGGGGACAGCAACTGGCCCTTGGAATGCTGATGCAGCCCTCAATGAAATTGAGTTTGACACCCCTGATCTAGAGTACCAAGTGTAGCCACTGTTAATGAGGGAGGACACACACACCCAGACACTTAGCTCCGCCTGCCTGCCTGCGATTCAGCCGGTGCCTGTCCCATCCTGTCCCCAGGTCATTGGAAAGTGGGAGGCGCTGCATGGCCTGGGCCACATGAGACACCTTCACCCCTCGAAACCCCCTCAGAATCTGTTTCACATACCTGAAGCCAAGGAATAGATTTTGGGCGCTCTCATGGGCAGGCCTCACACTAACAAACCAGGGATTCTTTCTGACAAATTAGAAAAGGTGACAGAGAAGGCGTGTTTTGCTAGGAGATCAGATGGATCCCAGCCTTTCTCTACTGAGGAAGGTCCCCTTGTGCCCCCCCCACTCCCCACCCCCAAACAAAAAGGTTTGGCTGGGTCTCGGCTCCTCCCATCGAACGCAGAGGAGACCCTCCCATCTCTTGCTTTCACCCAGCAGAGTTTGGTTTTCTCAAGAGTAGCAGAGCCACCGGGGGAGTGGGGGAGCGTTGGGGGCGCGTTGGGGGCGTGGAGAAGCTGGAACTGGTCCAGCGCTGGAGGACTAACACCCCCCCTCTCTCTCTTTGGTCTTCCGCCCAGGTATTCACACACGGCTCACGTGCACCGTGGGAAGCTTTTGCTTGTGGGTGGGGTCTGGCTGAGCCCTCCTTCGGTGCCAGGCGTTGCCGTGATAGACCTGGCGACAAGGGCCCTGGCAGAGTATCGTGTTGACACAGTGAGTCGAAACTGAGGCAACTAGACTTGGGGTTCCCCTCGGCTCTTCTCCCCATAGAGGTGAAGCACCTCAGTCAGGGTCAGCAGCAGCAGGAGAGGCTGTTCTTTTGGTATTGATGCTGGTACTGAGTTACCTGGTTCATTAGCTCCGTTGTCTTCCACAGAAGACTGTTAAATTTATTTTGCAGAAGAAAGGTGTTCCCAGGCCGAGCTCGATCCTGTCCTTTGTTTTGCTGTTCACAACTGCTGAAGGAATACAGTTCCTCCCTTGCTAGAGCCAATAGGAAGAGCTGAGTTACTCTGTCCTAACGGCCTTTGCTGCTTTTCCTCAGGAGCCTTGCTACAGATGCACTTCTGAATTGATAAATCCTGTGTCAGGAAGCAGATACCTGAGCAGAACGTGTGGGGGCCCACTGTGGTTTCTGCCTCAAGCCCACGCTGAGCCCAGGAATGGGATTTACAGGGCATTTAGAAAGTATTCAGACCCCCCCTTCACATCTGTCAATTTTGCTATGCGGCAACCTGATTCTACAGTTGTTGAAATTCCCTTTGCAACAACACTTGAAATTTTGCTCAAGTGCCTCCCGTTTCTCTGGATCATTGCTGACATGTGTCTATACCTTAATTGGAATTGACCTTTGGTAAATTAAATTGATTGGACACGATTTGGAAAGGCACACGCTTCTCTATAGAAGGCCTCACAGCTGACAGTGCATACTTGTAGCAGAGCAAAAGCCATGAGGTCAAAGGAGCTGCCTTCAGAGCTCAGGATTATTGCAAGGCACAGATCTGGGGAAGGCTGCAATAAAATTTCTGCTGCACTGACGGTTCCTAAGTGACCTCCATGACTCTCAAATGGAAGATGTTTGGCACAACCAGGACTCTTCCAAGAGCTGGTCGTCCGGTGAAACTGAGCAATCGGGGGAGAAGGGCCTTAGTAAGAGAAGTGACCAAGAACCCGGTGGACCCCCTGACTGAGCTCCAGAGATCCTGTGAGGAGATGCCCCAAAGATGCTTCAGAGCTACTTCCTGGATGAGAAGCGAAACGTTCCCAAAGAAAAATAAGAAACTTGTCCAGTTGCCTCGTGAAAAAGCGTCTTTGGGACAACTATCACCTGGATGACTGAAAATCTCCAGAGATCCTGTGTGCAGGTGGGACAGAGTTTCAGAAGGTCAATCCTCCAACAATCTGGGCTTTATGGCAGCGTGGCTAGACGGAAGCCTCTCAGTGCAGAACACGTGAAAGTCCACTTGTTGTTTACAAAGAAGCGCCTGGAGGACTTTCAGACTGAGGAACAAGATTCTCTGGTCTGATGAAACCAGGACTGAACTCTTTGGCTTCCCTTCTAAACGTTCTGTCTGGAGGAAACCAGGCACCAGTCAATGTCATCCCCACTGTGAAGCGTGGTGGCGGCGGTGGTGGCATCGTGGTGTGGGGGGGGGATTTCAGCCACAGGGACTGGGAGATTTGTCAGGGTTGAGGGAAAGCTGGGTGGAGCGAAGTGCAGGGATATCCTCAGCGACAGCCACAGCACTCTGATCCTCAAACTCGGCCGAAGGTTCACTTTCCAACATGACAACGATCCTAAGCGCACAGCCAAGACAACACAGGAGTGGCTTAGGGACAACTCTGTGAATGTCCTAGAGTGGCCCAGCCAGAGCCCTGGCTTGAACCCTATTGAATATCTCCGGAGGAATCAGAAAAGGGCTCTCCACCAACAGTTGCCATCCTACCTGGCTGAGCTTGGGCGGATCTGCAAGGAAGATTGGCAGAAAATCCCCCAATCCAAGTGTGCAAATCTTGTTGCATCATACCTGAAGACTCGAGGCTGTAATTGCTGCCAAAGGTGCTTCAACAAAGTATTGAGTGAAGGGTCTGAATATAATAATAATAATAATGATGATGATGATGATGTAGGGAGGGACCTTGGAGGTCATCTAGTCCAACCCCCTGCTCAGGCAGGAAACCCTATACCATTTCGGACAGATGGCTGTCCAGTCTCTTCTTTAAAACTTCCAGTATTGGAGCATTCACCGCTTCTGGAGGCAGGTTGTTCCACTGGTTAATTGTTCTGTCAGGAAGTTTCTCCTTAGTTCTAGGTTGCTTCTCTCCTTGATGAGTTTCCATCCGTTGCTTCTTGTCCTGCCTTCAGGCGCTTTGGAGAATAGCTTGACTCCCTCTTCTTTGGGGCAGCCCCTGAGATACTAGAAGACTGCTACTATGTTCCCCCTCGTCCTTCTCTTCATTAAATTGGACCTACCCAATTCCAGCAACCATTCCTTATATGTTTTAGCCTCCAGTCCCCTGATCATCTTTGTTGCTCTTCTCTGCCCTCTTTCTAGAGTCTCAGCATCTTTTTTACATCATGGTGACCAAAACTGGATGCAGGATTCCAAGTGTGGCCTTACCAAGGCCTTGTAAAGTAGTATTAATACTTCACATGACCTTTATTCTATCCCTCTGTTAATGCAGCCCAGCACTGTGTTGGCCTTTTTGGCAGCTGCAGCACACGGCTGGCTCCTATTTAAGGGATTGCCTACTAGGACTCCGAGGTCCCTCTCACAGTTACTAATATTGAGCCAGGTACCCTCTATACTATACCTGTACATTTGGTTTTTCTTGCCTAAATGTAGAACCTTACTTTTTTCACCATTAAATTTCATTTTGTTAGATAGCGCCCAGTGTTCATGTCTGTCCAGATCCTCCTGTATCCTAAGCCTGTCTTCTGGAGTGTTGGCTATTCCTGCCAGCTTGGTGTCCTCTGCATTTGATGATTTCCCCATCTATCCCCTCGTCCAAATCGTTGATGAAGATGTTGAGCACTGGGCTCAGAACAGAGCCCTGGGGCACCCCACTACACACTTCCCTCCATGTAGATGCGGTTCCATTGAGGACTTGTGGCAATGTGATATTTCAGTTTTTTCTTTTTAATAAATGTACAGACATTCCTAAAATTCTGTTTTCACTTCATCATCATGGGGTACTGAGTGTAGATTAATGAGGGAAAAAATGTATTTCAACAACAGGCTGCAGCATAACAAAATTGACAAAAGTGAAGGGGGTCTGAATACTTCCGAATGCACAGGAGGAGGAGGAGGAGGCAAGGCAGGTATCGCTCAGATACTCTCAAGAGCAGGTCCAGAGTTTACCCAGAGCTGCCCAGGGCACAAGCAGCAGGAGGAGCTGGGAAAGGCCTGAACATATCCATGCCAAGAAGGTCTGGAGAACCAGCACAGGGCAAGGCTGTTAGGGAAGGGAGGCTACTGGGGAGGAACAGGAGCAGAAACAGGGAGCAAGAGACTTCTCAGGAAGGGCTGCGCTGTGGTTTGATGTGCCTGGATCTTCCTGGGACCCTCGTGACAGGAGGAGACTATCGTCCTGCTTCACATTTCTTGTTGCGTTGAACCAGGAGCTCACTTGCCCACCTCTTGCCACTTAATGCCCACCTTTAGGGGTAAACAAGGGAGAAGGTAGATCTGTTTTTGTGTTCTCAGCTGCCTGGTTCCTAAAGTTGCCTCTTGTCCCTTTCATCTGTCGTAGACGTTTCTGGAGTGGCCCCTGATGTTACACAACCACAGCAGTGTCTTCGTGCCTGACAGGGAGGAGATGATTCTTATTGGGGGGGGCGGAAACTGCTTCTCTTTTGGGACTCATCTGAACTGGTCGCCTGTCCGCCTGGATCTGAGCAGCATCTGGACGGCTGGGCCTTGACATCTTGCGGATCAAGAGGATGGGAGATGGGCCGAAGAAGCACTGGGTGATACAGTGGACTGGACTCCTTGCGTTCAAGAACGTCCTCCGGCCCGGCGCGTCGGACACAGTGGCAGCTGCGCTCTTGCTCCACGGGGATAATTCCGTGGGTGACCCCTGGCTGCTGGGGCAGGGGGTCCAGGCACAGGAGGTCACCCACCCTAAAATGATTGGCCTTGCCTCCTTTGCTAGCTCCTGGACAGGGGCCACTGTCAGTAAGAGGGTCCGGTAGGTTTCTGGGAATTGTTTATAGTTTCCTTCATCTACCCTCTCATCTGCTTCCCCTGTGCCAACCTTCTTGTGCAGCAGCATTTTCTACTGATTTCAACTGCCTGGAGGGAGCGACACTGAGCAAAAGGGGTTTGTTCCCAGTGGAAAGCAAAGCTGTTTTCCTTCCAGGGGTGGACCTCTATTGTATAGGCCGTTCTGTGTTCAGTTCTGAGCCTCTGGATTATATCCCAAATAATTGTAATTATCTCCTGCTAAGTAGGTGACACTATTCATTTAATAGCAGCGTAGCAAATACAAGATTTTACTATATTTGAAGGGATCAGCTTCAGTGACAAAAATCTATTACTGAAGTATTCTGTAAAAAAAACTCTTTAAAAAACCAAGTTGGGATGAAGCTGAAGAACATGAACCAACACCAGCCAGTGGTGCTTAAACACTCCACCTCCTGCTATATGGCTGCTGCTGCTGCTGTTGCTGTTGGAATCCAGGGAAGAAGCTCCTTGGCTTTCCTCCTGTTCTCCACCCGCCCTTATTTTTGCAGCCGACAACACCCACCAGGGCCCAAAGGCACGGACAGCATCCATCTTGGCAGGAGTGGAGTTTCTCTTGAGTCTGTTTTAGTATTCAAAAAATGCTATGGCCACTAGATGGCGGTGTTTCTCACCCGAAGACCAAAGGACTCCAGGGGAAAGCCGGAAGGGCTGCTGGAGGATCCAAAGGGCTGAATTTCTGCCTCGCAGAGCAGCCAATCGGATCCCTTTTCTTGCTGAGTTGTGAGCTTAGCCGCAGGCTGCTACCTGGGTCGGCCACCAGTTAGCTCTCCAGGGGGCCCTGGCTGGGATCTTGTAGCCCACTGTTCCCCATCTGGCCAACCTTTTTCCAGCCTAGAAAGCTCTGCAGGCTCCTGTAAATCCTGAAGTTCCTGCTAACCATGGCTTGCTCAATCACAGTTCAGCATGTTGTGCAAACAGCCCTCACGGGGAGAAGAGCAAGCCTCCCCTGGAAGACCTTGGCCTCACCGTCTTTGCCTTCCTTTGAAAAGGCGGCCATCCCGTCCCTGAAGTTTGCAAACTCTGTCCTATTCCTGGGCAAGACCCTTCCCAAGGCTTCCTTAGTTCACCCCCCTGCTTGCTTCTCCTCAAAGGGGCTTGTGGCCCAAACGCCACCCTGCTCCCCTCCTCCCCAAGCCAGGTTGGATTTCATCTTGGCCACACAGCCTGTTGCAATGAGGACTAGAAGACGAGTCTCCTTTTGCTAGAAACCCAGCGGCTTCTGCAGATCCGGGAGCCCATTGCTGAGAAAGCCTGCTAGGGGGAGGGGGGCGTTTGGGCCAAAGGAAGCCAGTGCTTCCCGTCGGAAAGGGCTCGGCTGCCTTTCTCTTCCTCTCTGGAAGGGAGGTGCTGGGTGGCATCCTCTCCCTTCGTCCAGGGCGGCAGGGTAGGATGGCTTGCTCAGACAGAGAGGCCAGCCTGTGCACCAGTTAGCTTTGCTCCCTCTCTGCTGGGCAAGGAGATGAGGACCTCAGGGGGATGGTCTTTGGGTTAGGAATGATCTGCAACCAAGCTCAGAAAGCGAAAGCCTGAGACCTGGAGTAACCCTGCCCTCAGAGAACGCTTTCCTCATATTCACTAATCCGATGCTATGCCAAGGTGCTATGCCTATGGAGCAATTCCCAAGGATGCCCTCCTAGCAGTCCGTAGAGCCCAGGCCCTCTTGGCTTGTGAAGGCAGCCTGGGAAGGGACCAGGCAATGCGTGCGTGCCATGGTATCAACCTCCTTGAGGGAGACAGTGCTGTGCCCGCTCCTTAAGAGGCCGTCGCTGGGCCTCTTCCTCCTGGATAACTATCAGCCAGGTTCCAGCCTTCCCTTTTGGGGGGAAAGTGCAGAAGGTGGTTGAATGGCAGTTGCAGAGGATCTCGACCCATTTCAGGCGTCAGACTGGAGAACGGTATGGAGATTAAAGTTGGCCAAACCTGTGCTCCTTGATCTCTCAGTTTCTGATACCTTTGACCACAGAATTTGGCTGGACCAGCTACAGAGTTGGGAGAGTGAGGTGGCCTGTTTCAGTGTTGATAAGGGAAGGGATCGTGCCTGTAGACCTTTCCTTGTGGTGCCCCTCAGAGTTCAATGCTTTCTCCCCTCTGTGAATCCACTGGGTGGCCGCATCTGTTTGGGTTTTGGCTCCATAGTTTTTATTCCCCAACTATCTTGTAGGCAAGTTTCACAGCCAAGTCCTGCCTGGTCCAGCCAAGCGATCAGTGGGTGAAAGATACCAATGCCTGCAGTGCCCCATTGGCCATCCCAGAGGCATCGGTGCCCACCTCCTGGCTCTTGCTGCCTTGCAAAAGGGAGTCATTGCTTTCAGAAGTACATGTGAGGATCCAGGTGTTGATATTTGGAGGCTGCAGAAGCTTTTGCAGTTTGGAATTAGATGGTGAACTGCAAGATCTCCAATTAATTTTACACCGCGTCTATCTATGCCATGATCGCTAATTGAGATATTGGTTTGGCTTGACATCTGTTTTGCGTAGAGTCATCTATTTTAGGTTTTTCAGCATCTGCTTTCATTTGGAGTCCATGACGCAAACTAAAACTCTCCTCAGAGCTTCTATGAATGTCACGAACTTCTCTGAAACTCTGACACCCCTTTTCTTCTTTCCAAAAGCGCTCTGTTGCTACAAAAAAGCAGATGTTCTGCTTGGTAAAAGGCCTTGGCCCATCAGTCCATTTTAGTTCAGATACTATGAAGGTGGGGAAAGGGGAGGTCTGCCATCCCCCCCCCTCAAAGGAGAATTAGACAATGGAGGACAGAGGGGCTGGCCAACACCTACCCCTAAATTCTTTCCTGCAAATCACATCTCTGGATTGTCTCTGCTGCCTCCCCCACCTGCTCAGCTAACTTTCTGCTTTAAAATAGAGCACAATAGTGACAACTGTGTTGAATGCATTTGGGTCAATATAAAAGTGGGGGGAAACGACATCCGCCAAAGGTGAATACTATGGGCCAACCAACCAACCAGAGGAAATAGATGAACTTTTTGCTAATTAGTTAATTAAGGTATGTAGGAAGCACATCACAATAGTAATGGGGAATTTTAACTACCCTGACATCAACTGGGAGACAAACTCTGCACCAAGTGGAAGATCAAACAGGCTCCTGAGAAACCTAGCAGACAACTTTGTCTCCCAAAAAGTAGAGAGGGGAACTAGGGGATTAGCCATATTGGACTTAATTCTCACTAACAGAGATGAAATGATAGAAGGTGGTGGAGCTACAGGAACCTTGGGGGACAATGATCATGCAATATTGGAATCAACATCAACTATAACCTATAGAAAAAAGTCAAACTAGAGTCTTGGACTTAAACTTAGAGCTTGGAAAGAATTCCATGCATGACAATCCACAAGGGGAAAACAACTCAAGAAGCTTGGGAAATTTTTGAAAAAGTGAGATTATAAAAATCCAGGCTACTACAATACCAATGAAGAAGAAAAACAACAGCTCTCAAAAGAAACCAGCATGTCTGCATAATGAACTCTGGGAAATTGGAAGACAAAAAGGACAAGTAAAAAAAGTGGAAAGGGGCACATAAGGCAGAATATCAGCAAATGGCCCAAGCCTGCAAAGATGAAGTGAGGAAAGCTAAGAAAATGAACTAAGGCTTGTGAGAAAAATAAAAAATAACAAAAAAAAGCTTCCTTCAACATGTAAAAATCAAGAAAAATGTCAAGGAAATGATCCTTTAGTGGGAGAAAGTGGCAAGAAGGTGACGAGCAACAGGGAGCAAGCAGAACTACTTAACTTGTTTTTTTGCATCCATCTTTACACAAAGGGAAAAAACAGTCCAATCTATCAAAAACAGTACCATAAAAACATGAATGGAATAGAATAGAATAACTGGAAGGTCTTCTAGTCCAGCCCCCTGCTCGAGCAGGAGAACCTACACTATTTCAGACAGGTGACTGTCCAGTCTCTTCTTAAAAACCTCCAGTGATGGAGGGCCCATGATTTCCGGAGACAAGCTGTTCCACTAGTTAATTTTCCTTCCTGTTAGGAAGTTTCTCCTTAATTCCAGGTTGCTTTTCTCTTTGGTCAGTTTCCAACCATTGTTTCTTGTCCTGCTCTAGAAACAAAATATCTATGGAGATTCTAAGTCATCCAGGTCATGGTTGTCCCAAAGCTTTTTCAGGAGGCAACTGGACTTCCTTGTTTTTCCTTGAAGATGTTTCGCTTCTCATGCAAGAAGCTTCTTCACCTCTGACTGGATGGTGGGGAATAGGAGGATTCATTTGCATTCTTTTAGCCAGTTGTTGAGGATTCATTTGCATTATTTTAGCCAGTTGTTGAGGACACAGGTAAGCTGGAAGCTTACCTGTGTCCTCAGGGTCACCTGAGTAGTGCAAATGGGTATGGAGCCTTCTTGGAACTGTTGAAAGGACTGTGTTGTAGACTGGAGATAGATGATGTCGTATCCCCCCCCCTCTGTTGAGAGAGGGCTATTCAATTGTGACATAAATGACCTCTTTGATCCCTCTTTAGAAATACAAGTTAAAATAGGCAAGAAAATCATAAGTGAGCACCTGTCCACTCTAGATGAGTTCAGATTACCAGGACCAGATGGAATACACCCCAAGGAACTGACAGACGTGATCTCAGAACCACTAAAACTATATCTTTCAAAGATCCTGGAGCACTGGGGAACTATCAGAGGACTGGAAGTAGTTCCCATCTTCAAAAAAGGGGGGAAAATGGATCCAGGAAACTACAGACCTATCAGCCTGATCTCAATACCTGGAAAGGTTCTGGAAAAGATAAGCAACAAATCAGCGAACTCCTAGAGGCAAGCAAACTCATAACCAAAAGCCAACGTGGGTTTGTCAAAAACAGATCATGCCAGACAAATCTTATTGCATTCTTTGACCATGTGAGAAAATTAGTGGACCAGGGGAATGCTGTGGATATAATTTACTTGGACTTCAGTAAGGCATTTGATAAAGTAGACCACAACCTACTACTTGATAACCTAGAAAAATGTGGGTTAGACAGCATCACCATCAGATGGATTCATAGCTGGCTGTACTCAGTGTGTACAGGTCCTAAATGGAACTGCATCTACTGTACATGGAGGGAAGTGTGCAGTGGGGTACCCCAAGGCTCCATTTTAGGCCCAGTATTCTTCAACATCTTCATCAATGGTTTGGATGAGGGGATAGGTGGTGAACACATCAAATTTGCAGATGACACCAAGCTGGCAGGAATAGCCAACACTCCAGAAGACAAGCTTAAGATATAGAAGGATCTTGACAGACTTGAACATTGGGTGCTAACGAAATGAAATTCAGTGGTGAAAAAAGTAAGATTCTTCATTTAGGCAACAAAAACCAAATGAACAGGTACAGTATAGGTGGCACCTCACTCAATAGTAGTAACTGTGGGAGGGATTTTGGAGTCCTAGTGGACAATCACCTAAATAGGAGCCAGCCGTGTGCTGCAGTTGCCAAAAAAGCCAACACAGTTCTAGGCTGCATTAACTGAGGGAGAGAATCAAGATCACGTGAAGTATTAATACCACTTTATAATGCCTTGGTAAGGCCACACTTCGATTACTGCATCCAGTTTTGGTCACCACAATGTAAAAAAAGATGTGGAGACTCTAGAAAGTGCAGAGAAGAGAAACAAAGATGATTAGGGGACTGGAGGCTAAAACATATAAGGAACAGTTGCTGGAATTCGGTCTGTCTAGTTTAATGAAGAGAAGGACGAGGGGGGACAGGATAGCAGTGTTCCAATATCTCAGGGGCTGCCCCAAAGAAGAGGGAGTCAAGCTATTCTCCAAAGCACCAGAAGGCAGGACAAGAAGCATCAGATGGAAACTAATCAAAGAGAAGCAAGCTAGGAGTAAGGAGAAATTTCCTGACAGAACAATTAACCAGTGGAACAACCTGCCTCCAGAAGTTGTGAATGCTCCAATACTGGAAGTTTTTAAGAAGAGACTGGGCAGCCATTTGTCTAAAATGGTATATTATAGGATTTCCTGCCTGAGCAGGAGGTTGGACTAGATTACCTCCAAAGTTCAGTCCCTGGCAGTCGGGACCCACAACAGGCCTCTTCTTCCAGATCCAATAGGAAGACCCGGGTCTGCAGTTGCCAAGCGCAGAGGTTGCAGACAGGGCTGCGGGAGGCTGCAATTTGGTGGGGGTGGGGTGGGGGTGAGGGGTTTGCTTGGAAGAGGCGCCAATCTGGCCAGCCCATTTGGCAATGCCTGAGAAGCACTGAGACTCTGGAAAGAGTGCAGAAAAGACCAGCAAAGATGATTTGGGGGCTGGAGCCTAAATCATATGAAGAACAGTTGCATGAATTGGGTTTATCTAGTTTAGCGAAAAGAAGGACTAAGCGTGACATGATAGCAGTCTTCCAATATTTGAAGGACTGACACAAAGAAGAGGGGGTTCAACCTATTTTCCAAACCACTAGAAGGCAAGATAAGAAACAATGGATGGAAGAGTTAATGAAGGAGAGAACCAACCTAGAACTAACAGTGAGAACAGTTGTCTCCAGAAGCTGGAATTCTCTGTCATTATATCTGTCCCTTATGACTTCTCAAAGATGACATTTGCAAGTTCTTTCCAGAATCTCAGGTTAAATCATCTGGCAAGTTAATCTCATCGTGGTAGCCACATGCTTCCTAGCAACCAATACTGTGAACGCAATATGCTTGAACAAATAAGTATGCAAAACAGTTAGTTTTGAATTATCATCTCAGACAAGTGACTGTCCAGCCTCTTCTTAAAAACCTCCAGTGATGGAGCGCCCACGATTTCTGGAGACCAGTTGTTCCACTGGTTAATTGTCCTCACTGTTAGGAAATTTCTACTTGATTCCAGGTTGCTTCTCTCTTTGATCAGTTTCCAACCATTGTTTCTCGTCCTGGAAGTCCACTTTCTCCATGGCAGCACCTGCCCCCTGAAATGAGCCCCCCCGGCTCACCTGACCCCTGATGAGGAGCATTTCCAAGGGCCCTGAAGACCTGGCTCTTTGCCCAGGCCCCTGGCAAGCCCTTTACTCCTTTTCCTTCCTTCCTTCCTTCCTTCCTTCCTTCCTTCCTTCCTTCCTTCCTTCCTTCCTTCCTTCCTTCCTTCCTTCCTTCCTTCCTTCCTTCCTTTGCCATTGTTGTTCTCTTGTGCTGCTTTTGTGTTTCAGTTTGTTCTTTGTTTTTAAACATTTTTAACAATTGTAAACCACCCAGAGTCACTGGGAATCCTCATCCTGGGAGCTTTTGGTCCTTTGGCTAATTTTGCCCCATTCAGGAACAACTGAAGATGCCTTTCCCTTGACAGATTCTCTGCTCTCCGGTTGGTATCAGTTCTTAGCAATTGCACAGGGAGAGTTTATCCACCACAATCCATTCCTAATCTGGTCGTTGGGGTCTTTTATCACACACACACCGCCACCTTTCTTCTATCCAAGGGACTCATCCGAGGCTACCTTCTCCTCCCGTCTATCACGGGGGCCTTGATCCCATCTCCCCAAAGGGCTTGCTACAGCCATCCCCCAGTTGCATCCTGCAAGTACTTCACTGGCCTCTGAAACAGGGTGAGCCCCCCCCCAGCTGCCAGGGGATGCGCAAGGGTCAGCCTGGGCAGAGGAGGTGGACCCAGATGGGTGTGCCAGGAGCATTAGATCCTCTCTGATGAGGCTGAGAGGCCTTCAAGGAAGAGTGCGGAGCCCCCCCCCCCAGCTGGCAACAGTCCCCAGAGTGGAGGCAGCCCCCTCTCAGTGCTGACATCATGTATCAGCACAATGTTTTGATTAAAATATTAGCACGAGAATATCTCCATCAAGCGCATTATTTGGCAGCCACCCAGCCGTCAGGGTGAGCCAGTCCGTGGTTCCCAGTGAACAGCAAGCTTGTAAAGGGCTTTTGTGCAGAATGTCAAGGAGATAAACTGTATGTGTGAACCTTTTTAATGAAACCAGGCAGCTTTGTTTTAGTGTTCGGGGCTGCTGCTGTCAGTTGCCATAGCTACAGGGTGAGACTAGAAAACCAGCAAGAGGGCACTTGGGAGACTGGGCCCCTCCCCGAACTTGGCCGTTCTGCTGGCCAACTCCTAGAATTTCCTGGGCCTCCATTTCTTGCAACCATGCCAGCCACAAATTATAGCCCGCTTCTCTTCCTTGAACTGCATTCAGAAGTTGCAGTTGTTCCAGCATGCAGCAGTAGAGGCTGCATTGGGCACCCCGATTGCGCTCCTGTAGCACTGCTGCTCTGCACGTTGCATTGGCTCCCAGGGGACATTAACAAGGTGCTAGTTATCCTGTTGATTTATTCTTTTTGGGTGCCTTCAAGTCAGCCTGGACTAGTTTTTCTGGTAAGATTTTGGAAGAGTTTTTCATTGCCTCTTCTTTCTAAGACTAAGGGAGAGAGGCCAAGGTCAACCAGATGGCTTCATGCCTAAGGTAGAACTAGAACTCATGGTCTCCCAGTTTCTAGCCTGGTAAGTTATCCCTGTAGAGTTAGGCCGGTGGTGGGGAACCTATGGCACAGGTGCCAGAGGTGGCACTCAGAGCCCTCTCCGTGGGCACGCACGCTGTCGCCCCAGTCCTAGGCCTTCAGCTGGGTTTTATAAAACCTTTTCGCTTTAGGCCTCCGCTGCCATGTGCAAAAGAAAAAAAAGATTCAAGCAATCAGTCAATTTCAACTTCTCGCAGGAAAAAAAAGATCTTGCAAAGTTGGAATTGATTGATTGAACTTTTTAGTCCCACCCAGTCTGCCATTACCACTGCAGCCACGCCCACTCAATGGGCCACACCCAGCCAATGGGCCACACCCAGCCAATGGGCCACGCCCAACTGGTACCCGACGATACATAAGTGGGTTTTTGGTTCCAATTTGGGCACTCGGTCTCTAAAAGGTTTGCCATCACTGAGTTAGGCTATTTATTCAACAGTCTTAGATTGTTTCTGCTCACCCCACCAATTCCAGTGGGGGAGGGGCTGCTCTGAGTCCGCTCCATTAAGCAGTGTCATTTTGCTGGATTCGGGAGTTGGACTTTCTCCATTGCAGCACCTGCCTGTATCCTTCCCCCCCTCCAAAAAAAAAATTTGGATGGCCCCACCTTAAGGTGCTGAAGACATGGCAGTTCTCCCAGGCCTTTTGGCTGGGATGTTAATAAGCTCTGCCTTTTGGTCCATTCAATGGTTTTGTGACCCTGGACCTTGATTGATATGGATGATTGGTTGGTTATTTTATTGTTCTTTGGATTTAACCTTTTGTACGCCACTCAGAGTAATTGCTGTGTATTAAGTGCTCCTGGCTGCTTTCCTTCGCAACTAGTGGCAGACTCGCTTAACCAATAACCAGCCAAAACACAGTTAAGACCTCATTGTTTTGTTTACTGCAATAAGTGGGGAGAGAAGCTATCAAAGCTTGGTTCTTTCCAAAGTTTATCATCTAATCAACATCTTTATACATTTCTTGCACCGGCCGTCCATCCAGCCTCATTCCCCATTGGCTGAGGTACTATAAGGTTACATTCTCTCCAACCGCCTTCTACATATTTCCTGCTACCTTCCCCGAGCATACTAAATCGTACATTGCATGTGCATTATAATTAGCAGATAATTAGCAGACAATGTATGCAAAGTGTATCAACTAATAGTCAATAGGATATTCAGCCTTTTTTTCTAGTTCTGGGATATTTTACGGATTCTTAGAACAATAGGTTCTTTCCTGTTTTTCCGTTCAGTTAGTTTTCCTGTTGTTCAGTCCAGTTTTAGTTTTCCTGTTTTTCAATGGTTTTGTTTTACCTTTAGGCCAGCTACTTTCTCTTGCAATTGCTTCCTCTTACAGCTAATTTCTCTTACAATTTTAAATTTTGAAGACCTTTCATTTACTATCACTGTGAGATGGTGGCCATTTAAACTGTTTAAACAAATATACGTTGAAAACACAGCCACCTGTAAGGGCATCAGATACCATTTTTGAAACATGGAACTTTGGCCATTCCCTGTAGCCTCTGCCTCAGTTTAAATCCCCTTCCCAGGGACCCTGCCCGGGGCTGGTGCGGTTGGATACAGCAGAGGACAACAACAGTGGAAGATTACTTGCCAAGCAAAGTGAGTTCTGAAGGAGTAAAATAAACTGAAAACGAATTGAAGTATGTCCTGGTAGTTTATCTTTAAAGGAGGCATAAATGCTGAAGCTATGAAAGAACCCAGTTATGTTTGAAAATAATACAAGCCTTCCAAAGCAGTAACTCTCAACACAGGATCAGACCGCATAGACATTTGATCCTGGGTTTTGTTTTCTCCACTTTTTCACTATTTTCTGAAAATGTGTGATTTGTCTCTTTTTGCTAAACTGGAGGGCAAATTGAGGAGCATCACTGTTGATATGATGGCCTATGCCCTAGGATCGTGTACGAGCTGCACGGAGCGTAGGCGGGAAAAGGAAACTGCCATGAGTGATGTGAGAGATCAGTCCTGGAACAAAGGACCATGAGGCTTGGAACAAAGGACCATGAGGCTTGGAAACAACAGGAAATGAGGGAGGGGCTGATAGGTGGAGGAGGATTGTACCATGATTTTGAAACTACTGGCTACAGGTGTAACTTTGCCATTGGTTGTTTTGTAACCTTGTGATACCTTGTGTAACCGCCCACTGTGACAGGTAATAAAAAGGGGAGGCAGCCTTTTGTCTGGGTCGCTTCACCCCAAGGGAACCTGCATGGCCGCTGCTTCCTTAATTAGGCTATCGTGAAGGACCCGCCATGAATTGGGGCACAGTGAAGTGCTTCACATCACATTTTTGTTGTTGTTTTCTTTGTAGGGTGCTGGTGCCTGTGGTCAAGGCAGGGGCACATCTCCATCGCCTCTTTTGGATGTCTTCTGGGTCTCAGCAATGGCTAATCTTGCTCCCCTCGCCCGTCTGCCTCCCCCCCCCATGCCCTGGCCTGGAAGAGAGAATGGGCTCTGTGAGGAGCCAGCTGTGCCTGGGCGAGGCCTAGTCATGGATGGAGGGAGCATCAGGAGAAGCAAAGGGCTGTGTTGTGCTGAGAAGGAGCAGAGAAGAGTTGCGCTTGTCAGAAGACCCAGCTTCACAGGAGACAGAGAGTGGCATCTGAAGGCTTCCAGGAGGGTACCTTCAGATCAAGGAGCTGCTGGCTGGCAGCCACTGCAGCTCCAGCGGCTGTAGGACTCTGCTCGGTTGAGAGTAAGCCTGGCTGGTTAAACCAGAAATGGACAGACTGGCTGACCCCAGTTAGTGTTTATGGCATGCTGAGTGGGACTCTTTGAATTATCTGAGGACCTACCCTGGAAGGAGAGACAGTTGGATCTAGTGGCTTAGGTGCTGATCTAGAAATCAGAAGGTGGCGAGTTCTAGTCCCGCTTTAGCCACAAAAGCCAGCTGGGAGACTTTGGGCCAATCCCTCACACTCAGCCCAGCCTGCCTTACAGAGTTGTTGTAGGGGAAATATAATTAAATTTGTATATCACCTTGAGTTACTTATAAATAATAAAGAAGGGAAGGGAAGGGAAGGGAAGGGAAGGGAAGGGAAGGGAAAAGGATAGCCAGATGATCCTGATTGTGACTAAAGATAATGGAAGAGAAAGAGCACAAAGGTTTCCTGGCCAGAGAATAAACCACTGTTAAGCTATTGTCTCTCCAGGAACCTGTGCCAACTAATTAAATAAGCCCTTTCCTTGGACCTGGGAACTATGTTGGGTTGTATGTGTGAATATTTTACATTATATTGTGTTATGTTATATTTATATATTAATATATAATATAAGCCCATTTGGTTAAACTTGGCTTCTTTGGAATACTTTTCAGAACAAACATGGATCTAGAGAAGAAAAAATGTTTGTCTGGTCCTTTTATTTTAGACTGGATCAAGCAGTCCTTTGGCAATAGGGAAACTTTTTATAATGAATGCAATTAATTAGCAATGTTGAGGCTGAAAAATTAAAGCTTGTACTCTGATATTGATTGATTGATTGATTGATTGATTGATTATATGCCGTCTAGTTGTTGTTGACCCATAGCAACAACATAAAGTCCTTGTTTAGTGACCACAATAGGAACTGGCAACTCAGTCATTAAGCAAAGAGGTTGCTAAGTGAAATCACAACTGTGTTATTATTTAGCTTTCCTTTTTTTATAGTTCTGTGAAAATTGTAAACATGAGGATTTATTGTAAAGTTACTTTATCCCCACTGTCATAACTTCAAACAATGGCTTAGCAAGTTGTTAAATGGGAATGACCTGTAGAAAGATTTTCTCCAGGATGATCTGTCCTTAACCATTTTCTTCAGGTCTTCCATGGTGACCCCATGGCTGCTGTTACTGAGTGCAACTGACCCCACCCCACCCCCCTGAAGCTAGCCATCCTCCTCCTCTTCTCCCTCCCTCCGTCCGTCCGTCCCTCCCTTCCTGGCACCTGAGTCTCTTTTCCAAGCGCTTCATGGCTATTCTACCAAGCGTCCAGTATTTTGAGTGATGGTTCCTGAACTGTTGATGGCTGATCCTCAAAGGCAGAACCTCTCCGCCATTTCAGTATCTTCACTATCAGTTCTAAGGCTGGTTGTGGTACTTATTGCTGTTGGTTTGGTCTTATTTATATTTAACTGTAATCCCCTTTTTTTTCACTGTGCTCCTTGACATCACAAGAGCCTACATGGCATTTTTGGTTAACAGAGTAGTGTTCTGTCTGGTCTCTCTCAGCTCATTAAAAACTACGTAAATGTCTTTAAGAGATTTATTAAACACATTTCAAAAGGATTCATTTCAAAGCCAACTGCTGACATTTTGCTGGCAAAAACATCTAAGACTAAGTATTTACAGTTAGATTACAACAAACTCTTTCCAAACATCCCAATTACTCACTCCGTCTTTATCACAGTGGCCGAGACCTCATTATCCTTCGCTAGGTTTTTCAAAACATCAGACTTTCAAAGCATTGCAAAAGTTTCCAAACCTCTCATTGATAAACGTTGCCCGTAACAAGGGCGTAGTCTACTTCCCCCTTCTAATATAGTGTCCGATACGTCACTTCCCCCCATTACTTCCTTTTTCCAGTTAACTGACACCTTCACTTATCAAACCTTCTGAACCTCGGATCAATCCATTGCTCGTCTTGCTCTAAATCTGACTCATCATTTGGAGAGTCTGAATCAGAATGCATACAAAACTCCTCATTATCTGATTCGGCTGCCGGGGGGGGGGGGAAATACCCAGAGGGGCCGGCTTGTGCTTCCTCATTCTCTGATATGTCATCATCCAGTCGTGAGACACCCACAACACTATCCCCCCCCGCAGGCCCCTCCCCCGGGGGCCGTCGGAAGGGATGTGGTTTGGAGGGAAATGCAGTATGAAAATCCCACTTTAACTCAGGAGCCTCAAAATCCTGAGCATCTACCCAAGAGCCAGCGGAGGGCCCACCCCCGGTCCAATCAACCAAATATTGGAAGCGGTCGTCGAGCCATCGGGAATCTCGGATGCCGGACACCTCCAACCGGGAAACAGGAACTTGAGCACGGCGAGCTGTCGGGCCCGGATCAGGAGGTCGAAGCGGAGAATCAGGGTTGACAGGAACAAGCAAGGAGCGATGAAACACGGGATGTACACGAAAAGACCTAGGCAAAGTCAAACGATAGGTCACCGGATTGATGACCGTCTCCACAGGGAAAGGACCCAGGAAACGTTGATCAAGCTTGCGGTGAATTCTCCCTGGAAACAAGTACTTGGTGGAAAGCCAAACCCGATCTCCAACAGCTAACGGCGGCGTGTCGCGACGCGAGCGGTCTGCAACCCGCTTGTAGTCTTCCTTGGCTTTAGTCAAGTGCTGCTTAACCATCTCGTGGACTGACTGCAGTTCGGTTAAATAGTCCTCTGCAACTGGAACTGGAGAATCGAGGAGCGTGAGCGGGAAAAATCTGGGATGATAGCCGTAGTTGGCAAAAAACGGAGTGATCTGAGTGGAAGTGTGCTGAGAGTTGTTGAAAGCGAATTCGGCCACAGAGAGATATTTGGACCAATCGTTCTGTTGGTCGTTGATGAAACAACGCAAATACTGCTCCAGGATGCCAATCACTTTCTCTGTACCCCCATCAGTCTCTGGGTGATGCGTGGAGGCTAGATTAACTTGGACTTGAAGCGCAGACATGAGTTCTCTCCAGAACTCCGAGGTGAACTGGGTTCCTCGGTCGGACACTATTTTGTCAGGCAAACCGTGTAGCCGGAAGATATGTTGAATGAACAGCTGAGCAGTGACCTTGGCTGTTGGTATTCTTCGGCAAGGAATGAAATGTGCCATTTTGGTCAGCATGTCCACTACTACAAAGACAACGGTGTAGCCGGCAGAAACAGGTAGACAAATCAAGAAGTCCATGGAAATAGCTCCCCAGGGTCTCTTCCGTATTGCAAAGTCATCTAGTTGTTGCGCTTCCCGAATCTGTCGTCGTAGATCTACCGGATCATGCACGGCTGCGATCGATTCGATAGGCAGAATGGTTCGAAGCGGTAAGGGATCCTTGACCTGTAGATACTCAGGTTTACGGGACAGGGCATCTGCTCTTTTGTTGTACCCTTTTCCCAAATGGTATAATGGCATTCGGAGGGACTCAGTTTCCTGGAGTAATAAGCACACGGGAACAGGGGGCCGCCATCTTGGCGTGTTTGAAGTAGCACGGCCCCTACTGCAACATCTGAGGCGTCAGCCTCCACTACAAAGGGTCGACAAGGATCTGGATACTTGAGAATGGGTTCCTGAACAAAAGCCTTTTTGAGGGTCTGAAACGCCTGTTGCTCGGCATCGCCCCACTGGAACTTAACGCCTTTCCGTAACAGTCGAGTAAGGGGCGCAGTCAAGGCAGAAAATCTCGGAATAAATATCCTGTAATAGTTCGCAAATCCCAAAAGTCTTTGGACATCTTTTGCTTTACATGGTGGTTGCCAGGTTTGCAAGGCTTCAACCTTGCCAGGGTCCATGGCGATGCCTTGTGGAGAAATCACATGTCCCAGAAACTCAATGGTGGTTTGATAGAATTGACATTTCTCTAACTTGGCGTAAAGGTGATGCTCCCTCAAGCGTTGCAAAACTCGCCGGAGATGGTGAAGATGAGTGGCTCGTGACGGGGAGTAAATCAGGATGTCATCGAGGTAAACCACCACAAATTGATCTAATAAATCCCGGAAGATGTCATTCATGAAATGTTGAAAGACGGCCGGAGCATTGGTGAGTCCAAAGGGCATAACGGTATACTCAAAATGACCATACCTGGTTCCAAACGCGGTCTTCCACTCGTCCCCCTCTCGAATGCGAACCAGGTTGTAAGCACCCCTTAAATCTATCTTGGTGAAGATGGTCGCTGATCGGAGACGGTCCATGAGATCAGGAATCAAAGGCAGAGGGTACCGGTTGCGCACCGTGATGGCATTGAGCTTGCGATAGTCACAGCATAGGCGTAAATCTCCGGTTTTCTTCTTCACGAATAACACAGGAGCTGACAAAGGCGAGGAAGAGGGACGAATGAAACCCCTGGCCAGGTTTTTGTCCACAAAGTCTTTCAATGCGGCCAACTCGGGTTCTGACATGGAGTAAAGGCGTCCCCTTGGAAGCTTGGCATTTGGTAGCAAATCAATGGCACAGTCATATGGTCTATGCGGAGGCAATTGGTCTGCCTCTTTCTCATTGAATATATCTGCAAAGTCCGCTAGGTCGGCCGGCAAGGTGATGTCAGGGTGGGATGGTAGCTGGGCTGCACACACTTGGCGTACGTGGTCTATGCATTGCAAACTGGGAAATGAAACAAAGTTCTGGGACCACACCACACAAGGATCATGGGTTCTCAACCAGGCTAGGCCGAGAACTAAGGGGAAATTAAGTCCCTTGGTAACATAGAATTGGATGGCTTCTTCATGTTGTCCTATGACCAGGCGTATGGGCTGGGTCATAAACTTGATCGGTCCAGACAACAATTCACGCCCATCGATTGTCTCAACCAACATAGGCGGCTTCACGGAGCACAAAGGTATGGCATGCTGACGAGCGAAAGCTTCATTCATGAAATTGGTGGTGGCTCCAGAATCCAACAAGGCGTGGGCCGGAATGCCCTGGGCATGATTTCCCAGAAGGATATTGGTTGCTAGGATCAGATGTCTCGGAGGACCGGGGTCGTCGTCTGCGGAACTGGAACTGGGTTTGGCGCCTGCCCGACCCAATGTTTCCATTAGGCCGGGCTCTGGCCGTTTCCCGGCAAGGTGGCTTGAAACTGCTGAGTGGGAGGCCGAGCTGGAACAGGAGTAGGACCTGCCGTACCACGTCTTTTCTGGGGGCAGGCCATGACGAAGTGACCCATCTCTCCACAGTACAGGCACAAGCCCTCAGCTCTCCGTCTTGCCTTCTCAGCCTCGGTCAAACGAGATCTGGCTGCACCAAGATCCATGGGCTCATCTCTGGTCATGGGTGCAGGGCGCCTCTCAGTGTAAGCCGGTCCTGTTTGGAAAATACGTCTGGGTGCCGGGATGGGTGGAGCGATAGATAGGGTCTGGAATCCTCTGCGTGGTGCAGGAACTGGCTTGGCACTTCCGGTGACTGGAACCATCTGTTTGTCTAGGCGGGCATCCATGGCTTGCGTTCGCGCTTCAATAGCCAAACAATGTTGGTATAATGCATCCAGGGTTGCGGGTATTTCAGTAACTTTCAATCCATTCAAGATCTGGGAAGACAGACCATCTAGAAAGATTTCCATGAGAGCCTCATCATTCCAATTAATTTCTTGAGCTAGGCGGCGAAAATCTGATATATATTCCGCTACGCAGCGCGATCCCTGACGTAGCTCGCGTATCCGCCGGGTGGCATTTTGTCTACGAAGGGGGTCAACAAATTCTCTTTCCATCAGCTGGCAGAATCCTGCATAATTGCTCAGGACAGGATCTTGTCCGTCTATCAGAGGAGACGACCAATCAGCAGCTGGCCCAGAGAATAAACTTAAGATGAACGCTACTTTTGTTTCATCGAGCTGGAAATCTGCTGGGGCTGAGGCAATGAATGTTTTACATTGGTTTAAAAAAGCTGGAAATTTATTACGCTCTCCAGTAAACTTATCAGGCAAGGCTAAGTAACATCTGTTTCTTCTGGGAGGGGGGGCTGGAGCAGGGGCTGCTGCTGCATCTTGAATTTGCTGTTGCAAATGTCCAATTTGTTGCTGGAGATTTTGAACTAATAGATGCAGAGCCGGGTTAGCAGCCAGGAGTTCCTCCATGACGTCACTGAAAGCTCGGATTAATTTTCGTCTTTTCTGTTTTAAATGGGTTACGGGCAATCTGTTCTGTCTGGTCTCTCTCAGCTCATTAAAAACTACGTAAATGTCTTTAAGAGATTTATTAAACACATTTCAAAAGGATTCATTTCAAAGCCAACTGCTGACATTTTGCTGGCAAAAACATCTAAGACTAAGTATTTACAGTTAGATTACAACAAACTCTTTCCAAACATCCCAATTACTCACTCCGTCTTTATCACAGTGGCCGAGACCTCATTATCCTTCGCTAGGTTTTTCAAAACATCAGACTTTCAAAGCATTGCAAAAGTTTCCAAACCTCTCATTGATAAACGTTGCCCGTAACAAGGGCGTAGTCTACTTCCCCCTTCTAATATAGTGTCCGATACGTCACTTCCCCCCATTACTTCCTTTTTCCAGTTAACTGACACCTTCGCTTATCAAACCTTCTGAACCTCGGATCAATCCATTGCTCGTCTTGCTCTAAATCTGACTCATCATTTGGAGAGTCTGAATCAGAATGCATACAAAACTCCTCATTATCTGATTCGGCTGCCGGGGGGGGGGGAAATACCCAGAGGGGCCGGCTTGTGCTTCCTCATTCTCTGATATGTCATCATCCAGTCGTGAGACACCCACAACAAGTAGTAGCCTCAGGCTGGTGCAGCTTGATGTTTTTCCTTCTGATTTTTAAATCACACTCAACTTCTTTCAATCCAGCCTTCCTTAAGGCAGGCGTCCCCAACCTATGGGGTGTGGCCCACTAGTGGACCCGTGAGGGGTTTGGAACCGGGCCATGGAAACGGCCAGCAAGCATCCTCACTTGTGCGAGCGGTGGGTGAGGACGCAGCGCACGCTCCATTTAAGTGAGCGGCAGGCCACTCTTGCAGAACCATGCCCCCCCACCAGTCCGCAGAGCTGGAAACATTGGGGAACTCTGCCTTAATTGCATATATATTGAGTAAATAAGGGGGGAATATGTACCCTTGTCTCACTCCTTTGTTTTGCTATGTTCTGTTCCTATTGTGGCTTCTTGATGCCTGTATAAGTTTTGCCTCTGGCAATGAAGCTTTAGGATTCCAATTACCCGAAGCGCATTTTCCAGCTTGATGGGCCAGTCCAATGGAAGGTTTTGCGTTTCTATAATCAGCGAAGTCCATTTTGAGTTGAAGTCCATGAGTCATAAAAGAGCCAAGGTTGCCTAACCCTGGTCTAGTTTAATGAAAAAAAAAGGACCAGGGGTGACATGATAGCAGCATTCCAATATCTCAGGGGCTGCCCCAAAGAAGAGGGAGTCAAGCTATTCTCCAAGGCGCCTAAAGGCAGGACAAGAAGCAACGGGTGGAAACTAATCAAGGAGAGAAGCAACCTAGAACTAAGGAGAAACTTCCTGACAGGTAGAACAATTGACCAGTGGAACTCCTTGCCTCCAGAAGCGGTGAAAGCTCCAACACTGGAAGTTTTTAAGAAGAGACTGGACAGCCATTTGTCCGAAATGGTACAGGATTTCCTGTCTGAGCAGGGGGTTGGACTAGAAGACCTCCAAGGCCCCTTCCAACTCTATTATTATTATTATTGTTGTTGTTGTTGTTACTATTATTGTTCCTCTTTTGCTTAATTTGAAATGTGAACAGTTCATAATCAGTTCCACAGGCAGCCCCTGGCCACATCTGCGTTCTTCCACCTCCTTTTTAAAATAATATAGTCAGTTTGATTTCTGTGTACTCCATTTGATGCCATCCATTTATATAAAGACCATGTGGGTTGTTAAAGAATGAAAAAACATTGGATTGGCAGAAATTAATGTCGCTCTTCTTTCATGTTGCTTTCCTAGGCTATGAAGTCTAATTACTACTGCTGCTGTTGCTGCTGCTGCTGCTACTACTACTGCTAGGAAGAATACTGTGGGGTCCTTCGTTCTCTCTTGAGTTTGGTGGTTTTCTTGCAGATTTTTCATCACCAAACTAGGTAATGAACTGCCTGTTCTTCACTGCTGATGTTACATAGCTTGGTAATGAAACATCTGCAAGAAAACCGCTAAGCTCAGAGAGCACCAAGGACCGCAGAGTTCAACCTTGAGCTACCAATGTTCTCTTCTATCAATAATGCTTCTTCATTGGTTAGCCATGAGGCCATATCAAAGTACAAAATACAATAACAAGGCCATCCATAGGAAAACAGAGTAAAAGGAAGAACTAAAAAAAAGATACAGGTGGTTCTTGCTTTAACAATAGTAATTTGGGACTTCCGGTTCCGGTATCGCTAGTTGAGCGGGGAGATTGCTCTCTTCGCCGACTAGTTTTCCCTCCATCGGCGGACCCTTATGCGGGTCCAAAGTTGCCCTGGAGGCCACAACTTTCCTACGAGGAGGCAGCGTTCTGGCAGCGGAGGAGCGGCGGCTCCTCCAGCTGTCCGGATGGAACTCCGAGGGCCGATGGAGAAGAAGATTGGCCAATAAAATGGCCGATCGCTCTGCCGCAAGAAACCGCAAGTCCAAAGAACATCTAAACTTCAGACCCACCGTGGTGAATCCAGGTGAGACCTTTCCTTTTTTTTTCCTCTCTTCGTTTTTTTTTGTTTGTTTTTTGCCTGTAAGAGCTATGTTGGAAAGATTTCCCTAGCTTGGAAAGGCAGCTTTTACTCATTGGGGAAGAAAGGCGAACAAAGGAACAAAGTAAAGTTTTAGAAATTATGTTGTTTTTTTCATATAAGTACTTTGGGGTATCGGAAAAACTTTTTTCACGAACTTTATTATTAGCCTATGTTGGGTTTTTTTGAGTAAAGAAAGAAGAATGAAAAGTGAAATGACTATGGAGGAAAAAATGGATTTTTTTAGCTCTCTGAGGACATCTACTGGTTAAAAAGTAATATTGCAATTGGAGAGGAGATGATCCTTTTATATGAAACTGGATGTTTGAATTGCTTTGTGCTTCCATCTTCCTCTCCAATTCTCTGCTTTGTTCCTTCAACTTCTGTTCTAGTTCTTTGCCTTGTCTCTCCAGCAACGTCCCCATTCCCTCTATCTTCTTATCCACTTCCTCCACCCTCTTTTCCACTGCCTCCAGCTTTTTCTCTAGTTTTTCATACATTGCTGACATTATCTCTTTGAATTCTTTCATCATATGCATTTCTGGAGGGGCCTGGGTAGACAGGGGGGCCTGGGATTCCGTAGGTATGGAGGAAGATGAGGGGACAGGTAGGTTGTTCCCTGGTATTTTAAGGAACTGGCCTGGGGAGGGTGTTGCCACCTTTGAGGGTATTATTTTGGACTGCTTAGTGGCCATCCTGAGTTCAGTCCCGTTAGCTAAGCTTTTTTTTTTTAAATGCAGAAGATTAATTCTTACTCTTATATTGCCAAGATGCTTCCTTTTATAGTCTTTTTTTTAATCCTCTTGTAGCCTTTTTATTCTTTTTCTTATGTATATTTTGTAAGGTTTTTTAAGGTTTGCGTCTAGACTGCCCTCTAGTGTTCACTCTTGCAATGCCGTCTCACTTTCCACTTTCCCTCTCTTCTGTCATCTTGGATACTTTTTGTTTATTGTGAAAGTAGTTAGTCAGCTGTATAATATAAGAAATACTTGCTTTTTTAGGCTCTTGCATTCAGTCCATCTGTCTCCTTGCCTCTTTAGTGAAGTTTTCCTCACGCGGAGGCTGGTCTTAGCTTGTAAGTCTGTCAGCCGACAGAGAAACAGCTCCTGGCTGGAGCTATCGTGAGCACCCGGGGGAGTCCTCTTTCTTTCTTCCCGAACTCTTTTCCAGGGAATTTTCAGAGGCTCTCGACCCCCACTCACAGCTCTTGACCCCTTCTCCGACCGAGGAGGGACTTTTTCTGCTGCGAAAAACAGCTGTTTTGCGCTGTTTTCGCGGCTTTTCAAGTCCCGGAGTTTGGAGCCTCACAGAAGCCGGCTGCTTCCGTGCCTTGCGCATGCGCGCCTCCTAAAGTTTGATGTTATCTTGTTAGTTTAAAGTTGATTGATGGTTTATATAGCTTTAGGACAGATTAATACTTTAGTTTAAAAAAGAGATATAAGAGAAAAAGGAGTGACTAATGAAATATATATTAAATCCTTTAAGAATGTATGTTCTTTTTTCTTTTCTTTTCTTTTCTTTCTTTTTTGTTTTGTTTAGGACAATAGGGTTATTTGTAAGAAAATTATTATGTAATTTTGAACTAACCTAATAAGATGATGCTTGATAAGATTGATGTCATTGGTTATGACAATTCAATTGGATATGAACTGAATTATGTTTAATGGATTGAAAAGATTTAAGATTTCATTTTATTTGTTAGCTATAAGAGATTGATTAGTTGATAGATTAGATATATATTACTTACGGGACCGTCTGCTGCCTCATGAAACCCAGCGACCGGTTAGGGCCCACAGAGTCAGCCTTCTCCAGGTCCCGTCAGCCAGACAGTGTCGCCTGGCGGGGCCTAGGGGAAGAGCCTTCTCTGTTGCGGCCCCGGCCCTCTGGAATCAACTCCCCCCGGAGATCCGTATCGCCCCCACCCTCTCCACCTTTCGTAAACTCCTTAAGACACATCTTTGCCGACAGGCCTGGGGCAGTTGACATCTTGCCCCCAGCCAGTGTATGTTTGTGTGTACGTTTGTTGAATGAATGGTTTCTTAATTTAGGGGTTTTCTTTTTTATATATGTATTTTTATATATGTATTATGTAGTATTTTAATATTAGATTTCTATTTATGCTGTGAGCCGCCCTGAGTTCCCGGAATAGGGCGGCATAGAAATTTAATAAATAAATAAATATAGGATAGATTAATGTTTTAGTTTAATTAAGGGATATTAGTGGAAGAAGAGTTAAATAAAATTTACAATAAAAACTAAGGTACCAGAATATAGTTGGAAGGAATACTCGAACTGATAGAGTTTGTATTTAAAGTTAATTTGATTATGGTTGTATAAATTTTTTAAAGTGTTAGAAACAGGTATAAGTTGACTAAATTTAAACCAGACTGAACTATTTTAGATAAACTGTTAGTTAAGGGGAAAGAGAGGGAAAACTAGAGGTATTGATTGAAGTATATATAAATGTTTTGCTTTTGGATGATTGTTTACCCTAACACCATGGTGTGCTTTGAGCATTTTGTTGTAAGAATTAAAAAAAACCAATAAAATTTCCGTTAAAAAAAACAAAAAAACAATAGTAATTTGGGTTGGAATTTCCATTCCTGAGTGAGGCCATTCTAAAGCACCACCACATTATTCTCGGGTCCCCCTGGAGGCTGCTGCTGGCTGGCTTACCCGAGCGCCTTTTGACCTTCCCTGCTGGGCTCTCCAATGGCTTCGCTTGCAGGAAGTGGCAGGGGACGTCACCCATGGAGCTCACGTGACATGGGATGCTGAAATGGTTGTTCTTGCGAACCAGTTACCAAGCACCCAGATTGTGATCCACCCGATCGATCGTGGGGGTGGTACAACGGCTGGAACTCTGAGGAGCAGCCGTAAGGACCACTCATTCAGCACCATCGCAATTTCAAATAGTTGTTGAAGAAATAGTGAGTACAACTTGTATTTTTACTGCATATGCCATCACTACCCCAATCAGTTTTCAGTTGTACTTTTCTATTCAGATAAAAGCCCGTATTGTGTGTAATACTTGAGTTCTGCCCACATGCATAAAATATGTTTTTTGAGTGAATGGATCCCAACGGGCTTTGTCTAATGTGTGGTTCAAGCTATTCATCTCCTTCTGTAGTAAAATTGGCATTCAAGAAATAGATATGCTGTGATCTCTCGATCTCTCTCTCTCTAGCACCACAAATATACAAATACACTCACAGTGAGGATTCTCCTTCTAATAATTCCAATCCCCAAACAGAAGCAGCATGTCTCGTTCATATGTTTTGTCAGTTTCAGACTGAACCTGATCATAAAACCCATCAATCTCTTATTCTGCATCACTGGCCAAAGCATAAACTTGGACAATTGCCATGTTGAAATGTTGCCTACAAAAACTAATTGCTAATATCTGGCCACCCTTTGCATTGTGGCCAAAAGCTGTTCTTAGTCTTCTGAACTACGAAAGCAGAGCCATCCCTTTTGTCTGTCATGTCCCAAGTGATAAATGATGGTCCACTCATGCCTGTGATGTCTATTCTTTCACTGTGTTCAGCTTTCTCATGTTCATGCTTCCTACCTTCTGTCTTCTCTTGGTATTTTTGCCTTTGCAGCTTCCGTGTTTCCTGCCTGGCAACATCAAACTATTCTCCAAAGCACCAGAAGGCAGGACAAGAAACAATGGTTGGAAACTGACCAAGGAGAGAAGTAACCTGGAATTAAGGAGAAACTTCCTGACAGTGACAAAAATCAACCAGTAGAACAGAAGTTGCCTTCAGAAATCTTGGGAGCTCCATCACTGGAGGTTTTTAAGAAGAGGCTGGACAGTCACTTGTCTGAGATGGTATAGGCTCCCCTGCTTGAGCAGGGGACTGAAGACCTCCAAAGTCCCTTCCAGCTCTATTCTATTCTATCAGCAACTGGAGGTTGCAAAGGCTCTAATTTGGCTGTGCCAAAAACACATTTAATACTCTTAAAATGTCCTCAATTTTTCCTCACTAGCAGGTTGAGTACCATCCCATGTATGAGACCATCACCCCCTATGGTCAATCATTTTATCTTTTCCATCCAGGTGCTTTTTTTTGTAAAACACAGGTGTGGTTTAGCACTGCCTTTTCTTCACAGTATGAGTAGCTCCCTTTTCCATTGTTGCCAAAGAGATCCTCTGCCCCCAGCTGCTTTAGTGGGGCAACTGCAGTGACCTTCGTGCCATGGGTGGCCCTGCTGGCTGGGGTCTTCTTGGTATCCACTCCCAATGTCCTTGTCAATCCATTGTATGCAGTGTGTTTTTTCCCTTCCGTTTCTTAGAGATTGCCTGGAGGAATCCCTGCAGGGTTTTTGGCAAGATTTACCATTGCCTCCTTCCTAGGGTTGAGAGCAAGGGGCTGGCCCAACATCACCCAACTGCTTTCCTGACCAAGGTGAGACTAGAACTCACAACATATCTGCTTCATCCAGCTGGGAAGACAGGAGCAAAGGAGACTTTCCCTCCCTCCTTGCTCTGGGAAAGAGAAAGAAAGCATCTCCTGGACCCACATCAAGAGGCTGTCACTGGGGGGAGGGCTGCCATGGACCCCATGGAGAGGAACAGAGATGGCACCAGGTCCCCCCTGCCACAATCCCAACCAAGCAGAGAAGGGTGGGGGCTTTCCTCTAATTCAAGGCCTGTTTTGAGTTTTGGATTGCACAAAGGGCAGCTTGTTGTTGCGATTGTTAGATGTACACCCTGCCCTTATTTTGTACAACTCTATGCAGCATGCATAAAGCTCCCATCCTCTATCTTCCCCACAACCAACCTCACCCACTCCCACCCTGAGAGGTGGGCTGGACTGAGAGGAATTGGCCCAAGGTCACTCAGCTGGTTCTCTGGGGGATCTGTGAGGCCCAGGAACTGGCCAGGCCTTACGCCCACATCACAAGCACCTCCCAGCACATGGAGGGGGGCAGAGAATAAAACGGGGGGGGCTTAAATACAGCTCCTCTCCTGGCCAGGCCATGAGCACGGGCACTGGCTCCCCTCTGCCATTTGGAGGTGCCTTAGACCAGGAGTTCCTGCCTGTCCCCCAGCTAAGCACCAATCAAAGATTGCAGGTTCCCTTATGCTGTGGAACGCAGTGCCAACACTCTGCCAGTGGACACACTCTGCCGGTGGACAGGCAATCCATCCCGAGGGCAGGAAGGGCAGAAGAGGGCAGCTGTAGGGAGCCTCTGAGGGGCACAAGAGGGGGTGAGGAGAGCCGATTGGAGGATGGTGGCAGAAGTGACCCCAGAAGGGCTTGTTCTGCTTTGGCAGCAGTCAGGCTCATATTAAGCCTTCCGGTCTCTAAACTTTGCCACAGGGGAAACTCTGTTCCCTGGGCAGGGAGGCTGCCCAGTGGTCTTCTGAGCTAGGACCACCCTCCCTCGGGGCAAAAGAGGAGAAAGAGCCAGGCCTTCCCATTATCAGTGAGGGAAGCTGACTAGGAGCCGCCAGCTCTGTGCCCCCCCACCCGCCCTCTGCGCTGCTTTGAATTCTGGGCTGAAGCGCAAGATGTGGTTGGGGGGGATGACTGGGGTGAGGGCAGGAGGGATCGAAGGAGGGCATTCGTCATTTGAACTGATGAGGGGGCTGCAAAGCAATGAAAAAGAAGGAAAGAAGTAACATCTGGAGGCGAGGCCTCCCCCTTGAAATAGGCTGCACAACTAGCCAGTTCTCTTCTACCGGTAGCTGGCAGCTTCTTCGTTCAAACGCCGCCAACCGGAGCAGGCGAGGAGTGACCGGACCGAAGGAGCTGTCCGAACATGTGATGGCGTGTGGCTTTTTCATCCCTCCACTCCGAGGGGAGCAAGCGGCGGGGGGGGGGGCGGGACGAGTCTCGGGCTCTAGATGGGCCCCGTAGCAGCTGCCTGACTCCGAGGGTACAGACCTTCCGCCCGCCCGCTCCGCCGCCCAGCCTCGCTTTTCCGCTGAGGAGTTGAGAGGTGGGAACTGGCAGGCGGGCGGGGGGGGGGAGAAGGGGGCGCGGCGCCACGGCGAAAGAAGGGCCGGGCAGGAGCGGAGCGGGCGGGGGGCCGAGGCAGCGCGGCTCGGGTTTCACTGGAGCCCCGCTCGCTCGCTCGCTCGCGCTCTCGTCGCTCGCTCCACGGTTCTCCCACCCAGTCCGACTTCAGCTTCTGCCCAGCCGAACAGGCATCAGGCGGCGGCGGCGGCGGCCTCTACTCGCCGCGGGACTGCGTCGCCGATAGAAGTGGAGCGCCAGGCGGATGGCCAGCAAAGACGATGGACGTAGGTGATCGGGATGCCCGGACGTTTCCGCAGCAATCCGCCGCTCGCTCCTCGCTCGGGTTGCCCTGCAGCCGGGCAGGGAAGGAAAGCAGCGGCGGAGCCCTCCTGGGGACGCGAGGGGGGCGGTAGGCGGGAGAGGGTCGCAGCATCGCCCTCGGGCTCTGCGCTCCTCTTCCCGCTCCGGGTCCTTCGGCCTCGGCCGTCCCGGCAGCCTGATTGTTCCCTGTCGTCGGATCCGGCTATCGGAAGCGCAGCGCCGCTCGCGGAGGCTCCGCCGGGGACGGGCGGGCGGCTCACGTTTCACAGGCCCGGCTGGAGCCGCCTCGCCCGCTCTCGTTCGCCTCCCTCCACGACGCCCCCCCCCGCGATCGGCGCTGGGCAAATTGGAAGCAGCTGTGGCACTGGGCGCCTCCACGCCTGCTGCCGCTGAGGTCACGCCTGGCCTCCCCCTCGGGTCGGCGGCGGCGGCGGCAGGGAGGGCGGGCACGGGCGGCGGTGCTCCGGGCGGGAAGACCAGCCCGGGGTTTGGAGCCGAAGCCGCCATTTCACCACCCGACGGAGGGGAGAAGCGCGCGCCGACGCCAGGTCGGGTACCCAAAACTGCGGGCAGAGCTTCACCCTGAAGGGAGGCGGCGCTCTTTGCCTCCCGCCGGATAGTCTCCTCGGCTGCCGCGGGTCTGGCCGGGGAGAGGATTCGTGGTTCCGCGGGCGGGGGCTTCGCGGGGCTCCCGGAGCAAGAAGGACTTGCTGCTCCCGGCTGGACTCGGAAGAGTGCGGGCGCGCGAAGGCTCGCGGCCGGGGGGAGTGAAGACCGAGACGCGCCTCCCGATCTGGCCCGGCCACAGGCACCAGCCCCAGGCGAGACTGCCGCCGGGAGCCGACTTGTCTCCTCCTGCGGCGGCCGCGCGTGCCTGCTCTGCCATGCTCCCTCCCCGGCCGGGCGGCCGATCCAGGAGGGGCGCGCCCTCCATCGGGCCGGAGCCTCCGCCTGCCCGGGCAGGCGCGGGCGCTTTCAAGCCCGGCCAAGTATGAGCTCAGGCGCGCGGCTCTCGGCGCGCAGACCGCTAAGCCAGCTTTGCCCGGACTGCGAGCCGCGGCGGGGCCTCCGTGAGGGAGGGGGGGGGGCGGGGGCAGCCCCTGCTGCTGGGGCTGCAGCCAGCCCCGCTCCCTCCCTCCCCTCCCCTCCCCCGCGGCCCTGCAGTGAGAGGGAGCGACGGCAGGGGGAGCGAGCTGTGGGCCAGAGCCAGGGAGCCGCAGACAAAGGGAGAGGGGCGCGCGCGAGCGCGCGAGCGCAAGGAAAGCCCAAACAAAGGGGGTCGTGGCCAGCGCTCGCCCGCCCGCCCACAGAGGGGCTTTGCGAGCGCGCCGGAGTACGGGCTGACCCACGCGGGCTGGTGGGCCTTTGAAGCTGCGGGAACTCCTGCTCTGTGGCTTCCCGCAGTCTAGCAGGCAGCAGCTCTGGGGGACGAGGGGGGGGTCTCCCTCTCCACTTTCGCTGGGCGGGACGAGCCGCCCCAAGGACCCTGCTGCCCTGCGGCTGGAGCGCAAAGCAGGCGGTGTAGCTGGAGTACAGGCAGGCAGCCCGTCCCCAATGCTCAGCGCCCACCTTTGAAGCATCTGGGAGGGGAGGGGAACAGAGTGCTACCTGAAACAGGGCCTGGCTCTGTCCCACCTAACAAGGCTCTTCAGGGTAATTAACTCCCTACCGAGAAGTAGGGAACTCAAGCAGGGCCCCCCTCCTCTCCGTTCCACAGACCTTCCCTAAGTAGGCGCCACTCCTGGCAGATTAGTTGCCTCAACTAGGATGGGGAGATAGCAGGAAAGGATTTGGGGAGGCAGGAGTGATGAATGGGGAGGGTGCTCCCCCCATTAGCCCATCAGCAATTACCTCACTTGCTGTGCCCCTCCAAGCGCCCTCAGCCTCCTCTCTGTCAACTCTAGTCCTCACCAGCTTTCTTTGCATCCCCTGCAGGATTAAGGTGCCTACCCCACCAAGTGGGCCCTGCAGTTCTTCCCAGGCACCCTCCAAAGGAGCTCCCTGGGCCAGCTGAGGATGGGGCCCCTTCCCCTTGTGTTGCTGCTGCTGCTGCCACTGCTTGGGGGCCGCTGCACGGCATTGCCAGGCACTCTGGACCTGCAGGTCGATGAGGAGATGCCTGCAGGCACCATCATTGGGGACATCAGTGCAGGCCTGCCCACGGGCACCACCAGCTATATGTACTTCATCTCTGCCCAGGAGGGCAGCGGCGTTGCCACAGATCTTGAGATTGATGAGAACTCTGGCATCATCAAGACAGCAGGGGTGCTGGACCATGAAAGCCGCGACCACTACAGTTTCATTGCTGTCACCCCAGATGGAGCCACAGTGGAAGTCAACATCCAGGTCAATGATATCAATGACCACGCCCCCACCTTTCCTAAGCAGCAGGCTGTCCTCCTCATCCCAGAGCGCACACACACCGGCAGCCGCTTCCCTCTGGATCCTGCCTTTGATGCAGACAGCGATCTGCTTGGTACCCAGGGCTACGCAATCAAGGCGGGAAATGTGGGCCAGGCTTTCCAGCTGGAGACGCGCCGTGGACCCAATGGGGTCTTGCACCCGCAGCTGGTAGTGAGCAGCATTCTAGACCGTGAGGCCCGCTCTGCCTTTACCTTGCTTCTTGAGGCCTATGATGGCGGATCCCCTCCAAGGAGCTCCCAAATGACATTGGAAGTGTCTGTCCAAGACATTAATGACAATGCGCCAGCCTTCAACCAGAGCCGCTACCATACGCTGATCCCAGAGAACCTGCTCCCCGGCAGCAGCATCCTCCAGGTCTTTGCCTGGGACGCAGACGAGGGAGACAATGGGGCGGTGGTGTATGAGATAAACCGCCGGCAGAGTGACCCGGAGCAGTTTTTCACCATAGATGCATCCACGGGAGTAATCAAGCTCAACAAGGGACTGGATTATGAGCTCCGGAAGGTGCATGAGCTCGTGGTGCAGGCCCGGGACAAGGCCATCCACCCAGAAGTTTCCACCGCCTTTGTTACAATTCAGGTCCGGGATTACAATGACAACCAGCCCACCATGACAATTACCTTCCTCAGCGAGGATGGCTCCCCACGCATCTCTGAAGGGGCGCAGCCTGGCCAGTTTGTGGCCCGCATTTCTGTCTCTGACCCTGACTACGGAGAATACGCCAACGTCAACGTCTCCTTAGAGGGGGGCGAGGGGAAATTTGCTCTCACGACCAAAGACAACATCATCTACTTGATCTGTGTGGATCAAATGCTGGACCGTGAGGAACGGGATTCTTACGAGTTGCGAGTCACAGCCACAGATGCTGGAACTCCCCCCCTGCGGGCCGAATCAGCTTTTGTGCTGCAGGTGATGGATATCAATGACAATCCTCCTCTCTTTGATGCCCAGGAGTATGAACAGAGTGTCCCTGAGGTGGTTTACCCAGGCAGCTTTGTCCTGCAAGTGACCGCCCGTGACAAAGACCAAGGGCCCAACGGGGAGATCCGCTACAGCATCCTGCACAACCACCACTCCCACTCTCACTGGTTTGCCATTGACCCGGCCACTGGCATCGTCACCACTGCTTCTGCCTTGGATTATGAGACCGACCCGCAGCCTCGGCTGACCGTGCTGGCCACTGACCGTGGCAAGCCCCCTCTCTCTTCTACCACAGTGGTCCTTGTCACCCTGCAGGACGTCAACGATAACGAGCCTGTCTTTGAAAGTAACTTCTACAATATTTCCGTGAAGGAGAACGTTTCCCCCGGCACTTGCTTCCTTCAGGTGAGCAAAGATCAGGATGCGGTTAGGAGCGATCCATCTTGGGGGAAAGCATTGCTTCCTTGGAGCAGGAGGGGTGTTAAGCTTTTGGGTAGTAAAGGCAGCTTCTCACTGCATGCCTCCTGCCTTTGCTGGCACATGCAGAGGTGAACTCTGGATGCTGTTTCTGAAACTCATTCTCACGCAGCCTCTGCTCAGAACCGCTGGACTACTTTGGACTGCTGGTTCTCGTAGGTGGAGATTCCCTGGCCATTCCTCAGCTTCCTAGGAGCCCCCCTTGGCAGTCCTTGGATATATAAACCTTATTTTAGGCCAGAGAGGAATATTGTGCTTTGGGATCAGTGGAACAGTCTCATTGTTAAATTCATTGCCAGCAGATGTGGTGGCCACCACTTGGATGGTTCACCACAGAGGCCAGACCCAGTGGAAGCGAGGACTTATAGCGTAGAGGCTGGTGCTCTTAAGGCAGCAGCATCTAAAGCAGTGTTTCTCAACCTTTTGACAATTTTAAGGCATGTGGACTTCAACTCCCAGAATTCCACAGCCAGCATTGCTGGCTGTGGAATTCTGGGAGTTGAAGTCCACATGCCTTAAAATTGTCAAGGTTGAGAAACACTGATCTAAAGGCTGCAGGTGGGGACATGACAGTGGAGAAAGATTCTGTGCTCTCTGCCTCTGGGTCCATCAGGGCAGTTCCAGGGACCCAGCCTAGGACCCTCCTGCCAGGCCTTGCTGGTGGAAAGGGCTATAGTAGGGCAACCTCCTTCCTGTGGAGCCAGCAGCGCATCAGTGTTGTATCCTCCAGCCTTTGGGGCACTGTTGATGTGTGCATAATTGTCCATCCTTGATACAAATGTTTCAGGAATCTTTAAGATTTGGCTGGCCTTGTGTTGATTTTCACACAGTTTTTGGTCCTAAAATTGCCAGAATGGCATCTTCTATCTATGTGAGGTTCATTAATTTTAACCTTCTTTGGTCTTTCTCAGTTTTACCTTTTTGTTTTTCCGATTGTAGACTGAACCATGTGTTTCTTTTGTTTCCTTTTGCTTTGTACCCAAGAAGAATGTAGGCCTGGCCCCAATCCTGTGCTTTTCAGAGCCAGATCTCTGGAACAGTTCCTCCCCTACCCTCCCCTCTCTTTCCCTTTCCCCTCTCCCCTCTCCTCCCCTCTCTCTGTCTGCAACACTATGTCTCTGTGTCTGTCTGTCTCTCTCTCTCCCCCCCCCCTTCTTGAGGGATTCCTTCTGCCTCTAGAGTGTAGCGGGTGTTACAGGAAGGACCTTTTGGCTTTCCTGTGTAAATCCCTCTCCAGTTCCTTGTTAGGCAGAGACCCAGCTACAACTGATGACCAGTGGTGTGGGATAAACACCAGATATGAGTGTCGCTGATCCCATTTATCTTGGCTTAAATGACACCATGGGGTATTGTTAACTCCTAGAACCCCTTCCCCCAGGTGAAAGATGCCACCAGAGCAGAGCCACGGTGGCACAAAGCCTAGTGAAGCTGGTTCCTGACAAGTGAGAATCAGAACTGAATCTGCTGTAACCCTGGATCTCCTTTAACAAGCCAGAGTCATTTTTGTAGATGATGAAGCAACCTTGGCTTCTTCATCCAATCATTGGTCCGGCTGGGGTCCAAGGCCCCCCACAAATTACAGCAGATAAATGATGGGTTTCCTTCTGCCTTTGTGGGAACCTCTTTCCTTTCTAGGTTTTTTTTTAATTTGAAAGGAGATTAAAGTATCTGTGTACGTTTTGTGGGGTGTGCTTTTGGTGTATGCCACATAGTTATGAGTGGCATTTGTGTAGCATGTGCATACGCTTTTTGCCGGTAGAATATTCTCTGTGAAGAGCACCTGCCACAGTGATAAGACAACCCAGAATGTGGTTGGTGGCCAAGAACGGCGTCTGCCTGAGACAGCAAGCAGGGCAGTGGCCCCAAATAAACTTTTGGCAATCCTGCAGTTCCCCAAAATTGCACAGCCAAGGTGCCCAGATATCAGCAGCAGAACCAGCGAGTGGTCAGGAATGCTGGAAGAAGGCTGAGAAGGACAGCAGCACTGCTAGGGACAAATGTACTCTCCCTGTTTCCTAATCCCAGCCTTAAACCTCTCCCAAATCCTAAAATTAATACTCAAGGGTCAAAAACAATTCGGTAACATCCCTGAAGTCCTGTTGGGGCCTTGCTTCTGATTGGGAAGCTCTCCCCTTAAGACACTGTCCAGCCTGCTTGCTGTCTCTCTCTGTAGATGAAACTTCTTCCCTCCTGCTTCAGGGAGGGAGGGGGGGCAGAGAGCCTGCACTGATCTTTCCCAGCCTACCTCCCTGCAACGAGCACCCTGGTTCGGGGTGGGGTGGGGTGGGGTGGGGTGGGGGAGGTCATCTTTGCAGTAGGAAGCTGCCCCCTCTGCCAATTCTCCCTGAAAGAGTTTACAGACTCCCAGTCAGTCAAATGGTGAAAATAGCAAGCAAAATAAGGGCGCTCAACTACATGATGGCAATGCTAGGCTAGAGCAATATGGAGCTGTGCCGTGCAGTGGATGCCAGGCTTTAAGAGTGCCATGCACATTGTGTTCATCTGCTAAGGAAACACACCACAACAACATGCCTGTGTCAGAGGCACCACAACAACATGCCTGTGCCCATTCTGAAGCCCCCTGCCGTCCCCACCCCGTGCCTCTTGAATGGAAGCGCGATAGCACGCCCAGCTTTTGTGGAAAGAGGCCCTGGCCTGTAGACCTCAGAGCGTCCCTAGAGACCCATAAAACCCCTGAGACCAGCTAGACAGCCAAACGCAGGACTCCAAAAGAGGACAGTCGAAACAGCACCCAAAATTTCTACACATACCCCGAGAAGCATCCAACTGGCTGAGTTGGCATAGCATCCCCCCCCCCCGTTCACATTTTTGAACCATTTCTCAAGGTAATAGTTTCTTTATTGACTTAGTTTCTTTATTGATTTATATTTATTTAGTTATCCAATTTATATAGCCAGCCATCTCAGTGAGTGACTCTGGGTGGCAAACAGAATCAAAACAGAGTAAAAACAATAATGAACGTTATACAAATTAAAACACAGGCAGCTGAGAAAGAACCCAGATAATCAACACAACCAAGAAGCACTCCAATTGATCTCCCCCCTCCCTGTGACGGCTTCTGGCTGTTTTGATGAGAGTGCTGTTGCTGTGGTGCCAGGGTACAGGGGTCATGCCCAGCCCAGGAGGGGGTTGCATTAAGAGTTGTGCTGCTGATCCTCTCTTTGCTGAATGAAAGGGCTCCCCTGCAGAGAGTCTGGACCCAGTCAGATTGGGGGCCTCCTCCTCCTCCTCCTCCTGGGCATTGCTTCTGGTCAAGAGGCCTTCAGGCACATGGCTGGCTGCTGCAAGGGAGGCATCTCTCCAGCAGCAGTACCACCACCACCACCACCACCACCGACACTGTTGCTGCTGCCCATTTCTCCCGGGGCAGCTTCCTTTCCTGACCCAGCCATGCAGACCATCCGCTTCCTGGCTGACCCTTGAGGCCAACAGCCTGAAGCTGGAAGCCAGCCCTTCCTGAAATAGCCCAGCTGTTTTTAGCCGCTCAGCATCTGTGCCAGGCCCGAGAAGCTGAGCAGGGAGCCTGCGTGGGCTTGCTGACCACACTGGCGCCAGTGCGCCTACCGCTCTCGGCCTGAACCAAAGCCAGATGTGGAGCTGTGGCTTTGTGCACATCTGTCGAGTGGGGCCTCTTGGGCAGCCTGCCATTCGTGGCCTCAGGGATGGGATGGGCCAGGCAAGCAGGCAAGGTAGGAATCGCTGCTGGAGTAAAACTTTTTGGTAAAACAAGCCCATCTTTGGCTGGTTATGCCAACTGAGAGAAGGAGGGGAGGAGGGGGGATGGGCTGAGCTTGGAGAGGAAGAATGCCCCTCAGAGCAATCGGTTCAAGTGATTTCTGTAGGTTTTACTGCAATTTGAAACATTGAAAGATCTGGAATTTTCCTGCCAGAGGCTACTGTAAAAGCTGAAAAACATCCCGTTGTGCACCCCAGGATCACAAAAGTTGATGGGATGGTAGCCGAAGCTGAGAATTACTATTTACCAGCATGCCTACAGAAAAACTTGGGAGTTTTAAAATGTATGCATCCCATGAAAATGAAAAAAGAAAAATAGTATTTGGCTCAGCTTGACTGTTCTTCCAGTCGCACAGGCGCACTAGGTCAAGACTTTCCTCCGGCTCCCACCCCCTCCCCAGCATAAACACCCTGCCCTCCATGCGCAGAACAGCCTTAGGGCGGGGTGTGTGTTTGTGTTCTGCTGTAAGGGCAGCTGTGAGTCCTTCAAGTTGCAGGGGCAGCCCTAAGAGCCGAGGCTAGCAATGGGGCAAGGCGCAGAGACTACCCTGGGGGTCACCATTCCCAGGACCTCCATGCCATAAGGGGCCTACCACTGGCAGGCCTGGGACCGGAGGGTGACCAAGGCAATGGGAAGCCCTGCAGGAGAACAGAGAGGCCCCGTGGGGGCAGTGAGGCCCTTTCCTGATGAACTCAGGTGAGCAGGGCCCGGAAGGGGCTGGCCCCGGCTTTCTTGTTCCTTTCCTCCCTTCTCCCCCTGCCTCAAGCAGCCACCTACCCTCTTCTGCCCATCCAGCAGTTGTGAGTGCCAGAGGGTCACCTCCAGCCAATGGCCTTCCCTTCCAATCAGGCCTTGAAAAGCTAAAAGGGGCCCTTTTCCCCAAGAGAGCCCCAACCAGCGGCCCTTGGGGGGGAATTACTTAGTGGGATGGGGAGTCCAGTCTGGGCCCTCCAAGGCCTGTGTGGCAAAAGTGGGGTGAGCTTGTGGTTCCCCAGACAGGAGACTCTCTACCTCAAACCTCCCATGGGGGGGGCGCTCCAGCTTCTCTCCCCCCCCCCGTACTGAAGAAGGCCTGCCCTCGGCCCACAGAAGAGCTCCTGTTGCAACTTCGTCTCCCCATCCCTCCTGCTCCCCCCTTCCCCTCCCAGCAGAGGCTGCGCACTCCACCCTTTTTAAGCAGGGGACTGAGTTTGTCTTGGGGACTGAGTTTGTCCAGGGTTTTCTGGAGGTCTCCCATTCCAGAACTAGCCACATCAGGTCCTTCTTTAAGACAATAGTCAGCTGGAGACTGTCCCCTGCAAACTCCCTGTCCCGTTTGGGTCTGATACCCCTTCTTGTAGCTGCCTTCATGTCTGCTGGCCACCACTTGTGGGCTCTTGTCCTCTTCCTGATGGGCAGAAACCCCCTTCCAGTGTGGGTAGAAGATGAAAGGAAAGGCAAGAGTGGGGAGATGAGAGGACAGAGCAGGATCAGCAGCCTGGTCCCCAGTGACAGATGTGTGAGTGGATTGGTTGAGCTCCTCCCTCAGATGCTAGAGTTCCTGGCACCTGGCCACTTCCGGGTGGTCTGTACCGGTGGGAAAGGGTGTGTGCGTTCCCATTAGCAAAGGGGCAGTCCCTTGCAGTCATCCGCCTGGCTGGTGGCATCCTGAAGGTCCTCGTTGAAGGAGCCCCTCCTTTTCCAGCCGTCTCAGTATTGGAGAGGAGAGGGAAAATCCCACTCCCTCCCCATGTACCCCCACCCCATTGCTAGCTGTGTGTGTGTACAGAGGCTGATCTGACTTGGGAGAAGTCCTGCAATCCTCTGACTATTGTCCCAGCAGAGCCCAGGGAGTGCGGGGGTGGGGGGCTGCAGCGAGAGTCATTTGGCAAGGTGGAGCTGACCCTTGACCTCTTGGCATCTTTCTGTCTGGTGGGTCAGCGTGGTGCTTCTGCTTTTGCCACAGATCATGGCCACCGATGCAGATAGCGGTTCCCTGGGAAGCGTCTCTTATGCCCTGGGCACAGGGCTCGGCAGCCTGGTTCCCTCTGCGTTCCTTCTTGGGGAAGAGACCGGCCAGCTCTGCACTGCACAAGGCCTGGACCGGGACGAGGGGCCTTCTACCTATGACTTCACAGTCACGGCCATTGATGGGGTGAGCAGCCACAAGGAGTCGAGGAGCCTCAGAAAGGCATTCTGTGCTCAAGGCCTGGCTGGGTACTAGAAGGGAGGGGTGTACGGAGGGTCTCTCAGAAACCCTAAAAACTGCCAGCTACTTCAGCACTTTCGCAATGCCAAGGCAGAAGGCATCAGCTGGCACCCTGTCCGAGGCTTCTGGAGGCTTCCTTGGGCGGGCAGCCATCAATGCAGCCAGGAGCATGGCTGTTCTTGGCACTTCTTCCAGGGGGTCTTCCCTCTCTCTCAGGGTGGGCTCAGCTCCACGGCCTATGTGAAAGTCTTTCTGGAAGATGTCAATGACAACGCACCGGCATTCTACCCCCTTGAGTATGCTGCCAGCATCAGCACCCAAAGCCAGCCGGGTTCTGCTGTTCTGCGAGTCACTGCCCAGGATAAGGATGAGGGCCTGCATGGGCGAGTGACCTACCGCATTGCCAATGGCAACATGTTGACCGTTTTTGCCATCAACCCTGATACTGGTACCGCATGACAGGGAGGGGAAACCTCTTGCAGGCTCTCTGGCATGGTGGGCTGCAAACCCTTCTTGCAAGGGAGCCTGGATCTGGTCCCATCCTTACAGCTTGGCTTCCTTCATTATACAGGTGTCATCTCGTTGCGGAGGGCGCTCACTGGCAAGGCCAACCTGTTGGTGCAGCTGGAGGTAGAGGCTGAAGATGGAGGAGGGCTGGCAGCTCAGCCAACTGCTCAGATCAACATCAGCATTGTGGCGGGCACTGTCTCCCCTCCAAGCTTTGAGCGGGCCCAGTATTACTTCACAGTCCCAGAGGATACCCGGCCGGGCAGTAGCGTGGGATCCATCCATGCACACAATGCTCCAGGTACTGCTTCCGCATCTTGTTTAGTGACCATACATAGGTTGCCCCCTCTTGCCCAAAGTACAGGGGCAGGGTCCATTGAGGAAGCAGAAAGCACCCACTGTTTACCAAATTTCCTCATAGTAGTGGGATGGACCTGGCAAACGGGCTCCTGGCTGCTGCTCCCTTCCTCTGCTTCCAGGCAGGTGGTCCGACCTGTGGGAAGCGGCTCCCTCTGTGCCAAAGTCCTGCCTGGCCCAGGCTTCCAGAGGGAAGTGCACCTGAGCTGCTCCTTCTATTTAATGTATGCACTCGGTGCCATGTCTGTTCAGATGTGGTCCAGGTCAGCTCCCAAAGTCTCCCCAAAGGAAAGGAAGAAGCACCATGAACTGTGAGACCTTTCAGGGAGGGAGGGAGGGAGGGAGGGAGATCAAGGGCGGGATGTGGAGAGTTTGGGCACTGTGACCTTCATCATTGCTGACCCTGTTCATCTCTCCAGGCCAAATGGACAATGTGTTTTACTCCATTTCTGCGGGGGACCCACAAGGCCATTTCTCCATTGACCCCAGCTCAGGACAGCTGCACACCAACCTGGCCCTGGACCACGAAGCGCAGTCCATTCTGACCCTGGAGGTCCAGGCCCGCAGCGGCTCCCCGCCCGCGTACAGCAGTGCCTGGGTACAGATCACTGTCTCTGACATCAATGACAATCCCCCCTGCTTCCCCTTGTCCTCCGATTCTGTGTCGCTGCCTGAGGGAGCAGCCCTGGGCACCATTGTCTATACCGTGCAGGCTGAGGACCCTGACAGCGGAGCCAACGGACAAGTCCACTTTGAGCTGGCCTCCCGTGGAATGGCTGCTTTCGGTGTAGAACGTCTGTCAGGGAAGGTGCGGCTGATGGGGGCCCTTCCTCAGGAAAGCCTCAGCCCTTACAAGCTGCTCATTCTGGCACAGGATGGTGGGACCCCACGGCTCAGTGCCACATTCACCCTCCTAGTTCACATGCAGGCTGAAGACCAGCTGGGGCCCCTCTTTGATACTCTCACCTACAGAGTGGAGGTGCGGGAGGGGGTGCCAGTGGGCACCCATTTTTTGCAAGTGAGGGCTCTGGCCCGGGAACACAATGCCCTCCTTTCCTACCATCTGCGTGCAGATGGTGATGCGACCAGCTTTGGGATTGCACCTGACACAGGGTGGCTACATGTGCGCCGGACTCTTGACCGGGAGGTGCAGGAGCTGTATGTGCTGACTGTCTTGGCTGTAGCTGGAGAGGGTGAAGGGCGCCAGACAGGGACTAGCACAGTCCGGGTCACCATCACGGATGAGAATGACAACAATCCTCGTCTGAGCGAGGAGCGCTACTTCTTCACAGTGGTGGAGAACCGGCCCGCTGGCAGCAGTGTGGGCCGTGTGATAGCCACTGACTGGGATGCTGGGTCCAACAGCCGCCTGACCTTCCGCCTGGTGCCACACGAGGGCCATTTCCTCATCCACACCCAGACTGGTGAGAGGACTTGGGGGGGGGGGAGCAAAGCCTGGATATTCCCACTGAGGAGTGTCTTTATACAAGTGTGGCCTTCCTGCACAAGCACATCAGCCTGAAAGACTCTATCCACATGCTTTATTTGCAGGTGAGTTGAGCATTCGAAAGAGTCTTGACCGGGAGCAGCAAAGCAGCTATCAGTTGCAAGTCCTGGTACAAGATGGGGGGACACCGCCCCGCAGCACCACAGGCACAATCTACGTCACTGTGCTGGACGAGAATGACAATGCGCCGACCTTCCTACATGTGGCCGAGGGACGTGAATTTCTCCTGCAGGTCAGGGGCCTGGGTGGGTTATTTCTGAGCAGGGGCTCAGGCTCTCTCGGGGACAGGGAGAGAGAGCCCTGGCAGTTGGGCTGGCTGCCAGGCAAAGCCATCGTAGCTTCTTTGGAAGCACTGAAGAGCAGGTGGGCTTCCTTGCACACTGACACACCACATCTCTGAGTACGCAGAGCTGGGAAGCTGTCTCAGTGGCCAGGAGGGCATGAAGAGGAGTCAGTGGTCAGTTCCAGCTCCCCACTTCCTAGCTTTCTGCCCATCAGGTTCTGGAAGATAAGCCAGCTGGGCTGTTGGTGGCCGCATTGCAGGCCAAGGACCCAGATAAGGGTGAGAATGGAACCATCTTCTACATGCTGTCAGGTGAGGAGCCCCAGTGAGCCTCCCATCTCAAGCAGTCTTCCCTGTCACTGTTAGCCCCAGGCACTGAACCGGCCTCCAGCCGATGGAACCAGAAGTAAGGGAACCAATTCCTGTTCCCTTACCATAGCCATTTCTGCTTCACGCTTGTTGAAGATGGCTACTTGGGTGTGTGAGAAGCAGGTGGAACAATCTCAGTCTGGCAGTAGGGAAAGCACCTCCCTGTGGATGAAGAAAGGCCTGCAGGTGGAGGCTTTGGGGTGGAAAGCTGCCCATTGGCTGCCTGGAGATTCGGTCCCAATGATGGACAGGCAGGGTGAAATGAAATGTGGCCTCTCTAAGCAGAGTCCTTCCAGGGCCAAGAGGTGAGCTGCCACCAGCCGTTCACTCCCTTCCCTTCAGCCCCCCTTCTCAAAAAGATGGGGGGGGAGTTTTGGAATTACAGCAGTAGCAATTGAGAAGCAAACAGACCTGATCCTGGTTGTCAGGATGAAGGCGCTGGGCATCGTGCACAGGGAGAGGGATTTTAATGAGAGATCCCCTTTTTAAATCAAACTTCTCAAAATAAAATGTTTATGATCAGAAGGGAAATACAGGAAAACAAGGAAGGCAGCAACTGCGCACACAGCATGTCTCTCTGCTCTCCCTTCTTCCTCGCTTCTTGGCCTGATCCTGACTGAGGGAACATATGGAGGACCAGGCAGAAGCATCTCTGGCTCTTGCTTTGTCCATCAGGCCAATTGGCCGGCTGCACTCCTCTACCCAATGACCTAAGGCTCAGAGGTCGCTCTTGGTCCTTGTACTCAAAGATACAGATGTGGATGGGATGAGCAGGGGGACACAAAAGAGAAGTTCCACCTGTTCAAGCCTCTCCATGTGGCCCCAGTTCCTCTAGGGTGCTCGGCAGTTATCCTATTTCCACCCCCTCCCCAAGGATTGAGGTTTGTCAGAACTCATTGTGGTGTGCAGTCCACAGGCAAAAAGATGTGTGAGGCCCTTTCATAGGGCAAGCCGTGCTGACCACCAGGTGAGGTCAGTCAGGGCTCTTGCTGGAAAAGTTGTATGCAAAAGGGAGAGCTGTAAGAGGAAAGTATGGACAGCTGAAGTGTAGAACTAAAGCACTGTAAAATATTATAAATCCCTACGGTGTCCCTATGACAACTGCAGGAGTAAGCCCTTCAAAAGAGAGCAGGGCTTGCCCCAGTCTCCTTCCCCTCCTCAGAGGAGCCCTTCCTGAGTAGGAAAGGAAAGACGGTCCTTCCACATCCTGCCGCTAAAAGGCATGGAGGGTACAGAGGCACATTGGCAGCCATCAGCCAGGGTGGTCTCGTAGCTGGGATGCTCTTTTGGCTCTCCCACAGCCTCCTTGTGTCCATGAGCTGCAGGCGATGGCCACATTTCTCCTGGCCAGGACCCTGGACCAGGAAAGGGAAAGCCGGGGATCCTTTCGGACTGGGCCTTTGAAGCATCCCATCTGGTTCAAGAGGGCTGGCATGGAACAGGGTCTTGGGCTCGGCCGCTTGGTTTTACCTTCCTGAAGGAGAGGCCAAGGCCAGCCATTTCTTCCCCTGCTTGGCTTCTTCAGATGGCCACATTTCCTTCCTTCCTTCCTTCCCTGGCAGGTGCCTGGGCAGAACACTTCTCACTGCACATGGCTATGGGGGAGCTGCGCACGGCCATCCCCTTGCAGCAAGCTGACCAGAGAGAATATCTGTTCACTGTCACTGCAAGTGACCGAGGCGTCATTCCCAGGATTACGGCTGCCACACTGCGCATTCAGGTACATGCAGAGCTTCCTGGGAACCTGCCAGCAATCAGCTCCTCGCTCAGAAGCTTCTCCCCCTCCTCCCTAAATGCTGTCCCTCCCCTTCCTCTCTCCATAGGTGGTATCTTCCAGCCATGCCCTCGCCCGCCCCGAAACAACCGTGCTGACCTTCTATGCCATGGAGGGCCTGCCACCTGGCTCCAGCATTGGCTCGGTGGCTCCCCTAGAACCACCCCCCCGTGGGCAAGTAATCTACATGCTGGTGGGGGGCAGCAATGGAGACGGCATCTTTATCGTGGACGCCAGCACGGGCGAGATCTACCTGGTGCAAGAGCTGGACTATGAAGCAGAGAGGCGGCATACCTTGCATGTGAGCGTGGAAGACTCATGGCATGGTTACCCCAGCCAGCATCTGCTCCTGATCGAGATCCACGTACAGGATAGCAATGACCATGGCCCCATTTGGCCTCAGGACCCCATCACAGTGGTGGTGTCAGAGACCGCTACACCAGGCCTTGCCCTCTACACCTTCCAGGCTCTGGATGGCGATGGTCCCGGTCCCAACAGCCAGCTGCACTATAGCCTCCTGCGGCAGGACACCCTGCACCCTGTCTTCCAGCTGGATGCCCTCACGGGGGAGCTGAGCCTGCAGGCCCCTCTAGACCGAGAGAGCCAGTCTGCCTTCCTGCTGGCTGTCATGGCCACAGACCAAGCCCACAATGTCAGCCAGCGCCACTCGGCAGCTGTGACCGCTCACATCTTCATCATGGATGAGAATGACAATGTGCCTGAGTTCCTTTCTCCACCAATAGTTGATGTTCCTGAGGATCAGCCCACAGGCTTTCTGGTGCTGCAGGTGGTGGCCAGAGACCAGGATATGGGAGAGAACGGGCGAGTCAGTTACTTGTTGCGAGCAGGGAACCCTGACGGGCGATTCTACCTCAATCCCAGCACAGGTAGGCAGCAGAAGCAAGCAGAGTGTGTATTCCCCAGGGCCAGTCTCGGGGAGCAGCCTTTAAGCAAATGGTCCATGCCAGGGTGGGGTTCTCACCTTTGAGAATAGCCTGCCAGCTGTGAGAGCTTTTGGGAAACCACCTCAACTTCCCCCAGATCATCTTGGTGCATCCAGAACATAATTATGCCCTCGCCAGGCGAAGTGTCCTTCCCCACCATGCTGGCTAGTTCAGCACTTACAATCTGAACCCATTGCCAAGTGCTGGCGAGGGCTGCCAAGGGACAGACATGCCAGCCAAGGCCCCTTCCACTGTCAGTCTCTCTCCATCTGCCTGCTTCATGGGACACAACTTCTACCCAGATGTGCAGAACAAGCTGCCCTGCTTTGTTCCCTCTTGCTCTTTTCCTAGGGGCGTTGTCCATTGTGCGGGCTCTGGACCGGGAAGAAATATCTCAGCACAACTTGACAGTGGTGGCCACAGACCACGGATCCCCACGGCACAGTGCCACACAGCTCCTGTTAGTGCAAGTGCTGGATGTGAACGACGAAACACCAACCTTTGAGAAGAGTGTCTATGAAGGCCAGGTGGCCGAAAATCTTCCTGCCGGCATTCCAGTGCTGCAACTCCATGCCACTGACCAGGACCTTGGTAGGAATCTCCTCTGTCCTGGGAGACGGGAAAGACCCTGGCCAGGTAGCAGAGCCACCCTCCTTGCCCAGCTGGGCTTTTCCTTGGCCCCGAGACCCCTATATGCCCCTGGGGGAAGCTGCAGGCACACCTGCTGTCCAGGGGACCTCCTTCAGATGGACAGCTACAACATCCAAAGCAAAGTGTTGGATTTGGTCTTGAGCCTGTCAGCATCTGTAACAGGGTCCCCTGTGCTCCCCACGGAGACCGAGCGATCCAGCGAGGAGATCTACCCTCCACTGACAGATGAGACTTTCCCCCTCCCTCCTCACCAGACTCCCTGTCAGGCCTAGGTCCCGCTGCCAAAACTGGTCCTCCAGAGGGATGGCCATATTGTCTTGAATGGTCTCGGCTTAAACGGGCAATGCAAAAGGCCAAGCCATGAGTCTGGGCAAAGCCCCTTTCCACCTCTGAAGAGGGTTGGTGGTCCTCCTTGCCTTTCAGTCAGCTGATCTGTGCAGTGGTGGAGAGAGGGCTCTGTGATTATGAGGGTTCTCACGAGCCTGGAAAAAGAAGACCCTTTCCCCTTTCCTGCACAGGGACCAATGGCCAGGTGACTTATGGCGGCATTGCTGGAGACGACTTCACGATTGACCCCCACACAGGCCTGATCAGCACTCTAGGCCCCTTGGATCACGAAGAGCGAGCTGAACACCTTCTCACAGGTAATGGACGCTTGGGAGGAAGGCCGGGAGGGGGTTGGAGGGGAGGAGGAGGCAGCGTCCTTTTCGCTGGGTCCTTCTCCATTAGCAGGCTGCCCCCTCTTTTGGCCACAGACGTCTTGTGAAAATTAGAGCAAGCCAGACTCTGCCCTTTTGTTATTCATAGGCGACTGCAGAGGATTGCACCTGGCTCTGGATGGTCCTTGTGCACAAAACCTCACCTTTGCCAGGTTAATTTCCCCAGCGCTCGAGGGGAAACTGTAGCGGTTCCTCAGCAACTGCTCCAATTGGTGTTTTCAGTGCTGCTTTTCCCCAGTGCTGGGCTCGCTTTCCACCATGCATATCTTTGCCTTGCACATAAGCAGATAGCCACAGTATGGCGGTGGCATCCATGAAGGGATCTCAAAACAGTGTCTGAGTGAACATAAACCATCCTCCTCCCCCCTGGTACCCAAGGTAGCTGCCCATTGCAGTGCACAGGGCTCTAACCGCAGGACATCGAAGTAATACCTAAAATGACCTCTCCCGTGTTGTTTTGGAGCCCCTCTGCGCTTGGTGGTTTGCTGGCAGACTTACAGATTCCCATAGCTAATGGTGACGTCTTCAGTACAAGGGAGGAGGAGGAGGAGGAGGAGGAGGAGGAGGAGGAGGAGGAGGAGGAGGAGGAGGAGGAGGAGGAGGAGATTAGCTTCCTACTTGTATACTGCAACTTGCCCTGCCAGTGTTGCTGGGGTGCAGTTTTCTGCTTGGTGTAGATCCTTGATGGGCATTTTTTTCTGCTTGATTGTTTGATGTTAGTTCTTGTTTAACTGGATGTTGGTTGCTGCAGTGATGAATTGTGGTCTGTTTCCTTCTTAATGGTGTTTGAATGTGGTTTATTTATCTGAAGATGGCTGATTTGTCTGAATGCCGGTCTTCTGGGAATTCTCAGTGTTTTTGGATTTGGCTGGGTCTATGCTGGTCACAGTTTCCCAGCTGAAACTGTGGTTGAGTTTGTCCGTATGTTGTGAGATTAAGGAGTTTTCGCTGTGTCGTCTTACTAGGGAATTCCTGGAAACTTAACTAATGACGTTCCCTAGTCTGGTTAACGAAACATCTGCAAGGAAACCACCAAGCTCAGAGAGCACCAAGTACTCCACAATTCAACCCTGAGCTTCAGATATTCTCTTCTATTGAGACATTACTTTATTTTTTGAAAAAGTAAGCTTCTAGGCCTCAGCATTCAGAAGTATGCTTAGAAATACTTGGGGTTCAAGGCACTGAACGCTCTTTCCCAGGGCTTGTAGAATCGGCAGAAAGGTCTATTTGCACGTATCATTGTGCCCTAACATAGGTTAATGTATGCAAATAGGCCGTATCTGCATAATGTTTATGGAGCTTGCAAGAAACAAGCTGCTTTTGGTGTAGCATCAGAGTTACCCAGCACAGAATTCTGGGGCAGAAAAATAGTTGGGGCTAACATGCACCATGCATGTTGTTTCTCCCTGCAGTATATGCACAGGATGGGGGCCTGCCCCCCCGCCAGGCCAAGGCCACCGTGCGTGTCCTCGTCATGGATGAGAATGACCATGCCCCCATCTTCCAGAATGATGCTTACTCTCTGGCCGTGCCAGAGAACCAGAGTCACCAGAAGCTACTCACTCTGCGTGCCACAGACCACGATGCGGGGGACAATGGGCTCGTCTCTTACTCACTGGCAGGTAAATGAGGGAAGGGAGCCCGGGGCAGGCAGCATCCCACAATAAGCCCTGGGGCCTTTGGGCTGGACAGTACGGCATTCTCACCATTCTGGTAATTTTATTGGTAATTTTATTCGGCCATTGTTCTCCACCAAGAATCTTAGAATATGTGGTCCCAAAGATGCTCTTTCAGGAGGCAACTGGACTTTCTTGTTTTTCTTTGAAGACATTTTGTTTCTCATCCAAGAAGCTTCTTCAGCTCTAACTAGATGATGGAGAACGGAAGGATATATATTCCTTGCATATCTAGAAATCCTTCCATTCCCTACAATCTGGTCAGAGCTGAAGAAGCTTCTGGGATGAGAAGCGAAACATCTTCAAAGAAAAACAAGAAAGTCCAGTTGCCTTCTAAAAAAGCACCTTTGGGATAACCATGACCTGGATGATTGAGAATCTCCTCAGATACTTAGCTAGGTGGGACAGTTTACAGATACCCTAAAATAAGTAAATAATACATTTTTGGAAACTGGACCTTTTTGCTCTCCTTGCAATTGAGTCACGATTTGGGAAAGTGACCATTAGCCTTAGTTTGGCCTAGAAGCTTTTATTGCCCCCATCCTTCTCCCTGCAGCTGGGGATCCTGAAGAGGATTTTGCTCTGGACCCCTTAACTGGCCAGCTGTCCACTGTGCAAGGGCTGGACCGGGAACGCAAAGCCACCTATATGCTAACCACCCAAGCCTGCGACAACGGCTCTCCTGCCCGCTGTGCCAGTATGGCAGTTCAAGTACAGGTGCTGGATCTGAACGACAATGCTCCCCACTTCACGCAAGAGGCCTACACCGCAGAGGTGCCTGAGGACCTGCCCGTGGGATCCCCCGTGCTACAACTTAAGGCACAAGATCCGGACGAAGGCAACAACGGACAAATTTCGTATTTCCTGGCAAACGAGTCACTGGGAGCCTTCCAGGTGGAGCCGCAAACAGGCCGCCTGTACAGCACCCAGCCACTCGACCGGGAACGCCGGGCCACCTATTCCTTCCAAGGCTTGGCTATTGATTCTTCCCCTTCAGCCCCCAGGAGCGCCTCCACAGCCATCATGGTCACTGTCCAAGATGTGAACGACCATGTCCCATCCTTCCCCCTCAGCCCACTCACCGTCACCCTGCCCCACCATACTCCACCCAAGCGAGTGGTGGCCACTCTGCGGGCAGAGGACCACGATGCTGGGGCCAACGCTTCCATCCTGTATCGTTTTGCTGTGCCCACCCCAGCCTTCGCCATAAACACGTACACTGGGGCCATCCAGCTGCTGCAGCCCCTGGGGAGTCTCAACCAGTACCAGCGGACCCTGTTTGTGCTGGCTAGCGACCTGGGGCAGCCCCCCCTCTCCTCCATTGGCGTGGTGGTCATTCATATGCAAGACGAGAGCCACTGGGGAGTGCACTTTCCACGCAGCACCAGCGATGTGGTCCTTCCTGAGAACGCTGCCCCAGGTACTGCCCGGAGATGGGCCCTTTCTGCAAGTGAGGGGCTTGGGGGGCATATCCCAAGAGGCAGACCAAGACAGAAGACCAGCACCAAGCTGGGCCTGGCAGAATGCCTGTTGTCTGCTGGATATCTTGAGGCCTCTGTGCCCTGATGTGGAGGGAAGAGCAAACACAGTTGTGTACACTGGATTGTGGGGAGAAGGCTGGAAGAGGGAAGGCTAGTCCTCCTCACCCCAAGAGCCTCTGTAGAGGCATTTGTATAAGATAGGTACAGTGTGGAAAGGAAAGAAATGGGGAAGAAATCCCGAGTTAAAATCCCAAACCCGAAAAGGTTACAGGTGGTTCTTAACAACTGTTTGTTCAGAGAGAATTTGAAATTATGACAGTGCTGAATGAAGGGATTTGCCACCCCTGCCCAAAGTTACAGCTGCTGCAGTGCCCCCCCCAATCATATGACCAAGATTTAGTCACTTGGCAATCCACCCCACTCTTAAGACTAACTGCAGGAATGCTGCAGCACCACCCACCTCTCTTCATCCCCATCCCCCCTGACCCCGCAGTGCTTGGCCCTGCTTAGCACTTCACTGCATCCCACACACTCCTCCCCAGCCCCTGCTATGGCTTGGTTACTTACCTTTTCCATAGCTCTCTGTTGGGAAGCAGCCAATCTGCCATGCAGCCTATTCTACACAAAGATTGCATGGCACCATCCCGGAAGTGGGTTCCCTTTGGGGAGTGGCCACAGTTCAATTTTCACGACTTACTTTTGGTGGTTTCCTCTTAGATAGGTTCAGATGGCAGGTAGGACCTTTGGATCCATGGGTGTTAATTACTAATTGATTGTTTGATTGATTTATTGGATGTCTCTACCCTCTGTCCTTAAGGCAGCAGCAGCTCTCTCTTCAACTCTCCCAGGCTAAGAGAGTGTAGAATCTGCTTCTGCCCCTGGTAGTCCAGCTCCTTCCCCTCCATGCCCCCCTGCTCTTGGGCTGAGGGTGAGGGTCTGGCTCAAAGCTCCTGTAGTGGGGGAGGGGTTGGAAGTAGGCTGTCCCCCCATCCCACTCCTTGCCCAGAATCTGCCCCTATCACTTGCAGGAGGGGAAGGGTCTGTTGCCTGGGTCTCTGCCCCCTTCCCCACTGCCGACTCCAGAGGGTGGTGAGACTCTGGAGCAGCCCTCTAATACTTAAACCATGTCTTGCTGCACATTCATTTCACCTTGCTGAACGAAGAAACCGACTAAAGGCTTCTGTTTCTTGGGTGAGGTGAGGTGATACAGGTGATAGCCCCGTCCTTTCAGCAAGCTTTATGACCCGTACGTTCCTTTTTTCTGGCTTAAGCATTTTCCTTTGCCCCATGGAGGCCAGTCACTATCGTCCCCCCATTGGCCTTTTTGCACACCCACCCCACCCCATTTCTGACTAACTGGTGCTAACTGTCCTTTCAGGCACACTGGTGCTGAGCACCCCAGCCAGGCACACCACAGGATCATCCGGCCAGATCACCTACAGCATCGTGAGTGGCAACGAGAACGGCGCCTTCCGGATCCAGCCCGACTCGGGTATTTGGCAAGGCAGGGCTGGGGGGCACTGAGAAAGGATGGCTTCCTCCAGAGAGGAGGCAGGGGAGTCCTCTCCCCAGATCCTTTTCCCAACCAGACAATACTGAGTCCCCAGCTGCCCATTAGGGGCCTTTACGGGCTCTGGGCCCCAAACAGGGCAAGAGACAAGCTCTGCTCTGCATCCCTAGGAAACTCCACGTAGGTTTAGGTCTCCAACAACACACCACGAGAACCAGCGCCAGCAGGACATACCCATTTTATCCACCCTTCCACTAAGAAATCAAGAGGTCTTCACACATCCTTGGCCTGTTCTCTGCTCAGAGTTTCACTGTTCACTAAGAACATTAATTATTACTCCAATATTTTCACATGGCCTTTACTTCAGTTTTATGCTACTCTTACTACACTGAGCAACAAATGTTCAACTCCATGTGAAATCAGCATGCATACAAGTAGTCCTCGACTTACGACCACAGTTGGGATCAATTGTTAAGTGAATTATGTGGTCATTAAGCAATTCTGGCTCCCCCACTGACATATCCCTGGAGGTGCTGTAATAAGAAAGGAAGCCTTGCATTGCCAGCCTTCAGGCCCATCCTGCTTGCCCCACTGCGGGTAAGTCACCCCTCGGGAGAGGGCAGGAGCAGCTGACATTACCCCTGGCCAAGAAAGGAGGCTGTGGGGAAGGCAGCCACCAAGAGCTGCCTGAGTGGCGTCTCTTCCTTCGGTGCTGCCATCCTACCAAAAAGCTCCCTCTCGGCTGGCGGGGATTCGGGCGAGCTCCTGGCCAGGCCCTGCTCTCTGCCCTGTGCATCCATTGCGTAAGGAGGGCTGCCCTGCCGTGCCCTGTTTTCTCAGAGCAGAATAGTCAAATGCCAGCTCCTTGCCCTGCTCTGCCATCACCCCCTGAAATTTGAATCTGGCCAAATCAGGGCAGAGAAAAGGACATACGGTTTTGCACAATGCTCAATTCAAGTTTGGAATTAGTACCAGATGTGGTACTCAAAGCAGCTTGGTGGGCTTCAAAAAACTGCTGGATCAATTCATGGAAATGATGGTGATCAGAAACTGTCTGCCTGAATGCCCACGAGGATGCCTCTGAGGGGCCCCTGCCGGGAGACCAGTGGGCTTCCTTGGGCAGTCGGAGGGTCATTGGAGAACAGGCTGCTGGTTCAGATGGGCCAGGGGTCTCATCCACTGGGGTCCGGCTTCTAGGTCTTCTCCCTGGTCTCCCCTTCTAGCTAGCTCATGTGAGAAGCAGAACCACGAAACCATGGTCCCCCCAGAGTTCTCCAACAATCAGAGTGGAAAGTGGCCGACGCCAGCTTTCTTGGCATGGTGGGGATGGGGGTAAGAAGCAGCAGACGACATCGCCGTGGCCAAAATGGAGGAAGCCCTTGAAATCCAAAAACGGGCTTCTTTCCTTCCCACCCTGGGATCCCAACAGCTGAAAAGTTCTTGACCCCGTGCCCAGCTATCCCTCTGGACATTTTGCTGAGTCTGGCAGAGGCCTCATCAAAGGCCGGGTTTGCCCCAAGTGAGCATGTGCCCTGGTTCTGTGTAGTCGGGGACTCTTGCCCGAGACTGCTTTGCCAGGCAGCCTGAGCCCCCAGCCTCTGTTTGAGACAAGTTGCCCACCCAGCTGTCTCTTGACGTAAACACTCGGAGAGGGAGGTGGGTGAATAAACTCGTGGCTTCTTTGTGATCTTCAGACTGGAAGATCTTCTGCTTGGCTGACCAGCTGGAGGACGAGAGCAGGAGCAGCCCTATTCGGCCCTTCTTTCCCCCCAGAGTTATGGAGGGTCTCTTTTCCCACTTCTTCTCTGCTTGAACTATGCCAGAAGGGGCTTAATATGATCCAAGACAGTTGTGCCGTGTGTGTGTGTGCACGTGCAGTATGTGGCTGACTATGAAATCAGAAAATGGGCTTAGTTGTGGGAATACGTAGCCCACTAAGTCAATGGGAACTGAAGTTCCTCTTAGACTGCAAGCCACAGAATTGGCAGGTGCTGGAAAAGCCACTTTGTGGCTGCCTTGAAATTGTGTCATTCAATCTTGAGGCAGGTTTTTTTGCTGCCTGTTTTGCACCTTCCAAGAGTTCAAGGGATGCCCTCCCAAGTGCCCCCCCCAAACCGGCAGACTTGCCTCCCCAAGTCGCTAGCGAGAGAGACCTGGTGGGGAGGGGGCCTTTGAGACCATGCACAGACAGGGACCCACTGGTGTCCCACTCTGGGCTGGAATTCCACCCAGGACCCCTCCCTTTGGACCCTGCACTGAGTTAATTGTGGACAGCAGGAAGCACTCCATTTGTACAGCTTGTAACTGTTTTATTTGGTGTTTCTTCCTCTTTTGATGCAAGAGAGAGAGGAGTTTCCTAGTTAGATAAACCTAGATGATTATCGCTGGTCATGTTGTTTTTCTAAACTCAACAGCCTTACCTCCCTGCTTCCAGAACCACCCCCTGGGATGGGGATGGGGATGGGGATGACAGAGGGAAGTTTTTCTACGTGTAAACGTGGGTGCAAATGAGCCTAAGAACAAGAGAAGAGACAGCTGAAGAGAGAGGGAGATGGCAGAGAAGGCCTGAAGCCTAAGAGGCAGCTTTGAGGGTCATGAACCCACTTGGATCGTGCTATTAAATGTGTAGATGCCCCTTTCCCTCCCTCCCTCCCTCCCGCCTTTGCCTCTGAGCTGCTCTGCCTGTCCAGAGGCAGAGGGTTCCTAGTGAGCTCCAGGCTCAGGAGCAGGTGGGGCCCATGCTTCAACCCCCCCCAGGAAGCCCTTTCCCTGACCCCCTTTGCCTCATTTGCGCTGCAGCCACAGGGAAGTCGCCCTGCTTGCCCCGATGGCTGCCAACCCCACTCAGCTTCTGGAGGGGTTGGGTGTGCATGGTCAGTACTGCACAGTCACCCATCAGGAGCTTTGGACAGAGCAGCTCACCTTGCCTCCCTCCAGGAGCGATTTCTGTCTCCAATGCTGAAGGGCTGGACTTTGAGCTACAGCCCCGCCTGCGCCTGGTGATGCAAGCGGAGTCCCCTACCTCCTTTGGCTTCATGGCCGTCACCATCAACCTGCAGGACATGAATGACAACCATCCCCGCTTCCAGCTGCAGAACTATGTGGCCTTCATTGGGGAGGCCCAGGGCTACGACTTGCCGGTCATCCAGGTATTCTGGCAAAAGCAGGTGCTGGTCCTGGAGGCTCGGGGCTGGAGGAGGAAGAGGATGACGAGGAAGGGGAATCCTTTCAGGGGTGGCAGTGCATATGCTTCTCTGGCTGCAGGTTGTGGCCAATGATTTGGATCAGGGACCCAATGGCCAGGTGGTGTACAGGATCAACCAGACGCAGCCAATGGACGGACTCTACCGAATCAATGCCCAGACGGGAGCCATCACCACAGCAGCCATCCTGGACAGGGAGATCTGGGCCCAGACCCGGTGAGTCAACCTCTCGTTCCCAGCCAGTCCTAGAAATTCTGCAATGACCAGTGGGGTTGGCTGCCTTGGAGTGGTGGGTAAGGCTTGACATAGTGGACAGCTGAATCTTGTGCAGTCATTAACTTAGTCAGTACTGGGGTCAGGGAGCGTCCATGGTGATTCACTCTCTGCTCTCTCTGCTCAAACAAGCTGTGCTGCAAGCAAAGCCAACTAGGCACTGCTGAGGTTTGCCCCCCCCCATCCCCACTCTAAAAAAAGGAGGTGGAGATGTAAAAGGTGCTCCTTTGCAAAAGTCATTGTTACGTTCAGATTGTCTGGCACATACTAACAAAGTACATGTTTCTCGCAACCTATGCAGCCTGCAACCCACCGGGGAAGGGAACACGAAACCTTGGAAGAACTCTGCTGACACAAAGCTGGTGGGGTGCCAGTCAGGGCTGGAGGGCATGGCAGAGAGTCAGTTTGCTCCCAAGTAGCAGGTCTGGGTGACCCAAATCCCAGAGAAATTGAGTTGATACCCAACGATAAATGCTGTGGGTGAACACAATAGTGGACACCTACCGTAGTTGAAAGAACAATGGAGGTGGTGGTGCCACACAAGCCCTTCCCCGGAATTGTTTTCTAGGACAGATCTGAACTGGGCCTGCCATCCCACAAAACCTCTGACAGTGTCCTGTTCCCCACAGGCTGGTGCTGACTGCAACAGACAGAGGACACCCTCCCCTTGTGGGCTCAGCCACACTCACGGTGGTGGTGATGGATCTCAATGACAATAGTCCCACCATCCCTGCACCCTGGGAGGTGCGGGTAGCAGAGAGTAAGTGGTTGGAAGGGAAGAGGGCCTGCTCAAGGGTTTCTGCATGGTGATTGAAGGTGTCCTGTTCCACTGGAGACTCACTGCAAACTTGGGCCTCCCTTTGGGGCCATACTTCCCAGAGGTGGCTTATTGAGTTCCTGCATTGCTCCTGCAGATACCTTGCTAGGCACCGAGATCACCATGGTGACTGGGAACGATGTGGACTGTGGACCACAGCTCGTCTACGCACTCTACCTGAACAGCGGCAACACTGGGACCTTTAGCATCCTACCCTACGGGGGCCATATTGTGCTAACAGAGCCCCTGGATTATGAGCAGCGTAGTCACTACACCCTCACGGTGCGCGCTTCTGACTCCCAGCATGAGACGGAGGCCAACCTCACGGTGCTGGTGGAGGATGTGAATGACAATGCGCCCACCTTTGCCCAGGCGCTCTACCAGGTACCTGCCTTCCCACCCCTCTAAGTTCAGGCTTCCCTTGTCCAGGGTGGCCCTGGAGAGGCAGTAGCCCACTGTTCCTTCAGGAGAGACCCTTTCTGGAGTGGTCCCCCCCCAAGAAGGGAGTGACTAGAAGAAAGAGTGGGAAAGAGTGGCAAGTTTTCCTCTTTCCTCCCAAGGTGAGAACAGGAATGGAAATAGGTCTCCTCTGCATGGGGTGGAGAAAAGTTTTCCTGTGCTGTCTAAAGGTTCCTGCTCCACTAATGGAAGTGAAGCCTTAAAGCAAAGTAGCCCAGACAATAGAACAAATGGTGGACAAATGGGATTAATAGGAGAAATGGGGAGGGGGGCTTTGTATAGTGTCCAGCTTGGTCTTGGGGGTAGAGGGAGCATCCTGCCCTGCCCAAAGTGGCCCCTGTCTTTCTGCCCCCACTTTAAAAGGAGAGCCATAGAGACCCCTGGTTGAGGAAGGAGTTCCCCAGCTATTCCAGGAGTCATGCCCGATGGCCAGCAAATGCCAGGAAGTAGCAGCCATGTTCTGCACTGCCCCTGCAGGTGCTCATCCCAGAACAAACCCCTGCTGGCACTCCCCTCCTGACTCTCAGCGCCACGGACCTGGACTCCGGCACCAACGGGGAAGTCACCTATCAACTGCTCACGGCAAGTGATCTTGTGGCCATCCATGCAAGCAATGGTACGTGCTCAGGGAGACCCCATGCTGGTTTGGGAGTAAGGAACTTGTTTTTTAACAGGGAAGACAGCCCTAGCTTCCCTCTTGTTCTACTAGGTTGTCCCTAGTTTGGGTGTAAGGGGCTGCAAGCCTCCTTATCAGGCATTGGCTCCAGCCCTTCCACCAAGGTCTTCCTCCTTTTCAACTTCCAACTGTTCCTTCTGCTGCCTTACAGGAACCTTGTTCACCACCCAGCGTCTGATGCTGGAGCTGGAACATCCCACGCTGGATTTAGTGGTGGAAGCTTGTGATAACGGTCTCCCCCGTCTCTCAGCCTGGGCCTCTGTGCAGATCCAGGTCCTGGATGTGAATGACCACAGGCCTCAATTCTTGAAACCTCAGTACAATGCCTCTGTGACAGAGGACCTGCGCCCAGGAACGATCCTGCTGACCCTGGAAGCCACAGATGCTGATGTGACTCGGGACAACGCCGCCCTGGATTACACTATTGTGAGCGGGAACAGTGGTCATGCTTTCCAGCTGGAGGGCCATGTGGGCGAGGCCAGTGCCTTGATCCTGATTGAACCCCTTGATTTTGAGGGTGTGGCCCTCTACAACCTTACTGTGGCAGTGGCTGACCGAGGAGTGCCACAGCACAGTGCCATAGTACCTGTGGTTCTCACTGTGCTGGATGTCAATGACAACCCACCTGTCTTTGGGCGCTCTGCCTATCACATGACTGTGAGTGAGAGCACCATGCCTGGCACAGAGCTGCTGCGGGTGGCAGCCCACGACCCCGACTTGGGCCTGCATGGGCAAGTGCAGTACAGCATTAGCTCCGGTGACCCCCATGGGCTCTTCCAGCTGCATCCATCCTCAGGAGCACTTCGTCTGGTCAAGGCTCTGGACTGTGAGAAATGGGCCCAGCACAGCCTGGTGATTCAGGCCTCAGACGGAGCCAGTGGGCATTTTTCCCTGGCATCTGTGACTGTGGAGGTGAAGGACGTAAACGACAACCTTCCCTACTTTCCGATAGACATGCTGAGCACCAGCCTGAGGGAAAACCTACCTCCAGGAAGCCTGGTTACCACCATCCGTGCAGTGGACCCTGATGTTGGGATCTTTGGGGAGCTGCATTACACACTTCTGCAGGCAGAGGACTGGGGTGTCTTTGACATCAACAGCAGCTCTGGGGAGCTACATTCACGCCTGCCCTTTGACTACGAGCGGAGCAAGGCTTTCCAGCTGCTTGTGCAGGCCACGGACCCTGGCAATGGCTCTGCAACAGTCACAGTGCGTGTCTTGGTCACTGGGGAAGATGAGTATGACCCTGTCTTCCTCAGCTCAAGCTTCCACTTTGATGTTCCAGAGGGGGCACATCGGGGCCAAAGTATAGGGCATGTGACTGCCACAGACGAGGATGAGGGCCCGGATGGGGTTGTCCTCTATGCTCTGACCAAGCCATCCCCATTCTTTGAGATCAATGAAACAAGCGGGATCCTGTATCTGCAGATGGACAGCCAGGTGCCTTCGGGGGGCCCCACCAGGTCAGAACCACGGCAGATGGTCCTGGAGGTACAAGCCCATAGCCCCCTACAAGCTTCTCGTTCAGCCTCCACTCAGGTCACCATTGATGTGACGCACACGGCCTTTGGCCTGGTGCCCGACCTCAACTTGCTGCTGGTGATAGCGGTGGCTGCCTCGCTGAGTGTGGTGGTGGTGCTGGCCGCCGTGGCCATTTTGCTCGCTCTTCTCCGGTCACAGCAGGGCCGTGGTCATAAGGAGGCCGATTTGGCACACATGCAGAGTGGCTCCATGCAGAAATTGGGCCATGCAGACCCAGCCCTACCTGGGGGGGACTGTCTGTACCATGAGGCACTGCCTGGCTATGGTACAGATTCTGGGGGAGCCTATACCACAAGAGGGGGATCACTGGACCCATCCCACTCAAGTGGGCGAGGCTCAGCTGAAGCTGCCGAGGATGACGAGATCCGTATGATCAACGAATGCCCCCGCATGTCCAGCGTCACCTCTTCCCTGCAGGAGCATCTTGGAACACGCGGGCCTGATTCTGGCATCCAAACAGATGCTGATCGCCTTTCTGACATCTCCTGTGAGCCGACCACGCTTGATGCCACACACTGGTTCAAGAACAGGAAGGGGCCAAGTCTGCTGCTTCCTGGGCAACCCCCGCAACTCTACCGGGATGACAGTGGCAGCAGTGGGGCCTACCTGGGCACTGGTTGCGGCCTCAGTGTCCCCTCCACCAAGGACTACTCTTTTCCAGAGGACGGGAAGCCTTGCGTGGACGGCTCCCTGACTGCCATTGTGGCGAGCGACGAGGAGCTGCGTGGCAGCTACAACTGGGACTATCTCCTGAACTGGTGTCCTCAGTTCCAGCCGCTAGCCAGCGTGTTCACAGAGATCGCCCGCCTCAAGGACGAGAGCTCCCTGCGCAAGCCCTTTCCTGCCAAGCCCAAGCCCCGCATTGACCCCCCTCCCCTCATCACTTCTGTGGCTCACCCCGGGGCCAAGTCAGTGCCCCCCAAGCCAGCAGTAGGCCGGGCTTTCCCCCACCTGTCCTCCCTCCGACGGTCTCCCATCAGCCACGAGGGCTCCCTCTCCTCAGCAGCCATGTCTCCCAGCTTCTCCCCCTCCCTCTCCCCTCTAGCTGCCCGATCTCCCATGGTGTCCCCTTTTGGGGTCTCTCAGGGGCCCACTGCCTCCTCCACCATAAGCATTGAGCACTCCTTGGAGGCCCCCGAAGAGGCAGAGCTCCGTATTTAGGGCCAGCCCAGGAGTCGCCCTCAGTGGTAGCCGGGCATGGGCCCGAGCAGTGGCCACTTCAGGGGACGTTGGCCTTGCCTGCCGGTCCTGCCTGGCATGGAGTCCTGCTGCTCCCTGGCCTCAGGGAAGCTGCAGTTCCAAGGAGACTCTTTGTGCAGGGCGTGCCTGCCAGTGGGGTCTGCTTGCAGGAGCACAGATAGACTAGATGGCACACTCCCCTTGTGGCACATGGGCTGGGATGCTCTGCTGGATGTCCAGTCTGGACCAAGGGAAGACCAGTCATGCCAACCCTGCTTCCCTGGGACTTTGGGCCTCCCCCCTTGCAGGCAGATGAGAGGGCAAGACACGGCCCTCTCATCCAGACCCCAAAGCCCGCCCCCCTGCAATTCAGGAAGTTTGTATGGTGCTGGGGGGGGGCAACAGATGCCCCACCTCTCTAGCCCTGCTGGCAGCATGCAGTAACTTTCCTAAACGGGGGGGGGGAGGATCAATGGTACTGATTGACAAAGAGCAATAATAACGCCCTCCAGCTCTTCCCCCATAGCAGTGGGAGTGAGCGCAGGGTGCCTGGGAAGGCAGAAGTAACCGCTTCAGAGGCAAACCAAGCTCCCTCTGGGATGTCTCATCCCCACAGACGTCCCTAGGAAACTGGCCTCGCAGGAGAACGGGATGCCTTCGGGTCCCTTCCTGGCCTCTGCTCTGGGCTCCTGCTGGCCTCCCCACGCCTGAAGGCTTCAGGGGTGGCAGAGCCCGCGCGATGGGGAGGGGAGGGGTGCGGAGTCCTTCCGGTTGTGGTCCCCACTCGCTGCTGCCTCCAGAGGGCGCTACACACCGAGCTCTGGGCTGTTCCTGCAGGGGACCCGGGAAGGGTGAATCCCAGGAGGGCTGATGGGGAGGGTGGGGGCTGTGGGCGGGGAAAGGTCCTTTCCACCCAAAGGACCCTTTTTCTGCTTTGCCAAGCTCTTTTCAGCTGGCCACTCCAGCGGGGGGAGGGGAGGGGCCTCTTATTTATTGTCCTGTTCTCTCTATGTATCCTTGTGTGTGTGGCTGGACAGCCCAAGTGGTGGGCACTGCCCATCCTGGCCCTCCTGTTGATGGACCAGAACCCAAGTGCCAAGTTCTTGACATAATTAATGCCTTAATAAACCACGCCGTGTAACCAGACCTCTCTTTCGTCTGCTTTGGCCGAGCAGGGAAGCGGCCGGGGAGGCAGCCCAAGCGGGCTCCTGTGTCCTTGGGTGCCAGGCGGGCCCACGTGCCCTGGCAGAAGAGGGTGCCAGGAGGCAGACGGGCACCCTGGATGGTGTTCCTCCAACAGGGGCGCCCTGCCCCACTTTTCTCGCAGCCGCAGCTAGCAAATTCTTTTGGGGTGGGGGATGGGGGTGGGAGGAGACACCTGGAACAGTTCATTGGGGGGGAAAAGGCACCAGACTGAGCGTGGAAAGCCACAGAACACAAAAGGAAGGAAGTAAAATCTGGTGCCAGCTATGCTAAAAGGTGACCACAATTTAATGTCTCATAATCAATTTCGGCCCAGATCAAGTTAAAAAGAAATTTAATTTGTTGAACAAATGCCTCAGCAATTTTCCACACAACCATCTGGTGAAGGTAAAGAATCAATGTAGCCATGACAGCTGACCAAGAGGTGACTTGGGAGTTCTGGGTCTTGCCAGGGAGGTCTGAATCAGGATTTCCTGACTACCAAGTGGGAGCCCACCTGGGGGAGTCAAATTTTAGTGAGTTCCAAAATTGAAAAGGCTGAAAAATACAGTAAAATAGTAGTAACGGGAGTTAGTGTGCTCGCTTGAGATTTAATATTATTTTGCAGAAAATTTTGCTATAGAGCAACAATGGCTGCTGCTGCTGCTGCTCTTACAACTGTATATACCATGTAAATAGGGTAAAATATTATTTAATTTATATGCCGCCATCTCACTCTGCAAAGCAACTCTGGGCTGAGAAAGGGAAAAAATGTCCATGGCTGAAAATTCAACTGTAAAGATTAACATCTTGGAAGAGAAAATGAAACGAGAGAGTGACTTTTTGAAATTCCTAATAAAAATGGAAGGTGCCAGAATACAACTGCCCAGGGTGCCCAAAGGTCTAGAGCCAACCCAACTGACCACCACTTCCTGTGAAGAATTGCAGTATGCCCTCTCTGGGGCTGCCCTTGAAGTACACCCGAAACCTGTAGCTTGAACAGTTATGGGTGCCAATCAACGTAGTCCTGCAACACCCCTGTTGCAAGAGCTGCACGAGTCACTATTTGGCTTCAGAGCGCAATGGGGCTGGAGCCGCTGTTCTAGCCCAGCTCATGGCGGCAAGGATGATGAATATTTCTCCACCCTTACTTTGTTTGCAGAGAGCTTCTCGGTGGCCCTGTTTTGGGTGACCTAGACCCCCCTTGAAAGGAGTAAACCAGAGGTTCCTGTATGGGTCGCTGTGAGGAATATGCTGAACATCTGACGGATAAAATCACTTAGACTTTCCAAGGAGGTGGCCCACTTCTCAAGGGGCCCTCACTTGATCCCGCCCATCTGGACAAGCTGTTATCCAGTCTACAAGACGAGAGGTGGTTGCACTGACTACAGCTTTGGGACACTCTGGAGAATTATCTGGATTTCTTTCAGCCAGGATTCAGACCAAGGTACGGGACCGAGAGAGCATTGATGGCACCCTAGAATGACCTATGCTGGTAATTAGAAGGGAAGAAACACCCCCCCCACGGTAACCATAATGCTAATGCGGATCTCAATGAAATTGAGTTTGACACCCCTGATATAAAAGGTTGTTAAGTGAATCTGGTTTCCCCATTGACTTTGCTTGTCAAAAGGTTGCAAAAGGGAATCACATGACGTTGAGACACTGCAGCTGTCATAAATATGAATCAGTTGCCACGCATCCAAATGAAATCATATGACCCTGGGAACGCTGAAACAGTTGTGTGAAAAATGATCATAAGTCACTTTTTTCAGTGCCGTTGTAACTTTGAACAGTCACTAAGCGAACTGTTGTAAGTCGAAGACTACCTGTACTTTATCACTTTTTTTCTTTTTCTTTTTTCAGTCATCAGGTTTTCGACACCTTGCTAGGTGACTGATGGTATTCGGATGTTGCCGTATCCTAAAAGTGGTACAATTGGTGTAAAGGTTGAAAAGCCCTGGACTAGATGACCTCCAAGGTTCCTTCCAACTCTGGTATTCTGCATTTTGTAGCTGGGCTGCGGATGGAGACGAGGGAGGGAAGGTGTGCGAGGTCCGACTGAAGACCGGCAGTTCAGCTACTCTCCAGCACAGATGGATCCCGGACGGGGCCCACCCCAGTCCTCCGGCGAGCCAGGCCGCCCCACCATCCCAACTCTGCGCAGGAGCCGCCGCGGGAGGCACCGATCCTCCCAGGGCGACTCTGTCCACCTTCTCCGGGCCCCGCGGCTCCCCGAGTGGTGCAGCGGAGCTTCGGGCTCGCTCTTCCCTGGAATGAATCCCCCTCGGCCCCCCACGCAGGCCAGCAGCGCCTGCGGTAACAAAGGCGAGACGGGGGGGGGACGCCGTCGTCGCTGCTGTCCGACGGGGGAAAGCGCAACTGCAGAAGGAGACGGGCTCCTCCAAGCAGCGAGTCCCGCCCGAGCGATCGCTCCAGAGAAGAGGGAGCTTCCCCGACGGCTCTCGAAAGACCCGCACCGGCCGACCGCCCCCGCCGGAAGCCACAGGACCCGCCGCCGGGAGGAGCCGGAGCCTTAGCGCAGCCTCTGAGCACGCGCAAAGGGCCGCCAATCTCCGCCCCCTCACCGTCCGCCCCCAGTCACTTGACAGCAAGCGCCTGACTAGGGCACTTTCGGTTGGGATGGCGCGGTCGGAGTTCCGGGGCGCAGCGAGAGCGGTGGGCAGCGGTCGGTCCGAGAGGGGCGGCCGGAGGGGGCGGCCGGTCGTCCTCGTCTGTCTGGATCCCCCTCCGCCGCCCCGTCCCGCCCCGTCCAGACGCCGCCACTTGCCGCCGCCGCCGCTGCTGCTGCTGCTGTTCCTCTCGCCAGCCTTCCTCCGCTCCAGCGCCGCCGCCGCCGCCGCCCCGGCTCCTGAGCCGGACCAGCCCTTCCGGTGAGCGAGAAGCTCGAGGGTGAAGACGGGAGGGGCTGCTAGCTTGGCAAGAGGCTTGGCCGGCCGGGGCTGGATTCCTCCCCGCCCCTGCAGAACTGCCGGGGCTCCCGGCCCGTGACCATCTCCGTCTCCCTCTAGGATCCCCGAAGGGTGGTCCTCCCTGGGCCGCGCGGCCCCCTCCGAGCGGCTGAGCCTGACTTTTGCGCTTCGGCAACGGAACGTGGAGCGGCTGAGCGAGCTGGTGCGCCGCGTCTCCTCGCCTGACTCGCCCGACTACGGTACGGGCGCCTGCTGCGGCTCCGGCTGCCTACCCCCGCCTGCCTGCGGGAGCTGCTTTTGGGGGGCCCAGATCCGTCTTCCAGCCCGATAGCCCGGGACCCTAGAAGCGGGAGAGGGTGTCTGGTTCAGGAGCCTCGATCACCCAGCCGCTGTCTCCTCCTGGGGAGGCCGGCCTAGGGAGGCCATAGGAAACCCCCTGGACTTTGCTTATCCAGCAGGCAGCCTCCTCTTTCCTGGGGGTGGGGTCATTGGGGGGTCCTTTCTGGAAGGAGGCGGGAGGGACGGTGGCTCCAGGGAGCTTTGCCTCAAAAGCCTGGGAATTTTACAGGGCAGCCTTCAACAAGACCTCCCATGGGGGGGGGGCTCTGCTGCCCTACAGTGACTGGTCACCTGAAAGAGCCGCTGGAGGGGGGCTGAGGGACAGAGGAGGGCTGCACAACATCCTGTGGGGATGTAGGACAGAACCCCCCCCCCCTGAAGACCTGCCTCTTCTATCCACCCCTTGCGCAGGGCACTTCCTCTCACTGGCCGAGGTGAGCGCCTTGGTCTCCCCCTCTCCTCAGACGCTGGGCAGCGTGGACAAGTGGCTGGCGACTCACGGGGTCCGGGACTGCCAGAGAGTCCGCACCCTGGACTTTCTGCAGTGTTCGATGCCAGCCAGGTGAGTTGGGCCAGGTCTTGGGAGGCTGGCCGAGCAGCCCGCAAAAAGACTGGGGGCGCCTGAGCTCTGGATTTCCACTTGCAGCACAGCTGAGCGCCTTCTCCCGGGAGCACAGTTCCACCGTTACGCGAAAGATGCTTGCAGGGTCATAAGGTCCCCTCTGCCTTACCAGCTTGATCAGGAGCTAGCGGACCATGTGGATTTTGGTAGGGGGCCTGGGGGGGGAGTGGCTGAGTCAGCTGATTCAGGGGCTCTCTTCTGATGTTTTGCTGGGTGGGCCTCATCTGCCGTAGGCAACAGTGACCTCCCTTTTCTGTCTCGCCCCTTCTAAGTGGGGGGGCTGCACCGTTTCCCAGCCGAGCAGAAGGTGGTGAGCCGGGCCTGGGCCGTGGAGAAGTCGCCAGTGGGAGGACAGGACGGGCGGTCCAGTTTCCACCTGGGCATGACCCCGGCTGTGCTCCGCCAGCGATACAACCTGACCCGGGCAGATGTGGGCAACTTCTCGCACAACAGCCAGGCCTGTGCCCAGGTAGGGCCCAACCTTTCCGCTTGGCATTTGGAGGGCAGGGGGCTGGCAGGCTTGTCTCAGGCCAGGCTGAGCTCTAGGCTGCTGCTCTGGCCAGGCCGTATCCCTGCCGGGTGTGCTCATCTCTGGGCTGCGCTGGAGGGCAGCTGCTGAGCCCCACGGTTTCTTCTCTGCCAGTTCCTGGAGCAGTACTTCCACCAGGCTGACCTGGCTGAATTCATGCAGCTGTTTGGCAGGACGTTCCCCCACCACTCCCAGGTCGACCACGTCATTGGCCACCAGGGCTCTGGCTCAGCCGGCCTGGAGGCCAGTCTGGACGTGCAGTATCTCATGAGCACAGGAGCCAACATCTCCACCTGGGTCTTCAGCAATGCAGGTATTCTCCTCTCCTCAGCCCAATGCAGCTCTGTGAGGCCCAGCTGGGAACACCGGTCGGCAGGTGCCAGCTGATAGTGGCTGAGTCTCCTGGGGGGCCCAGTTGGGGAAGGAACAGTGGACATCTGGTCTGGCTGCCCCCGGAGAGGCCAGAGGCTGTGGGGGAGGGGCTTTGTGGAGGTGGGGAGGGTTGTCTGGATGAAGGCAGCTTCTCCTCCTCCTCTGTGGTCCTGCCAGGTCACCACGAGAGCCAGGAACCCTTCCTGCAGTGGCTGCTCCTGCTCAGCAACACCAGTGGGCTGCCATGGGTCCACTCAGTCAGCTACGGGGACGATGAGGACAGCCTCTCTCAGGCCTACATGAAGCGGGTAAACACAGAGTTCATGAAGGTGGCCGCCCGCGGTATCAGCATCCTGTTTGCCTCAGGTGCGTGCAGGCCTCCCCCCCAGGCTGGGAACAAAGGGCCGCCAGCCCCGTGCCCAGATGCCACTTCAGGGCAGCAAGCAGGAGGCCAGGGCAGCCATGCCAAGGCGAGCAGCGGGTGGCAAGCCTTGGCTGGGACACAAGGAGGGCTCCCGGCAGGGCCTCTTCTCCCCCACTTCCTCGATCCTGGTTTGTCCTTCTTAAAAAGCCATCATTCAATCCCGTCTGCCTGGACAACTGTCACCCATCTTTCCTTTTGAGGAAGTGGCGAGGGGAAGGGGGTTGCTCGGCAGCTCTAGGGGGTCCTGGATGAAACGGATTTCCTGGACCTCTTTCAGTTGGGATTCAGGCCCAGCTATGAGACGGAGGCCGCTTTGTTTGCGCTCCCGGGCGATCTTTGGTGGGAGCGGGATGGGGTGGTGATCTGACATCTTGGTGGCCTTCAGTACCGTTGGCGATGGCATCCTTTTGACCCGACTGTGAGTTGGGGCTGGAACAGAGTTCTGCGCTGGTTCAGCTCCTTTCTCCAAGGCCAATCCCGGCTGGTATGGATGGGCAGTGCGAGGCCCATCCCGCCGGCCACTGGCTTTCAGCCCCACAGGGCCTGGTGCTCTCCCCTCTCCTGCTCAACGTCCGTGCGAGGCGATTGGGTGAGTTTGTCCATCACCCGGGGTTGAGAGAGGCTGATGAGGCTCAGCCCCGCATCTCTACCCAGGGTGACCCGAGCGGTGCTGTTTCTGCCCTCTCACAATGCCTGGAGGCTGTGGGGGCCTGGGTGGGGACAAGACTTCAACGCAACCCTAGAAAGACTGAGGGGTTTCAGGATCTGTTTGTCACCCTTAACCATGGACAGGGTTGCACTTCCCTGTCCAGGCCCAATTCGCAACTTCAGTTCTCCCGGAGTTGCATCTCCTGCTTGAAGAACCAGGGGTGGTCATGCAGGAAAGCTTTTGCACAGCTCCGGTTTGTGCATCAGCTGCGACCTTTTCCGGATCAGCACTTCTTGCACTAAGTTATTTAAGTCCTGGTCATTTCTTGTCTGGACTACTGCAATGCATTGTACATGGGACTACCCTTGAAATCCATTTGCAAGCTTCAGCTGGATGGCCCATAGTACACCTCTGCTCCTTTTCCGAGTGCAGTTCAAGGTGTTGCTTGTGACCTTTAAAGCCCTCCTTCAGTGGCACACCGGTCCAGGCCAGCCCTCCTCGTGCTGGCAGAGAAGGCCTCCTTTGGATCCCATCAGTCAAAGAGCTCCCAACTATCGGGATCCAGAAGAAGAGCCTTCTGCCCTCTGGCACAGCCTGCCCTCCAGGGTAAGATCTACCCCAGCCTCCTTCCCTTCGAGCCTGAAGACCTGGCTCTGCTGATTAGCCTGGGGTCCAGATGGGCTGGTTCCACGTTGGAGGGGGCTGCTGGATTGATGGCAGACTCCGCCTCCCCCCCCCTTGCACCCTGCTCTCCACCCGCCCATCTTTTTGGTTATCGTATCTAGAGAGATAACTTTTATTGTCATTTTTACTGTGAGCGTCCTGTGAGCACATTAAAAATGAAATTCTGTTCCCTGTTCTCAAAAGAAAGTGTATATCTACCCATACGCATACATAGCACACATGTACACATGCTATTCATATACCTTCACCCATATGTGTGTGTGTGTGTGTGTGTGTGTGTGTGTGTGTGTGTGTGTGTGTGTAGGTCTTTGGTTCTTCGGGTTTTCTCCCACGTAGAATCTGAAGTGTCTTGGCGACGTAGATGACGAATGAAGCAGAAGCCGAAAGCACCAGCCTGAAGATGACGAATGAGACTTCGTCGAAACATCGCCAAGACACTTCAAGTTCTACGTGGGAGAAAACCCGAAGAACCAAAGACCTACATATATATATATATGTATGGATGAAGGTATGTAAATGTGTGTGTTTGTGTAATCTACGGAGCCTCATTGTGTTCTTTTTCATTATTTTATTGTCCTACTATTTTATTTGTTTACACTCTTCATTTTTTTCTTTTTATTGCTGTAAGCCACCTTACACCATGGCGAGATAGGCGGCAAATAAATTTAACAAATAAATTAAAAAAATTAAGTGGCTGGAAAGGGAGGAGGAAAGTGACGAGCGTTTCTTTAACCCCATCCCGCAGGTGACTCTGGGGCCGGCTGCCGTGCAATCTCGGGGGAGAAGCATGTCTTCCGGCCCAGCTTCCCAGCCTCCAGGTGAAGAGAAAGGCTCTGGGGCTGGGGGCTCTTCGGACCCTTTGTGCATCCATCCCGTTTTCTCTGAAGGGACGGGCTGGGCAGTGGGCGAGGGAGGGGCTGCTGCTGGAGGCGGCAGCGAAGAGCAGCAGAATTTGATCGGCCTGACCTGTGGTGCAGGCGACCATCTCTGGTGCCCACTCCCATTGGGTGGGCTCCTGTCCCCTTCCTGCCTCGGGTCGGATGGGTGGCTGGAGGGCCGGGCATCAGACTGGGGAGACCCCAAAGCTTCACCTGCTTTACAGCCCTTATGTGACAACCGTTGGGGGCACGACCTTCCGGCAGCCCTTCCTGGTAGGTGCTGAGGTGGCAGACTACATCAGTGGAGGAGGGTTTAGCAACGTCTTCCCCATGCCCGACTACCAGGTGAGTCAAGAGGCAGAGCCATCCCACCCCCACCAGTCCCTCAGCAGTGGGAGAGGCCTTTGGTTGCAAAGCACAACAGCCTTGGCTGGCACGCGGCCCACAGAGGTCCTTGTGGGGCAGGAGGCAGCCTGCTGAAGGAGCAGTAGACAGGCTGCCCCCTTTTCCTGCCCACAGGTAACGGCCGTGAAGCGTTTCCTGAGCACATCGCCTCGGCTGCCCCCCGCCAGCTATTACAACAGCACAGGCAGAGCCTATCCGGATTTGGCAGCTCTCTCACACAACTACTGGGTGGTGACCAACCACGTCCCCGTGCCCTGGGTCTCGGGCACCTCTGTGCGTATGCGGCCCTCGCTGCTGGCCTTCTCCCAGGGCCTCGGCTGTCTGTCTGCTGGGCTGGGGGAGCCTGCTGGCCCCTGATGACCTTCCTGCTTTTCCCCACCCCCAGGCCTCCACCCCTGTGGTGGGGGGCATCATTGCCCTGATCAACGACTGGCGCTTGCAGCGAGGGCTGCCTGCCTTGGGCTTCCTCAACCCTGCCCTGTACCGGCTCCAGGAAGGAGGGAACAGCACTGCCCTCTACGACGTGAGTGCCTGGGGGGGGGGTGCAGTTCTCAGCCTGGGGTGCAGCTTGGGAGCCCAATCCCTGGGGGGAGGGGCAGCCTGTGATCTTGCTGTCCGGCATGGCAACTAGAAAGAGAGAAGCGGTCTTGGCTGAGCGGGATCCTAAAAGCCCCCCTTCCTCTGCCTCCCCCTAGGTGACCCACGGATGCCATCTGTCTTGCCTGGATGCTGCTGTGCAAGGCCAAGGCTTCTGTGCCGCCCCTGCTTGGGACCCCGTCACAGGCTGGGGGACCCCCAACTTCCCTCAGCTGCTGCGTGGCCTCCTGGGCTAGCATGACATGGCCTGGGCCTTGCTGGCGGTCTGCTTTGCAATCAGGATGGGGGGGGAGGGAATGGCCGGGGTGCATGTGTGTGTGGGGTTTGGTGACTGGGAGGCTACAGTGTCACATGGGAGTGGTGGTTATCCTTCTCCCGCCCTAAGGGGTTCCTCTTTTCCAAGTGGGAACTAGGAGGTGGTCTTATCGGGGACTAATCCCAAGAGATCAGGGGCTGGTGACCAGCCACTGCCAGCCATACAATGTGGTCTTTGGGGCTCATGGGGGCAAAGGAAACGGGGTGTGGATGTGTGTTAGTGCCGTGCAAAGGTTTTCAAAGTGCTTTGAATGCAGAATCCTATTTTAGGTGTGAAATGTGATGTTGCCAGTATGTGGGGCATTGGGAGGCTTGCAACAGACCCCCACCCTCTTTTGAGCAGAAATGTCCCAACCACCAGCTTCCCATTAGGCACTGCAGGCAGTTCCTGGCCCACCTAGAAGCCTTGGGGCTGGGTAGGAACACTTCACATCACACAACTATATTTGGGGCAAGAGACTGTCCTGGCCCACCAGGAAGAAATTGTTCCAAATCCCAAGTCAGTTGGTGCTGTTGAAGCTGTCAGGTCCAAGCCCTAATCATGGCAGGAATTCAGATACAAGCCTTATCGGACACGGCTTGACCGCATCACCCCCACCTCTCCAAAAGCAAGGTCCACTGTCCAGTCATCTGCCTTCCTGAAACTTAAATCCGTGGTTTTGTCTTCCACACACTGGAGTAAAAGGCATCCTGGAACTCTGAAGTGCCCCGGAAGAAGGCTAAGCGCTTTCCATTGTCCACAGGCCAGGACCACTTCCGCCAGCACTGACCGGGCGAGCCACCATAGTGTATAAAAGGCCCCTCCCTTCCAGCACTGATGATGTTACGTAGTTTGATCATGAAATGTTCGCAAGGAAACCACCAAGCTGAGAGAGCACCAAGACCCCCTCATTTCCACTTTCTTTGTAGTCTGTCTTGGCTTCCAGGCCCTGGGTCATCTTTCTCCTTCTCTTTAACTGCTCCAAGTTCTCTGAATCCTAAAATGTGTTGCCCAGAGCTGGGCAGATCACATAAAGGAGAAGAAACCAAAGTGGTTATTTCTCAAAATCTTAAGAAGCTGCACATTGCAGAAACCGCTTGTGTTGATTGGGCCTCAAATGGCCAGTTGACACAGCGGCCTCAGGTCCCAAAGGTAAAGGAAGGCGGCTGCTGGTGTCCCACTCAATTTTGTATCATGTACAGATCTGAAAAGTATTTTCTCCATTAAGATGATTAATAAAAATACTGAAAAATAAAGGAACTCGGACTGATCCTTTGGTCACTAAAAATATTTTCCCAATTTGATGAGAAATCATTGGGCGTTTTGAAAATTATTTTTAAGCCGTCCGTGTCTTCGCCTATCGTGCCATCCAGCCCATGTTTCATTATGGGCTACTTGGTGAAAAGCTGCTCTACGGGGGGGGGGCGAGGGGCGTTTTCCCAACTGGGAGGCCCGGATCGAGAGGCGGCGGAGCCCGGGGGGTGGGTCGGTTCACGGTAGCCACCCCCGGGGACCCCCCCCCGGGATTCGTCTGGGCAGCTTAGAAAGTTCATAGTTTTTGCTTGGCGAGATTCTGCCCAATCAGGTGGCAACAAGGAAAGCGGGAGGGCGGGCGCGGCTCACCGGATCCGGCCATGGAAGGTTTTGCCCCGACGTGCCAGAAGCGGCTCGAAGCAGCGGCTGCGACTGTTACTTCAGGGTCCTTCAGGACTCTCCCTCCGGTGGCTGCAGGCCCAGTTCGGCCGGTGCTGATGGCGGCATCGGCCGGGCCGTCTCCCAGATGTTCCGGGCCCGACGGAGGAAGGCCCCGCACGGCCGCCTCAGACCTGCGGGCGGCTCTGGACCGGAGAGTAAAGGAGGCCCCGCCCTCGCCCCGCGAGCTGGGCGCCGGAGGGGAGGAGCCGTGTCCGCCCGCCCCGCTTCCGGGGCTCAGCGCGCCTGCGCAAAAGCCGCCTCGCCGCCGCCGCCGGAGCTCGCCGTATCCATGAGCGCCAGCGGGGCGGGCACTAGCAGCGGCGGCGGCGGGGGGTCCGGCACGGGAGGGGGCGTCGCGGAACCCGACCCCAGCCCCGCGGCGCCCGCGGCCCTCCCGCCGCCGCCCCCGCCGCCCCTCGCCGCTTCCGCCGGGGACGCGGGCGCCAAGGGCAGCCCGGGCGTGGCGGGGGTCGCCGGCGGGGCGGCTGGTGAGTGGCGGGCCGCGGAGGGGCGGGAGGAGGGGCGGGGAGGGGGCCCGCGCCGCCCGGCCGCTCTCACGCCGCCCGCCCGCCCGCCCGCAGGCCTCGCCGCCGCCTCCTCCCTGGCGCAGCCCGTCGAGGGCCCCCCGCCGCCGCTGCCCAACGGAGTCTTCGCGCCACACGCGGGCGCCGCCAACGGGGAGGCCAAGGCCGCCGCCGCCGCCGCCGCCCCGCCGCTCGGCTCGGCTTCGTCCGGCGCGCCGCTCGTGGACTTCCTGCTGCAGCTGGAGGACTACACTCCCACGGTGGGTGCCGGGGGTGGCGGCGGTGGGTGCCAGCCCCGTTCCCGCCTGACTTTGCCCCGCGCTTGCAGATCCCGGACGCCGTGACCGGCTACTACCTGAACCGCGCCGGCTTCGAAGCGTCGGACCCGCGCATGTAAGTGTGGCGGGGCTCCCAGGGCCCCTGGACGAATCCGGCCGGGCCGAACCAACCCTCCCTCCCCTCCCGCCCCGCAGCATCCGGCTGGTCTCGCTGGCGGCTCAGAAGTTCATCTCGGACGTGGCCAACGACGCCCTGCAGCACTGCAAGATGAAGGGCACGGCCTCCTGCAGCTCCCGCAACAAGAGCAAGGTGGGTGGGTGGGGGTGGGTGGGGGTGGGTGGAGTGCTTTGGGGAGCAGGCGCTGACCCCTCAGTTGCTGCCACCTCTCCTTCTCCCAGGACAAGAAGCACACGCTGACCATGGAGGATCTGGCCCCTGCACTGGCCGAGTATGGCATCAACGTGAAGAAGCCCCATTATTTTACCTGAAGGTCCTTCCCCCACCCCATTCTTTATTAAAGTCTATCTTTGCCTCCCCCCTTTGCTTTGGTTTCTGGTAGGACCTCCTGCTGCCCTGTTATTGGGTGCTCTGCTGCTGTGGTATTCCTGGCCAGCAGGGCTGGTGGGCAGAGGATACCCACTGAATGGGGGTGGATGTCCACTGAATGGGGGTACATCTTGCTGGTGCCTCCCTCCAGCATCAGCTCCCTCCCTCCCGAGGGAGGGCCTTAGCGCCAGCATCCCCAGTGCCCCACAGCTTTCATCATTACAGTGCCCACCCCCAGGGGTCAGCAACAGGGGCTTCCCTCTTGGAGGAGCTGCGTATCCTCCTACTTCTCTTCCCCAGTTGCTGGAGGCAGCCAGCAGGCAAAGTCAACCTCCCCCCTCCTGGGCAGCCTTTTGTTCTGGCGGGGGAGGGGGGGCTCTGCCTGGCTGCCCGTTGGCAAGGGGAAAAGGTGCCCCTCACAGACCAGTAGCATCTCTGTGGCCAAAGGATCACGGCCAGAAAAGCTGGACCTGCGCAGCCCTTAATGGCCCAGATCCCCTCCCTATGGAAGCAGCACAGAAGTCCCTCCTCCTTCAGTGACAGCTGTTTATTTGGGGCACAGGGGACTTTGCCCTGGGCCTGTGTAGAAAATATAAAAACGGTAGCATAGCCAGGCGGGAGTGCTGGGTGGTCTTGGCACAAGAGGTGGCCAGAGATGACGCGGGGTGTGAAGGCAGAAGGGAGGGTGCAAGGCTGAGCAGCCGGCCAGGGGCTGCCAGACGGGCCCCTCACTTCTCCTGCATCTTTTCAAGAATAGGGACAATCATGTCAAATTTGGGACGCTTGGCAGGGTCTTCATTCATGCAGATCTTCATCAGCTTGCAAATATGAGGGGAGATGCCGGGGGGGATGGTGGGTCGCAGCCCCTCCAGGGCGACCTGCAAAGAGACACCAGAACTCGTTGGCACCCGCTGGACAGCCGGGCAAGACCCTTTCGTCCTCCCCCAAAGCTCACCTTCATGCCGATCTCCATGTTGGAGAGGTCAGCGAATGGCACTTCCCGGGTCACCAGTTCCCAGAGGAGCACTGCAAAACTCCACATGTCTGCTGAGCGCCGGTTAATCTCCTCGGCCTTCTTCTGTAGAGCTGTGAGGAGAGGGGGAGGGTTGGAGGAGCTGCCTGGGAGAAGCTGCGGAAGGGCTCAGTGGGCTTGCTCCCCCCCTCCCCGCTCACCTTCTGGTGCCACCCAAGCTGGGGCATACATCCTGCCCGGACACTGGAAGGAAAACTTCACATCTGCCATGCCGATCCTGGCCGTCATGTCCTCGTCTATCTGTTCTGGGCAAGAGACGGGTGAGGCTGTGCCCTGAGTCAGCTCTGCCCAGTGTGCCAAACTCCCTCCCTGCCCCTAACTGACCATGATGCCACGACTGTTAAGATAGTGGCGCGGGAGGAGCGGTTCCAAGGTGTGCAAGAAGGCCATTCCCCGAGAGACGTCCAGGGCGAATTTCACTGCCTGCGTTTGGTCCACCACAAAGTCTAGAGAGAGAAGGCAGGAGGGGCAGGGGGACCCCCGGGGATGTAGGAGGGTCATCTTGGGCGAATGGGAGGTTATGAAATGGAAACTTGGGACCTGCCTTGGAGGCCATCCTGCCCCCCTCCTTAGGGAGGGAGCCAAATTCAAGCAAGGGGCCCACCCCTCCCTCCGGGGTATTGGCTCTGCTGCCAAGCTGTTCTTAAACCCACCCACCCCCATGTTTTTTCTAAGGGTTTATCAGAATCTGCCTTCCTGTCTCCAATTCAGGGAGCCTGGCCTGCCCTGGGCCAAGAGACGGAGCGGGGGTGCCCAAGCATCTCCTCTGCAGTGGGACAAAAGCTGAGCCCCACAGGCAGATCCATGGGGCAGATGGGAAAATAAGCACAACACCTTGGGGGACAGAGCCTTTCCCTGTTCTGACTGAGCCTGGAGGAGAACTGATGACCCAAAGCCCCTATATTATATTTATATTTACAATTTTTATACCGCCCCCCTCCCGAAGGACTCGGGGCGGTGTACAGCCCAATTAAAACAACACACAAAAATTAAAATTATTAAAAATAAATTAAACAATTTGGCCTAATATTTAAAAACCCAACTAAAAACACAATCCCCTAAAAACAGTTATGGCCCTTGTTGGAGCTGGAGCTATCATCCCAGGCCGGCTTGTCGGAATAAGTATGTTTTTAATTCTCGACGGAAGGAATGCAATTCCGTCATCGTACGGAGTTCGGGGGGGGAGCTCGTTCCAAAGCGTTGGAGCTCCCACAGAGAAGGCCCTCCCCCTGGGGGTCGCCAGCCGACATTGTTTGGCCGACGGCACCCTGAGGAGACCCTCTCTGTGGGAGCGTACCGGACGGCGGGAGGTATTTGCTGGCAGAAGGCGGTCCTGTAGATATCCAGGTCCGATGCCATGGAGCGTTTTAAAAATGGTCACTAACACCTTGAAACGCACCCGAAAGGCCACCGGCAACCAGTGCAGCTCACGCAGGAGCGATGTTACATGGGAGCGCCATGGCGCCCCAGTCACTACCCGTGCGACCGCATTCTGGGCCAGCTGAAGCCTCCGGGTGCACCTCAAGGGGAGCCCCATGTAGAGAGCATTACAGTAGTCCAGCCTGGAAGTGACGAAGGCATGAGTAACTGTGCATAGCGAGTCCCGGTCTAGGAAGGGACGCAACTGGCGTACCAGGCGAACCTGATAGAACATCCTCCCGGCCACGGCCGTCAAATGGTCCTCTAAAGACAGCCGTGAATCCAGGAGGACTCCCAAATTGCGAACCCTTTCCACGGGGGCCACTGTTTCGCCCCCAATGGACAACGAAGGAGTCAATTGACTAAACCGGGACGACAGTAGCCACAGCCACTCGGTCTTGGAAGGGTTGAGCTTGAGTCCGTTCTTCCCCATCCAAACCCGGACGGCCTCCAGGCACCGGGTCAGCACGGCAAGAGCATCGTTGGGGTGGTTCGGCGTGGAAATGTACAGCTGAGTATCATCAGCATACAGATGGTACTCCACACCAAAACCACGGATGATCTCACCCAGTGGTTTTACATAAATGTTGAACAGTAGGGGCGAGAGGACCGACCCCTGAGGTACCCCACATACGAGGGGTCTCGGGGTCGACCTCTGGCCCCCTGCCCCTACTGGGCAAGTCCTGACCCACACGGCATGGCTCCCAGTCAGAGAGGCTTGGAGCAGCCCAGTCGCCTGGATGCCCCACTTCGGCTGCCAGGAACGCCTCTCACCCCATGTTCCCATCCGGCCATCATCCCTGGGCAAGACTTGCTCCTTGGACAGCGAGTTAAGCTCACCCACAGGGGTGGAAAGGAGCCTCTCCTTCCTGCAATGGGCGTCTGGGGTGGCAGCCACCCCCGCCGAAGCTTGGCTGAAGGGCACAAAATCACGCCCAAAATTAGAATGGGGAAGAGAAAGCAAGCAGGCTCCGTGGACAACGGGTGGTGTCAATTCAAGCCTTGGCAGGGGTGTCCCAGCTGTGAATGCGTCCAAGCCACCTTTGGGTCAGTTGCCTACTGGAATTTCTCTTTTAGTGATTTGTTCTGAATTTCCTTCTAGTCTTTTTTACTTCACTTTTTGTAGAGAAGTTGAGCCCGCTGCCCTTCCACAGTTCTGAGGAATTTCAGGCAAATGGGCGTCAAAATCTCACGGTTTTGGCAGCTGTTCTTTCACTGTTTTTTTACTGGCAGCAGTGGAAATACTTTCCAGTAAGCCAGCAGGGTCACTTTGCGCCCAGAGAAATCGGGGCTGCCGGTCCAGTGGGCTTACCCCCCAGGACTGCAGAGGAGGAAGGGAAAAGGCTACAAGAGACCCAGGCCCAGACCCCCCTGCCCCCCCAGGAGAGGAATATTCCGTTCCCAGAGAAGGGCTGCCCACAGGCCCTCTGAAGACCAGCGTCTCACACAGCAGCCCACTGCAGACGTACAGTAGATGACCAGGCAGAGGCCGAGGGCTGGGTCAGTCAGTGCGTCATTTTGGATGACTATTTACACTCCCACAAGAGCTCCAAATCCAGCTCACACACACACCCTGCAAGTTGAGTCTTATCTGGTGCCAATTTGCTTTGACCATCAGGAGATTCTTGGCCAAGGGTAGCATGGAATAAAGCTGGAGTGCTTTGAAGTAAACTCCTCTTCCTGCTTACTTATGCCCACAGACCTAATGCAAGGGAGATGCTGGACATTGCCCTCCTCCCCCATGGACAGGGTCAAAGGGATGCTTCAGGATGCCCTGGGACAAGCTATTTTAATTTGGAGGGGGGGGGTTGCATGGCATACTTTGACCCAGTTGGTCCTCAGCTTCCATAAGACACAGCTCAGTTGCAACCTGGGAGTTGTTTCTGTTGTGGGAACGCCCTAGTGTGCCGTGGCCAACCGTTTCATGTAGCCGGTCAGTGACTTTGGGGCCTCTGCTACCTCCCCCCCTTGTTGGGCTATAAGGAGCCCCTTCCCCAGCCAGTGGCCAGACTCACTGGTGCCTTCGTGCAGCACATTGTAAAGGGAGCCGTAGGGCATCCAGTGGGTGATGATGATGGGGTGTGGAGCAGGGGGCGACTGGCAGGCACCCAGCACCGGCAGCACGTTGGGGTGGGAGAAAATCCTGTGGGGAGAGATGGCTCAGGTCAGCTTTGTCACAGCCAAAGGCAGGCCCAGGTGCTGCTTGAGGGCGAGGGGGGCAGGGCAGAGTCCCCCCATCCCTACACACATACACCCTACCCCGTTCAGCTGCTGTTGCCACACCTGAGCTTGGGGTACTCCTCGTTGAAGTCCCGGCTCTTACGGGTTGTCCAGTCGCGGATCTTGAGGACCTTGATGACGATGTCATTCCCCTGCCAGCGCCCCTTCCAGAGCTGCAGGGAAGCGGAAGGGTCAGGGCACCTGGCTGACCCTGCTGAGGCAGGAACGGGGGAGCCCCCTCCCCATCTGTGCCGGGAGAGGGCAGGGCAGGGGAGCTGGAAACAGCACCTCTCCAGACTGGTTTTCGTTGAGTTTGTGGCCCAGGCTCAGCTGCCGGAAGTCAATCCCTGCCAGCTTGTTCAGGGTCCCGTTACCTAGGAAAGGAGAAAGGCCCAGGAGAGGGTCAGGACCTTCCGGCTCGGCCCCCAGCTCTGACCCACAAGCCCCGCTTGCCTCCCTCTGGGAAGGCCACTCCTTACGTGGTCGAGTCCGCGTGGTGCCTTTCCAAAATGTGTCTTTGTAGGGGACGCGGGTCAGGCTTTGGCCAGACTTCTCTGCACGCTCTAGAACAACAGAAGGAGCAGTCAGGGAGGCCGGAGAGCTTGACCCCCCCCTTTCCTCTTCTGGTCACTCCTTCCACCACCCTTCTCCAAATTTACCCAAGGAAACCGGAGGGGGGGGAGCAAACGCAAAGATGGACTGAAAGAGCTCTGGGTTCGGGGGGAACCCAGTTTTTGCCTTAAGACCAAGTGTGAATGCACCTAGAAGATAAACTCCTGGGACTAGAAGGGACCGCAAAGGTCTCCCAGTCCAACCCCTGCTCAAAGCAGGAGACCTTATACAAAACCCCCGGTCAAATGGTTATTCAATCTCTTTTTGGAAACCTCCAGCAAGGGAGCATTCACAGCTCTGGGAGGGAGGTTGCTCCACTGAATAATTGTTCTGTCAGAAAACTTGTTTCTCACAAACTTCCACCTGTCGCTTCTTGTCCTGCCTTCAGGTGTTTTGGAGAACAAGTCAGCCCCCCTCTTCTCTGTGGTGGCACCTTAAGTACTAGAAGAGAGTTGTCCTTCTCTCCAGCAGGCTCCCTCAATCTTTACTCACTTCATTTTCTATGCTGCCCATCTCTCCTGCAAGGCTCATCGTACTTCCAGACTCATCTTTGTTGCTCTCCTGTGCCTGTTTTCTAGGGCTCAGAATCTTTTTGGTGTCGGGGTGACCGGAACTGGACACAGTGTTTCCTCGTTAGTGCAGTATAAAGTGGTACTAGCACTTCTCTTGACATCATCCCAGGATTGTGTTGGCTATTTTGGCAGCTACAACCCATTGCTGGCTCAATGGTGGTTCATGAGGACACTTAGGTCTCTCTCACAGTGACTACTCCCTAATAAGTGATTTTTATTCAGAATGAATTACTTGATGATTTGCATTTTCAAATAGGCAGAGAAGTGCCTCTCCCAAATTCAACACCAAACTTGGGTTGCCCGAGTTTTGAGGTAACAGCCTGGTGGCCAGCTTCACACAAGGGGCCACAAGGAAAAGAACCACTCTTGGCGCTGGCCGATGAGGTAGGTCCACAGGCTATCTCTGCCCTGCCCACCAAGGAGCAGGAGTGGAAGGAAAAAGGCGTCAGGTCACCTAGAAGAGGGCGCACCTCTCAGTGTGTCCCGCAGGGGGTCCTTGGCCTTGTCCAGAGGCGTCTCTCCGTATTTGTTGCAGATGCTGACCAGCGCCCCACTGGCTACCAGGTCCTGGCAGCAACAGGGAGGGAAGGTGAGGCAGGGAGGCAGCCCCTACTCGCAATCCAACCGACCTGGGGTTACGGCCAGGCTCGGCACAAGCCCCTAGGAGTCCCCACTCACCTCCGCCACCTGCTCTTGGGCCCAGAAACAGGCATAATGGAGAGGGGTGTTGCCATGCTCGTTGGCGGCATTGATGTCTGCCTTGAACTGGATCAGCTGCACCGAGAGAGAAGGGAGGATCAGGGCATCGGGACTGCAACAGCTCCCTCCCTCCCTCCCCCCCCCCGCCTGCCTACACGTCCTCCCCAGCAGGGAGCTGCAGCCTCCAGGCAGGGTGCCCGGGGGTCCCCACCTTCTGGACGATGTCGCGGTGCCCGTGGCTGGAGGCCAGGTGTAGGGGGGTGTCGTCTCCGCGGTTCATGACGTTGATGCGGGCGCCTCGCATAACCAGCATGTCCACCACGCTGGAGCGCCCTTCGCGGCAAGCCCAGTGCAGGGGGCTGAAGCCATGGTCGTCCCTGGCAGGGAGGCAGGAAGCGAGGGAAGCGGTCGCGGGAGGAAGGGAGGGAGGCAGCGCCCAGCCACTCCCGCCCGCCCTGCTTCCCACTTCTGCGGCCAGCGCCAGCGGGCGGCCCTTAAAAGGAGATCGGAGCGGGACAGGGAGGCGCTCCAGCCGGCCCCGGCCCCCGCCTCGCCTCGCCTGGGCCGGGGGTTGCGCGGAGAGCCCGCGGGGCCAGCGCCCACCGAGGAGAGGCCTGGTACAGCCGCCGGCTGGAGTGCCGCCGCCGCCGCCGCCGCCATCACCGGGCTCCCCGCTCGCCCGGCTCTTCCCTCCAGGCCCGCCGGCAGCTCAGCAGTGGCGCTCCCAAAAAAGCCGCGAGGCCGGAAGGCGCCTCCGGCCCCGGCTCTCTCCTGCGCGGTCCCGGCCCACCCGCCCGCCCGCCGGCCGCTCACCCACCCCTGGTTGAGGTCGTTCTCGGTGTTGTCCAGCCAGAGGCGCACGGCCACCGCGTTGCCCTCGCGGCACTGCGTGAAGATGTCGTCCATCGCCCCGCGCACTCCGCCGCCGCCGCCTTCCCTGCGCGCCCCGGGTGTGGCTCTCCGCGCCGCTCGCCCCGCCCCGCCCCGCCCCGCCCGCACAGCTGGAGCAGGCGGCGGCGGCGGCCAACCGGGCGCGCCGCCGCCCTCCGGCCAGCAGGGGGAGCGCGCGGGCCTCCTCGGCGCCGGACGTTGCGCGGCTTCCGGCGCCCGCGGAGACGATGCCGGCGCGGAGGTCTCTGGCTGCGGGATCCATCGCCGGACGGGCGTCGCTCCTCTCCCGGCAGCGGTCCCGGGCAGCCCTGCGCCGGCGGCTACGGCCTGGGGCACCGCGCGGCCTCGCAGGCGTGGAGCCGCCGCCGGGCAAGAACGCGGCGGGCGGCGGGCGGCGCGGACACGAGGCGGCCGAGAGCGCGGGTTGTGCCCCAGTGCCCGGAGAGAAGCGCGGCGGCCGGAGAGTAGCAGGTACCGGAGGTCCCGTCGGCTGCGAGAGCGGCAGCTCCCGCTCAAGCGAGGGCAGCGGATCTCCTCCGCGAAGCGCGCTGCCTGCGGGGAGACCAGCTGCAGGAATCGGTCTGCTGCCCGGAGCCGCGCGGCCATCGGGAGAGCCTCCTCGGGTATCGGGCGCCGAGACCCGCTCGGAGGAACCAGGCTGCGCGGCCGGGGATAACGCTGCCCCGGGGGATCCGGCCCGGTTCTGGCGGTAACCAGCGAGCGGCCCGAGCGGACGGGAAGGCGCTTTGCTCTTTTGCCTCAGCCCCGCCTGGAGCCCGCAAGGAGGGTCTGGTCCCGGCCACTCAAAATGAGTTGATCAGCGGAGATCTCGGCCGCGTGCTTGGGCAGGGGTGGCTCTTGTGCACCAGCCTCTCGGCCCACATGGGCCTGATATGAAGTGCTTATGTCTAGATGAGATGGCAGCGGTGGAGGGCAGCCAGGTGTCCAGCAGTTGGTACGACAGAGCAGCCCCGGGGCTGAGGCAGCAACTGACCAGGAAACAATGGAGAAATCAGCAGAAGAACAAGCGGAGGCAGAAGAACAAATTCAAGGCCTCCAACGGCCAGCCTCCGGCATCTTCTGAAGCAGAGGAGCCTCCTGATGACCAGGGAAGCCTGACCCCAGATACCGAGGCACCCAGCAGGCAGACGCCGTCCCTGCGGCAGCGTCTGGAGAGCCGCCTGGATGCCGCTCGCTTCCGCTACATCAACCAGCTGCTGTACACACACTCCAGCCAAGAGGCAGCCCAGCTTTTCCAGGAGGACCCTGAGGCTTTAGCTGTCTACCACCGAGGTTTTGCCCTGCAGGCAGCCCGCTGGCCCGAGCGACCCGTGGAACACTTTGTGCACTACCTTCGCTGCAGGTCAGAGTGAGCTCAGTCCAGTGGGCTGGGGATCCCTGGTCTGTGCCAGAGGCCTGCCTGAGGATCTGAGGCTGGAACAAAGCTGATCTGCTTTGAGGCTCTGGCTGCTGTGGCCCATGAGTTCTGGGCCCTGCTCTGGTGCAAGATGTGGATTTTGAAACCACAAGCCTGAACACTACCCTGGCAGTTGGTTTGATCCAATTCTCCTTTGGGGATCAACAAGCTTCTTTTCTGGTTGAATTTGCATCAGCCACCATCTTTTCTGGGTGACTGCTCTGTCCTGCTATTAACCACCTTTTGAAAAGTGTTACAAAAAGGCCTGTGCAGGATGCCTGCTGGAACGGCTTCCCTGTGGTTGGGAACGAGTAGAGAACATAAAGGAGCCTGTGGGAAAAGCAGGTTTATTTGGATACAGGAAAATAATTCTAAGTTGATGAGAGCAACTGATCTTAATCCAAGCTAAACAATAAACCTGCTTCGGCCCCTCTCCCCTTCCATATGGCAGGCTTTCCTCCGAGGGTCAGTGCAGGCTTTTGTGCCTCATGCCTCCCCAGGCACAAACTCGGGGTCAGGCTGTGGGGGGCCGGGGGCTGTTCCGCCTGTTCTAACTGGCCCTCTCCTCCCCTCCCCACAGACCGGCTTCCCTGGTTGTAGCCGACTTTGGCTGTGGGGATTGCACCCTAGCTCGCAGCCTGCCCAACCGGGTGCACTGCTTCGACCTGGCGGCCCTGGACCCGCGGGTGACCGTCTGCGACATGGCCCAGGTAGGCCGGCCAGCCGGCCGGGCTCCCCCCCCCACTCCCGCCTCGCCCCCGCCGCCTGGTCGGACAGGTGTTCTCGTCGCCCGCAGGTGCCGCTAGAGGACGCCTCCGTGGACGTGGCCGTCTTCTGCCTGGCGCTGATGGGCACCAACCTGCGCGAGATCCTGCAAGAGGCTCACCGCGTCCTGCGAGCCGGGTAAGCGGCCGGGGGACGGCCGGGGGGGGGATCCCGAGGCGGCCGGGCGAGCACTCGCGCTCTTTCTCTGCGCCGCAGGGGGACGCTGCTGGTGGCCGAGGTGGCGAGCCGCTTCGCGGACCTCCGGGCCTTCCTGGGGGCGCTGGCCCGGCTGGGCTTCCGGCTGATCTCAAAGGTAAGCGGGACGGGGCCGGGACGGGCCTGCCCTGCCTGCCCCGGGCCCCACCGACGACTTCTCCCTCCGCAGGATGTCTCGGGCAGCCACTTCTACAGCTTCGAACTGCGCAAGACCGAGCGAGCGGCGAAGGCGGCGGAGGAACCGCGCGGACTGGCGCTGCGGCCCTGCCTCTACAAGCGCCGGTGACCAATAAAGGCCCGTCTTGTTTGGCGACTGGCGGCTCTCGTGTGGCTCTCTGGGAAATGTAGGCGGGGCGGTGGCCCCGCGCAGGCGCGCGGCGGCGGCCCGGGCGCGGCGGCGGCGGCGGCGATGTCGGGGTCTGGGTCCGGGGGCGGCAGGATAGATATCAACCGGGCCGGCGCGGCGGAGCTGGAGCGGGCGCTGGTCGGGATCGGGCGCCGCCGAGCGCGAGGCATCGTGCGCAAGAGGGAGGTGAGCGGCCGGAGGGCGACTCGGGGGGGCGGCTCTTCCGGGGCGGGGGTCCCGCGGGCGCCCGCCTGACCGTCTCCCGGCCCGCTCAGGAGCTGAGGGGCTTCGAACGCCTGGAGGACCTGCTGCGCGTCAAGGGCATCACCGCCCGGACCCTGGAGCTGAACCGCCAGCGCGTGACCTGCTCACACCGCCCAGAGACCCCCGACGACCGCCCGCGACGGCGCCCCGGCCCGGCCGCCCAAGGCTCTCCGCGCGCCGGCAGGGAGGCCGGGGGGGCGCGCAGGCTCGCCTGCGCTTCCCCGTCCCCTTCGCAGGATGGCGGCGGCGGAGCGGGAGGAACTGGCGGAGAGGTCTCCGATGCCCGCAACCCCGGAGGGCCGGAGCGCAGTCCTGAGCGCGGCGGCGGGCCCGGTTCCCCGAGGGGCTGCCGCCAGGAGGAGGAAGAAGAGAGCAGCGACGGCGACGAGGCGGGCGGGGACGGCTACTTCTACTACACGGTGGACGAGCGCTGGATCGATTACGTGGAGCGGACGGAGGGCGGGGGGCTCCTCCAGCACTCCCGGCCCAAGGTAGGGAAGGCGAGGCCGGGGTTGCGGGGAGGCACAGTAGGCTTCCGCCCTCAGAACGAGAGGACGCCCAGCCGGCCTTTGGCGTTTTGCAGCGTTGCAGACCCGGCAGGAGCTTGATTTGGTGGGCGGCGGGGCGGAGCCTGCTTGCTTCGGTCGGGATCTTCCGTTTACCCAGCTGGCTCGGGCTGCTGATGCCCTGGTCTCTCCCGTTACAGATGAAGCGCAAGTCAGAGGGCGGGCCCGAGGGCAGAGCCCAGTCCCCGGGGAAGAAGCTCTGCAAACGTAACGAGCGGGGCAGGTAAGGCCCCTGGGGGTGCGTGTGTGTGTGTGTGTGTGTGTGTGTGTGGCTGGGGGAGGCAGACAGGGGTTGGGGCGCTTGCTAGGGAAGACTTCGCTCTATCCTCAGGATGCTGGGTCCCTGCATCACCCGGCCTCTGGCCACTTTTGGGGATCTTCGGAATGCCAAGGCCAGCCAGGCCCGCTGCCGGCACGTCCCCCCTGTGGCTCCGCCCCCTGAGCTGCAAGACTGGTTGAGCACTTTCCAGGTGAGTGGTGGGGAGGTTGAGGGTTTCTAGCAAGGATGCCCATCAGAGATCTTGGGTTTCAGGAGGGTGGGCTTTGGGGGTTGCAGCCCTTGGCTGTTGGGGGTCCGTTTTCTCCTTATGGGATGTTTGCAGAATGTGCTGTAGGTGCAACGAGCATTAAACATTTTTAGTTGGACAAGTAAAGAGAACAAGTCGCTTCGTTCTTTTTCTATTCCGTGCATCCTCCTTTGGTTTCCTGCCAGCAATGGAGTGGTCCGGAGAAGCTGCTGGCCCTAGATGAGCTCATTGACTGCTGTGAGCCCCCCCAGATTAAGCACATGATGCAAGTGATTGAGCCCCAGTTCCAGCGTGACTTCATCTCGCTTCTGCCAAAGGAGGTGGGTGGCCTGTTTGGAAGGAGGTCTCGCACAGTGCCAGGTGTGATGTAGTTGAGAGGGGGCTGTTTGGTACAATACTTTTTACAGAAGTCTAAACATGAATGATGTTAGAGAGCATCAGGCAGTTCCGCTGAAAGAAGGGAGTGAGAACGTAACTAGAAAAAGAGTCACGTCCGAGGAGAGCCAAAAGTGGAGCTTTGGTTGTGCTACACATACAACAGGCACAAAGAAATCAGAGGGCTTGTGAGGTGGAGCCTGAACATGGCAAAAGCCGAATGACCCCAACGAAGGTCAAAGGGAGCGTGTATTAGAAGCCAGTGGGCTGAGGCGCTGTGGGCAGGTCCAGGTAGAAGGCTGGGCTCTGATCCTGGCCAGGTCCTGGGGCACGCAGCAGGTCGTAAGACCTTCAGAGGGCGTGAGTGAATCTTCCCAACTTTGCAGAGCCACCTGGAAAGGTGGCCAGAGAAGAGACGTGGGGATGCTCCCTGTCCCTGCTCTTGAGCAGTTGTGGTTATTGGCACGGCAGCCAGCTGGACAGTAGTCTTGTTCAAAGGAGGCAAGAAGCTGCCTGGTGGGCCCCAGGTGGCACCCGGCCTGAGTGCATCGGCTGGGCTTTCATTGAACAGTCCCCAAGCCCCAGCAATTCCTCCTCTTCCAGCTGGCTCTCTACGTCCTCTCCTTCCTGGAGCCTCGGGACCTGCTCCGAGCTGCGCAGACGTGTCGCTACTGGCGCATTTTGGCCGAAGACAACTTGCTGTGGCGAGAGAAGTGCCGCGATGGAGGTGAGGCCCAGCTTCCCCCGTGCTTTGCCCAGTTGTTGGCAGGGTGGGCTCCCCTGGCCATCCTTGCCCTGATGAGCCCCTCCCCCCGGTCCCTTTGTGCAGGTATTGAGGAGCCGCTGAGCCTGCGTAAGCGTCGGCTGCTGAGCCCAGGCTTCATGTACAGCCCTTGGAAGTTGGCCTTTCTGCGGCAGCATCGCATTGATATGAACTGGCGCAATGGAGATGCCCGGCCCCCCAAGGTATGCTGAGCCGCCCTCCGAGATTGCTTCCATCTGGCAGCCAGGTGTCCGTCTTGCTCGCCCTAAATGTAGGCCAGGGGAGTGTGAAGGTTGAGGGGGCGGGACGGCCAGCGACTGCAAGGTGAGGGCCTTGCCTGTGTCTGCAGCAACCACAGCAGGAAGGTGGTGTCTGAACTGGTCTCAGTGCCCCCTGCATGCTCAGGAAGAGGAGCTGCCAGTGAGGGGGATTCAGAAATGGGGCAGTTGAAGAGAGGAGCGTTGGTTGCTCACATGTGGATCTCATTCATCCACATTTAAGGACTGGAAGCCCCGCTAGTGGCTTCCGTGGTCACGGCTATTGATCCTGGGGCTTGCTCCAAGCTAGAAAGTGTAAAGTGAGCTCTCCTCACTTGTGGATGAAGCCTCTCCATTGTTGGGGCTGCAGCTCACTTGTTCCTTCTGTGCCCGGAGCAGGTCCTCAAAGGTCACGATGACCACGTCATCACCTGTCTCCAGTTCTGTGGCAACCGCATTGTCAGTGGCTCCGATGACAACACGCTCAAGGTTTGGTCAGCCATCACTGGTGAGGTGAGCCCCGATTCAGCTTCTGTAGCGGTGACAGCTTTCTTGGCCCTGCCTTGCCCTTCTGAAGTCCTGCTTCTCCCACAGTGTGTGCAGACTCTGGTGGGACACACTGGTGGCGTTTGGTCCTCCCAGATGAGGGACAATATCATCATCAGTGGCTCTACAGACCGGACTTTGAAAGTGTGGAACGCAGACACTGGCGAATGTGTGCATACTCTCTACGGTCACACCTCGACTGTACGCTGTATGCATCTCCATGACACCAGGTAAAGGAGCCTGGAGTAGGATAGGGGTGTTTGGAAAGCTGGCTGGGGTTTCCTGTGGTGTCAGACAGGATGCTGAGGCTACTTCCCTTCCCTTGGCAGGGTGGTGAGTGGCTCTCGGGACGCCACTCTCCGTCTTTGGGATATAGAGACTGGGCAGTGCCTCCATGTGCTAATGGGACATGTGGCTGCTGTGCGTTGTGTCCAGTACAATGGGCATAAGGTGGTGAGCGGTGCCTACGACTACACGGTAAAAGTCTGGGATCCGGAGACAGAGAGCTGCACCCACACTTTGCAAGGCCACACCAACCGGGTCTATTCCCTGCAGGTGAGGCTCTCCTTCCGTTTGGGAGAGTTAGAGCTGGAAAGGACTTGCGGGGGCTATCCAGCCCAGCCCTCCAGAGCATTTGAAACGTTTTGTCTCCTACCGTTGTGCAGTTTGACGGCACCCACATTGTGAGTGGCTCCCTTGACACCTCAATCCGTGTATGGGATGCCGAGAGTGGCAACTGCTTGCACACCCTGATGGGGCACCAGTCCCTCACCAGCGGCATGGAGTTGCGGGACAATATCCTCGTCTCTGGCAATGCTGACTCCACTGTGAAAATTTGGGATATCAAGACGGGGCAGTGCTTGCAAACTCTCCAAGGTGAGTATGGCAGAGGGCAGAGACTGGCAGAGCAAGGGTCTCTGGCCTCCTGAAGTGCGACAGTGAGCTCTGCCATTATTGGCCCCCAGGGGTAGAACTCTGGATGTAGGAAGCCAGCTCTCGTGTGCAACGTGACAGAAGGCAGGCCCCAGAGTCGGGCATGGTGATGGCCTTTTGGCCAGGCTGCTTTGGGGGAACTGCCAGGGCCACATCCAGCTGCATCGGCTGTTCTTGCAAAGGGAGGGCTGCATCCCATGCCTGCAAGCAGCTCCGATTGTTGGGCATGGGGCAAGTGGGGCCATGGGGTATGGGGCAAGTGGGGCCATGGGGTAAGTGGAGCCATGGGGAGGGTTGGTTTCACTTGGAAGGGGCGACACGTGCACAGTCCCGCCTTCCCACCTCCCCTCCTCTTCGCAGGACCCAGTAAGCACCAGAGCGCAGTCACTTGCCTCCAGTTCAGTTCCAAGTTTGTCGTGACCAGCTCAGACGATGGCACAGTCAAGCTGTGGGATCTCAAGACGGGGGAATTTGTGCGCAACCTGGTTGCCCTGGAAAGTGGGGGCAGTGGAGGGGTCGTCTGGCGCATCCGTGCCTCCAACACCAAACTCGTGTGTGCTGTTGGCAGCCGCAATGGCACTGAGGAAACCAAGCTGCTGGTGCTGGACTTTGACGTGGACCTGAAATGAGGGGCTGGACTGTTTGGGGAGCCTGCAGGCCGGGTGGCCCCGCCAGGGGGAGGGTGGGGGTGCGTCCAAGGTCATCTTATTTATAACTGAGGCAGTGGGACCTCCGTGGCTGGCAAAGCAGCAGAGCACTGGGGACTGTTTTGTACACACAATATATGGTTTTATTTCTGTAGTTCTGGTGACAATTCCTCTGTGTACCAGGAGGAAGGGTTAGGACAGCTTGACCCCCAGGGGTTTCCCCATGCTTTGAACCTTGTGGTGGCCTCTCACCGCAGAACACTGATGGCATGAACCCGTTGCTGGGTGCACTGCTCAGGAGACATCTTGGAAGGGAGAGCCAGGTACATGATGACCCGCTGACTGCAGAGGTCCAGGGCTGCCTGGGGGGTCCCCAAGTACACAGGGCATTGGTACTTGCGGGGGACAGAGGCTGCTGACCAGGGCTCCCGGCTGGCTTGCACCCAAACTGGAGGCAGCTGGCAGGCTTGTGCCGAGAGGCTCTCCTGGAGGTGGCCGCTGTGGGTGTTCCAGGCAGCATGGTAGACCTCCAGGCCACCCAGGTAGATGCCCTTCTCGGGGGCACTGTCGGGGGGCAGCAGGTTGGGCAACACCTGCAAAACCAAAGGGGTTCACAGCCAAGGGCCTGGGCCTACGCACAAACACACACACCACCCATAGCAGCTACCCTCACCTGCTGGTCCAGGCGGAAGCTCTCCAGCTCTTGCTTCTCCGGCCGGGCCTTCTCTTGGAGTAGGGCCAGGAAGAGGCGCTGCGGCTGCTGGAAGGCTGCCAGCTGGTAGCAGATCACCGGCTCCCCCCCAATGGACTGCAGGTAGTGGCACAGAAGCTCACTCCGCCGCTGGAGCGTCCCCAGCCAGTCCTGCAAGGGCTCGGGGCCGGTGGGCACGTAGGGCAGCCAGTGGCAGGGCAGCTGCTGCCGCTTCAGGGCCTGGAGGAGGGCGGTGCAGCGGGGGGAGGAACAGGGCAGCCCCTGCAGGCACTCCTGGGCACAGGCAAGGTCCCTGCCCACCTGCTCTAGCAGAGCCAAGAAAGCGCCCGCCTCCTCCAGCAGGAAGTGCTGCAGAGGGCGGGGCTTGGGGCGGGGCTGCCCATGAGGGGGGCGCCCTCGGGCTCCCACCTCCCAGCCGCATTGTGCCAGCTGCTCCTGCAGCTGCTGCACCACCTCCAGGCCTCGCTTGGCCAGCTGCTCCAGTGTGGTCGGGAGTTGGGGGATCAGGCGAAGCCAAAGACCCTGGGACGCCTTCAGAGCTGAGAGCAGGTCTTGGCTGCGGCTGGCCAGCATTTGGGGCTGCAGGCTATTGCACAACCCTACCCAGGCAGGGTCCGTGGGGCTGGGCAGCTGCTGCATCCGGCCCTGAGTTGCTGCCGAGGCCTCGTCTTCGAAGAGCCCTTGCGGTGGAGACAGGGCGGATCAGGGACGAGCCAGTCTGCCTTCTACCAGTAAGGCTCTGCACGGACGCTTCTTACCTGGGCTTGTGTGGCCGATGACTGCAGCAAGAAGCCTCTGAAGGCCGGAGCCAGGCAGCAGGTGGGAAGCAGGGGCCAAGCACTGCCGGCACAAGCTCTCCACTGCCTGCGCATCCCCCTCATCCAGGACGTGGCCTCCGTAGAGAATGGTCCCTGTGGGGACAGAGAGGGAAGGTACAGCCCCTCCCTTGGTGTGGGCTGGGCTGGCAGACCTCAAAGGGGGCTTCTTCCTACCTGCCAGCTGCAGCTGCGCTTCCTCCGAGGAGCCTGCCATCCGACTCAGCTTCTCCAGAGCCTTGAGGCCCGCCAGGACCTCCCCATGACTCCTGGCGGGACAGAACAGCAGGGACCCTGGCAATGCTAGGTGGTTGAGGGGGAAGAGGAGGCAGCAGCAGCACTAAAGGACCCTTGGGGTGTGGGAGATCCCTGTCGGGCCTTCCTCCTCTAGGGAAGTGGCCACGGGCTCTTGGAGGTAGGTGGGCTTCACCCATGATAAATTTGCATGTGGAGCTTAAGAGACGGTATCTGAGGTGCGGGGGGAGGGGGGCTTTGAAAAACTGGTGGAAGTGCGGAGCAGACACCCTGGCGCCCAGGGTTTTGGTGCAGTGGCCGATCCAGAGCCAGACCCAGCTGCTCTGGTGCCTCTTCCTCCCGCTCTGTGCTCCTGCCTGGAGCCAGCGCTGGCTGCAGCATCCTTGGCTTTCCACCCCAAGGTGTCCACCCGCTCGGCCTCCTTGGCCCCGGAGGTGCACTGGGGGGATGTCAGCTTCTATGGAGCTATTTCAGCTCTGCAGCTGGAGGGTCATTAAAGCTTCCTGCTCAGTCCCCTCCCCTCCCCCTCTGCTGCTCCAGGTGGGCTGTGGGCCACGTAGTGGAAACAGCACTATGAAAATAACACAGACCAGTGAGGGAAAGGGAGTTAGACAGGATTGAACAGTGGTTGAAACAATTAATTTAAAGGGATTTTGAAGGATGTTGGGAGCCCCAACTGGGACCGGTCATTAAATGGAGCGGTGGCTAATTGAAACCACAGCTGTCCTTCATTGACCTTGTTTCAACCTTTCTTTCTTTTACAGACCTGCAAAGGTCGTACATGTGAGAATTGCTAGCGAAGTTATTTTTTGATTGCCGTTTTAACTAAGCAGTCTCTAAACGAGACATGAGGACTACCTGTAGTGCAGCTAAAAAGGGGTTGGATGTTCTAGTGCAGTTTTCCTCTGTGATCTGCAGAAGCCTGCAGTTCTGTGAGAATTTGAGGGGAGTCTATGAGAGACTAAGGAGAACAAAGTTCACGTGCACCCAGCTGAGGGGTCAGGAGCCCCTTTCCTCCCGGGCCCACCCCTCGGGCAGGAGGACTTGCAGGAGCCTTTCGTTTTAACCAGCAGCTGCCGAAATTGTCCAGGGCAGAGGCTGACAGGTTGAGGGCCGCTGACTGCCACTGAGTGAATCTGGAGCCCCCACCCCGCTCTGCCTGGCTTCCCTCCAGTTACAAATTACAGGCTTTTTTAAAAGTATTATCATTCTGGGCGGGACAAAGCTGTTCTGCCTGCAACCTCAGACTGAGCAGGTCTGCCAGATGCTACCAGCCCCCCCTGCAAGGCCGGCCTTTAAGGATGGAGGGGACACTGCCTGCCTCCCTTCTGAGCCCTTGCCCTGCTCCCTGGCCAGTCGCCCGCCAGTCCTGCCTCGCTGCTCTTCGGAGGCCAACCATTCGAGAGAGGAGAGGGGCGGCCTGCCCCCACCCGTCCTCCTACCACAGGGATGCAAAGGTCCAGCTGCTCCTGGGGCCACCCTGAGCCACCAGAGCTGTGGCCTTCCAGCCACCTGGCAGGCAGGAGAATCCCGTCCAGATCTCTGTCACCATTTCTACTCTGAAAGCTCTCTGGGTGGCCCCCCCCCCGACTCACCAGAGGTAGGATGCGGCCTGGGTCCACCGGGCGTAGTTCTGCCGGTACAGCAGGACTCCGTGGAGGACGAGCAGCGAGAGCCGTTTCTCCGTGTCCAGGTTCTGGACCTGTCCCTGCAGCCACTGGTGAGTATGGGCCAGGATGCCTTTCAGCTCCAGAGGCATCTCGCAGAAAACGGTGATGGCGCTGCGGTGCACGGGTCCTGGGCACACAGGGGAAGAGAGGGGCTGGTGGGGCAGGGAATCAGCCAGGGCGCTCAGCTCCTCACCCTCTCATGGTTCACGTCCTTTCCTCTTTCTTCTCGGGGAGCCCCTCCCGCTCAGCCTCTCCAGGAGAACAGCCATACCTGGCACAGAGTCGGTGGCATTGAGCGTCGTGATGAGCCACAGCCGGAACTTGGGGTGGATCTCCAGGGGGCCCCCTTTGCTCAGTCCTGCAATGGGAAAGAAGGAGTAAGGAAGGGTCCTCCCATATTCGCCGGAAATGGACTTTCCCAGCGCCTCCTGCCTCTGACCTGCTGGAGTGGTCAGCACCAGGTCCAGCTGCTGCAGGACTTCAGGATCCCAGCGGCTCAGCAGCTGGCAGTTGTCTAGGACCAGCCACTTCCCCTTCCTGGTGCAAAAGGGAAGCGTTCGCTGGACACGCCGGGAGGCATCTGGGGTACCAAAGGAGATGACGACCACTCTTCCCTGCAGGGCAGAGCTGCCAGTGAGAGGTCTGGAGACCCCTTCCAGTCTGCCCACCTCATCCCTCTCTTTCCTGCCAGGCCCCACTCACCCTCCGTCCCCGCTGGGCTGCCATCTGCTGGATCCAGAGCAGAGGATGCATAAAGGACACCTGCGATCCGGCCGGGGCCGTGACGAAGATGACCGGCTTGTTGGCGCGGCTATAGGAGTAGGGACTGACAGCTGCCATTTTTTCGGTGAAGGACCAACCCAGTAAGCAGGTGGTGAGATCGGAAATCACCTGGCACATGGCGCTGGGGCACAGAATGCGCCAAAGGATGGCACGCTGGAAAGGGCTGAGATGCGTGTGACTGGGGCACAGAGCCGGCCCCACCACTGTGGAGGGCAGGGAGAAGTACTCCTGCCACTGGACTGCCTTCTCGGCCAGAGAGGCCAGCAGTCCGTGGAAGCCAGGAAGGTTCTCCAGCAAGGCGCACTCCTCCCAGGCCTCCGCAGTCACCCAGCTGGGGCAGACCGAGCCGGGCCCCAGGGGCAGGAGCAGGGCCTTGGCAGCTGGGTCTTGCAGGCCCTGGGTGAAGGCCAGCCACTCCAGAGGGCTAACGTCCCCCGCCACTCGCAGCATAGTCACGGCTCCCAGGAAGAAGTAGAGTGGGCGGTGAGCCTCCCGCAGGCAGGGCAGGGCCTGGGTGAGCAGCTGCCAGAGCACCATCCTGCTGAGCTCCAGCAGCCGGGCCTCCAGGGGCTCCTGCTTGCTGGCCTCCTGGCGCTTGGCCGAGATCAGGGCTTGCCGTACACGGCCAATGCAGAACTCAGTGGGGAAGCGGTAGAGCTGGTGCAGGCGGCCCACCTGCTGCAGCACCTCATGCAGCCCCACTGCCAGGCAGGCCACCGGCCGATACCTGCCACACAGCGTGGCCTGGTCCTGGTGCTGGGAGACCATGTGCCTGTGCGTGGCGTGCAGTGCTTGGATCTGGGTCTGGAGGAGCCGCACAATTGGCATGAAGTTCTCCTCCTCCAAGAGTGACCGCTGTGGCTGCGAAATCAGGTCCATCAGCTCCTCCTGCAGGGAAGGCGGGCAGAATGGGGAAAAGGATGTCGTGGTGTTGGCCCAAAGGACTGACCAGGCTGGACCGGATGGGGCTGGCCCCTTCCTTGCCATAGGGTGGGATTATGAAGCGTCCTTCCTCCATGGCACCCACCCCTACCTTGGGTGGGCTCCAGCTGTTCCCCCCACCCAGCCTTCCAGATGGCCATCAACAGGAGCTGCCCTTCCTTCCCCCAGGTGCTGGGCTGGAGATGCCCCGGAGCCTCTGGCTGGCGCATCCTAGCCAGGGAGGGGGGGAAGTTGACTGAGGTGCAGGCTGAGACAGTGGCCTTGAGCCACCCAGCCAGCCGGCGTTGTGCTCGAAGAAGGGCAGCCCTACAAGTCTCCTAAATAGGTGCATCCCAGGAATCACCTCCGTGGCCTCCAGCTTGCCTTCCAGCTGCAGGATCCCAAGATACAAGACCTGCTGGTTCTTCAGGATCTCCGGGCGCTCCACGTGCAGCACTTCGCTCAGTAGCTGCTCCTCCAGGGCCTCCTGGCTGAGGCTGAGGTCGATGAGGTTCAGCCTCTTCAGCAGCGAGTGGTCGGCCTCTGCCAAGGGCAAGAGGAGGACGGGAGGGGTCGCCTACCAGTCCCCCAGTCCCCTCCCTCTCCTGGGCACTGTCGGTCTTGGGGCCTCCTTCACCTCGTTCTTTAGAATTTTCCAATTCTCTTTCAGAATTTCCATTCATGGAAGATTTCCGACTTTCCCCCCAGTTTATTCAATAAATTCTCTTGAAAAGTTGAAATGTGACTCCCTTCCATCCTGCCTGCTGGAAGCCACTTTTCCTCAGGTGTCCCCCCCCCCAGTCCCCCAGCCCTCCCCCTTCACCCTCTCTCCGTCCCAGGCTTTCCAGCCCACCTTCTTGAAAAGCAAGCTGTCCGCATGATCCACTGGATTGCCCACTTGCTGTGTAGAGTTTGATTTGCAAACCCCCCCCCCCCCGGTTTCTTGGATGCCTGCCAGATATTTGCAAAAATGCCTCCTTGTTTGTGTTTCCTTTAATATTCACCCAGATGCTTTTGAGAGAAGTTATCACCAAATTCCATCCTGGGCAGATGAACATTCTGGATTGATCATTCTTAATATCGTATCATTCTTGATTTTACATGAACCCCCTGGTCTCTTTTGTGTGTGTGTGTGTGTGTGTGTGTGTGTGTGTGTGTGTGTGTGTGTGTGTTCTGTTTTTTCTTAAATAAGTTATACCTTTGCAGTACAGGTAGTCCTCAAGTTACGAGTGTATGGAGCCTGCCCATTCCACTCAAACAAGATCTCTCCCTTGCTCATTGAGACGCAGGCAGCTCGTTAAGTGAACATGAGGTATCTCAGGATGGGGAAGGCTAGGGAGGGCCTAGTAATAGAACAGGCCCCCAACGCCTTCCTGACCCACTAAGACACCTCATGCTTCCCCCTCCCTTCCTGCCATGCCGGACTCACCTTGAAAAGATCCATCTCATCTCTGTCGCGGTTCCTGCTGCCATCCAGACCTGAGTGCGGGTGATGCTTCGGGCTTCCAGTGGCCCGATCCAGGTGCCGGACGCCTTCTCCAGGCCGCTGCTGCCCGGAAACGGGCTGCCAGAGGGCCACGGAAGCATCCCCTGGCTTCGGTTCCATTCTCTGTTGCAGAGAACAGAGGCCTAAAGTACCATGAGATTACATGAGATCAGTAGCGTGAGATCTTGCCCCACTGATCTTGCATGATCTTGCATTACTTTAGGCCTCCATTGTCTGCAAACGCACCGAAGGCCTGGAGCAGCCAAGAAAGCGAAGGATCTTGATCTTCACAAGATGAATATTGAAAGCCTGGTGGCTGGGGAGACCCGGGGCAGGGGGGGGGGAGGGAGGGAGAGAGTAATCAGGGCGAATGTTGCAGTGCCACTGTGGTCGCTTGTAAGGGTGAACGATTGCTGTGCTGCTGCAATATTCATAATTTTAGGACTTGCTTGTAAGCACTAGGGGGCACTTATCGCATAACTTCGAATGAGCGTTAAGTGAACACTCGTAACTCGGGGATTACCTGTCGTGTATTTCTAGACGTCTGCAGTGGAAAGGAAGACTCCCCTTTGGGGGGAGGGCGGAGCGCTCCCCCCCCTGCAGAATCCTCCTCATGATGAGCTGAACCTCATGCCCACCACCCATTCCGTCCTCTATCTAGTCATTCAGCTCTTTTATATAGTGGCCCAACTCACAAATGTGACCTGGGCAGCGTACAATAAAAACAAGCTATTAAAAACATTAAAAATTATTCCATAATAGAAACATACAGGACAAACATTTACACAACCATCCTGCCCCCCCCCCGTCCCTGCCTTCTCATCCATACTCTAAACCTGCCCATATCCCACGACAGCAGTTTGGGTGACCTTGGTCTATTTCTTTCCTACCTGCAGCCAAGGATTTAAGAGGCAGCTCGGTGCACAGGTACAGGGAGAAAGAAGGTGGGATGGGCAGGTGCTCGGCTTCCGCTCCATCTTCCTCAGAGGCAGGGAAGAAAATTTTGCCTTCTGGGCAACTCCAAAAGGATTCCTTCTCCATCAACTGCTGGAGGGCCGAGCACCAGGGAACGTCCTTTTCAAAGTCCGTCAGCAGCACGGGGTTGCCTGGGAGAAGACCCCACTGCTCAGGGCTTCCCTCTCTCTCCGCCTCTGCAGAACTTGCCCCACGGGCCATGGGGCCAGCCACAAACCTTGCCCCAGATCTCGCTCACCAAACCTGACGGCGTCCTTGAGGCTTTGCTCGAGGTCAGGGCTGGTCAGGGACAGGATTTCCAGGTTGTCCTCGGGGATCTCCTCGCTGACCCCTTGCTCCATTAAGTCCGGCACGAGGTCACACAGGGCCTGGGACTGGGACTCCTCTGCAAGGAAAGGGCTGGTGAGAGCCGAGCCCAGGAAGGATGTGCCCGGCAGCTGCTCCCCTCCGTCGCTCACCCTCTTCCAAAGAGGAAGTCATGAGCAGCCAGGTCTGGGCCTGCTTGTCCGGGTCCACCAGGAGAGGCCACCGGTGGGCCCGCAGGTGGACACAGGAATGAACAATCATGGCAGTGAGGCGGCTCTCCGCATCCTTCGGCTTGTGGAGCCGATCCCAGAGGCGCTGCTGCTGAGGTGAGCTGAGCATAGAGGCCACCTTCAGCGGGTTCTGCAGCGGGAGCAGCGGGGGGCCAGAGGGGGCCTGGCCTGGGCAGGGCAATTCCTTCTGCAAGAGCCAGCTGACATCACAGGGGCTCAGGAGAACCTGGGACCCTTCGCATACAGCCTGCCACTTCTCCAGCAGCTCTTTTCGCCGCAGTGGGGAGAAGGGACCCAGGTACGAGATGACAGCTGAGCAGAGAAGGGCATCACCATGCACCGTGCTCTGCTGGCACTCCAGATCCTGGGAGGAAAGAAGAGAGGCTAGAAGGCAGCAGCTCTTCCCAGGAGAAGGAAGGGCCTCCGGCCTCAGCTGTTACCTTGGCCATGGCCGTCCAGTTGGCCAGGTGCTCAGCCACAGAGCTCTCGACAGTGCTAGCCTCCTCTTTGGCCTGCAAGGATTGCGTAAGCTGCTGAAGCAGCTTCTCCTGGTGCTCCTGCTTCTGCCTCAGCTCCCGGATGCGGGTCTGGGTGGTGTCCCGCAGGAACTCTGAGTGAAGGCGCCGGTCGCCCAGACTGACTTTCTCCACATTGATTTGCTCCTCGCAGGACTGCAGCTGCAGCATGGCCGGCTGCCACTCACGCAGCGCCCACTGGTACCAGTAAATGGAGCAGATCCATTGATAAAGAGTTGCAGCCGCCTGGCTGGCATTCTGGATGGCAGCCATAGACAAACCCTTATGGCAGACCACTTGGCCTAGCGCCTGGAAGAGCTCCACGCTGAGAGTCTCCTTGGGGTAGAAGATCAGGTCCTGGAAGGGAGAGAAGGTATGGCCTTTCTTCCAGGCCTCCTGTGTGTGCCTGGGTTTTTCCTGGGCCCTTCCAAAGTTACAAAGGAGGTGAGCATGGCAAGCCTCTGACCCTTTCCAACCCAACAGGACAGAAGGACAGAGTGGCCTCAATGCTCCCATGGCCCTGCCTGGCTGAAGCCATCGTTGTCGTTCAAAGTTGCCACTTAGATGGGGGGGGAAGAGGGGGAAGGGGGGAAGGGGGAAAGGAAAACAAAAGTATTGCTAGACAAAACACACAGCAGTCCCGTGGGAACCAGGGTCATTCCTACAGGTGCTGGAAGGGGGAGCGAAACCGAATTGAGGGGCCCACCAATTGCTTTCATTGGGTCCTATGATCTACAGCATAGCAGAGGGGAGGGAATTGTTACTTTTAGTTGCACTGAATCTCTAGGGCAGGCATGTCAAACTCGCGACGTCATGTGATGTCGCGTGACGTATCGGAGCTTTTTCGCCATTGCCGGCAATGGGGTGGGCGTGGCTCCACTATGATGAAACCGGCCCGCGGGCCGGCAGTTCAGCACCCCTGCTCTAGGGAAATTTCAGAGTTGGTTTTACTTTTGACCGTGCTGATATTATGTATCCAATAAACATGTGCTTTGAGGAAACTTCAAGCCTCGGAGTTCTGATTTATTTGGTTTCATTAGTCAGAACCTTGACAGCAATATTTTTCCAAACATCAGCCACCTCTGGACCAAGAAGGGCAAAACTGGACTCCCCTGTAACAAGGAAGGAAGGAAGGAAGGAAGGAAGGAAGGAAGGAAGGAAGGAAGGAAGGAAGGAAGGAAGGAAGGAAGGAAGGAAGGAAGGAAAGGGCTGCTTGTTTGCTTGCTGTCTCTTCTGGTAGCTTACAGGATCAGCCAGAGTGGGAGGGAAGGGGGGGTCCTGGAGGGGGTCTCACCTGGTAGAAATCCTCCCTGCTGAGCAGAAGCTTGGCGCTCTCCCACCCAGGTTCCACCTGGAACATCAGGCAGAGGGGATCAGTCACCTGGACCACCAAAGTCGGGGGTTGCCGGTAGCTCCGCAGTTCCTCGATGTCCTGCACTCGGAGGGCAGCCAGTGCAGCCTTGTAGTCCTGGCTCACCTGAAATGAAGTAGGTGGCTGGGCAGACCCTCACTCTGCCCTATACAGATCAGATGCCCCCTCCCCCCAGAGACAGCTTGGCTTAGGTGATTTCCAAATGGCGAACGCTCTTCCTGGGTGCTGCCAGAGGGAACTCTGTCATGGATGGGACCCCTCTGCAGCCCTGATAGGAGAGCTGGATGCAATGTGGGGGGAAGGGGTAGTGGCTCCAGTATCCTGTTGCTGTGCCTTCTGGGGCTTTACTTTGAAGTGAACCCAGGAGCACCGATAATGCAGCTGGCAGAGCACAGGTGTACGGTGCCTGGATTGAGGAATGCCCAGAATTGTACCAGCTGCAGCTTCCAGAGGCTCCCCAGGAAGGACAGCCCCCAGGAAGACGCGTATGGCCTTGCTTAATTTCTCAGGGGCAGAAATGCCCAATTGGGGATCACCAGCATACTCTAGACTGGCACAAGACAATCTCACAGGAAGCGGCTGGCCCCTGTTCCCTTGGGAGCACCAGATCCAGTGTGTGACTGCCGTCCTGCAGGAGGCTCCAGGTGGTTTGGCCTTGGCCGTGGCCGCTGTGGGAGCCATGATCACCTGGGCCATCTCAAGCCCCTCTCAGAAAAAGCAGATTGAAAGTCCCCCAAGACCACCAGTCTGGGAATCCCACCAGGACTTCAGACAGGGAGGGCGCTGTGGGAGAAGAGCAGCACCCCTAGCTGTTCCCCGGAGGGCCTCACTCCCAGTGCCCGGTGAAGCGATGCCCAGAAGGTAAGAGAGCTCACTGGTGATGCCTCGCCCTGGGAGTGTGGATCAGCTCAGCTGATTTCATGCAGAGAGGGCCAAACCCTGCTTGGGCCTCTCGCTCCCGATCAAAGGAAGATGCACCATCAGCACAACACAGTGCTGCTCAGCCCAACTCCCAGAGCTGGTCCAGAAGGGAGTCACAGTCCACGGTTTCCAAAGACTCTTAAGCTGTCAGGAAGAGCAAGGATGAATCGCCTCCCCATCCCGGTCCCACCAGAGGTCATCCAAAACTACAACAAAGGCTGTGTTGGTCCAGTGCATTAGCCGGAGACTTGACTGAAAGGAACCGAAATAAACTGTTGGCATCCAGGATCCTCTGAAGCTGTGGGGTGACCACCTGCCCTAAAAGGAGAAGCTGGTTGGATTTAGAAGTGGTTTCATGAAAAGGAGGCCAACTAATGCCTCCTGAAGAGGACAAGCCCCTCTCTCCAGGAAAGATTAAAGACGGTTAGAACCAGGCCACGTGTGTCAGCTCCTGCGAGGCTTCCTCCGGCTGAGAGACATGGCCTTAACGGACAGTCATGAGGCCCAGCACAGCAACCAACTCATCTTGGGTACCAGGGCCTAGCTGCGTCCCAAGCACCTCCAGAAGACAGACTCTACTAAGGCTGTGTCCAACTGAAGTTTTGAAATATCTAAGTTGTGACTAATCAGGGCGTACCAACACATCTTTTCAAAGTCATATTATTGTCAGCCCAAGCATTTTGCCTTGTCATGATCCTCTTTCTTTGATTCTTCCCATCAGCTTGATAGCACAAATTCAGCTCTCTTCTCCAAATAATACATTTTTAAAATGATGTATCATGAAGTTATTTTTAATTCCTAGTGGTCCCCCATATAGATTTTCTCTATGACTCTATTTCTGTCTGTATTCTGTCCTTTCAAGTCTCCCAGCGGTGCCCTCGCTGCCACTGTAGTGGCTCAACGTTGCTGTCAGTCTTCTCTTTCGCCATCCCCAGCATCAGCGCCGTCTCCAGAGAGCTGCTGGGGTGCGAAGGAGGATGGTTTGAGCCTGGTCGTCTGTGCTTCGAGGGAGAACTCTGGATTGATTCGTTCAATTATGGGTTTGTTTTCTTGGCTGGCCACAATCTTCTTAGGAGTCCTCTCCAAAGTTCAAAGGCTTTCCCGCCCCCTTCCTTCCTTAAAGTCCCACATTCATTTCCATAAAGGGTCATGGGGAAGATCACGGCTTGTGTGACTCTGGCCTGTGGAGGCGCGGAGCCATCATGACCTTGGAGTATCTTCTCAAAACCTTCACACCTGCTCCAAGATGTGCTCATCTGGGCCATAGTCCTCTGGGCTGCTGGTCATTTGCTGTTGACGGTTAACCTTAAAAGGCAGAAACTCTGTGTCCCTTCGCCACCTTCATCGTCAATTCTAAGGCTGGTTGTTCTATCTGCTGCCCTTAGTTTGGTCTCCCGTATCTTTAATTTCCGTCCCATGTTTTCACTGCGCTCGTGAGTTTGAGTACCAAGGCTTGCAGATCGTGTGCTTTTTTGGCAATCAGGGTAGTGCCATCAGCAGAGTGCAGATTACTGAGGTTTCTTCCTCCTCCACCTCCTTCCAATCCAGCTCCCCTTAACACATAGTCCACATGTGGGCTGAAGAAAGGAGGGGGGAGAGTCTAGCCTTGTGCCCTCCTTTGCCAACTTGGAGCCGGTCTGCTTCACCAACGTCTGCCTGAACCTGGCTGCAGGTTTCTCATGAGACCCTCTGGGATTTCATTCCTCTGAGCACTTTCAATTCAATAAAAGCTAAGCTGGAACCATTAAGAAATGCAGACAAAGACTTCCCATTCAGCGTGATGGTATTTCTTGATTATGAAAGCCCAAACAGGCTGGGTCCTAGTTGCTCTACTGAGAGGCCAAAGATGTAATGATGTCGCTTGAGACTCCCCGTTTCTTAGCCCTGAAAAGACGGCGTGGGAGGGGGGAGCGCCAGGAGCCCGGCCCTTCACTCATGGAAGGCAAATGCTCGCCTGCCACTACCGACCCTCGCACCAAGGGCTTGCCTCCCCACTCGCCCTGGAAGAGCATCTGGCCGGGTGTTGGGGTAGAGTGGGGAAAAAAGGAGGCCGTCTTAGACGCAACGAACGTCAAGTACACAACCACCACCACAGGCTCACCAACCCAGGAGCGAGCCGGTACCTTTTTCATGGCCGTCTCTTTCTTCTTCTCCAAAGCGTCTTTTTTCTTGGTGAGAACGTTGATGTGTGCCTCATACTTCCGGCACTCCACCTCCTGCTGCCTCAGCACCTCTTGCTCCTGTTCCACCTCCTTCTGGCTCTGGGTCATTTGCTGAAGAAGGCAAAGAAGGGAGAGCTGCAATCGGCCATCCTTGGAGCAGATCGAAGACCTGAGCCGTCTGGGCCGGGGGGGGGGCATGAGGCCACCAAACCCATCTCTCACTTTTTTCATTTAGATATATCCACCCGCCGTCCTAGCCTCCCTTGGGTCTCTCTCCTATCTAGGAATCCCAAGCGGGCAACGATTGTGTGTGCAGGGCAGGCAGGGCTAGGCAGGCAGGGCTACCTGCTGGCTGCTTTGCTCGGACCCTTTCAGGCCTCCGAAGGGCTCTGCTCGCTAGCTGCTTAGTCCCAGGGTTGGCCCTCTGCCCTGGAGCAGACTGGGAGACAGACTAGAACTACATTTTAATAAGGGTTACCATAACAGAATGTTACCAGTCTGTCCATGTCTTCCCTCCCTTCCCTCTCAAATACCAGGGAGGTTGGGGGTGGGTGGCTCGGGTCTCTTTCTTTTGCACCCAGGGTCATCTCCTGGATGTGTACTCCTGACACTGCACTCTAAGGACCTTGCAGAAAAGGGGGCTTGCAGTTCCCTCGCTGGGGTGGGGTGGGGTGGGGTGGGGCTCGGCCAATGCACGCTCTCCTGGGGCATCTCACAGAGAGCTTGTTAGCTGTGGGAGGAGGAGCCTGAAGCAAAGACGGCCTGACTGTCCTGTTGAGGAAGCCTTTGGGGGTGGGATGCTAGGCCCAGGGCTCTTCTTCCACCAAGGGTCCGATCTCCAAACCCAGCTGGTGGCCCTTGTTATTGCTGGGAAAGCGTTGCAATGAAAAGCCCCCCAAGCCCTGCCTGGGCCTCCACAAACCCCTCGAGATAATGGACTTCCTTCCAGGGGGCAGGTGGGTGATATGTGAGGCTGAAGGCCTGGATTCTGCCTTCTCTCTGGAAGGGCTGGGATTAATTAATTAAGCTTTGTTCCCGTTGCTATCCATCTGGTAAACCTGCCGATTTGTTTCTCTCACCATATATGCATCCAAACTAGATTGTGTTGTTTCTCTGTGTCATAGAATATATGTGAGTATGTAAGTACATGCAATTTTTTTGTCATGTAGTGTATATTGGAGATGACGAGCCTTTGAGAGCTGTATTTCATTTTAATGTATGCCGATTAGCGTACATTTAAAGTGACAATAAAGTCTACTCCATTCCATTCTATTCCTATCGGCCCCCTCTTTGGTAAACGAGAAGTGCCTTAAAGCAGGGATCCCCAACCCTCAGTCCGTGGACCGGTACCGGCCCGTGGCATGCCAGCAACAGGTCTGCACAAAAAAGCAAAGCCCCGTCTGTGGGATGCAGGCAGCACACAAAACCACACACTCTCCAGTCCGTGGAGAATCCTTTCTCCACGGAATCGGTCCCTGGTGCCCAAAAGGTTGGGGGGCTCTGCCTTAAAGGGTTAATCATTGATTGGGAAATCTGAACGAAGAAATCAAGGCAAGGTTGTTGACATGCATCTCATCACTTTCTGTGGTTTATGTGCCCACAGAGGACTAGCTGTATGTATTAATTTCATTGCTTCCTTCCCATCCAGATGCAGGACAGAATGTTTGGCGCCCCCCCCCCCCATGGACTTAATTTAGCCGCATTCATTCTCTTCCAGCTTCCTCTGTGGTATTTGTTGGTCTGGATACCATCCCATGCAGACTGGATCAGTGAAGGGCGTCTCCTACCGTAGCTAAGGGAGCACTTTGGAGGAATCAACTAGTCAAGAAATCAGCTACCAAAAAGCCCCCAGACAAACAAGTCTTCCCCGCCGGAGCCTCTCTAGGACCTGCTTGGAGTCTCGTCTGTGCTCTAAATGTCAAGCTATTTCCTAGCAAGTTATAACTTTAAAACTCACCTGTTTAATCTTGACCAGTTTCTGCTGCAGGAACCGGACGTCCCGCGTATGTTCTTGCTGCTTCTTGCTCACTTCACCCATCTTCTGCAACGCCAGATTCATCCTGCAGGGACAAAAGGCCTCTCCCTTCACAATCACCCCAGCAGCCCCCCCCTCGGGAATCATCTCACTGGGATACAGATGGGAGTCCTAAGATTTCTTCCTTGGGGGGGGGTTGGTTTACCGATAAGCTGCAGAAACATGGCCCCACCCTCAAAGCACACCTGGACTGATGCTGGCCGAAGACAGGGTGGGCCGCATGGGCTAGCTGACTCTGCACCTGGGGCATGACGGCAGCTTTGGGTGCCTCCCTCTCTTTTGGGTACTGCAGGCCCAGAAGAGGTTCCTGCTGTTTATTCTGGGCAGTTTGGCAGGCCGCTTCCTGCTCCGAGTGGGGGACCATGTAAGTGGGGCATTGATGGAGACGATTTCCCCTGGGACCCCCTGAGTCTGAGACCCCCACCTGGCTCTCAAAAATGAATTCATCAAATGCCAAGTTAACTTTGGTTTGATAGAGGAAAAGCAGATAAAGGTTTAAAGTTACGCATAAGGGAGGAAAAACTAAGCTGATGAACTGGTGTGTTTTTGAGAAAATGTCTGCTAAAGGTGGAGAAATAGATGGAAGAGTTTTACGGAAGGCAAAGGCTGACGGGGGTTGGAAGTCCGTGATTGGTTGTGAGAACAAATGGGTCAGGTCTGCTTGGGGGAATGACAGTCTGACGCAAGCACAGGGGAGCTCGGAACCAAGTTCCTGCCAGCACCGAAGGCCAGGTACCCCGAAAAAGAACGGGGATTACCCTAAACACCTCAGCCTTCTCAAAGCACCTGGGGGGGTGGCTCTTACTGGCGGAAGACCGACTGGTCATCCTGGGGGGAGAGCTGGGATGTGGGGAAACTTTCTGTATAATTCAGTTCTAGCCTGACTCTACTGCAACCAACATCTTTTCATCAAAGAACCCACCACTTCAACCAAATGGAGTTGGGGGTCTTTCGTTCCTAAGGGATCGGGCTGCGGCAGGCCTGACAGAATGTTTGCTCACAGATGTGGAAGTGAAACCTATATAAGAACGTGCTTTTATCCATTTTGCCAGGAAAACATAAAAGTTGAAAAGAGATGACCAGATCAAATCAAAAGGAATTGGCAGGTGGAGAAGAAAGGACTGGAAAGGCACAAAGGGGTGTGGGATGAGGGAGGGAGTGGTTGTGCAGAATTAATTCAACGTCTCTTTCTTTAATCTCCCACCTTCAGTTTCCTACTTTGCACTCCCTTTCTGCACTCCAGGCGTCGCGAGGCAGCAGGTACGCAGGGATGGACGTGCTTTAGAAACGGGGCAGCACAAGCCCAGCTCCTAAACTTGTTTTAGACAATCTTCTGATGCGGTTTGGGAAAGGGTGACGTTTGAGCAAAGGCCCACCTTGGCTTCCGAGCAGGCAGACTCACCGTTCGGCTCTCTTATTGACCTGTTCCTGCAGGCTGTCCAACAGGCAGACGTAGGAATCCAGGAAATCCAGAAAGCTCTTGGGGCTGACGAGGGGCAGGCTGTCAGCCAGGGAGGAGGCATAGTTGGCTGCCGAGAAGTGGATCCGGGAGGCGGCCAGGGCCGTGTTGTGTAGCAGGTCCTTCTGGGCATGCAAGGACGGGGGCTCTGGCAGGGCAACACAGGAGAACACCTGTTCAGAGAGAGCCTACAGGGGGGAACGAGAAGAGGGGGCCGGACCCCCACTACGCCTGAAGTTTCCACCTTGCTGAAAATGAGCTTAGAAAGGCTTTGAGGATGGGGGAGCGCAGAGACCGAGGCCGTGAGCGTCTCTGGGAATTCAGTGAGGGGAAAAGCAGCACCTGGGGAAACAGACTGTGTGCTTTCCCGGCGAGGATCCAGGGGGAGGGGGGCAGTTGGGGACGTGGTCCCAATGTTTCTCTGGCAGCTGAGATTGCCCTTCAGAGACAAGGAGGTCAGCTCAGGCGAGCAGCAGACCAGCAGCCTCTGGAGAGGCCAGCCAGAATTGCCAGTGAAAGATCAAGACTCCTGCTGTCTGGAGCACGATCCCTAACTCTGGTGCTTAACGCCGCTCAGCACCTGGGTGGCTTGCTTGGGGCAAGAACTCCAAGTGCAAAGTAAGGAAACGAGATGAGAAAGAGCAGCCTTCTGAAGCCAGAGGTGGGGCTGAGGGCAAAGAAAGTGAAGCCCCCTCTTTGGCTGGCACCAACCTCGGGTAAGACGTATGGGACTGTTGAAGTAGCCCTTCAAGCGCTTGGAGGCCACCTGAAGCAAGGACTCCTGGCTCCAGTTCTGGTAAATCTCCAAGCTGCAGAGCGACTGAGCCAATGCTGTGGCTGTGAGGGGTGGGAGCGCCAAGGAACCAGGAGCCCCCAAGAGCAGGAACACGTGCAAGTTGGAACGCACCAACTGGAGAAACCTGCAAGTCCAAGATAGCAGGAGGGGGGGCTGAAGGAGTTCCTGCCCATTGCTCTAGCTCAGAGGTGCTCCCCCTCTCCTCCCCCTTCCTTACTTCTGCAGCACAAGGTCCTCCCGCATGTTGCGCTTGATGCTTTGGTTCTCCTGCAGCATGGCCTGGATGATTGCCATGGAATCATCCGGGTTAGACAGCCCAGGGCAGGTGCCTTCGGTCATCAGTGCCAGGACCTGGTGCAAGATGGCCACGCTCACTCCCGGGTGCACCAGCAGCAATACTCGCCTCCCCGTAATTCCAGCCTGCCAGCTTGCCGACCTCAGTAGTGCCAATGCCTCTACTTCGCTAATGTTTGCCAGCAGGCTCATGAGCAGAGTGTCTGTGGCACGAGCCACCAGAGCCACCAGGGACTGCCGGCCTGTGCACCGGACGAAAGAGACCAGGGCTCCGTGCCTGTCTGGGCCCCAGAGCAGACGGGCCAGCCGTACCACGTGCCTCAGTCCATCTGAGCACAACAAAAAGTCAGGGGGCAGGCAGGAGCTCAGCTGCTTCTCTAGGGTTTTCCAGAGCTTCTCCTGATAGGGATTGTGAGCATTGGGGCCATAGAAGTCGGGGCCCAGGTCCTTGCTGAAGACGATGTCCGCTGGGGACTCGCCCTGCAGGAGCAGGAGGTGAAGCGGCAGCAGTGGGCCAGAGCTGTCCTTCCTGCCTGAAGTCCGGTGCTTGGTTCGCATCAGGAAAGACCTATGGGGAGTGGTGTGAGACTCAGGCGCTTTCAGTTGGGTGGGCTTCCCACTGCTCTGCCTCTTCTCCCCATCCACCTCTTCGGGCTCTGTTTCGGGGGCCTTGTTTTCCAGTTCTCCCAGGGCAACATCTTCCCAAGGAGGGGCATCTGGTGGGTCAAGCGCCAGGGCGGGGGCCTGCTCCACAGGATCCCAACAGTTCGGATAGCCGACCTCAGTGCTGTATGGGAACTCGGGCTCTGCTTGCAGAGTCAGCAAGAGATGCTTCTGTCTGGAGTCCTCCTCCCCTACAGAGGCTGTGGCCAGACAGGTGTCAGATGTGCTAGGGAACTGAACAGTGGTGCATCTGTGGACAGGGGAACTGAGGGAGGGAACAACCCGCAAGACACCATGCTTGGCACAGAAGATCGTGGTGGCGATTTCCAACAGGATCTGCTCACAGAGTTCCCGCTGTTGCTTTCCTCGCAGAGGGTCACAGAAAGTGCGCAGGCTCTCATGCATCCAAAGCCGTATGATCAACCGGGTACTGAGCACTGCAGTATATCCTGTGCCCACAGCCGGCTTCCCCATAACAGAGATGCGCCTGGGGCTTGCCCCCTTGGAACCATGCTCTTCCAGGGGGGTGCTCAGGTGAATCCCCGGACGGGGCCGCAATAGAAGCATCCCCTTGATCACTTTTGCAATGTCATGCAAGGAGAACTGGAAGAGGCAGCAAGCAGGGGAGGGGTGGAACCTTCTTCTCACTGTTTCATAAGTGTCCAGGGTGGCCTTGACCACTGCAGAGGCTAACTCGTGATGCCGGGTCAGCAGAGGGAATTTCTCCAGCCAGGTTAAGACTGTGCCGGTGTGCATGCTGAGCAAAGACTCCCTGCTCACGGCTGGAAGCACCACTGTGCTGAAAAGCCTGCCAAAACGAGGACAAAGTGGCAGGCTGCCAGTGATCGGGACGGAAAGAGTACCGAAGCAGTTGAAACCTGTGGCTGGGCACTGCTGCAGCTCCAGAGTCTCAGCATGATAGAACTGCTGGAGGGTGAGAGTCTGGCGCAGAGACTCAATCACGGGGCTGGTACCTCGGACTGGATCTGAAAAGGAGGCGGAAAACCATGGGACCTGCTGCAGCATTTTCCAAGCTCACTCCCCAACCTTAGAGAAGGGAAGGCAGAGAGGAGGGGAGGGGAACTCACCGACAAAAGCCAGATGCAAGTCCTCCATCAAGAAGAGGAAGCGTCCTTTGCTTGCGGCACCCCGGGTGGGCTTGCCAGTGGGGAAGAGCCCTTTCTCCCTCAGGGCGCTCTGAGACCTCCTGAGCAGCAGTTGACGCAAGTGCACTGTGCGGAAAGCAGGCGTGAGGCACACCCGGTGATACAAGTAATTGGGCTGCGCAAGCATCTCGGCAAAGGTGGATTTTCCACAGCCCGGCTCACCAACCAGGAGGATGGGCTGCTCTGTGCCCAATAACATGTTCAGTACAAAAAGCACCCGCTCGTGCTGCAGAGGAGGAAAACAAGGTCACCAAGATGCAGGCTTGCACAGCACATGAGAAAGGGGGAACGGGAACCTTGGGATTCCATTGTACCTGTGGCAAAACTGAGAAGCCCACAGGAAGAGCCTTGAGGTAACTGTGCAGGTAACGGCCATTGAAAGGCCTCAAAGTGCCGTCCTCAGCCAGGGGATAAAGGTCAAAAGTGGAAACTGCTGCCGGGAGCTGGATGGACAAGCTGCTGTTCTGGAGGGCCCGGCGGACAAAGTGGTCAAAGAGAGGCCAGCACCTGTGCCGAGAGAGAGCAGAGGCTGGCTAGCCCACAGTGAAACCACGACTCCAAAAGGCTCCTGTCCCCTCCCTCGTTCTCGGCCTCCATCTGCTCCCCGCTTCAGGGGCCTGGGTACCCCACTTCCCTGAACAGCAGGGCCGCCTTCTGGGTCTCCTTCAGGCAAAGGACCCAGTGAGTCTCTTCTGAACCAAAAAGTTTCAATTGCACGTCCTCAGTTCTGAGCCCCTGCGCATCGGCCCTCTCTTCAAACACCAAGATGGGGAGCCAATTTTGACAAATGACAAATTGGCTAAACAACCGCCGCCACTGCCACCACCACCACCACCGCCATCTAGGTAGCTACAGGGGGCCCCAGCATTGCCCATGCACTGATCAGATCTGGTCAAGCAAGCGGATGTGTTTTTAGGCTCTCCTGCAAACTGAAAGGAGAACACTTGTGAGGAACCCACCCAAAGATCAGCCAGAAAGTCTGATGACCAGTAGGCTCTGGGCAGATCCCAGAGGTATCAGCTCCATTCCGGATGAAGCCAGAGATGTGTCCAAGGCAAATAGTGTTCTCTTATCAATTCCTTGCCTATTTTGACTTGCATTCCTGTTCTTTTTCTCATAGTGCTGGTTTTATAAGTTGGACTATTTTTCCCCCTTTCGCATAAAGACAAAAGGAGTTCTGCTCTCTCCCTGCGGCCCATCACCTTCTTGCCATCTTCTTCCACTGGTGGACTGATCATTTCCTTGACTTTCTTGCTACTCCTTATGTATTGAATGAAATCTTTTCTTTTACTTTTGGCATTTGTTGCAAGTCAAAATTTATTCTGTGTCTTAGCCTTCTTGACTCCATCTTTGCAGAGTTGGGCTATTTGGTGGTATTCTGCTCCAGTTATAAACCCCTCTTTCCATTTTTTATACTTGAATGAATAGAATAGAAGCTGGAAGGGACCGTGGAGGCCTTAGTTCAATTTGAGCCTTAGCGTTCCTCACTTCCTCTTTGCAGGCTCGGGCTACTTGCTGATATTCTGACTTAGTTATGTGTCTCTCTTTCCACTTTCTATACTTGTCCTTTTTATCTTTCAATTTATCAGAGAGTTCTTTATGCAGCCATGCTGGTTTATTTTGAGAGCTGTTATTTTTCCTCTTTGTTGGTATTGTGCTAGACTGGGCTTTTATTATCTCACTTTTCAAAATTTCCCAAGCTTCTTGAGTTGTTTTCCCCTGGAGCAGTGGTTCTCAACCTTTCTCAGGTTGAGACCCCCCTTGCCCCGCCCATGTGCGCCGCGACCCTGACACGGGTGTGCGTGTGCGCACACGCGCGAAAAATTTTTTTTAAAAAAAAATTAAAAAAAATAAACAAAAAAACAAAATGGCGGCTGCGACGGGAGGATCTGCGCATGCGCGGATTGGCTCGTCGCGCGCGCCGTGCATGCGCGAATCCGCCCGTCACGGCCGCCATTTTGGTTTTTTTGTTTTTTTTATATTTTAATTTTTTTTATTTTTTTTATGGCGTGACGGGCGGATCTGCGCATGCGCGGATTGGCCCGTCACACGCGCCACGCATGCGCGGATCCACCTGTCGCGGCCGCCATTTTGTTTTTGTTTTTTTTTATTTTTTTTATTTTTATTTTTTTTAATTTTTTTAATTTTTTTTCCCGGCGCGACGGGCGGATCTGCGCATGCGCGGCGCACGTGCCAAAAAAAAATAAAAAAAATAAAAAAACAAAATGGCGGCCCGCGGTGTCCTGCAACCCCCACGAAATCGTCGTGCGACCCCAAATGGGGTCGCGACCCCAAGGTTGAGAACCGCTGCCCTGGAGGATTCTCAGCATGGAATCCTTCCCAAACCCTCTTCTCCGCCTGGGCTCTCCCCTCCCTCCCTCCTCCCAACTCTTCTCCCTGGGGCAATGGGAGGGGCAAGTGGCGGAGCAGAGGGGCCGGGAAACCTACCTGGTTTGGAGATGGCTCCCAAAGCCCCAAATGTAGGCAAAGACAAAGATGCTCTGGGCAAGCAGGGGGTGGTGGGCGGGCACCTCATCCAGGCTGTGAGCCTTCAAGCTGGGGGGCGTCCAGGAGTTGCTTTCTAGAGGTGAGAAGGTGGGGGGAGGTCATCTGGGCTCCTTGGGGAAGGAGGGGCACCAACCCCCTTCCCCAGCCACTCCCCAGCAGACCACCCTTACCTGTGGCCACCTTGACAGCCGCCACCCGGGGCTTGAGCTGGTCACGGTGCATGTAGTGCTTGAGCAGTGCCTGGAAGATCCTGATGAAGGCCGTGGTCTCCTGAACCCCCTGGGCCAGCAGGTGCTGGGGGTGGGCGTGGGGCAGCAGGGCTGGGCAGCAATGCTGCTGCAAGAAGGCTATTGTAGCCGGGAAGAGCTCCTTGGCCAGGCCATGCAGCGTGGCCAGGGTCTCCAGGGAGAGGCTGTACTTGTGGTGCGCAGGGGCAAAAGCAGAAGCGAGCAGCACTTGCCAGAGCTGGGAGCCCTCCAGGTGCAGCAGGGCGCAGTGAGTGCAGACCGAAGGGGGCATCTCTGAAGCATCCAGCATCTCAAAGAGAAAGCGGAGGTTCCTGGGGGCCCGTAGCCTCTGCCCATTGGGCAGGCTCAGGAAAGGCCTGGTGCTGAAGAGCAAGGAGATGGGCTCCAGCCATTCTTGGCAAGCAACGCCATCCAGCACCAACCACTGCTGGGAGCTGCCCTCGCCAGTCCCAGAAGCGGCAGCTGAGGTGGCTGCCCTTTGCAAGATCCGGGAGAAGACCCCATCATGCCACAGGCTACCCTCCAGGCTGCCCACAAACTCCGATACGCTCAGGGCGTTGGGCCACAAGCAGGCAGTATTTACAGGTCGGAAGGCCGTCTTCTCATGAGCACTTGAACCTTGCACACCAGGTGTAGCATCGCTGGCTGCCAGCCTACTCTGGGCCTTGGACAAGATTCGCCAGGCAGTGGTCTTGCCACTTCCAGAGGGCCCCAGGAGAAGGATGCCGGTGGCCACCTGCATGGCCTGGGAGAGCTGGCCGGCAACCAGGAGGAGGTCTGGGTCTGCCTGCAGCTTGTCCTCCTGCAACTGAGCCACCAGGGCACTCTGCAGCCGAGGGGGCAGCTGCTCGGAGTGGGGCAGGGAGGCACTGGGGAAGACATCATGGAGCAGCTCGCACACGTTGTGCAGCCGAGGACCCTCAGGGCCAGTGAGCAAGGGTGAGCGACTCAGAGCTTTCACCATGGCAGGCTCTTCTTCAAGACCCAGGAAGAAGGCTGTCCGAGGAGAGGGCTTGGCTCGGGAAGGCGAAGGATCTTGCTGTAGTGTGGGAGCAAACAAGATGTTGATGGCCGCTCCAATCACCTTCCGGATGAGGGTGGGGCTGCTGAAGTGGGGCCTGGGGTTGAGCATCCTCTCCAATTTGAGGAAAGTGCACAGTTTCTCCGCCAGGAGTGTGGCCTCCCGAAAGCCAGCCATAAGAAGCATGACTTCCGCAAGCCTCGTTAGGTCAGGGGGCAGCACTGCCAAAGGGCGCAGGGCCAGACGCATCTGCTCTGGAAGAGACTCCATGGTGACCACGCAGCCATAAGTCTCCCGCACACGAAGCAGCCTCCCCCCAAAAAGAATGTTTCCCAGAACCCGCGGCTGATAGGGCTCAGCATCATCGGTGCCCAGCTCTGGCAAACCACCGGGCTGAGCCTCACCCTCCTCTGAGCTCTCTGAGCTCTCAGAACCTGGGCTGACAGGGGGGAAAATGCCTGAGGGCTGGCCAGAGGTGGCCACCTTGCCCCCCTCCTGGAAATTCAGACACATCCTCTGCAGGTCTACAAGGCGATGGCTGAAGGCAGAGAGCACAGCGGGCTCCAGTGTCTCGACAGACTCCAGCAGCAGCAGGGCCCCCGAATGCACAGCCCCACAGAGGTGACGGGAAAGGCAGCCAATGGACATTTGCCTGGTGCAGTGCAGCGTGACCAGGTGGCGGCCCAAAAACTGGGCCAGGCCCCGCACCGTGTGAGATTTGCCCACGTCCGGGTGGCCCAGCAGGCCCCCACAGCAGAACTCCTCCAAGGCCAGCAACAGCCCCAGGAAGGTGCGATCCAATGAAGGGCTGCCCAGCAACGGTGAGCCAGTGCCCAGAAACTCGTAGTCATAAGGGAAGCGGCTGTCGAGGACTTCGGCCCAACAGCCGGGAAGACTGCCCACCCAGGAGCAGCTCAGAGGGAGCCCTGCTGCCCGGGCTTTCTCAGGCAGCAGGCGGATGCTGTACTTGAGGTGCCGGGCCCACTCGAAGTCGTGGACAGAGGCCTCTTCGCGCTTGAGCAACCGGGAGGTGATGTCACGTTGTTGGATGGTGACGACGATCAGGGCCCCCAGCAACATGCCCAGGTGATCTTGCTCTGGATTCCAGGCATGGAGGCTGCGGTAATTGCGGATGTAGTGAACCATGGCCTCCAGCTTCAGGCTGAGCCTGAGCTCCAGCCCCTTCCGCAGCCGTTGGTGCAAGAAGGCCTCTTCCACCGCCACCCGCCATAGTGCCTCCTCGGCCAGTAGCACGCACTGGGCCGGAAAGGTTTTGCCCAGCCCCGCCCAGCACTCGGCCACCAAGTGCAGGGGCAGTTCCGTAGGGCCAGGGCGCCGCTCAAAGGCTAAATCCAGCTGCGGCCTAAGGGCCAGGCGCTGGGCCACACACTCTTGCACCTGGTTGAAGACAGATTCCTTCATGCGAAGCTCCAGGACGCAGAGCCACTGGGTGGCTTTCCGGCCAAGGGGGACCGCGCTGCACAGCTTCAGCTTCTCGCCATGGCTTCCCAGCAGGCCAACCACCTGCACCAGGGGCAGCTCGGCTGAGATGGCGTCGAGGTTTTGCGAAGTTGCTGGCAGGAGCAGGTCCAGCTGGCATACCCCAGGGAAGCAGCGCTGGGACCATGCCGAGGCATCCGCAGTTTCGTTGGCAGTGGACAGCATGGCCACCAGCTCCTCGTTGCTGAGGAAGAACAGGCGGGGGAAGCCCATCCGGGTGGCCTCCAGCACATAGTCGAGGGCCCGGATGAGGCCCTGCAAGTCAGCAGAGCCCTCCAGGAAAGCTGCCTGTAGCGTGGCCCCAGTGAAGCGGCTGTCCCGGCTAGACCCTGGTCCTAACTGGATACTGGATAGCACCAGGGGATCGTTGCACGTCAGCCGCATGACCTCCCGGAAATGGGCATCCAGTCGCTGGAACCGGGAATCCTGCAGGGATGGGGCATGGAAAAGGAGGATGGAAGGAGGATGGAAGAAGGGTCCAGAGAGGAGAGGGACGATCCTTCCAGGCAACAAGCCCGACTCACCAGCTCTGCGCTGGGGAGGGTGATGTTCATCTCGTAAAGAACAATGTTCAGAAAGACCCACTTCTGTTGGAAACTCACCCAGGCATAAAGAAGGGACTCTGGGGAAAAGAGGAAGACAAGGATGAAGAAAAGGGAAGGGGATCCACCCGTCACATGACACCCGAGGGTTGTTAACACTGATCCCTGAATATGCAACTGGCTGGGTTCTCATAGCACACTGAACCTGGAACCAGGTTAGTACAGTACTGGGAGCCAAAAGAGACCTCCTCTTTCACCGCTTGGCAACTTCTGAGTCTGGCCAGCATCATCTCTTCTGCTCCAGCCAACTCCCTCCTCCCCCCAAGAGAAAGGGATTCGGGGTGATAGGTGCCCCTCGGGCACTACAGATGCCCAGTGGACTCCTTCACCCTGCGAGTCAAAGGGTACCCCTCTCCATTTCCTCACCAAAAGTACGCAGTGTGGACACCCAGCTCTTGGCCTCTTCTAGGATGTCGGAAGAGAAGGGAGACAGGATCATATTCTGGAGGGTTAAGATGCTGTGCTCCACGGCAGCCTTCAGTTCAGTGGTATCTGCAGCCCAAGAGAAAAGGCAGATGGTCTGGACGTTTGGCCCAAATTGACCACAATGTTCCCTACCGTCCCCTTTGCGTGAGGGGGAAGAGCGAGAAAGATTCCCACTGAAAAAAAGTAGCTGACAGTGCATCCAAGGCCCCTTCCCATTCCCAGAAAGGAGGAAAACAAGCAGAGCGGCATAAAAAGCTCCGGCAAATAGGTAAGGGGTCCTTCTTGCTGGCTCCTGTTCCCTGGGTCCACGCTCAGCCCTAACGCACCTGCATCATTCAGGGCCTCACCTGACAGCACATAGGTGCCACTGTCCTTGGAAATGTATTCAAGCTTGGCTGGACGCTGGCGGCCGCTAGTCGGACGTCGGAAGCGTTCCGGCTGCGGTTCCTGGTAGGGCACGTTGAGGATGAAATTGATGAGACGGAATTGCTTCTCCGCCCAGGCCCTCTCGACACGCTGGAGAGTGTCCCTGGCATAATGACGGCTTTTTTCGTGAGCGTAAACCTGATGGTCAAGGGAGACGATGGCTTTGTCACGGCCCCGCCCAGCAGGAGCAAGTGGAGTAACACAGCTCCCCCCCGGCCAGTCATGTGCCAAGCCACTCACCCTGAAGATGGCATCGCTATATTCCAGCAGCGGGTAGGAGAGGAGCTGGCCCAGGGTGAATTGCATATTCATTGGGCACTTGACACCCATCACTGAGAGAGAGCAGGAAATGGCCAAAATCAGCTCAGCCCCACCTGACTCGGCCGTCCGCCCTCTCCAACCTGGCGTCCTCCCTGCCAACCCTCCCACTTCAACCCAATGCCCAGAGCCACCCTCCGGGGCTGCCCCTCAGCTCCTCCAAGCCCAGCATCAGAACCCCTTTCAGTCCCTTCCGGGTATTCCAAGGCTGGCTCCACCAGCGCCTCACAGGCGAAGATCTCCTTCCAGCAGCTGAGCTTGAGGAAGTGGCTCCCGAGCTTCAGGAGCAAGGGCAGGTATTTCCGGAAGTTGGCAATGGCTGAGAGACAAGCCTGCATGATCCGGTGGCGGCTGGGCAGGGAGCGCTGCAGGTTGGCCCCCTCCTTCTGCCACTCCTCCGTCCTCTCCAGGGCCAGAGGCGCGCTGAACTGCAAGCAGGGAAGGGGGGTGGTTGGCCAGGACCATCAGGCTCAGAGGTCAAAGCTGATCTTCCAACCCTTCCTGGCCTTGCTGAGTTCCCTGATGCGACAGGCGGGCAGGTGATTAACACAGTTTGGCCAAGCAAAATTATTTGTCGAGTGAAACCCTGATGGCCCACTGTCCTGAAATGGCATCCCGCCTCCAAAGGACACTGGGCATCGACCCCTGGATGTCGCTGCCAGAAGGGAACTGGCACTGGGGACACCAAAGGGCAGGACGGTGCAGGCATGTTGGAGAAGGGGCCTAATGAACTCCAGCTGGCTGCATCTCTGTCTCCGTTTTCACCTTGACGAAGGCCAAGCACTTCCACTCCTTGACCTGCTCAGAAACGATGCGGAACAGCTGCCAGACACGGATGTGAATCTCGATGACCTCCTGCTGTCTGGTGAGGAGAGAGAGGTCCGTGCGTCCCCCTGCAAAAGCATTAAGAGACCCCTGACTCACCTGTCACATGCAGGAGGTTGACACACACACCCCGGCAGAGTTTGGTCAGCAGCTCCCCCACCTGTCAGGATCCGCTGCGAGTTGCAGAGGTCCGTGACACGTCCCACCACAGCCTGGAAGCGCTGCAGGAGCCGTATCAGCTCGTCCTCCATGACACGAGGGTTCTGGGCTGGGTCCTGAAAGCGGCCCATGGTAACCATGGTCAGCAGTTCCTGGAGCTCCTGAGTGGCCTCCTGGAGGGAGCTGCTGAGCTCGGCAATGATGCTCAGCCGGCGTGAGACAATGAAGTCGGAGACCTCCCGCTGCTGGTACACGAAGGCATCCCAGGTGTCCAAGAGCTAGGGCAGAGAGGAGGCTCAGGGGCCGCGCGGCTCTCCCTGAAGGGCTCAAGGGCCCCATAGGCAGAAGAGGAGGGGACAGCTGCTGTCACCCGCCCAATAATGACGGAGCCCACAATGAAGCCCGAATGGTCTTGCACCTTGCTGTAGGAGAAGACGCAGAGGCTCCCCTCCCGGAGAAGGGGCCAAGCAGGAATCTGCCGCTTCTGGCTTCATGGGAACTCCCACTCCCCACATTCTGCCCTGAAGGACCCAGGAGCGGGGGGGGGGGGAGGAAATCAGGGAGGGGAAGGGAGGGAAAGAGGGGCCAAGGAGCCTCCCCTCTTCCTCTTTAGCCAACCCTCCGGGAGCCATTCTGCCCTGCCAGAGAGCGCCTCTTCCCTTGCCCATCACCCAAAGGGACGGCTCTGCCAGGCTTTAGGAGGAGGCCCTCACCATGTTTTCCAGACTTTCTTCACTGGGGCTCAGAGGGCGATAGCACTGCTGTATGACCTCATTGAGGGCGCGCACGTAGTCCACGTATTCCTGCAGCTCGGTCATCTGGCCTTGGTAGTACTCCAGCTGTGGAGAAATAAATCAAAGCCACAACTCACAACTACTACCAGAATTAGGCCAAAAGTTTTTACATTCCGATTCCACAAGTTCAAGCAATTTGCCCCTCTTTTGTTGCAGGGGTTGGACATTCATCCCAGCCCCCAATTCCACTCCACATGGGGCCTGCCACTGAGATTTTAGCAGAGAAAAACCAGGAGAAGCATAAGATATGGCTCTTCTTATGTTCTTATGTTCATCTGCCCCCCATGTCTTGGCAGCGCCAACTCAAAGGAAAAAGGGGCTTTTCCAGCCGGGGGGGGGCTTTTTCCTGGCCCTGGGGATTCCACCCTGAGCGAGGAATCAGTCAAGAGGGCCTCCAGGGTCTCTTCCAGCTCAGGAAGGCCTCCAGGATTCTGAGCTCCATCGCCTGAGCAAGACTTGAGGTTATTTGTGTTGCAGGAATGAGTCTCTCGCAGATACTGGCTACTAATATTTTTTTAATAAACTGAAGATGGCAAACATATTTATATATTTATTTCTCTTTATTACTTTTACAAATAATTCAAGGCGGTGAACAGATTCATCATATCCTCCTCCTTTCATTTTCCTCACAACAATAACCCTGTGAAGTAGGTTGGGCTGAGAGAGGGGCTGGCCTAAGGTCACCCAGCTGGCTTCCTTGGCTAAGGCGAACTAGAACTCACCCTCTCCCCGTTTCTAGCCCCAGGCTAGATGGGGGTATGGGTGGGTGTGCACACGTGCACACGCTTTGTAAAATAAATCAGTAAAAACTGTAACTGTAACTTTTTAACATTTACATGAAGCCACTGGGTGAGATCATCCATCGGCATGGAGTGAGATACCATCAGTACGCTGATGATACTCAGCTGTACATTTCCACTCCTGGCCAAATCAGTGAAGCGGTTGAGGTGATGTGCCGGTGTCTGGAGGCTGTGAGGGTCTGGATGGGCGTTAACAGATTTAGGCTCAACCCTGACAAGACAGAGTGGCTGTGGGTTATGTCTCCCAAGGACGCTTCAATCTGTCCTTCCATTACCCTGGGGGGTGAATCTATAAACCCTTTGGAGAAGGTTCGCAACTTGGGAGTCCTCCTCGATCCACAGCTGACATTGGAACATCATTTATCGGCTGTGGCAAGGAGGGCATTTGCCCAGGTTCGCCTGGTGCACCAGTTGCGTCCTTATTTGGATCGGGAGTCTCTCCTCACAGTCACACATGCTCTTGTCACCTCGAGAATCGACTACTGCAACGCTCTCTACATGGGGCTGCCCTTGAAGAGTGTTCGGAGACTACAATTAGTGAAAAATGCAGCTGCGCAAGCAATTGTGGGCCTTCCACGTTGTGCCCACATTTCGCCAACCCTCCGCACGTTGCATTGGTTGCCTATTGGTCTCCGAGCGCAATTCAAAGTGCTGGTCATTACCTATAAAGCCCTATATGGCTCTGGACCAGGATACTTATGGGACCGTCTTCTGCCACATACTTCCCTACGACCGGTGAGAGCGCACAGGGCCGGCCTCCTCCGGGTCCCGTCAGCGAAACAATGTCGTTTGGCGGGTCCTAGGGGGAGGGCCTTCTCTGTTGTGGCGCCCACCCTCTGGAACCAACTGCCCCTTGAAGTCCCCGTTTCTCCCACTCTCCCGGCCTTCCGAAAGAACCTTAAAACTTATCTTTGCCGGCAGGCCTGGGGATGATTGTGGGTTGTTGTTTGAAAGTTGTACGTGTGTTGGGTGTCTATTTTTAATATTTTGATTCGACTTAGATTCTTTGATGTTTTGTATATGTTGTAAGCCGCTCCGAGTCTCCGAAGAGGAGCAGCATACAAGTCAAATTAATAAATAATAAATAAATAAACTGCTAGCAAGGATTTTTCAAGAATCCTGCTAGGCTAACTTTATTTCCACCCCAGGCCCTGCTGTGCTGCCTCCTTTTAGTAGTGGGGGGTGAGTGAAGTGGGCGCCCGAAAGGCCTGCCCCAAGAAAACCGCCCAGCTCAGAGAGGACGAAGACAGCAAATCTCCCCTTCCACTGGAGCCTCCAGCATGGAGCGCAGCCAGCCCCAGCAGTGCCAGAAGGATGCCCCTTCCTTGGACCAAGCAAAAGGGAGGGAGGGCAAGAGCCGCCCATGTAGCTCTAGCACCCCACCCCACCCCGCCCTCCCCCGGTCAACCAAATGTCAAGTAGGGGATGCAAGCAGTGGCCATCTGATGAAAAAGGGATTGGATCCAGCCAAGGGTTTCCACCCCTAACATTCAAATAGGCATCTCTCCAGAGCCCAAGATCACAAACGCAACCCATCACGATGCCATCTCCCTCGCCACTGGGTCTCGGCTTGGTTGGTACAATGCCCTTAATTTCCCAGGCTGGCAAAATAATTCTAGGGACAGCCCGGTGCACACGAGAGCCCTGTGTAGAAGGAAAGGGCGCCCGGAGATCTCGTGGGTGCCCAGAAAATAGGCTCCGCGGCTGGAGGAGACGCTTACCTTCTGCGAGCACTTGGCAATGGTGAAGATGTCGGTGCCAACGTTCACGTACAGCTGCAGGACCGAGGACAACTCGGCAATGAATTGCTCGCTGCGGTGGGTGGTCTCTCTCAGCAGGAGGGCCAGGATGTCTTTGTCAATGGATGCAAGGAGGGGCACTGGGGAGAGAGAGCAGGGCAGGCTCGGGGGCGCTGGCAGCACAAGGGCCCTCCCCCACTCCCCACCCCAGGACACACGTACAGATCTCCTGAAGAATGCCATCGCAGTCGACTAGGAAGAAGCGGTTGAAGGTGATGACCACGTGGGGCACCTTCTGCACCTGCACCACCCAAGTCCGCAACTTGAGGACCTGATTCACGAATTCTTCCGCCGGCCAACCCTTCATGCTCTCCAGCTGGCTCTCGCTCCAGCTGTGCACGTACTGGTAGATCTGGCCCAGCCAAGCATACTCTCGGCAGAGCAGCTGTGTCTCCGCCAGCCCAGCCTGTGGGAAGACAGGTTGCTCGGCCAAGCTCTCCCAGTGGAAGGAGGCCAGGGTGGTTCAGACAGAGAGGGAGGACGTCCTGGTGTGCCAAAGCAGGTGCCAGGCATGTCCCTTGGTTCTTGGGCTGATTCCATTCAGAATGGGGGTTGGACAATATCCTGAACCAAACTAACCAAGTGGGCTGGGTGCACAGAACTTAGTCAGCTATATAAAAACAAATCAGGTTAAAACTAACCAAACTGGGCAAATTCTGTCACCAAGCTTATATTAATGAATCCAGTTAAGTCTGTTTTATGAATACTACATACGCTGTATGTACTAAAATTTACACAGAAAATAGACACGTAAAACAGTTCATAAACCTATACAGACACATAAACCTGCAAATGCAAAGGTAAACATCCAACTTAAAAAAAACTATCGTCCACTTCTGCCCTTCACTTTCTCACAGATCCATTAACTGCTTTGGATTCTTTTATACTGTTGTAATGACTATTGAAATTTTCCATTATTTCTCCTTATTTAATGAACAGAATCCTTCATTGTCAAGCTATTATTCTCCATTCTTAAATATAATGCATGAACCAGATTTCTCTCTCGTTAGACATCTACTTTTGCCCTCTCAGTTGAGTCCATAATGTTAAATATTCAATGTTTGAAGCTTTCCCCCCCCCACTTCCATGCATGTAATACTCTTGCCACAGCAGTCGTAGACAACAATAGGACACTGTGCTTTTTACTCAGTTCTTCTTCTGTAAACCTTATAATCCTTGTATAAATGTTTCATCTGAAAAAGGATTCCTATTATTTTCACCAATCACTGGTGAGTCACCCACCTAAATTTTCTGGCCATTTCACAAGTCCACCACACAAGTTAATAGGCTCCATCCTCTTTTTAGAATTCCAACATTCACTTGAAAAGTTCCTGTACGTTTTGGAAGTTTTACAGGTGTCAAATGTCATCTTTGCACCATTTAACAAAACACTCCTTTTAAATTATCACACAGAGTAAAATCAGTATTTTTAGTCCAAGCTTTCTCCTGAAATATCCATGCCAACATTGTGCCCGATATTTAGCATCCATCTAACGTTACACTCCTGTTCGGCTTTCCTACCATATTTTAAAAGCCATTAATAAATTCTTGCGATTATATGTTTATCTTCTTTGCCTAATTCTATTTCAAACTCACTTACTCCCACCTATGCGTTCCCGTTTCACATCTTCAAATTGTGCCTTTATTTGTGCGGAGGCAAACTAGGCTTTTATTACGCCTTCTGTTCTTAACTCTAAGTTTGTCACCTATCAGCCGAAGGAGTCACTTGGAAGGGTGAAGGAGTTCCTTTCCTCATGACACACGCAGCCCAGAGCTCAGAGGGGAAGCCAAGGTTTCCATCCCCAAAGCCTAAGAAAAGGCCAGTTGGACAGAGGCCGGAGGCTGTGTCCCCTCCCTGCTCAAACGGCGGCGTCTCAGAGGTATGAGCAGGCCAGGGCCTCCCCGGGAGGAGAACTGCACAGAGCAGCTGCTCTCCCGCTGGGCTTGGGGGGGGGGAGGTCACTCCCGCGTCCTGCAAGGGTGGCGCCTCCCTGAAGATAAGGAACTGGATAATGCACCTGGCTGCCTCCTTGCAGAAAAGGTGAAAAGCCTCCCGGGACCTTCCCAGGGAAGGCGGGACCTTCTCAGAGCAGACGGGCGAAATGCTTCCAGAGGGACACTCGTGCTGAGAAGCCAAAGAAGCCGAGAGGACAAGGAAATGAAGGAATGTGACACAGGCCCATAACCTGCCAAGAAGACCTCAGGACAGGTTTCCCCACGGATCTTGTTTTGACCTTCTTCATCCGAGCCCCCCCCCCACCGATGAAAAGAAGCTGCCACGAGCCTCGTGCCCCTGGTCGGCAAAGGAAGGACTCCTGCCCGGGCCCAACAGAGGGCCAAGCGGGGGCTGCAGATACCCGGAGACTCCCTACCGAGAGGGCAGGGAGAGAGGCATTCTATTGGCCACCCAGGAGAGACGCCCAGGAGGATGGGATGGAAATGCTCTTCTCCGTCTTTACTTCCTCTCTCACCGCTTTGGGTGTCGAGGGAGCAGGGCCAACACCACAATTCTCAGACCTGGAAATCAAACGTGCCTCCCGTGGATGCAACCGGCAGAGCCCATGTCTCACTTGCAGCCTCTTTCCGGCCCCTCCAGTCCACTTCCCTGGGCTGCCAGGATGGAGGAGCGGCACCTGAGCCAAACTTGCAGGTGGGCAGCCAGTCCTCCTCACAAGCCGGTGGGCCAGAGTCCGACTCCTCACCATGGGGAGTCCCTGATGGCCAGGAGCCCCTCCCCGTTTCCTTTGGGAGGCCTCTGCCCCTCCTGCCTCGTGAAAAAACCTCCTTGGGGCTCTGCCCCTCCCCCGCCCTTCAGAGCCTGCCAACTTGCTGGCTGCCACTCTGTCACTTTCACTTCTCTTGTGGGCTCAGAACCTGAGGGAAGGCCCTGAATTGGCCCAGCATCTTCTGTGGCCCACACCCGTTCTAACCTCATGGGCCAATTCCTTCCGCTGCCTCCCTTTACAGGGGGCTGCTTTAGGCTGCCCTCCCTGTTGGAGGTGGCTGGAAGGCGGCACCACCTGAGAGTCCTGTCCCTTCAATTTGTTACACTCCCAAATTTCTCAGGCGGCTAGAGGAAAACATTGCCAAGTCAGGTGGAGGGGCCAGCTGGGGCCCTGGCAAGTGGCCGGAGGCCCTGGGACTAGGCTCACCAGGAAGAGGCCCCGCAGTTTGGCCATGGCCTTCTGGATGATGCTGTCCGAGTGCAGGTCTCTCTCCAGCTGCTCGCGAGACAGCAAGGGGTACTCGGCCCGCAGCCGGTGGCCCACCACCTGCAGTCCACTGCATGCCTTCAGGTCCAAACGATGCACCAGATGAGCTTCAGCACTGCACAGCTCCGTCACAGACACCTGCTGCAGCTGCTCACGCAGCCTGGAGATCTGATCACCCCTGCCGGCTGGGCCGGCCACGTCTCCAGCTTTGAGGAGGAAAAGGAAGGGCCAAATTGCTATTTGTTAAAAAGGCACGTTTCGTGCAAGGCAGCTCTAAAGAAATCTTAAAGCTGCGGATTGGATAAAGGATTGAAAAAGAGGCGCAGGAGAATCAAGCCAACCCAGGGCAGCCAGCGCACCTCATCTCTGCAGGGCTGACAAGGACACAAATGTTTTGTGCAGCACAAGGCCTCCCTCCCTCCCTCTCTCCCAGGCATCCCTGCTCCCGCCTCGGAACCAGGCAGGGGCTGACCCCAAGTCATCTCCCCACAGGCCCTTTGGCTCCCCACCTGCTTGGCAGGGAGGCTGCTCTGCTTCAGGCGTCCTGGCTCTGGGGCCTGCTTGAGCTTCTGCCTTCTCACTTTTAACCCGGGTGGTCTGCAGGGCACAGAAAGCCAGGAAAACCGTGGGCTGCAGCCGGTCCACGCCAGAATCCACAGCCCCATCCCGCTCGGCGCCTGCCTCGGGGCATGCCGGAGCTCACCTCCAGGACTGTCTCCACTATGGTTTGCAGAGCCCCCAGCAGGCAGTCTTCCAGTTCCCCGTCGGAGGGAAAGAGCATGAGCTTATTCTCCGCACTGAACACCAGCTGCACCCGGAGGACGGCTTTCCGGGTAGAGCCATCGGCCTGCAAGGGGAGAGGTGAAAACGGGGGTGTTCTTCGGTGCTGGAAGCCAAAGCGTGGAGCCTCCCTGGATGTTTTACTCCATCTCTTCCCCCCCCCCACAAATGGCGGCCTCGTCACCCATTCCTCCCTCCCCCTCCCCTCCCCGCCCCCCTTTCCTGAGGCCAGACCTGCATGGTGCAATTGACGAAGGTGGAGACTTCCTGGTGCATCACGGAGATGAGGGTCTGGCACACAAGGAAGTTCACCAGCAGGGCCAGGGCCCCCAGCTCCCGCAGCCAGGACTCGGCTTCTCGCAAGCGGCACTGCAGCCTCTCGAACTCCACCCGCTGCTGGTAGGGGGACTCTTTGGTGATGTACAACTTGTAGCCCTGCACTTCCATCTGCAGCCCATGGACCATCTTGTAGGTGTCATCCCGCACCTGCCGGCATCACACACAAAACAGTGGAAGCCACTGAGAACCCCGGGTTCCTTTACCCGCACAGGGATCGTTCACCTCGGCAAACCCGGTCTGAAACTCCTCCAACGTTGCAGGCCTAGTCTGCCGAGGGAGGGGAAGATTACCCACATTTACACACCGCTCAAAAGAGACAATTAAAAAGCCAGGAAGGAGACAAAAAGAGCACACCCTCTCCAGCAGCCTACCCCAGAAGAAGCAGGGTTAAACACAGACAAATGATGAAGCAGAAAGCAATCTTTCATCAAGACGCTGCCCGTACGAGGAGAAGCCCAGAGCCCTCCAACCCTGGCTGGGCAAACTGTGGTATATAAACAGGGAGCAAACCCCGCACTCACTACTGTGATTGTGTGACTTAGTCAGGTAATGAAACGCTCGCAGTTCGGATATCTGCAACAGTTAAATGTAGGAGCCTGCCTGTATAATTAATCAACCACTGAGTGGCCACTTTCTTCCCAGGCCTTTCTCAACTTCAGAAAACCCAGCGGGTAGAAGAGAGAGCAGGCAGAATAGAACATCCCCTGCTCCACAGTTGACCCCTACAAAAGTGAATTTGCCAAGTCTATCTTATTTAAGACAGAAGCTTGCAAACATGTTGGGAGATATCAACTGACTAAAACTCCTCACTTGTAGGAGCTGCTGGTTGCGCTTTAATCTGTGATTAGAGAATTCACTTTGCCGAATACAGGAAAGAAACAGCTGTCCATGGGATGGATGTTGGGGGCTTAAGAGCAAGTAAATCTAAGGAGCTGCATTTTTGGGGGTGCTGTCTTGTCATTTAGGGTGGATTGCTTTTTCATTCTTAGTTTCTTGGAGTCTTATAGAGTGTGTGTTCATTACAACATACAAACTTTAAATTAAATTGCCTTGCTGAGATATGCTCCCCACATCAGCTCACAACCACTGACCAGGCTGCGTCTCCAACGTGAAATGTAACAATGGTTTATTTTCTTTGGTTCTTGCAATTTAATCCAAAGCCTCTAGAGGCAGAAGGGGGTCTTTAATCCAAAGCCTCTAGAGGCAGAAGGGGGTCTTTGCCATGCAGAGCCTGAGCCCCTCGGGCCTTTTGTCACCCCTCCTCTGCAAACACCCCCTCCTCCCCCTTGCAAGAGCCCCTGTCCCTCTGGGAGGGGGCGAGGCTCACCAGCTCCAAGATGGAGGTACAGAGGCAGAGGAACCTGTGCAGGAGCCCGTCTGCGTTGCTCTTCATGTGGGCCAGGGCCCGTTTGAGTTCAACAAAGTTGTAACATCTGCTGGTGTCCGTTGGCAGCCAGTGGACGGCTTGCAGCTCCTGCAAGAGCCTAGAAATTAAAGAGAGAAGCCTCTGCAAAGGCCGAGAAGCGGCAGAGGAACCCCTGTGCCGGGACCTCTGCCTTCTCGGCCTCCCAACCTGGAGATATGAAGAAGTGCTGCTCCAAAATGGGGAACTGCTTGAAGCAACTGGAGGCTCAGCTTCTCCCGGCACTTCAGGTACTGCAAATGTTTGACATTAAAGTACCACCTGGGGGGGGGGGGAGAAGTACCAGCTGAGGAAGGCTGAACTACCTTCCTCCCAGCAACTCTCCATAGGGCAGAAGATGCGGGGGGGGCACCTCCTGATCCCCCCTCCTTCTCCTCATCCCCCACCCAAGGCTTCCTACCGAGTGAAGGCTTTGCGGACCAAGAAAAGGCGGAAGAAGGGAATGAACTGCATCAGCTGCCACAGCCGGGCCTCCCGATGCCAGTCGCCCAAGGAGAGGGCCTCGGAGCCCTCCTCCGGATGCACGCACAGCACCCCGAAGGGGGAGAAGACGTAGTGCTGGGGCTTGAGCAGGTACCCCGGAACGGTCACTAGGTCGTAAGGCCTGCAGCCAGGGCGGGAGGAGGAAGAGCGCCATGGAGGAAACCCCTCCGCTACTCCCGGCGGCCCAGCCTACAGCCCCGGCCCTTCCCAGCCCCGACACGAGCGTCCCTTCCGGTCAGAGCCCGGAGCCGAAAAGGTCCCTGGCCAGCTGGCAACCCCGCACGAGCTAATCGCGCCCGTCCCCGGCATCTCCGCGGGAACCGCAACCGGCGCCTCTCTCGCAAGTTGCCTTCCGGCCGGGAAGGTTGGGCAGCCGGGCAGGGAGAAGGAGGCTGGCCGGTGGGCGCTGCCAGACCTCACCCCGCCTGCAGCAAGCACAAGGGCGGAGGGAGCCTCGGGCGCGACGCGGTACCTGAAATGCCGGTTCGGGGCCGTGTTCAGGTAGAAGAACCGGATCTCCCCCGCGTGGTACCTCCCGGAGAGGACCTCGGCTGCCTGGAGCCCGCTCATCGGGGGTTGCCTGTCCGCCGCGGGCGGGTGGGCGGGGGGAGGTCCGAGACAAGCGACCGCGGCGGACTCCAGAGAGGGGCTGCGGCAGGAATTGGGGGCGGGGCGGGGGTGGTGGTCAGCGGCGCATGCAGCCCCCCTCTTCACCGCCTCCCCCCTCCGCTGCCTGCCTCCGGCGGGGCTCACCGGAGGGCGGAGGCGAAGTCGACGGGCAGGGCGGCGGCCAGGGCCAGAGGCAGCATGCCCAGCCCGTCCTCCCAGGGGGCTTCCCGGCGGGCCAGCCGGCCGCCCACCGGCCCCACGCAGCGCTGCAGCTCCGGCAGAGAGACGGGGCGGGGGGCAAGCAGGCCGGCGGCGGGGGCGTCCCAGGCGGCGCGGAACGGGCAGGGCAGCCCGGCGAAGGCCGGCTCCGGGGCGGCGAGCAGGCGGCGGGCCTCGGCGGCCAGGGCCAGGGGCCAGGGGGGCTCGGAGCCGTCCCGTGCCGCCGCGCCCTCTCCGGGGAAGGCCCTGCGCAGCGCCCCGAGGAGGTCCAGGTCGGCCAGCAGCGCGCGGCTCCCGCCGGCCTGGTAGCGCAGGGCCCGCAGGTAGGCGGGCAGCGGGGCGCGCCCGGAGAGCAGCCCGCGGAAAGGCGCGCAGAGCCGCAGCGCCTCCAGCAGCCGCAGCCAGGCGCGCCGCCCGCCGCCCCGCAGCACCGCCCGGCACACGGCCAGCAGCTCGGCCAGCAGCGCCTCCACCTCCCGCGGCTCCGCGCGGCCCGCCTCCCGCAGCTGCGTGGCCAGGCGCCGCCGGGGGGAGCGAGCCCAGGCCGGGTCCGGGAGAGCCCCGGGGGAGTCGGCGGACGGCATCTGGGGCAGCCCCGGGACGGGCGTCTGGGCGCCCGGCGGCTCCATGGCGGCTGGGCCTGCGTTGCTAAGGCCGCGCGCGGCGTCGCTATGGAGCCCCCAACGGCCCGCCCCAGCGCGCCCCCTGCGGGCAGGACCGGGCGTCGCGGCTGCGTCCGGCTCGCGTCCTTTCTCCGTCAGCCTGCTGGGCCTCGAGCCCGGCCCCTCCGCCTTTTTATTTAACCTTTTTAGTTTTCTGGTTTTCTTTTTAACTTTCCTTTCAACTATTTACTTTTTTTTTAATAATAGCTATTTGGCTATTGTAACCCGCCCAGAATCACTCTGGTGAGATGAGAGCGGTGTATAAATCTGATAAATTAATTCCATTTTCCCTGTCAAACATCCCCCATCCAGAAAAATGTGTATTTACGTCTCTAACAAGATTCCTAACTTTACAAACATTCCAAGTTTCCCTACATAGATCAAAACAGAGTGGACTTCACCCCCAACCCCCACACACCCTTTGCCTCACCTGGGCAATCATCCCAGGGGTTCTTACTGCATTTAGCAACCCGCCTTCATCTCCATATTCATCCATATTCACTTTGTTTTCACAAAAGTGCCATAAAATTTCTGATCTCAAGGGATAAATCCCACAATTGGTCAACGTTCCTATACACAAAATATGAAATTCTTGCCAAATCAGATTGATTACTAGACTCAGAAAGTTTTATCTGTTTCTTTAATCATTTAATACAATCCAAAAAACAAGACTACATAATTGTTGTGGAACTCCTTATATTATATATCCAGAAAATGAGGTAATTACTCAATTTAAAATGTAATAAAACTCAATCCAACCAGTTGTGTCTTGTTAACCCAGGCCTCGCCATTAGACCAGACTAGAAAAAAGCAGTGGCAAACCACTCTTCCACCGTTGCCCCAAAAATTATGCAGTTACCAGAAGCCAGGAAGTTACCCTTGCTTTGAACAGAGTTGCAGCTCAACACATTGTCCAAACAAAGGGTTCCCAGAGGTTGAATACGGTTAAATTAAGGGGCATTCCTCCCTAGATCTGTTTTCAGACTACCTGCTTTGCTTGAACAGATCTAGGGGAAGGGAGCCTCTCGTCTCCCTGGATCCCGGGGACCACCGTGGAGCTCTCCCGGTAAGGCTCTGCAACGGGGCCTTTCAGTGACTTGATATTTCTACCTTTCATTCCACATGGCAAGCGAGGGAGAAGGGTATTGGTCCCACTGCCACCAGCCTCAAAGTAATAATCCCTTGGGCATCTTCTGTCCAGCCAATTCCTCAGCAGTGCAACAACTGGCCTTCAGCAGCACTGCCCTCTGGCCATCACATTCTGGGAGCTTGTCTGGCAATTTCCTCCCTGAGGTCACCAATCCACAGACCCTCCCTGTAGCATTTGAAGCAAGAGTGCCTGGGGAAAACCAAATGCTGTGGCTGAATCCAGCCCAGCCCAGGTGTGCTTAAAACTCAGTTAAGCATAACGATGGAGCAACGATACAGGCTCAGGTAACAGGGAGCTAAACACACCCCGGGTTAGGGGATTTCTGAGGCCATTTTGAAGAACCAAGACCACCCAAGGGGCCCTTTAGGCCATCCAATCCCATCGCTGCCCATTCTAGGTTGTCGGAGTCCTCCTTCAAGCAGACACTCCAGGGCCGGGCAAGGCCCTTGACCAGGATCCTTTGGGTAGGACTGTTTTAGGCTTTAGCCTCCACCTCAGCTTGGGAAAGGGCGAATAAGCCTCTGGTAAGAGGAAGTGGGGGGGCAGCAGAGGCAAAGAGCTTTGAGGGTTGGGTTCCAGTGGCCTTCAAGGGTCTTGGCCAGGAGACTTCTCAGTCACTGAAAGCTCCTCCTGACCCATTCTGGGTGCGGGGTGAGGAGGAGGGCCTCATTCTGCTTGTGACTCAGGAGGACTCCAAGGCAGTTCTGAAGCAGCTCACCTCTCCTGTGTTTTTCTCAGGGAAGGAGCTGGGCTCCTCTCATCACCCACCCAAATGTGTCCCCCTGCTCCAGTCGTTGCAGTCGCTGCTTCCTCCTCCTACTCCTCCTCCTCATCCTCAGGAGAGGCCATGGCTCCCCAGGGCCGGGAAGGATCGGAGGGGGCTCGGGGGAGTCAGCAGAGAGTCCATCGGAGGAGACCCACGCCCGCAGGGCTTCCCGGCGTTCAACGGCCCGCAAGGGCGCCCTTCGGGGCTCCGTCCCAGCGGGCGAGGCGGGTCAGGAGGCGTCGGGTCCCGGGAGGGCGGCGGGGTCGCGTCCGGCGGCCTCGTAGTCGGCGATCCTGCGCTGGACCAGGGAGGGCATCAACTGCACGTAGGCGGCCATCAGGCGATGGTTGGAGCGCACCAGCTTCCCGGCGCAGCCGTCCAGGCAGGCCTCCTGCGGGGAGACATAGGGCGGGACGGGAGGGGCTCGCTCGCTCCCGGACCACCCCGCCCCGGACCCCGCCGCCCCCCTCCCCGCCCGGCCCCACCTCGTCCCGGGTCAGCGCGCGGTAGTTGAGGTCGGCCACGCAGCGCTGGAAGCAGAGCTCCGTCATCCGGTTGTAGACCAGCAGGAAGTCCCGCAGCTGCAACGAGAGCGACGCCTCAGGAACCCCGCCCCGCCCGCCCGGGAGAGGGGGGGCGCAGGAGGGAGGGGGGAGCGCTTACGCTGCGCAGCTGCTGCGTCTCCGGCGCGGAATCCTCCATGCCGGCTCGCCGCGCTGCCCTCCGCTCCTCGTGACGCCACTTCCGCCGCCTGCGCTGACGTTGCTTCCGGCCTGCCTGCGCTGGGGTCGACGCGCGTCCGACCGACGCCGGAGCCTCCGGGGCTGGCCCGCAGCGGGTGAGCGGAGCCCGCCGAGCCTCGCCCGTCGCCCGGGGCGCGGGGGGGAGGCGGGCGGGAGGGTCGGCGGGGGCTGCCCGGGCTGCGGCGCGGGGCCCCGAGGGGGGAAGGGGCGGTGGTCGAGGCTCCTGCCCCCGGAAGCGGCCTCGTCGCGCCCCCCCGCCGGGCCTCCCCGCCTCGCTCTTCCCCGGCTGGTGCTGCGGGCGCCCGGCCGGGCGGCTCCTTGCCCGGAATGGGGCTCTCGCGGGGGAGTCCCGGGGGGCGGCCCGGAGACAGCAGGAGGCTCCTCCGCCGCGGAAACCGGAGCCCGATCTGCACCGTGGTCCGAAAGCCCCGGCTCCCGCTGGCGCCGCCGGGGAGGGTGGTTGCTGTGCCCCGCGGGAGAGACGGGAGCCCGCCGGCAGCTGCCGGCCTTCCCCCGCGGGCAGGGCGAGGTGCGGTAGGGAGGCGTCCTCGGCCACCGGTTCGCCCGGGGCTCTGCGGGAGGCTGCAGCACCGCACCGGCCCCGGTCTGCGCCCCGGTGGAAGCCCTCGCAGGGTTGCGGGTGGGGGAGGCGAGGCCAGGCGGAGCAGTTCAGCCCCCCCCTCCCCTCCTCGCCGCCCCCCAGGCACCACCAGCACCAAGCATGAGCGAGGGGCCCATGAGCAAGGCAGCCACCATGGAGATCCCCATCCACGGCAACGGAGACTCCCGGCGCTTGGCGGATGACGACGGCTTGGAGCAGGTATGGGAGTCGGGAGGAGAAGGGAGCGAGGGTGGCTGGCAGAGGAGATCCTGGAACACATCCTGGATCCGTCTCCCTCCGGCCTAGAAGAAGCCTCATCGGTCCGGAAGGGGGGCAGGAAAGAGCAGAAAACCCACGCTGCAAAAAATCGGGCTCCTCTCCATCCCGCTAGATCCCATTTGGAGTCTGGTTATGCTTAACCTCTGAGGAAAGGCTGGCCACGCGGAAGAGGGAGGGGAGCTGCTCTCCGTGGCCCAGGGAAGGCGGTTCAGGCGAGATACGGGAGCCAGTGGCCCAGGCAGGCAAGGAAGTGGCCACTCCGCCTTTCCTAGAGGTTCCCAAGCAGAACGTAGAACATAGAGTAAGAGAGTTGGAAGGGACCTTGGAGGTCTTCTAGCCCAACCCACTGCTCGAGTGGGAGGCCCTATACCGTTTAGACAGATGGTTGTCCAGTCTCTTTTTTAAAGCTCCCAGTGATGGAGCATCCACAACTTCTGGAGGGAAGCTGTTCCGCTGGTTAATTGCTCTCACCTTTAGGAAAGGTGCCGTCTACTGGAGGGGGGGCGGGGGGCGGGTTGAGCTTGTTCAGGTTACAGAACCCTCTAGTTAAAATAGATTCCCAGAGTTCCTGGTCAAGAGGCGAAGCTCTAATGACAGGGTTGTCCTTTTTGAGGGATCAGGGCTTAGGACTCTGCAGAATGCCCTTTGGAAAATCCTCCTCTGGTGGACCTTGCCCTGAGCAGAGGCTGGACTAGATGCTCTCTCGTGTCCACTCCAGCTCTGACCATATGAAAACATCAGACGGGCAGCCTCTTCTGCTGGGTGCCCTCCACCCCATAGCTTTGGCCCCTGAGAATTCTCGCTGGCCAGCCCAGTGCAGAGTTGAGGCCCTGGGAAAAGGCCGTCTGGGCTGGACTTGGGAGCTGAGTTGAGGGGAGAAACGGAGAGGCCTGGGGGGGAAGCGGCTGAAGAAAGGGGGTCCTTCCTAAAGCTTGGCGGTTTGCAGTGAGTGGCGAGATTCCCATTGTCAACAGGCCAGCAACAGCAAAGATGCCGCCTTGTGTCGCCTGCTGGGGAGACAGCTGGAGGCTTGATTCCTCTCCCCCCCCCTTCCCTAGGACTTACAGCAAGTGATGGTGTCAGGGCCCAACTTGAACGAGACCAGCATTGTCTCTGGAGGTTATGGGGGAACGACTGAGGGCATCGTCCCCACCAGCATCATCAAAGGTCAGCATTTGCAGGGGCTATTGGGGGGGCTGCCTCGGCCATTGCACAGCTTTCTCGGCCTGGTGGTTGAGACCGCTTGGAAGTCCCCTCCCCTGTGCAGGCAGCCATGTCTGTCCTCCCCCCACCGAACTCCTTTGAGGCGAGAGGGAGGCGGGCACCTTGGGGGTCCTCTTTCACTGTCTCATTGCTCCTTTGGAATGCCACCTCCCATCCTCCTCCTCCTTCTCTCTTTGCCCATTTGTCATGCGCATCGTCCCCCCCTTGTGTTCTCTCGCCCCCTCCGGTGCGGCTCCCCTCCGCTCCCCTCCATTTCAGGCCCCCTCGTTCCATCTCACCCTCCCCGAGGACCACTCATCTCCCCCAACCCTTCAGCTGCCAGCTGCATAGCCAGCCAGGCTCCCATGGCCACAGGTATCGTCCTGCGTGGGGCCAGGGGGGGTCTCTGGGGGAAGGCGGGCTTTGTGGCCCTTTCAGTGGGGAAATGGGCAAGGTTGGGGGGAAGGGGGTCGACGTCTTTCTGGTGGGCATCCTTCCTTGCCAACTGCAGGCTCCAACTTGCACCAGCCCCACCCCAACCCAGCCATGACGGGGGAGGAAATGGCGGCGGCGGCCGCCACGCGAGGAGTGGCCGTGGAGAAGCTTGACATTGTCAGGAAATGGGGCATCAACACCTACAAAGTAAGCCCCCTTTGGGGTGGGGAGCCATGTCGGATCAGGGCCCCGGATGTTGCAGGGCTCCCACTGGCTCCTGTGTGCCCTCGGGTCCCTTCCAGGCCCTGCAGAGGGTCTCCGGTGTGTGGCTGTGACAGCCAGTGGGGTGATGGGCTCTGCCGGCGGGGAGATGAACTTCCCTGGCTGCTTGTGGGGACCTTGGCTGGAAGGCAGAGGCAGCCTCTGCCCAGACAGCTGCCCTGAGTTGGCAGAGGGCCGTTGGGTCGCTCTCCTGGCCAGGGTGTGGCTCTCCTGCAGCCCCCTTTCCTCCGAGGCAGCTGGACTGCAGCCTCCAGCCCTCTCAGCGCCCGTCCTCAGATCTTGGCCGTCTCTGTTCCTCTCGTACCTTGATTTCCGCGGTTCTGGCGGCTTTCAGGGCATGCTCTTCCCAGAGGCATCACGCAAGCGAGGAGGGTAAGAGATCCTTTTCCGAAAGCCAGCCTGTTCTCTGCTCTTCCCTCGGGCACCCGCTCAGTGTACCAAGCAGCTGCTCTCGGAGCGCTTTGGGCGTGGCTCGCGGACCGTGGACCTGGAGCTGGAGACCCAGATCGAGCTGCTGCGCGACACCAAGCGCAAATACGAGTCCCTACTGGGCCTGGCACGGGCACTCACCAACCACTTCTACAGCCTCGTCCAGACGCAGCACGCCCTGGCAGACGCCTTCTCGGACCTCAGCCAGAAGTCCCCTGAGCTCCAGGTGAGCACACCTCTCCCTCCCTCCCTCCCTCCCTCCCTCTTGGTGGGCAGGCTAGGCTGACTCACACCCTGCTGGGACGGGCAGCTGCTCTTCCCGAGGGGGGGGAGGGCGAGGAGGAGGCAGGCTCTGAACGGCTCTTCTGCCCTGGGGCTGAGCAACCTGCCCCAGTGAGGTAGAGCAGGGCTTTCAGCCTGGAGATGAGGCCCAAGGAAGGGCACGGCTGGGGTGGATGTGCGAGGCGGGAGGGCTGAAGGAGGAGGAGGGCGGCTTCCTCCTTTCCAAACCACCCAGAGGAGGCCGAAGCTTCCTGCGCCACCCCCCCTGGCTTATTCCTCCCCCTCTTAAAGCAAGAGACAGCCCTCCCTCCGGGGCAGAGCAGGCGCGGCTGGTGGGTGGGGGTCCCACGTGGGAGGGGCTTCCTCTATCTCTTCTGGCCCTCCTCGCAGGAGGAGTTTGGATACAACGCCGAGACTCAGAAGCTGCTGTGCAAGAATGGAGAGACGCTCCTGGGGGCCGTCAACTTCTTCGTCTCCAGCATCAACACCCTCGTCAACAAAACCATGGAGGACACCCTGATGACGGTCAAGCAGTACGAGACGGCCAGGTGGGTCCTCCCTGGGGGTCCTCGGAGGTAGGAGGTCGGGGCAGGGCTGCTGTGGCCCTTTGACCTTCTGCCCCCCTTGCCTCCCCCCCGGTGCAGGCTGGAGTACGATGCTTATCGCACAGACCTGGAGGAGCTCAACCTGGGGCCCCGGGATGCCAGCACACTCTGCCGCTTGGATGCCGCCCAGGCCAACTTCCATGCCCACCGCGCCAAGTATGAGAAGCTGCGGGCAGACGTGGCTGTCAAGCTGAAGTTCCTGGAAGAGAACAAGGTGAGCCTGGCCGGTGGGCATCCCTGGCCCTGCGGAGGGAGCCGCTCTGAGCAAGGGTGCTGGTGCCAGCTGGGCCCTGATCTGCACCCCCTCTTCCCCCCCCCCAGGTGAAGGTGATGCACAAGCAGCTCCTGCTCTTCCACAACGCCATCTCGGCCTACTTCGCCGGGAACCAGCAGCAGCTGGAGCAGACCTTGAAACAGTTCAACATCAAGCTGAAGAGCCCTGGGACCGACAAGCCCTCCTGGCTGGAGGAGCAGTGAGCGGGGTCTCCCCCCATGCTCCTCCCGCCCTTCGTGGACTTGGAGGGAGGGTCCTGCCGTGGGGCCCTCTCCTCTCTCATGCCCCTCGGGGGCTGGTTTAAGTCCTTTCCCATTTCGGGGGGGGAAGGGCTGGAGCAGCTGAGCCCCCTCCCCCATTCCTCCGCAATGCCAGGAAACAACAAGCACTTTCTTACTCTGAGGGTGGGGGGAAGGGTGCCCCCGCCTGCCCCCAATAATGGTCTCTGCTGGGGGATCAGGTCCAGTCGGTCCCAGCCACTCTCCGTGTCTCCTGGCTGGCCTTGGGCCTCAAGCCCTCGGCCTGCTCTCCCTGTGGACTGGGGGCCGCTCTCTGACCTTGCCCCCCACCTTCAAGGAAGGCAGCTATGGGTTGACGGCATTGGACCTATAGGGGCTACTCCGGGGGTGAAGAGCCCAAGATGAGATTGGCCCCCCATTTTGGGGGCCAGGGACCAAACACTTCCTGGCTCCAGCCTCTGGGGAAGGTGTGTGCGTGTGCGCGTGTGCGTGTGTGTGGTATGTGCGTTCATCATGGCCAGTGTCCCATATTGTGTTCCAGGTGGGGGCTGAGGGTGGCAGACTCCGGCCGTCCACCCAGCCGGCCCCGGCCAACACTCCAGCCTCGACCTCTGTAAAGATTCCCCAATAAACGGTACCAAAATGGCTACAGCGCAGAAGTCTCTGTATGGAGCCCAGGGCGGAGGATGGCACCAGGGGCAGCCCGGCAAAGGGCAGGTGGCTCTGCCATCTAGTGCCACCCTGGCTAGCAGAAAAGGGGCAAAGATCCCAGTCCTGCCAGCTGGAGGGGGGGCGCCCCCTTGGCTAAGCCCTCTCCGCCCAATTGTTTTGTAGCCAGTCAGTGCATTATCCGGGGGGGGGCCTGGGGGGGGCCTGGGGGGCAGGTGGCTGCTGTCAAAGCCGCCTCCCACTCGGAGGGGCAGCAGCTGCCAGGGAGCCACACATTGAGCCCCCTCTTGGCTTAAGGTTGTTACAGTGGGAATCGCTAGTCACGGCTGGCAGAGCCTGAACCGGCCTTGTGCTGTGGCTGCAACAGGAGCCTAGACCGCATCAGCAGATGCCAGGCTGAGGTGGTGGGGCAGCCCTGCTCTGCTGTCCTGCCCCGAGTGGCCACGTCCCCTTCCTGGGGCCACCACCCAAGAGGGTCCGGCCAAGGTCTCTCCTGAACTCAGAGGGGCTGGTGGAGCTTGGTTGGTTCAGGCTGAGGAAGAAAAAGGAGGCCAAGGGACACGTGAGGCCCGTCTCAGGGCGGGGATTTGGGACAAGAACCAGGGAGCGATGCAAGGATCTTGGCAGGCTGCAGCTGACACACTGCTCCACATCCCTTGGACGGACCAGCTGCTCTCACAACCGTGGGGCTCTCATCATAAACTAAACCCTGAAATCTCCCACAGCAGATCCAGGGCTCTCTCTCTCTCTCTCTCTCTCTGTGTGTGTGTGTGTGTGTGTGTGAAAGCACATCATTCACTTCACTTCTGGTCCCCCCTTGGCTGCTGACAACGCTTGCAACTCCTCATTCTCCAGGATCAAAGCAGAGCTCCACGTCTCTCCTCTGAAGCCCTGGATTTCTCTTTTCCTAAAGGGAGAATTTTACTTCTAAGGCAATTCTGTTCTGGCATACTTAGCCTACTTCTGTACCCACTGAAGGTGTTTTTAATTTTATTTCTTCAGCCAGTTAGGGATGGGGCGAAAAGTGAATTGTTAATCAGAAGGTCACAGGCTGCTTTCTAGGAAATGCCATCTCAATCACACACGGGCAAGCTAAAGAAATTAGACATAATTCATACAAAGGCGGCATAGCTGCAGTGCCCTCCGTTTATTTCCCGCCCTCCCAATCTTGCAAGCTCCCTGGCTCTGACCACACCTAAGAACAACTTCATGGGTTGCCTTTGATTAAATGTCTTTTTTAGAGGATTGATTTATTCTCCAAAGCACCAGAAGGCAGGACAGGAAGCAACGGATGGAAACAAGGAGAACCACCTTAGAATTAAGGAGAAATTTCCGTCAGGGAGAAGAGTCAGTGGAACGGCTTCCCTCCAGAAGTTGTGGGTGCTCCAACCCTGGAGTTTTAAAGAAGAGACTGGAGAACCATTCAACTGAAATGGTACAGGGTCTCCTGCTTGAGCAGGGGGTTGGACTAGATGACCTCCAAGGTGCCTTTCAGCTCCAGTACAGCCACGGCTTCCTCAATTCTCCCAGGGTGTGTATTTTGGTATTTGATCCTCACTCTTGCCCAGAAGCAAGTCGCCTCAACCTCATGACGCCTGTCCAGCAGACACGTTGGCAGCCCAAATCCACAGCATTCAGCAGCTACCCTGCGGCCCTTTTGACTTGTGATTCACAACAGAACACGGCACAATTTCTCAACATTTTGCCACCTCTCTTCACATTTTTAATTACCAAAGTGCACAAATGCATCTATTTGCTTTTAATTGTTGATGTATCATTTGGGAGGACACCGCCCCTTTTACTCTGTTAAAGACAACTTTTCTTTACAATTATCTTCAGATCCAAAATTTGTACCAGAAATTTACTGACATTTACTGTGTATCAGATACTTAGCCAAAACAGGGTGTTGCCCGTGTAGAAATGCCAGTCTACAGCTAACACACATCTACAGTCACCACAAGCCTCCCGTGTGCTTATCCATTAAGACGTCAAGCATCGCAGGTTCTCGTTCTCCTGGGTGCAATTCCTGAATCCCTTCAATTTCACATGTGGAGAACCGGGCGGCCTCTGGGAAACCTGAGAGCACCGACAAAATAAAATTAAACCCCTCACCATGGTCAAAAAATGAAAAGTACTATAAGGGAGGCTGGAGGAGGGGAAGGAGTGCAGGGACAGCCCAGCAGTGCACGGCTGGATGTCTAGGGAGATTTCCAGTCATCCAGGCTGTGGGCCCCAGAGGTGCTTTTCCAGAGCTGAAGAAGCTTTGTCTTCAAGAAAAGAACCAAGCCCAGTTGCCTTTTGGGAAAGCATCTTCGGAACAGCCCGGCCAACATTAAGCTCCCAGAGCTCTTGGAGCAAGAATGGGCCAGCCCTGCCCCAGAGAGGGCCCCATCGACTCTCCACTGGGCAGGCCTCGGTTAGGCCCTTGGGGAAGCTGGACAGAGAGATGCAGCCTGGAAATAAGGAATTTCCTGACGGGAGAAGTGGTGGGTACTCCATAACTAGAGGTTTTCAAGAAAAAAATGGACAACCATTTGTTTGACTGGGATGATGTAAGAATCCTGCCTTGGGCAAGGAGTTGAGCTAGAAGACCACCAAGGTCCCTTCCAGGCCTAAGAGTCTATGATTCCATGGCCTGCACACGATGAGCCTGGCATATAAAGTTGTGCTTCTCTAATTTCAGTCATGATAGCCTTCAGCTGGAATTTTGATGTCTTTGTGGGCACACAAAACAAACAAGTTTCCATATAAACTTTGCATTCATTTTAGTTATCCTTCCATTATACAAAAGGAAAATTCCTTGCATTCTTCTAATTGCCAGACACAGCTACAACCACACAATTAGACAAGTTGCCAGGGCACCCCATAAGGGAATCACACCCATGTTTTAGCATTTGTCTAGTTACAGCATCCTCACCTGCAGCCTTATAGTTTTTCAACTTTTTTTTTACCATTTACAACTTCCTTTCCGTGCATTTTTTTTTTCTTGGAGTAATATTTCTTTCGATTCCTCTCTCTGAGACATTACTATCCTTTTGATACAAGCACCTCGTGCATTCCATCCTCAGTTTCATCCCAGATCACTTTTATTCTTTGCTGGACAGCCCACCACCCCCTTCAGGGTCATCCTCCGGGAGTATTTCCCTAGCAGACTCCTCGGTCCCTCCAAGGACGGAGCCTCCACTGGACTAGAAAAGGTCTTAAAAATTCTGGGATACGTTTAGAGACGCACCTGCCTTGAAATTCGCCCACGTTGAACTGGCAATCAAGCATTGGGAATTGACCACAGGAAACATTTTAGGGCACTTTGCACTATTCATAAAATGTTTTATTAAATTTGCCAAGTTTCAATTCCATTTGGGTCCCAAATTTTGGATGCATTCTGTAAAGTTAGCCCGTTTGAAGCTAACCATGGTTCAAAAATGTTGCCATAGCCTGGTTAGAGGTCACAGACAGAAACGAGAGTTTTAATTTATAGCATAGAGATTCCATTCAGTTCTTCTGGAGACGACTGGTTTATCCTTCCCAAACCATTCTCCCCTCCCCCCTTTCAACCCTTGTTCGCATTTTTCCTCTCTGAATCTTTGGTTCCCCCGTTTTACTCTCCTGCCCATCGATCCCACAATCATCGTCTGAAGAAGCATCTGCTTTTCTCCTCCCAGGCCCGTTTCCTCCCCCCCCCCCCAAGGCCCCTCCGGGACTGCCTGCTGTCCTGCGGGCGGGAGACGCCGCAAGAGGCTCCCACACAGCCCACCGGAGGCTCCACTCCTCCAACAGCCTCTCCGCGGGGCTCCCTCAGCGGCTCTCCTTTGCCCTCCGGGGGCGCTGCCGATCTTAGGGGAGCCTGGGGCCTTGCTCGACGGCCAAGCCCCCGGGAAGCCCTCGCGGGAACCCGACGTGAGCTTGGCCGGAGGTGTCAGCGGGACTACGGGGAATGGAAGGGCAGTAGCCGGGCCCGGCAGGACCCGACCGGAAGCTGACCCTCAGAGCGAGCCCAGCAAGGAGCCGCCCTCCCGAAGGCCGCCGCTGCACCTGGCCGCGGACGGCGGGTGAGGTCGGCGAGGCAGCCACGCAGCTAGGGCGGGCGGGGCGCGGGCGGGGCGCGGGCGGGGCGCGGGCGGGGCGAGCGCACCCGGAGCCGGCCCAGACAGGGACGGAAGGAGGGAAGGAGATGCCGGCCCGCAATCGACGCCGCCGCCCGAGAGGGAGCCCGCGCGGAGTCCTCTCCGGCCCAGCAAACTAGTCGGAGGGGAGCCCGAGCCTTGCCTGCCGCTTCCGCCGGACGTCCCTTCGAAGAAAGGACGGGGGCGGCCCTCCCCGCGAGCCCGCCCGCCTCAAGAGGCCTCCGCGCCCTCGGAGCCGCACCGCCTCGCCTCGCCTGCCCGGGCAGAGGCTCGCGCGTCCCGAAGGCGGCTCCGGGTCCTCTCTGCTCTTAGAGGGCGGCGTGGCCGAGGCCGCCGCCTTGCGCTGGACAGGAGCGCCTCTTCCGCCTCGGCCTTCCGCCTGAGCGCCACGCCCGCCGCCCCCGAGGGGATGCCCGAAGGCGCGCCGAGCCCACCTGCCGCTGCGCCCCCCCCATCCGCCCCTGCCGACGATGGTGACTCTTGAGGGCGCGCCCGCCGCGGCCTCGAGCCTCTCCGCCTCAGGGACCGCCGCCGCCCCCGCCTCTTCGGCCCGCACTTCGCCTGAGTGTCCTTCGCTGCCGCCGCCGCCGCCGCCGCCCCCCCCACCCCCGCCGGCCTTGAGCCTGGTCGATGCCGCGCCCTGCGAGGGGGCGGCCGAAGAGCCGTCCACGCGGCGTCCGGTCCGGCTGCGGAACTTCAACTGGGAGGCGATCCCGGCGGAGCGCATCCGTGGGCGCCCCAACCTCTGGACGGCGGCGCGACGGCCCGGCGACTGGGCGCCCGACTGGCGTCTGCTGGAGGAGCTCTTCGGGCAGCGGCCGGAGCCGGGCGGCGGCGGGCTCCGAGGCCTCCCCGCAACGGAGCAGGTGAGGGCGGGCGGAAGCGCATCGCGGGCTCTGCTGGGCAGGTCGGGCCGTCCCCTCCACCCCCACGGCACCCCGAACGAAACCGGAATGGGTCAATGCAAACAAATCTTCTAGGACATTTTCCCAATTCAGCCTCTGGTGCAGCCTCTTCAGGCAGGCCTTGGCTCTCCCACCTCGGCCCTTTAATTTCAGCCTTTCTTTAGGCAGCTGAAGAATGTCTGAGCCGGGCTCGCTTCTTAAGTCCTCAGAAGAGTTTTGCCAGGTAGAGCACCCTGAGCCATGGAAGCACACACACATCCTTCTGACTGAGTTTAGGGAAACGGGAGTCTTGTGCTTCCTGCTCTGGTGTGGAATGTTAATTGAGGATCAACTCTTTGGATAACTCATTAAGGCCTGTTCGCCCAAGAACCATCCAGGCTTCTGGGGGGGGGGGCTTTGCTTCGACAACCAGGAAGGGCTGCTGCTGCTGCTGGGGGGGGGGGTAATCCTTGGTCATCCAGTCTTGGGGAGACCTTTCCCATTGCTGGACTCCCATGATCTGATCTGCCTGGTTGTCCAAAGACTTTCATGCAACATGCTTAATGCTGTTCTCTGGGGCTGGGTACAGTGCCCTCCAGCCCTCACTGTCAGGCTGATTGAGGAACCCGCTGAGCACCGTGTGAAAAACCAGCACATAGTTTTCTTGTGAGTTGTTTGTTTCCAAGGAAGATGGAAGTAATGCCTAGTAGTTCCTTCGCTTAGAAAGTTGTGTGTTTCTGGCCAAAAAGAGCCAACAACCTCCCATCGAGTTGAAGAGCAGAACAGAGGGATCTGTCTAGAGTGGGTGCTATTCATGGCTTGTATTTATTGACCTGGGGTTTGATACCACCATTGGAGCACAAAATGAGTTCTTGACTAATCTGATCAAGGTGGAAGATTTCGCAGAGGGAGAGGGAGAGGGAGAGGGAGAGGGAGAGAGAGAGAGAGAGAGAGAGAGAGAGAGAGAGAGAGAGAGAGAGAGAGAGAGAGAGAGAGAGAGAGAGAGAGAGAGAGAGAGAGAGAGAGAGAGAGGGAGGGAGGGAGGGAGGGAGGGAGGGAGGGAGAATTATGAAGGAGGACAAAGCGAGTCCACCTGAGCTGGGTAATACATGAGGGGGGAGGGGTGGGCATCGAATGGCATCTTTCACCTGCTGCTGAGGGCTGCCTTTAACAAGGGCAGGGTGGACGCCAGTTGGCACAGAATATATGGACACCCCCGCTTTCAACCAGCTCTGGGCAGCTCCCAGTACAGAGGAGACCCTGGCAGCTCTTTTCCAGCTCCCTTGGGTGGCGGTCTCTCTGCTTCCCTGGGTGAGCGAGGGTCTGGAGGGCGCCTCTTGGGGGTTTCTAGTGTGCATCTAACAAGCCACCCGGTCATAGCTGAAGATGGCAAACCCATTAGGGGGTGAGGCTGGGTGGAAGGGATGAGCCGACGCCTGGGGCAGGGAGGTCAGGGATCCGAGGGGCAGGAGCAGAGGGCCAGCTCTCTGGGGGCTTGGCTCGGATTCGGGGGGGGGTGCCCTCTGGCTCCAGAGGCGGAAGCTGAGCAGGATCCAGGGCTCCTCTTGTCTACAGCCAATGGGAGAGATGAGGAGTCCCTGCCAGGTGGCGGCACTCAAGAGGGGCTGCCAAACTCTTTTTCAAGAGGGCAAGAACATCTGGCAGCCCCAATCCCTTCCCCTCCCCTAATCTCACTGGTGGGTCTCTCCCTCATTTTAGGCCTCCCTTTTGGATGCCAAGAAAATCCTGAACCTGGGGATCTTCCTCAAGCAGTTCAAGAGGTGAGGGGGAGGGGCGGAGGGAGGGACCCCAGGCTCCTGGTGGGACAAGCCACGAGGAAGCTCTCCCCACTCTCTAGGCCAGTTCAAGACATCGTGGCAGACATCTACCATGGCACAGGGGTGCCTTATGGGCCAGAGAAGCTGCTGGAGCTCTTCAGGATGCTTCCGGACAGGAAGGAGGTGATGGGGGGGCTCGGAGGGGGGGCAGAGGGGCTCTTGCCACCTCGCCAGTTTCACGGTTGCCATTTCTCCTGGGAAGGTGGAGAAGCTGGAGACTTTCCAGGGCGACCGGAGCCGCCTCTCAGAGGCCGAAGTCTTTGCGCTGCTCCTCATCCAAATGCCCAGGTGAGGGGCCGATCCAGCCGTGGGGGTTGCAGCTCTGAGAGTACTGCCGGACAACCCCCCCTCACGGCCCCATCTTGTTTTCCAGCTATGCCCGTCGCCTGGAGCTCCTTGTGTTGAAGCTGCAGCTGCTCCCCCAGCTCAGTGCCCTACAGTCGGCCATCCAGACCCTGACCAAGGCAGCCGTGGGTGCGTGGAGCCTGGCTCTTCTCCCCTCCCCTGCCCTTGGCCAGGAGGGGCCACCTCCGTCTGGGGGCGAGGTTGGGGCCCCTCATCTGAGCAGGGGAGAGGCCCCGGCTGGACTCTCCGCAGAGGGGCGGGGCTGGCCCTGCTGGGGCAGATGCCGCGCTCGTGCTCGTTGTGAAGCTCATTTCCTCCCTCCCCCCCTCCCCACAGAGCTGCTGGGTTGTGAAGAGCTGCATGACCTCATTCGGCTAGTGCTGCAGACGGGCAACTACATGAACGAGGTGCCTCCTTGGGGTGCTTCCTTTGCTTTTGTCAAAGCAAAAACATCCGATATTAGCAGTGTTGACATCAGCCCTGGCTGGTCCTGGCTCTTGGGGGCTCAATTGCCCCATCACCCGAGGGTGCCTGGGGCTCGGGTGGGATCCCTGCTCCTCCTACAAGAGAAGCAGCTCGCTGGTCCCCTGTGGGGGGGGATCTGGACGGCCTCCGGAGAGTGTGGCTGCCTTTGGCCAGCCATGCCAGGCCTCTTGAGGGTGGGCCGTACAGGCGCGTGACTCCCTTTGCCCCCCTCCTCCTGCTGCAGGGAGGCTATGCCGGCTCTGCCTGCGGCTTTCACGTGTCGTCCCTGCTGAGGCTGCCAGACACGAAGGGCAACCAGCCGGGCATGGACCTCCTGCATTTCGTGGCCTTGGTGAGAAGGCCTGTGGGCCTGCGGGGTGGGAGGGAGGGGGTCTTAGCCATGGAAAGAAATTGGAACACAAGGGGAAGCTCCGGAGGGGGGAGGACAAGGGTCTCCCCACTCACCCCCGGTGGAGAAAGCTCCGCTGTGGCCAAGGGCTGCCTTGAGGAGCTCCTGGAGCAGGTGGCTGCTGATCTTCAGGACTGGGGGGGGGGAAGGTCCCGCCTTGACCTGCCTTTGGTGGGGGTGGGGACTGTGGCCTGGGGGGTGGTCCTGGTCCCCTGTTCCATAGAGAAAGGGACCCTGCTCCTCTCCATGCTCCTGGGCCTGCTGCAGCAGCTCGAAAGGCAGCCTGCCAAAACCTGTCTGGAAGGTCGCCCAAAATGCAGTGATTTCCAGCAGGGCCCCAGAAACTCAGCCCTGGAGGGAGTCGGGAGCCTTGAAAGGATGCCTGGAAAGTTCCTGCAGGGAAAGTGGCCGCCTCCTGTTCTCTGGGACGGTCCCATCTTAGGCTCTTTGTAGAACTTGATGAGGTTTCCCGGCAGATCAAATGCAGGATGGGGGGGGGAAGGAATCGCTCAAATGCGCCCCCCAGCCCTATCTTTTTTAAAAGGTTCTCTGGAAAGAGGAGATCCGGTTCTGGCATTTTCATAGTGACAGGTCCTGTGGGCTAAAAACATTTCAAAATCCCTGCCCTTCGTCCGCGCTTGATGGGCTCAGATGATAGGAGGAGTATTAGAGAAAATCCACAGGGGGAGGCAGGGGGAGGGAGGGTCGGAGCATGCACTGCCCCCCTGGCCTTGTCCCAGGGGACACCTTTTGACCCCCCCCTTTGTCTCCTCTCCAGGAGGCTGAGAGGAAGGATCCCGGCCTTCTGCACTTTCCCCGGCGGCTCCAGCACGCGGCCCCTGCCTCACGGTAAGGAAGGCAATATAGGAGACTGCTGGGGGGGAGGAGGAGGGAGAGAGGCCGGATCAGTCCCATCTTGCAGGGCAGAGGAGATGGGCGAGGCCGTCCTGCCTGCCCTGTGGCCGCCTGCCTGACGCTGTGCCTGCGGCTGCTCTCCTTTGCAGGATCGATGACCAGGAGGTGGCGGCAGAATTGCGGAGCCTGGAGCAGCGTCTCTTGGGAGCTCAGGGGGATCTGGAGGGCCTGGGCTTGGAGGCCCAGATGGGGCCCTTCCTGCACTTGGCGGAAGTGGAACTGAAGGCCGTGAAAGCCGCCCAGCAGGGCCTTCAGCAGGCCATAGCCAGGCTCTCTGACTTCCTCTGCGAAGACCCCGAGGCCTTTAGCTTGCCTGAGTGCTGCGGCATCTTCCAGGCCTTTGGGGAGCGTTTCCTCATGGCCATCGAGGTAGGTTGGGCTCTGGTGTGGCTGTCTCCCCACTGCCAAGGAAGCATGGCTCATGGAGGCCTCCTGGAAGGCTGGGGGGGGGAGAGGGAGAAACGTTATCTCCAAGGAGTCAGCCGCTCACCTCTTCCCTGGGGTCCCCCTCCCACAGGAGAACCGGGCTAGAGAGGCCACCATGCACCGGGAGCAGCGGCGGCGGCAGCAGGAGCAGGCGAAGCACAAGCGGCGCTCCATCGCCACCTGCTCTTTCCAAGAGCCGGGCCTGCAGGATGTGGAGCTGGACCTGCTTGCCCTGTGGACTCCTGCCTCTGGGCGCCGCAGTCGCCCCCCACGGGGTCTCCGCTCCTCTGAAGGCAGCCACTGCGGGAGAGAGAGGCCCCTGCATGTCAACCGTCGCCACACGCTCACCGTGCTGTCTCCCTGCTCTGAGACCCTCAAGGCTACCCCTGAGGCCTCTCCCCCAGCCTCTCCCCCGTCCCCCCCCAGCCGTGGCAAGAAGGCCGGGTTCTTTGGCCAGGGCCTCAAGGCCTTGTTCAGCTCCCCGCCAGCCATGCCTGCCTCCCCCACTTCCACCCAGGGCCCCCTCTCCCCCAGCAGCTTCCGCCTGCCTCCCCTCTTACAGGGGAAGGGGCCCGAGAGCTGCTCGTCCCCCACCTCCAAGGAGGTCTGTGGCCTGGTGGGGTTTCTGCGTCGCCTGAGTGTAGGGGAGAAGCCCCGCAGCCCCTCCTAGTCCGAGGCTGGGTCTCTGGTCTAGCAAAGGGAGCTGTCACTACTTCCCTATGCTCCCCCAGCCCCCTCAGTGTGTGGGGGTCCAGTCCAGGGCTGTTTTAACCTCCTGTTTCCTTTCCCTGCCTTGACTAGTGTTAAGTGACCACTTTGTTTACACTCAATAAACCTTTTTCAACTTCCCTTGCCTTGTCTGACCTGAGCCACGCTCACCTGTCCTGGAATCCCGAATGCCTGACAAAAACTCATCTCGCCAGGCCGGAGGGGTCCTCTGACCCAGGGCTGCACTGGGGCGGTGAGGGTAACTCCTTGGGGCTCAGAGATATGTCAGAAATTCATGAATTAAAGTAGTAAATACTTTTTGAAATGCCTATCCGAAGCAGCTCCTGATCACTGGAGGCCTGGAAGCCTTGGAGGATGCCCTTTGGGGCCTTGCAGCCCCTTCAAAGAGGGAGGAAGCCCCTCCCGTTCTCCTCTGCTTTGGGGGGCTCCAGAGGCCGGATGACAGCAGGACCCTCTGGCGTGGCTTCCAGGGAGCCAGAGGACTGGTGTGTGACCACAAATGAAATGTCACCTGTGACAGGCGTGTCATAGGTTGGCTTCATCGCTCCAGGTTCATCCTTCCTGCTCTGCCTAGAGCTCATCCCCCCCAGGGTCTTGGGAATCCTGCTTCCAAGCCAAGGCCAGCAGGAGCCACCCCAGCAACCTCGGCAGGGTCTCAACACCCCAAGTGCCCCCCTAAAGTAGCAGAAAGTCCTTCGCCTTCAGGAAGGGCGCTGGGGAGCCTGAGCAGCTCCCACCTCTGGGGGGAACGGCGCCGGAGACTTCCTCGAGCAGGCAAGGGAGCGGCAGGCGCGCTCTGACCCCACGGAAGCGCATCTCCCGGCCGCCGAGGCGAGGGCGGGCGCCCCACCGCCAGCAGAGGACAGGAAGCGCAGCGCGGGGCAGGCAGGGCGTCCTCCCGTCGGTGGGAGGGAGGGCTCGCCCGCGAGGGAGCCGGCGGCGGGGCCGGCCTTGGCAGGGCGGCGTCTTCCGGGCTGGCATCCCGAGGCCTAGAAGGAGGGAAGCGGGAGGCGGCGCCGGCACTGCTCGCTACCTGTGGCCGCGGCGGAAGCCTCTGCAGGTGAGTCGGCCTGGAGCGCGGCCATCGGCTCTGCTCGCGAAGCCGGGGTATTCCGCCCGACTGCTCAGGAGCCGCGGGGGAGGGCGGCCGCCGGGCTCCTCGGGCGCAGCCGGGCAGGTGGAAACACTCGGCCGTCCGCGCGCCCCCACGGACGGGCGGCCTCGCCGGAGCCCCCGGAGCAGCAGGACCGGGCGTCGAGGCGTCGGCCCTCGGGGCACGTGCGCGGGTGGAGGCGGCGCAGCCCGCCGGACCAGCGGCACCAGTCAGGCCACATTCCCGCCCGAGGCCGGGCGCCTGCAGGAGGCGAGCCTCCGTGGGGCGCGCCCGGTTCTCTCGTCCCCGGCGGCCCGAAAGCGGCCCCCGGGCCGGCGTGGCAGCTTCCGAAAGACCGGGACTTCCGAACTTCTGTCCCCGCCACCGCCCAGCTCTGCGCCTCCTGCGAAATTGGATGTCCGGCGGCCGGATTCGGAAGGTGGCTTCTTCGGAAAGCGGCTGTTGGCCGCTCTTTGGGTGGCAGTCCCGCTGCCCCTGACGGGCACCCGGCAGTCGCAAAGGGGCGGGTGGGCGAGGAGGTTGCGCGAGGCCGGCGCTGAGCCTCGCCCCAGCTGAGCCTTCGCGTGGCCCCCTGATTGAGGCGATTGCTTCGGGGCCTCCGAGTGGTTTCTTCGCGCCTCTGCAAGGCGATCTGTTCCTAACCGCGTTCTTCAGGTCTTCCCTGGGGCCCGTGGCTGCTGTAAGAAAGTGCGACCCCCGCTTTTGCTGCTGGCCTTCCTCCTCCTCCTCCTCCTCCTCTCCCAGCATCCGTGCCTTCCCCAGAGAGCTGCTGGGTCTCCGTGAGGTCCTTGTGGTGCCTGGCCTTGGGCGCCTGGAGGGTCCCCTGCCCCTCAGGTTGACTTGTCCAGTGGCCCATTGGTGTATTTGTCTGGTGATCCAGGGTATTCTCGGGAATCTCTTCCAGGGACAAAGTTCAAAAAGGTCAATCCTCTTCCTAATTTCCTTCTCCTGACTCCAACTTTTGCTTCCATCGAGGGTCACGGGGAGGATCATGGCTTGCAGGATTCTGGCCTGTGCAGACCCAGGGCCCTCATGACATCTGGGCCTCTTCTCCAAGCCTTCATGGCTGCTCCACCAAGCGCCGGTTAGCACTGACCATTTTGACGGCTTCTTCCTTTCCTGTTGAAGGTTGATCCTCCAAGGCAGAAGCTCTTCTTGCTGCTGTTGGGCTGAGCAGGCACTCCCCCCCACACACACCTTCCCTTCCTGTTTTGGGCACCAGCCTCCCCGGCTTGCGACAAGGGGGAGACTCTCCCTACAGTATTTGGGCAGACAGGAGGTTGGCTATAACGGTAATTCGTAAAATGCAACCGCCAGAGCTGGAGAAGAAGGGAAGGAGTTTGATGATCTAGGTGTTTTTCATCTTGCTTTCTTGGGGGGATGTTTATTTATTATTTATTTATGGCTTCTGGCCAAGCCACCATCGTAGCTCCTTGCAGTTTCTGGGACAGGAGCACAGAAATAATGGCTTGTTCTCGTCTTTCCTTGTTTTCTCACCTCCCTAGCTTGGCTGTTATCTACAAGCAGGTAGAATCAAGATCTGATACACTTCCCAACTCATTCAAAGGGTTGGACTTCAACCCAGAGCCGCTTGACAGAGGGATGTCCCAGCAGCTTTTAATTTGCTTTTTCATTGGAGAAACTTCCTGCTCCCTCTGCTGAAAGGGCTCTGTGTGTGTGTGTGTGTGTGTGTGTGTGTGTGTGTGAAGGGAGGCTGGCTAGAGACCTGAGGCCAACCTCTTCCAGTACCTGCCCAGCCCCCTGTGCTTGCCCCCTGATCCTGGGCAGCTAAGAATTGTGGTGTGGGGGTGGCTCAGGCCCAGGAGCTCATCTTTCGGAGGGAGGGGGAGGAGGGTGGGCTTTGGGTGCAGGAGAAACAGGCTACTTTGCGGTCCAGGAAGGATCTGCCCGCCTGGTGCAGGCGGTTTCGGTCGTGGCTGGGGGGGGGCTAGGGGTGTGTTCAGGGCATCACAGCATCTTCTGCCATGCACAGCCAGACTGACTAAAATGGTGATTCAAGGTATCATAACTTAGTTCTGGAATAAAGAATAACGATGAGTAAATCTCTCATCCGCAGAGAAGGGTAAAGAACCTAGCTGGACATGACAAACCTGGGGGTGGATGTGGGGCCGGTTCCTGTTTTCAGAGTGGCAGCGCCCCCTAGTGGCCATGGGACTCTTAAAAAACCCTCTGAATTTTATTTATTTAATTAGGTATTTATTTATTTCTATCCTGCTTTTATATTTGCATAAAAAACTCAAGGCAGTGAACATACTACCTAAGACTCCTTGCAAAACCAGTCGCCCTCTGAGGTGCATTGGGCCGGCTAGCCCAAGACCACCTGGCCGGCTTTCCTGCCATGCCCTTCCAGGGGAGAAGCAGGGCAGGGGAAATTCTGCATGTCTGCAGTGGGAGTCTGCCTGCACACGCAACACCTGTGGCAAACAGGTGAAGCGTCATTGCACCATCAGGGCCGCCGTCTTGACTTTTCTGAGTGTTCCCTGCAGACACCCTTCTTCCCAGGGCCAGGCGCCTCTCAGCCTGCCTGCCTGCCTGCCTGCCTCCCTGATGGCACTCCAGGAGGACCGTCCCGGAGACCCTTTGGGGAGAAGGGCCTTCAATGGTTTGGGCTTACTATTACTACTACTACTACTACTACTACTACTACTACTACTACTACTACTACTACTACTACTATTAAAGTTGGAAGGGACTTGGAGATCATCTAGTCCAACCCCCTTCTCAGGCAGGAAAACCCATGACCATTCCAGACAAATGGCTGTCCAGTCTTTTCTTAAAAACTTCCATTGTTGGAGCCTTCACCGCTTCTAGAGGCAGATGGTTCCACTGGTTAATTGTTCTGTCAGGAAGTATATCCTTAGTTCTAGGTTGCTTCTCTCCTTGATGAGTTTCCATCCGTTTCATACGGTGTCTTTGCCAGATTCTGATGCCTTCGGTTGCTAGCCGCCAGAGTGATTCAGAGACTCCAAACACTTTGCCTGACCCTGAAGGGGGAGAGGAGCAGCTGCTATGCTGCCTTCCCCTCCTGCCCATTTCCCAGCTTGGCCTCTCAGGGCTGCCGGGGGGGGGGCTGTGCCAGGGATCGGGGTACAGTTGTGATCGTACTCACCTGGGCTTTAAGTTCCTGCCCCACAAGAAGCGGCCCTATTTGCAGCAGCAGCTGCAAAATTGTACATTCTCTGACAGCCTGGAAGCTCTTCCCCAGCCAGAAGGGCAAAGTCTGGATCTTTTTGTGCACCCCACATTGAGGGCAGCCCGACGGTTGTGAAACCCCATTTTATGTGGATGACTTTGGCACTGGCGAAAGAGCTGCTGTGCCCTGCGGGATGGATTCACGGTGGGAGCAGAGGGGCCCGGTCTGGTCTCTGTTTCAAGGCCCACCTTCAAGGTGTTTGCGGAAGAATTTCTAAGCGACCATTTCAGACCACAGAGCAGAGCGCAATTCCAGGCTGTGCTGGTAAGTGGTTAATTTCAGTATCAAAGGCAGAGGAGGAGGAGGAGGCTAAAACAAGCTTCCCGAAGACTTGGGCCACTTAGTGTGTGCATGGAGTAAGGGTAGCAAGTGACGGGAAGGTTTAAGACAGTCATACTTTTTTTTAACCTAGTGTACTTGGTGTAAATGAATCCCATACTGTATTATATTTACCGGTATCTATACAAGGCCTGAAATATCTTGGTGGAATTTTGTATGTTTTGCAATTAGATTTTACACAGAATGTGATTAGTAGATATTTCCCTCAGCAAAACCTAAGGCACCGAACCTATCCTTGATTCTTCCCCCCATTAAATGACACACTTTCTTTGCGGAGGTCCGCTGGCTGGGGAATTCTGCAAGTCCACAAGTCTTAAAGTTGCCCTAAAGGTTAGGAAAGTAAAATCAGCCATGAAAAACTCCCAGAGTTGTCTATGGTGGTCCGTTCAGCTTCATAGAGGAATTTAATGGCACTTCTCCATATCTGGACAGGCTTCTTCCTACAGACTTTCTCCCACATCTAGGATGACATTGAAAGCAAGTTCCATGTTAGTGACTACTTTATGCAGTGGTCATTTGATGGATGAGATTCCCAGCTCAGGGATCGCCAAGCGGAGGGATGCGTGAAATTCCAATGGGGGGGAGAGAAAAAAAGGGGGTAGAGGGGGGCTGGGCTGAGGCTCTGTCTTCTATGGGCAATCCCCTCCCATTTGCCACTCCTGACCAGGAAAACTTTGAGGTACAGCAACTGAGCCCACAAATCCACTTCCTCCTGGGCAGCTTTATTCCAACCAGCACAAATGACCCAAATGCTTCAATACCCACACAAAAACGATCGTTGTGGTGCTTGTAGTCAGAGTAACATTTCCAAGAATTGAAGAACTTAAGCATTAGCAAGTTTTGACTAAGCACGGTGCTCTCTTTGCTAACTGCTTTTGTCAGGCAGTTCGTTTGAGTCGCCTCTCATCAGGTTGACCACTGATGGCCTTGCGGGTGGTGGAGGGCTGAGGTGGGATGCCTGTGGGATCTCCACAAAGTGTGCCATTTAATGGGGGGGGGAGAATCCAGGATAGGTCTGGTGCACAGCCTTCAAGAGTCCCTGATACCTGGGGCCCTTTGCCTTCTGCCCAGATGTTGAGTACTGCAGTGAGATATTAAGGGGGGGGTTATCTGCCCCTTATTTCATCCCTCAGCTTTGTCCCACTGAGCAAACAAACCCAAACAGGAAATGGAGACTGGCGTCTGCTGTTCCTATCCTGTAAGAATTGGATTGCCATTGGTTCTTGAATGGAAAAATGACGGGCACCCAGGCGATCAATCCGTGATTGTGCAAATCCTCCTAAGCAGCATATCTCTCCCCATCGCAAATGGCCAAAACAGGTGGAAAACATCAGCCATTTAATACCAGCAGATCATGAAGAGCCGGGGCCCGCGGAGGTCTTGGCCTGCGGAGGTTGGATGTCCTGGCTCTGTCACTGCCCCTCCCCGTGGGACTCTGTGGGGCAATACGGGAAGTGCAATTGCAACACAATGCCCAGGCCTGCAGATGATCTGGGTGGCCCAGCTAGAGAATCGCAATAGCCACATCGTGGTCCATGGAGAGAGAGGTGCCCACCTAGAAAGCCTACCTTGAAAAAATATAGACAACAACCAACAACAAGATCTTATACACAGCCTGTGTGTGTGGGGGGGGAACCCAGGGCCACAGGAACCGATGGCAGGTGGGGCACAGCCCTGCGCTTCTTGGCAAATGAAAAAGCATTATGACCCACACTTTTCCTGGAGTTTTTTGCGTCCCTCTTCATTTTAAGGTAGGGGTGTCAAACTTGCAACGTCACGTGACATGTCGCAACTCTTTTTCCATTGCCAGCCGTGGGGTGGGGACGGTTTTGGCATGATGCATCCGGCTCCTGAGCCGGCAGTTTGACATCCCTGTGTTAAGGGAACGAATGTTTCACTAGTGGCCGAGGGGCAGCCGGGTGTCTGTTGGGCGCTGCCAGATCTCCCGCAACTGCCACCTGCCCAGCCTGACTCCAGAGCAGGGCTGCTCTGTGGAGAAGCTGGAGGTGCCCCAGGGCCAGAGGCAGCCAGAGACTTCAGCCCATAGGACTCTCGGCGTAGCTTTGTCAGCAGCTTTGGAATCGTCCAGCCTCGTGCGTTACACAAATGGCGGCTTCTTTACAGGGCAACCAAGGAGACTGAAGCAAAGCATAAACTGGGGCGAGAGCGAAATCCCCCCCCCCAAGATTCCAAAACTACCAGAAAAACGACCAACCCCGTGAGAAGAATCTGGGGAAATAGACGGGGGCTGTCCTGGGGCCAGTGCTCTGGGGCCAGCGAGGGCAACAAGGTCAGCAGCCAGAACAGAGGATATTTCAGGCAGAAAAGAAAAAGAAATCCCCACGCAGCCTATTGAGAACACTGAATATCCAGCACATTATTTCCCACTGGGATAGCAAGAACCCTGGGAGAAAAGAATTAAACCAGAGTTATGGAGGGAGGGGTGGTGGTAAACCAGGCCGAGGAATTAGCTCAGCATTTAGTGAAAGGCCAGAAGTGGGGAGGCCCTCGTGAGGGCCCTGGCAGGAGAGTGGCTGGCCTTGGAGCGGCTTCTCTGGAAAAGTGCTTCTCTGAAAAAGGGTTTCAGCAGCCGGGAAAATTCATGGGCACCGAGCAAAACCCTCGGGAGGGGGGGGGCAGAAGTGGGTGCTCCGTGGAGGGGGTGACCTAGATCCAGACCCTGGGGTCGATCCATCAGGAGGGCTGCTGCAGCGACACACACAGGCAGCACCACCAGGAAATCCACTTCTTACTCAGGCTGGGACTCTCCAACGGAAGCCTTACCCTCTTTGCACATCCCTGTTTCCTGTGGCACCCACCTTCCGGTATTGGCCACTTCTGCTCAGAGGACGGACCTCATTTCCAGCTCTGGGGGCACTTACGGTGCTTCCTTCCCTCCCCCCCCCCCGTTTTTTCCTCCTGCAGATTCCAGGATTGTAATCTCAGTGGCAGAGGCCAAGCAGCATTCTGGGGCTTTGGGGTGATGCAGGGTTGGGGTAACGGTAGAGTGATTGTCTGCTGTGGAGCCCCCATCCCTGAGCTGCCCCTCAGATAGCTCACAGACCACGTTATGGTAGTTAAGGGGGGAGGAATATGGCAGGAGCCGAGGGGCCGGCCATTCATGGAAATGCGGCACTGATGCTTTATGTTGGTTTTGTGCACCAGCTCCAGGGTGTCATCTCCTCTATGCGGACAGAGACCTGCTGGCTTGTTAGAGTGACAGGTGTGTGTGTGTGTGTGTGTGTGTGTGTGTGTGTCCTGTCACTGTTCTTTGAGTGAGGGGGGTGTTTCTTTACCTTTTACTCCACCTGCTCCTCAGGAATCCATCGCTGGATAATCTTTGTCTGGTATCTAACCTTCTGTTTTCGGGGAAGGGGGTTGAGAACGGCTGCGTAACAGCTTCAGAGGACCTCGGCAGGTGGAGCGGATTACCTGGATCCCTTTCAGTCAAGATTCAGAGTATGGGGTGGAAGCAGCATTGGTGGTGATTTGGGTGATCTCTGCTGCAGTCTTGACGGGATCCATCTTGACTTCTTTGGGGCTTTCTGTGCCACCAATCCCAGTATCCGTCTGAATGGGGGATCGGAGGGGTGTGTGGCCCTGTGTTGTGCTGGCTCGCCTCCTTTCTCCGGGGTCAGTTTCAGCTGGGGGGGGAGATCCCACCCTCGGCCACTGCTGGGTCAGTTGCGTTTCTCCTCTCTCTTTTCAGCACCCACAGGAGACCTCTGGGTGAGCTCCTCTGTCATCATGGGGTGAAGCAACCCCCATATGCAAAGGATGCCCCACTGCCCATCGCTGTCCCGGGTGAATTAGGCAATGCTCGGGCATCTTATTTTGGTATCTGGAGGTCCCAAGGGGGAGTGGGTTGGTTGGGGAACAGCGGGCTTCGGCTGAACCCTGGCGAGGCGGGATGGCTCTGGATTTTGGGACCCCCTGGTTCTGGGATGCCTTTGTTGATGCTCTTGATGCCTTTCAGACATCCATCCCCATGGATGTGGGGGAAGCGCTTGATCCCGAGGAGGATGCGATCTTGGTAATGCATGGTAAGTGGAAAGGATGGTCCCTGGTACAATGTGCTTCCAACTGCAGGGGCTCTCCAAAGGGCATCCATCATTGCCCTGGGGTGGGGGGAAGGGGGTGTCACCAGAAGGAGAAGCAGCCCTGACACCCCCAGCCTGGCTGACTTGTACAGTGGAGCGTTTGTTCAGCCGGGATCCTTCTGGTGAATGGCCAGGCCAGGCCGCAGGGCCAGCTGGTTCCGCCGCTCTTGCTGGCTTCCTTCACCCTGAAGGAGCTGAGAGGGCAGTCAGGGATGCAGAGCCAGCACTAGCAGTCCCCCCCCCGTGGCAACCGGAGCGAGGACCCACGGGGCTTAGGCCCTGGAGGGGGGTGGGGAGACATTCAGGGAGCGGGAAAGTGCCTGTCCCTTACGATTCCCGCTTTGGGTTGCCAGGCCAGTGTGGTGCCCGTCTGCCTGGGAGGCTGAAGGGAAGGGTTCTGCAAAGAATGCCAGTGGCGGCGGGGGGGGAGGGGTGGACTTCGAGGAGGGCATGGCCAGGGGCTCCAAGGAAGGAGGAGGAGGGCACGTTGAGCCACCAGGGGTATATATTTGTGACTAGGGAGGGCGCTCTAGCCCACCCAACCTGCCTGCCGTGGATGCTCCCAGTGGGTCGGGGCCCAGAGCCCCACCAGACGGAGGAGGGCGGGAGAGAAAGGCCTCCCTCGCAGGAGCCCCCTCCGCCCTCAGAAGAGCCGCTGCTCCTGCCACGCCCCCGCCTGCTCTGGTACCCTCTGCCCAGATGCAGTTCCCATGGCAACCACCATCCCTCGGCTCCCGCTGTAGCCGGCGGGCCGCGAAGGGCCTTTTTCCCGCGGGCTGAGCCGCCTCCGACGCGGGAGCGGGTCCACCCCTCGCCGCGCCACCCGCTTCCGCCCGCTCGGGCACTGCGGAGAAGCCGCAGCTGCTGCAGCTCCGTAGCGGGCTCGGCGGGCGCGACCATTCCGCGGCGGGGGAGCGAGGCGGGGCAGCGCCACCGTCCCGCCTCCTCGGCGGCCGAGCGACCCTCGGGCTTGGCGAAAGGGACGGGCGAGGGCGAGCGCCGGGCGCCGGGCTCACTGCGGAGGGCGCTGGGCGCGATTCCGCCTCTCGCCCCCTCCGCCGCCGCCAGCAGTGGTACGCTCCGGCCCATCAGCAGAGGGGATGCGGTGAGAAGCCCAGCCCGCTCGCGGCACCGCGGCCACAGAGGGAGATGCGGGCTCCGGACGCCGCCCGCGCTGACGCCTCCTAGCCGGGCAGCCCTCGCGGGGAGCAGAAGCCGCGGCGGGTGAGCGCGTAGTCCGGCCGCTTCCCGGGCTGGGAGGCGGGAGCGCAGGCACCGTCCCCGCCCAGCCGAGCGGGCGAGCGGAGGGGCCATTAGGCCGGCCGCAGAAGGGCGTGGCGGGCGCCCCTGCCTCGGAGAGCGTCCCCGGGCCGGCCCCGGCCGCCTTCCCGCCGCTGCGTTGCTTCCCTCCAGGGAAGGGGAGGAGTCGCCCGCAGCTGCAGCCTCCCCGCCGGCCCTCCGCGCCGAAAGGCCGGAAGCCCCCGGGCGCGGCCGGTGAGAGGCGGCCGGCCTTCTTTCCTTCGGGGTCGGGGTGGGCGGGCGGGGCGGCGTGACTCGGAGGAGCCGGGGGCGGCGGCGGCGGGGGGCTCGGCGGCGGCGGGGGGCGGCAGCTGGGCCGGGAGCAGAGCCGAGTGGCGCGGCGCATGCTCGGGGGCGGGAATGCGGCTCCGCGCTCTGCCGCCTCTTGCGAGAGGAAGCCGGGCGGAGGCGCGGCCGTCCTTCCCCTCCGGCGGGGCTGAGGGCCGCTTGTCTCTTCCCGGGCAGAGCAGCAGCCAAAAGCGCCGCGCAGCCTCCAGCCGGCCCTCGCCATGGCGAAGCGCGAGTCCAGCTCCAGCCCGGTGGTGCGGCAGATCGACAAACAGTTCCTGGTGTGCAGCATCTGCCTGGACCGCTATCACAACCCCAAGGTGTTGCCGTGTCTTCACACCTTCTGCGAGAGGTGAGAGCCGCGGCCCTGCCGTTTGCCACCGGCGCGGGGGGGGGGAGGAGGGGGGCACGGCCTGCTTTCCCCTCCCGGCTCCGAGTGGTTGTTGGCGTCCGGCCAAGTGGCTCGCTGAGCGGATCAGGAATGGCGACAGGGCGCTGCGTGGGCGGAGGGGGAGGAGAAGCTCTGCTTCTCAACCCCCCCTGCAGATTCCCCCCCAGATTTGCAGGAGCCCCGAAGCCTGCAGTCTGCTGGAGCGGATGCGGTGGGTCAGGACTGGGCGATTGGTAGCAAGAGCTGGACGCTGGTTGTGCTGCAGTCTCTGTGGTTTCCTTTGAGGCTTTGATCACGTGTGACAATCTAAGGAGGGAGGTCGTGGGACGGGTGGGAGTAGAACCCACCCAAAGACCGTCTTTGCTAATGGCGATCCCATGTTGGAGATGCTCAGGCTCCTTACAGGCGTCTGTGAAAAAAGGGTCAGCAATAGGAGAAAGCAGAACGTTCCCCCTGCCAGGGATCCCAGCAAGGGACGGCCGAACCTGTTCCAGCTGGAGCAGATCAGTGGAAACACAGCCTTTGTCTTTTGATGACATAAGGAGGCTGGTGTGCAGACCCTTCACCCTGCAAGGTGGTCCAGCCCAGAATACGGCCAGGAGTCCTGGCTCTGCCTTTCTTGTAAGGGGACATTAACAGGTTCTTGCTGGATGGAAAGCACTCCTCCCCTTCTTCCTTTCACTCTCCCAAAGACTGGGGGGAGGGGGGTCCCATGCCATCCCCTCCTCTGTGGGCTTTTGCCCCCTGGTTGCCCCATCTGCGGCTCTGCCTCCTGTCTGCCAAGGTCATTTGCGCTTCCAGGGCACAGGCAGATTGCCAGGCTCCCAAACCCCAGGAAGGTCCCCAAAGGTCCTTGGTGAAGCAAATGCTGCTCCTGGAAGTGAAGCCTCCTGAGGGACTCCGGCCAGGCTCTTTGACCATTGCTGACCTTTGGGCAGCCCACGGTCTCCCGCTGTCCAGGAGACCCTCGGACACTTTAAACTTTGCTCAAAAGCAAAGAGGTGACTGGCCCTTTGGCCTCCCATACGTTGGACTGTGCTGGTAATGTTGTCTCTGACACCCCCCCCCCAAGACCACTTCTGGATTTGTCTGGGGCTGTATTTGCCAGCAGCTGCGCTGGTCCCTGCAGTTTCCCTAGGCCAAAGTGGGCCCCTTTGCTTCTGCGTGGGACAAGCTCCCCATAGGGCTCTGGGTCCTTGCCAGAGGACGGCTCCTACTTAGACGGGCGCCTCGGTGGTGGGCCAGGCTCAGCCCTCCGCGAAGCTGCTTCCAAATCTGTGACCCGGCCTTTGGGCCTTGCCACTCGGTCTGGGGAAGGGGCTCGGGTTGCTCCCCTGCTGCTCTGCCTGCCTTGGCCATCAGGGCAACGGGGTTGTCCTCGCCATGCCAAGCCTGCCGCCCTGTTGGCATCAGGCTGGCTGCCAGCGTTGGCTTTGGAGGCAGGTCCTGCAAAGCAGAGGGGAGGGTGGCCGAGGCGTTTGGGAAGATGCTTGTGTGTGACTTTTGGCTTCTCAGTTGTGAAACCGCTGCCAGTCCGGTAGATTGTCTGGGTATAAATGAATAGGGAATATTTGCTGCGTCTCCTGAGCGGAATATTACAGCCATAGAGTTGTGGGACTCAAGAGGCCATCTAGCTCTTCCCGCCTTGGTGCAGAAGGGGAAGTGCAGAGGCAAAGATGAGCTTGCAGCTCAGGCCAGGGACCTTGGTGGGCCCTCCAGCCCATGGAGGGTTTTAAATACTTCTTCATCAAATCATCATTATTTTTATAAATAGTTCAAGCTGGCAATCGTATCTAATAGTGTCTGTGGAGATTTTTCAGTCATCCAGGTCAGGGTTGTCTCAAAGGTGCTTCCTCAAAAGACAACCAGTACGTTTCTTCCTACTAGTGCTTCCTTCTCCTATTTTCCCCACAACCACAGCAACCCTGCGAGGTTGCCGGCCTGAGACCAGCTGTCTTGCTCCCTGGTGCTACCACAGTCACCCAGCTGCTTTTTCATGCCTAAGGCAGGACTACAACTCTCTATCTCTTGGTTCCAGCCTGGAGCCTTAGCCTGGCCACCCCCTCCTCTGAGGAGGGGAACATGCTTCCCTTGGCCCTGACGGAGCGTTTCAGCTGCAGCCGCTCCCTGTCCTGGACTCTTGAGGGGGGCCATGTTTCTCTTTCCATCCTGCCCTGCCCTTGAGAGAGAAGCTGGCCCTCCGGCTTTCCACGTGGGGAGCCAAGGCCTGGAGCAGCTGGGCCGGTGGCTCTCTTCCAGCGCTGCATGGAGAGCTGAAACTTGAGCAGTTTCAGGCTGGCAAAAGATTTGGTGCGCCGATCCTCTGCCGGGGGTGGAGTGACCCTGTGGACAGACTGCCTTCCTCTGCACTGGAGCTGCAACCTTGTTGGGGTGGCTACCAGGAAGAGGAGCCCATGGGAGGGGTGGGCTGGAGTGTTGAGGCAGTAGCAGGGCAGGGCAGTTCATCTGAAACCTCTGGTGCCCACAGCTGGTTGGGACAGCAGGCAGGCTGAAACAGCAGGCACCCCGACCATGGCATGGGGTGTGGGGGGAGGACTGGTGCAGGACAGGCGGCTAGCTCCTCGGGACACCCAGCACCGCCCCCCTCCCACTTGGTCCTTCGGAGGGCTGGCTGTGGCTGAGGGCCCTGCCTGCCTGGCTCTGCCCTCTGCCAAGGGCCATAGCCCTGCCTGACTTGCCTCTCACCCCCTTGGCCAGGTGTCTCCAGAACTACATCCCACCCCAGAGCCTGACTCTCTCCTGCCCCGTCTGCCGCCAGACCTCCATCCTCCCCGAGAAGGGGGTGGCTGCCCTGCAGAACAACTTCTTCATCACGAACCTCATGGAAGTGCTCCAGCGCCAGCCCGACAGTGCCGGCCATGAGGATGCCATCGCCATGCTGGACTCTGTCAGTGCAGTGCCGGGCAAGCCACTCTCCTGCCCCAATCACGAGGGGAAGGTACGTGTGGGGCTCGCGCTTGTGGGGCAGATCAGTGGGAGGGACTTTGGCCAGCCTTCTTTTTGCCCCTCTGCCCAGAAGCTTTCCCTTGCCAGCGGGAGGGTGGGCTGCCCACATCTCCACTTTCTTTTTCAAAACCAGAGGGGCTTTCTGAGGGCAGGAGCCAAGGGTCTGTCTTCAAGGCAGCCATGCTAGCTGGGGATTGGGTCTCAAGGGCCGAGGGCTTAGCAGCTTCCCATCTGCCGCCAGACCATGGAGTACTACTGCGAGGCCTGTGAGACGGCCATGTGCCATGAGTGCACAGTGGGGGAGCACCGGGAACATGTGACGGTACCTCTGCGGGATGTGGTGGAGCAGCACAAGGCCTCGCTGCGCCAGCAGCTGGACGCCATCAAGAGCCGGTATTGCACGGGTGGGCTGCAGGTCCATCTGGTGGGCTGGGGGCTGTTACTCTGCTGCACAACCCAGATTCCTGAGGGTCCTCCTTGTCTCCCAGCCTGCCACAGCTGGCCGCAGCCGTGGAACTCGTGTCTGGGATCAGTCAGCAGCTGGTGGAGCGCAAGAATGATGCTGTGGCTGAGATTGGGAGCACTTTTACTGAGCTGGAGAAGGCCCTGGGGCAGCGTAAGGGGCTGCTGGTCCGAGACCTGGAGGCCCTCTGTGGGGCCAAACAAAAGGTAAACCCAGAGAATTTAGGGGGTCTCCTCTCGGGCCCTGGCAGCCCCCCTTTCTTCCTCCCCCAGCTTGAGAAGACAGTAGCTGAGAGGCTCTCGGTGGCTTGGCTCCAAAGGCAGAGCCTTCCAGGCCAGGTAGGGGCAGGAGGGAGCTCTTGCCCTTGCCAGTCCTGCTCTGCTCCTTGGCAGCTAAAGGGTGGCTGTCTCCCCTCACCCCCATCCAGCTCCTGGGGCGTCTCGCTGGGCAGGACTGAGCCCCTTCTTCCCTTGCTCAGGTTCTGCAGGCCCAGCTGGAAGTCCTGCGCCAGGGCCAGGAGAACATCCTCAGCAGCTGCAGCTTTACCGAGCAGGCACTGGACCACGGCTCGGAGACGGAGGTGCTGCTGGTGAAGAAACAAATGAGCGAGCGACTGAACGAGCTGGCCAGTCGGGAATTCCCCGAGCAGCCTCATGAGAATGCCCAGGTGGACTATGTGGTGGAGACGGAGGGCGTGCGCAAGTCCATTCTGAATCTGGGCGTGCTGCTCACTACCAGTGCCATTGCCCACAAGACGGTGGCAACAGGTGAAGGCCTCCGCCATGCCGTGGTGGGCCAGGCTGCCTCGCTGACCATCACCACCAAGGACAAGGATGGGGAGCTGGTGCGCAATGGCAGTGCCTGCCTGCAGGCCAAAGTGGTGGCGCCTGACAACTGCACCTTGGAGCACGAGGTGCAGGACAACAAGAACGGCACTTATGAACTGCTGTACACGCCGCGCCAGGAGGGTGACCATGTCCTCTCCATATGCCTCTATGGGCAACCCATCCGCAGCAGTCCCTTCCGGGTCAAGGCTGTCAAGGCCTCTGACGTGCCCCCGTCCCCAGATGATGTCAAGCGCCGTGTGAAGTCCCCCAGCAGTGGCCACATCCGCCAGAAGGCTGTTCGCCGCCCCTCCAGCATGTACAGCAGTGGCAAGAAGAAGGAGAACCCCATTGAGGACGAACTGATCTTCCGCGTCGGTTGGTGCCTGGGCGGGATGGAGGCAAGGGGAGCCACTGTGGCTCCTGGCTGGGTTGGTGGCACCCACCTGGCCTCATTCAGTGCCCCTCTCTTGGCAGGAAGCCGGGGTCGGGAAAAAGGCGAATTCACCAACCTGCAAGGCATCTCCACATCCAGCAGTGGGCGCATTGTGGTGGCAGACAGCAACAACCAGTGTGTGCAGGTAGGAGCAGCTCCACCACAGGCCCCAGGGTGGCTGCCTGGGACCCCTTCACAGGTGCTCTCTCCCCTCCCCCTGCCCACCAGGTCTTCTCCAATGAGGGCCAGTTTAGGCTGCGCTTTGGCGTACGGGGACGCTCTCCAGGACAGTTGCAGCGTCCCACTGGGGTTACGGTGGACCTTAATGGTGACATCATCATCGCAGACTATGACAATCGCTGGGTCAGCATCTTCTCCCCCGAGGGCAAATTCAAGGTGAGCATCTGGGGAGGCAGATGTGATTTGCAGGTTGGGGTCTCTGCTGGTTTCGGTGGTCCCCATCATGTCAGGGACTGGAAGCTTGCCATCTGCCTTTGCCCAGTAGTGAGCTGGTCCTGGTTGACCCTCTTCATGTGTTAGATTCCCCTTCTTAGTTCTTGGAAGAGGGAGTGGGTGATGGGACTTGTGCTGCAATCCATGTTGGTTAGGGAGTGTTGGTCCGCTGAATGGCTGCAGTGGGGACTGGGGAAGGCTGTGCAGCCCTTCTGCCTGATCTTTCCTCTAAAGCAGGCATGTGAAACTCGCAACATCACGTGGCATTGTGCGACGTATCGGAGCTTTTTCTCCTTTGCCGGCAATGGGGTGGGTGCGGTTTTGGGATGACGCATCTGGCCCACGGGCTGGCAGCTTGGCACCCCTGCTCTAAAGAGAGCAGGCTGCCAGGTGAGGGGTCAGGAAGACCTGTTCCTGGGGCTGACATCCATGTGGTGATGTCCTGGAGTTGGCACATGCCTGTATGCCTTCCTCCCCAGACTAAGATTGGAGCCGGGCGCCTGATGGGCCCCAAGGGTGTGGCGGTGGACCGTAATGGGCACATAATTGTGGTGGACAACAAGGCGTGTTGCGTCTTCATCTTCCAATCTAACGGAAAACTGGTAGCCAAGTTCGGGAGCCGTGGCACGTCGGAGCGCCAGTTTGCAGGTGCCCTCAGTAGTTCCTCTCCTTTGCCTCAGGCCCATCTGGGAAGGGTTGGAAAGCCACCCTTTCAAGGCCACCCTCGTCCTGCCTGTGAGTGTGGCGTCAGAGGATGGGGACTGCCCCCGCCCCCTGTGTTTGGGCTGTTCCATTGCCACCCAGGGGTGGGCGGGCAGGTGGGTCCTTCCAGCTGCTACAACCCTTCTCTGGTTGCCTGGGCAGAGGGTGGGTGGTAAAGCAGACTCCCTCTTGCCAGCTTTCACTCTTTGTGCAATGGCAGCTTTGGGAGTGATGGGAATGTCGGGGCAGGCAGAGACGGGTCTATCCCCCCACAGCCAATTCCCCAAACCAGAGCATAGGCTGGCAGGTGGTTGCTCCACCAGCATTTCTGCTGGGTCTTTGTGGAGGCAGCACCCCTTCTCCTGCCCTGCAAAGCAGCAGATGTATCTCTCTGGCTCTGGACACTTGGCCTGCCTGGACTGCCTTTGGCCCAGTGCTCCCTGTTGGCTGACCTGGAGCCTAAGCTGGTTATAAGCCTCTGGAGATTTGGGGGGCTTTCTGGGCCAAATAGACTTAGTTGGGGGGAAGAAGCTGGAGCTGGTTCTCTTGTTCATTATCTTCAGGATTGGGATCAGCGCTTGGTCTCCCTGCTCCCCGATTGTCAGGTCCTTCCCAGTGGCTCATTCCTTCCGGATTCCCTTGCTCCTCGCAGTTCCTTGCCGTGCGGCTCTTCCTCACTTCTTTCCTCCCATTTTCTTTGCTCAGGACCACACTTTGTGGCTGTCAACAACAAGAATGAAATTGTGGTGACCGACTTCCACAACCACTCTGTGAAGGTGAGAGGGGCCGGCCCGTTCCAGGTGATCTTGAGGTCTGGAAGGGGAACTATGCTATTGCTGTGAGGAAGGCTTGGTTGGGGCCCTCAGCTGCTCCTGTGAGTTATGGGCCCCAGCTCCCCCCTCCCGAGCACTTCCCCTGCCTTGAGGAGAAATGTTCCCATGCTGAAGCCTGGGGGAGGGGACCTTTGGGCCCCACTGGCTCTGGGGAGACTCCCTGCCTGCCGGGAGGGGAAGCTTTTCACACAAAGCCCTATGCCTTTGGTTCCTTTGCAAGGACCCCCCCCCAATCACCCAGCAGGCAACTGGAGGCAAGGGCCAGGCCGGGCCAGGCAGTCCCTCTTGTGGTGCCATGCTGGGCCTGGGAAGTTCGGCCAAGCCATCCTCCTTCCTCTCCTCAGGTCTACAGCGCGGACGGTGAGTTTCTCTTCAAGTTTGGCTCCCACGGCGAGGGGAATGGGCAGTTCAATGCCCCGACAGGCGTGGCTGTGGATTCCAATGGGAACATCATTGTGGCCGACTGGGGGAACAGCCGGATCCAGGTGCTTGGTGGGAGCTGGGCAGCTCGATCTCTTCCTCTTCAGCAGCCGACCTCGGGACCAAGTCTGAGGACACCTGAGGTGTTCTGGGGGCACAGAGGTGGCTCCGGGGCCAGGCAGAAAATCAGGGCTGAGCCCGTTAATTGAAGTGAAGGCTGCCATTGAACCCTTTTTCTTTTGGAGCCCTTCATGGGCTGCCAAGCAGGGGGTTCTAGTGATCCAGCAGCCTCTTCCCAGTGTCTCTCGAGGTACCGGGACCCTTGGCTCTTGCTCCCGAGGACAACGCAGCCGTTGGCACTCCTGCCGCATGGCCCTTCGTGCCTGGGTGTGGCCATTGTGTGTGTGGCATGGGGGGGGCTTTCCTTCTGCCGCTGCTCAGCGACACCTCACTCCTGTAAAGTGGGCTGGAGTATGTTGCTGTGGGAGTGGAGGACGCCTCCTCTCAGGCCCAAGCCTGACTCCATTGGGGAGGGGCTCCAGACCCTAATTATTCTGGCTACCCTTTCCTGCCCCACCCAAATGAGGCACATTGCTTTTGAGATGTAGTGACCAGAAGTGGCCACTGGGGTCCATGGCCAAAGAGGTGCTCTTCCTCTTCACTCCTGAGATCAGCTGTGCGAGGGCAGTGCTGTCTCCCATCAGGGTTCATGGCCCGCTGCTCTCTTCCAGGTCTTCGACAGCTCGGGCTCCTTCCTGTCCTACATCAACACCACGGCGGATCCGCTCTATGGGCCACAGGGCTTGGCACTCACCTCGGACGGACACGTGGTGGTGGCTGACTCGGGCAACCACTGTTTCAAGGCTTACCGCTATTTGCAGTAACCCTGGCGGGGCAGGCTGAAAGGGGGGGCTCCCTGAGTTCCTTCTGGCCCGCCTGCTGGACTATGCGCTTGGGGGCGGGCTGGCCCTCCGGGGCCCTTCTCCCCACACCAGACTGGGGGTTCTGCAGCTGTGTGTGAAGGTGCCAACAGCCACAATGGCAGCTATGCAGCACTGGGACAGCTTCCAGGGAGTGGGGGTGGTCCCATAGTCTCCAAAAAAGCTGACCTTTGCCCCCCAGCGAGGGGGGAGGAAAGCCTCCATGTGGGCACCACACCGCTTGCTTTTATGGCTAGGCGGGGCCTTGCCCGATGCCCCAGTAGGAATCCCTTGGAATCTCCTGGCTCTCCCCCAGATTTCCCCCACCCTTGTTTTTTTTCTGCACTTTATCATTGCCCAGCAAGGGGACCAAAATAGCTCCCCCTCCTCTTAGCAAAGGCCGGCCGGTCACCCAGCAGCAAGGACCGGGAGGGGGACGGATGACCCTTTGCCCGGCTCCAGAGACCATTTCTGCAACACCAGCGAAGCCAACAGAGGCTTCCGTGGGGGACCCGGATGACTTCCTAAGAACTGGAAGTTGGGGCTCCACTGAGAAGGCCGGGCTTTACCCACCCACCACCCTGTCCCCATTTTCCCTTCTGGATGAAATTCTGGGCTAGCCAGGCATTCTTGTGGTAAAAAAGCCCTTTGGCCAATCTGGCACCCCTCTCTATGTGGAGCTAAGGGGGGGGCAGGGGAGCAGCCAGAGGCTCCACAGGGCTCCTGTGCTTTGGGGGTCTGGAGGGGGGAAAGAGCTGTTCTGCACCTGATGGAAGGGACCCAGCATCGGTTTCCCTGGCCCCTTGGAAGTGCTGCCTGCCCCCACCCAGCCCTGCAGCTGAACAGCCCAGCCTGGCTGAGGCGTTGGTCCCCCAGAGTGCCAGCTCTGCCCTCCTGCCCCTGGCTTTCTACATGCCCCTCCCTCTGGCTGAGCAGAGGCAGCCACCTACGTGCTAATGGAATTATGTACAAATAAAGTATTCTGAAAATAAACAACCTCTCTGTCAGCTCTGGGGTGGGGGTGGATAAGGGGGGCTACACCTGCTGCTTTCCTAGGGCCATGGCTGCCCACTGCTGCCAGAGCCGGTGGGGGGAAGGGGGGTCGAAAGCAGCTTCCGCCTTAAGGAAGCCACCCTGGGACAAATCCTGCACTGCTGGGATCCTAGGAGGATGCTCTTCCCACCCCCCCACCCCCGGTTTGGGGTTTCCTGCAGCCTGGAGGGGCCTCCCTGTCCTGTTGCCCCTCTTCCTGGAGATGCACCCCCCCCCGCCTCTCAAACCACGCTCTGCACTCGAGCCCGCCCGCCACTGAACAAGGCCGCCCCTGGACAGCCTCTTGAGACGCGGCCTGATCTGAACCGGTGGCCCCCTCTGGAGGGCGGTGGGGCCTTCCCTGGCAGGCGGCTTTTCCCTCCGGTGGGGGGGGGCTCCAGTGACGGCCAAGTATTCCGAGGGCGACGTGCCCGCTTTCCTCTTTCCTTGCTGTCCTGCTTACCGGCGGCTTCCAGCCACTCAGCGGCCAGGCCCTGGAAGGGTTTGGGGGCTGCACTGGCACGAGACGCCGGAGCCCCCCGTGGCTACAGACCCCTCTGGGTCAACCACCCTGGCCACCGGTTCCGACAGCCGCCCCTCCCACCACCTGGGTTCAAAGTCCCGACCACACTTCGTGTCCACGTGCCCGCATTTTGGGCGCCGGGCAACCGGACGGCGAGCACAGCCGCTTGCCGAGACCGAGGTCGCCCTCCGGACGCCGGGAAACGCGGACGCCCAGTGCGGACCGCGGGCTCGCTTTGACGGCCTCTGCACGAGAGGCGGGAGAACCTGGCCGGTCACCCGGTGCTGCCCTCGAGACCGACCGTCACTCCGGGCTCCCTTACAGTCGTAAACCGAGGACCGGCTCTGCCCGGCCGCGCCGCTGACCCGGGGCTTCAAACCCCCCCCCCGCCATCGGCCGGGCTGCCCTCCGTCTCTTGCGAAGGGCGAGACGGGCGCCTCACAACCACGGGAGAGGTGCCGACCGAGCCCGCCCCTTCTCCCCGGGCCGCCTCGCTGCTCCCGGGCTCCGCTCCCTAGAGCGGCACCTCCCGAGCGCAGAGCCCCCCCCCGCCCGGCGTTCCGAGCGCTGCCGGCTTTGCTCCTTCGCCAGCCCCGCCCCCTCGGGCCCCTCGGAGAGTCCCTCGGGGAGGGAAGGGAGCAACAGCGACTTGATTGGCCGCCGCCGCCTGACGCAAGAGGGAGCGTCCCAAGCCGGGCGGCGCTGAGGTCTCCTCCTGCAGGGCGCGTGCGCGGCCGGGTGGGGCGGGAGGCTCCCGGGGAGTCGCGCAAGCGTTTCCGGGCTGTAGTAAAAAGGCGGAGCCTCGAATCCGCCACGTGGTTTGACCTTCAGAGGGCGGATCCCGGCTCCTCCCCCAAGGCTGCCCCTCGACGGGGGGCGGGGGCTTCGGGCAGACTGCTTCTGGGAGGGAAGTGGGAGGGGGCGGCTTCCCCAGAGCGCTCGAGCCCCCCCTCGCTTGTCCTCCCCTTCGGAGCGCAGAGCCGGGGAGGGGGCGACCCCGAGTCAGGCCTTTCTGACGGGGAGCTGGTTTCACGCCACCCGCTCGCCCTCCATCCTGTTCCGGCAACCTGCTGTGCCGTGGAAAGAAACCCTCTCCGGTCTTTGTGAGAGGGAGGGGCTCGTGGCGCCCCCAGGCCCGTCCTCCCCCGGCCTTCCGTGGCTGCGGTTCCTTTTGAACCATTGCACCCCCCCACGCCTCCCTTTCCCATCAGGCCAGAGCCCCCCCGGGGCCCCCGCTGCTCTCCAGCCCGAAGCCCCGCCGGGAACCCCCTGCGGCAAGGCCCCAAAGGCGGCACCGTGGCCAGCCGAGAAGCCCCCCCGCCCTCCCTCAGTGGGTCACCTCCCCCCTTCGCTCGCGCCCCCCTCCCCCGTCTCCCGGGGGATCTGACGCCTGGCTTTGGGGTCCTGTTGGGAGAGCTCGAGGGGGACGCGGCCGGCAGATCTCCCCGGGGAGGGGGGCGCAGGGCTGCCTTCTTGCACGGCCTTTTGTCAGACTCCGGCAGCCCCCGGTCCGCTAACCCAGCTGGCGTGGGCTCGGCGCAGCTTCTGCCTCGGCATAAAATGGGTTGGTCAGAAGTCGAGGCTGAGTTGGCGGGTCTCCCCGAGAAGCAGCTGGGAAGGATCAGGCCCACCTATCGGTGCCCGGTGTCTCCTTCCCGGGGGAGGGGCGGGACTCCCGGTCGGTCCAGAGATCAGGGGAGGCCTTGGCAGTTTCCCGTTCTTGACGTGCCAGAGGAAGGCAAACATCGCCCCTATTTGCAATAGTGGGGGAGAGGGGAATCTGGGGCAGCGCCGGACCGGCAGAGATGGGGAGGGGGCCGCAGGGCAGACGGAGTTGCTGGCCTCTCCTTAAAAGCAGGAATCTCTAAAAGGGTTTGAGAAATGGGGCCCTTAGCCGAATTCTCACCTGAAAGGTCACAGAATAGCAAGTGGGCTTTGGAGTTCTTTTGGGTGTGCATTCGTGGAAGTGGTTGTGTGTGTGATCTCCAGCCCCCCTGCTGGAATGGTCCAGGACTCCCCGAAATCAGCCTGGCAAGGAAATGGCACAGGTGGGCAGGGGTTTCCTTTCCTTGGGAATCGTAAATGAGCAGAGTAGGCAGCGGTTGATATCTTTGCAGGGAGGGGGGAGCAAGGATCCTCTGTCCCTTCCTCCCCCTCCCCCCCACTGAGGACCAGAGATGGGCACAGAGAGACTTGCACAACCTGGGAGTCCTGGGAATTTCCTCATAGTTGGGAGCCCTACTCAGCTCCTGCCTCCTACATCCACTGACCCCCCCCCCCGCCAGCCCTGTTGTTTTATTTGGCAGCTTCACTCTGCCTGGGTGTGGGGGGGGGGGAAGCACCATGTGCCGTTTCCTCATTCTGCTTCAGAGTTTCTGGGAACCCAGCTTATCATCTGTAAACAGGAACATGCCTGACCTTTTAGCATTAGTCTGATCTGTGCATGTTTGCAGAAATTGGATTGAAAAATCCACTGAACATGCCGTCTTTAGTTCCCCTCTAACTCTGCAGGTTTGGAGCAGCAGCGTCTCCAGCATTTGTGTGGTGCGTCTTTGCCCATTTTTCTAAACACAACAAATGTTTCACTGCCTTCAAGACTGTAACAATTAGGGGGGAAATCCCCCATTCCTGCAGTGGAAGGTGTTCCTTAGATGTATTCTCTCCCCCCCCCCCCGGAAGATGCTTTAGAAAAGTTGCTACAGAGAAATTATAAGTGCCCAAGAACGTTGCAGAGCGACACACACATTACAGGCAGTTCTCAACTTAAAACAGTTCATTTAATGACTGTCCAAAGATACAATGGCCTTGAAAATAATGATTCCTTTTGCGACCTTCTGACAAGCAAGGTCAATGGGGAGGCCGGATTTACTTAACAACCTGTGACTAGCAACTGCAGTGATTCACTTAACTGTGGCAAGAAAGGGAATCTGCTTTTGTGGATGCAGCACCACCCGGCGTTCCACTTTTCTGCAGTTTTTTTCTTTTTGCAGATAATTCTTCCTGGGCCGAAGGTGGCCCTGGCGTCTTCTCCTCCTGCTGAGGACCCCCACGCTTGTCCCCACACTTGTCCCTGCCTGACTTTCATTCTGCCATTGCTCTTCAGCTTTTGCTTCCGTCTTGCAGGGTGTGAGTCCTGGGAGGTCTGCCTTCTTCCTTCAAGCCATTAATAATGATTCTGAGGACCCAGGACTGGCCATTAATGCCTTGACCAGATGATTGTTGGCAAAGTATAGCTAGCCATCCTAATAAAGACATCAGCGCCCGGGCTCTGAAAGGGTTTTTTTTTTAGTAATTTTGGAGGCCATCATTTTGCCTGTCGCTAAGAGGTCCCTTTAAATCTGGTTAGCTTTCGTCCAGTACTTCTTGTCTTGTTCCCCAAAGCACTCCAGGGCAGAAGAGAGGCTCAACCTAGAAATAAGGAGGAATTTCCTGGCAGCGAGAACAATCGACCAGTGGGAGGCCTTCCCTCCACATGAGGTGGGTGCTCCGTCACTGGAGGCCTTTAAGAAGAGACAGGGCAGCTATTTGTCCAGAATGGTGTGGAGGGGCTCCTGCTTGGGTGGGGGTGTTGGACTAGAAGACCTCTGAGGGCCCTTCTGTTATTCTGTAACTCTTCTGTTCTTGAGGAGATTTCTGGTTTCCCTCCAAAAACTTGCAAGGTTTGGGCCACGTGGCTGCTTTGGGCATGAATCCTTCCCTGCTCTGAGCAGGCAGCCAAACAACCCCCTCCAGGGAGGGCTTGCCATCCAGAGGTTGTGGAGTGTGTGTGTGTGTTTCACTTTCTGGAAGCCTTCAGCTTGACGGGAGCAAGGGATGGGGGGTGGCGGGGGCATTCCTGAGCCTGAGCTCTTGTCTGCTGAGTACACAGAGCCTGTCCCTCCGGCTCTTGCCCCGGGGCCAGCTGGGGAAGAGACAGGCAGGCAGGCAGGATGTCTCCCCCCACTGCAGACTCCACTCAACAGTCCAGCCTAAGCCAGCCCCTGGGCTTCCCCCCAAAGTTCCGCATCTGCTCCTGTAGTAGCAATGGGGTGTCTCTGAACAGAGCAGGTGGGGGCTCAACTTAGAATCATAGAATCGTGGAGTTGGAGGGGACCTCCTGGGTCGAGTCCAACCCCCTGCTCGAGGCAGGATTCCTTAAACCATCCCAGATAGATGGCCATCCAGTCTCTGCTTGAAGACCTCCATCAAAGGGGAGCTCACCACCTCCTGTGGCAACCTGTTCCACTGGTTGATCACCCTTACTGTTAGAAATTTTTTTCTAACATCTAATCTGAATCTTTTCCCCTGCAGTTTCATCCCATTGTTTCTGGTCCTTCCTTGAGCAAGTGAGAACAGGGCTGATCCCTCTGCTCTGTGACAGCCCTTCAGGTATTTGTAGACAGCTATCATGTCTCCTCTCAGTCTTCTTTTCTGTAGACTAAACATTCCTAATTCCTTTAACCGTTCCTCATAGGACATGGTTTGTAGACCGTTCACCATCTTGGTAGCTCTCCTTTGAACCTGCTCCAGTTTGTCAGTGTCTTCCTTGAACTGGGGTGACCAGAACTGGACACAGTACTCCAGGTGAGGTCGGACCAAGGTAGAGTATAGGGGAATAATAACTTCACGTGATCTGGACTCTATGCTTCTCTTGATACACCCCAGGATCGTGTTTGCCTTTTTTGCAGCTGCTTCACACTGTTGCCTCATGTTCAATCGATGATCTACTAGGACACCGAGGTCCTTTTCACATGTACTGCTGCTCAGCTGGATTCCTCCCATACTATATGTGCTTTTTTCATTTTTCTTACCCAGATGTAATACCTTGCATTTTTCCTTGTTAAATACCATTTTATTAGTTGCAGCCCATTGTTCGAGTTTCTCTAAATTTTTTTGAATCCTTTCTCTCTCTGCTCTGGTGTTTGCAATCCCTCCTAGCTTTGTGTCATCTGCAAATTTGATCAGTTTCCCCTCAATTCCCTTATCCAAATCATTTATAAAAATATTAAACATAACTGGGCCCAGAACAGAGCCTTGTGGCACTCCGCTTGAGACTTTCTTCCAGTTGGATGTGCAGCCATTTATAGCCACTCTTTGAGTACGATTACTAAGCCAGTTATGAACCCACCTAACAGTCACCCTGTCAATCCCATATTTGATCATTTTTTCAATGAGGATGGTGTGAGATACTTTGTCGAAAGCTTTGCTGAAATCCAGAAATACTATGTCTACTGTATTTCCCTGATCAACCCATCCCGTGATTTTGTCATAGAATGAAATTAGATTAGTTTGACACAACTTGTTTGTTACAAACCCACGTTGACTGCTGTTAATTATTGAATTCCCATCCAAATGCTGACATATATGTTGCTTAATAATTTGTTCAAGAATCTTTCCTGGTATTGAAGTCAGGCTAACAGGCCTGTAGTTCCCTGGGTCTGCCTTCTTCCCTTTTTTGAAGATAGGGACATTTGCCCTTCTCCAATAATCTGGGACTTCTCCTGTTCTCCATGACTTTTCAAAGATTACAGCAAGTGGTTCAGCAATTACTTCTGCTAATTCCTTCAGTACCCGAGGATGTAATCCATCTGGACCTGGAGACTTAAACTCATTTAAGTTAGCTAAGTGTTCCCTTACCTTCTCTGTGTTGATTACATGCCTTAATTCTCTTAGTCCTTCACTAGCACAGTGAAGGTCAGTTGCAATTACATTATCTTTCTTAGAAAAAACAGATACAAAATAGGAGTTTAGAATCTCCGCCTTCTCAAGATCACCTTTGACCACTTCCCCATTCTTGTTCTCTAAACTTCCTATAGCCTCTTTAACTTTTCTTTTACTTTTGACATATCCCCAAAACCCTTTTTTATTGTTTTTAGTCTCTCTTGCAAGCCTCAATTCATTATTAACCTTAGCTTTTCTGATACTTGCCCTGCAGTTTGTTCAGATTACATTATAATCTTCCTTAGATATGTATCCCTCCGTCCAATTCTTAAACATTTCTTTTTTCCTTTTTAGCAAGTTTTTAAGTTCTAGGTTTATCCACCCTGGTCTCTTTAGATGTTTCCCATTCTTCCTTCTTTGAGGAATTGTTAAAGATTGCGCTTCTAGTATTGCATTTCTCAAAATATCCCATCCTTCTTGGACATTTCTATCCCTTAGTACATTCAGCCATTTGATCCCCCCTACCCTCTTCTTGAGTCCATCAAAATCTGCCCGTCTGAAGTCCAACTTTGAAGTCTGAGTCCTCTCAGGCTTTCCTTCCCTTATTATGCAGAATTCAAGGATAACATGATCACTACCTCCTAAGGTCCCAGAAACTCTGATTTCCTCGACCATTTCCTCCCTGTTTGTAAGGATTAGATCGAGGATAGCCAATCCTCTTGTTTTCTCCTCCACTTTTTGGTGGATGAAATTGTCAGCAAGACAGAATAAGAACTTATTAGACTTCTGGCTTTTGCCTGAGAGAGATTCCCAACAAATGTCTGGATAGTTAAAATCTCCCATAATCACTATATCATGCTTTCTTGATAGTTTAGCCATTTGATCTAGAAAGAGGTCATCCATATCTTCTGTTTGTCCAGGGGGCCTATAATAGACTCCTACAATAGTATCCTTTCTGTTGTTCTCCCCATGAATTCTTACCCATACAGATTCTACTGAGTTTCCACTCTCTGAAACCTGGATCTCTGAGGAGACAAATGCTTTTTTAACATAAAGTGCAACACCCCCTCCTCTTTTGTTAAGCCTGTTCCGCAAAAATAAGTTGTAGCCTTCGATGTCAGTGTTCCATCCATGTGTGTTATCCCACCAGGTTTCAGTAATACCTATGACATCATATTTATCTTCCTGAATTAAGATCTCCAGCTCTCCTTTTTTATTTCTCATGCTTCGTGCATTGGTGTAGAAGCATTTTAGTTTGTGACTGGTACCTATTGCAGACTTGCCTCCTCCACTTTTCTTACAATCTTTTTGCATTTGTTCTTTTGTTCTATTTCTGAGAGGAAGAATATCACCTGGTTTGATTGGCTGAGTATTTTTGTTTAACTTTTTACTTCCCTTCCCCTTTTGTTTTAGTTTAAAGCTCTCCTGATAAGTGAAGCAAGGCACTTGCCAAATACACCCAGACCATTGAAGGATTCCCAGCAGCCAGGTTGATCTTTTTCAGGGAGGGGGCGGGGGGAGGAGGAATGACTCCTGGGGGTGCGGCATTGATTTTAGCAGCAGATCAAACTCAACTGTTTAGCCTGGAGTGGAGGAAAGGTATGGGGCGGGCTGCCATAATGGGGCGCAAGGGGTTAAAGTGGGTGGTCCGACTTAAGCAATGCGCCAGGTGCTTTCCCCAGTTGGGAAACGTCCAGCTGCCCCGATATAAGAGGCCGGGCACCAGGCTAGGCTGGCAGCACAGCATCATGGGTGGTCTCTCTGTAGCTCTCTGCCTCAGCTGGGCCCTGGCGCTGGTGGGCACCCACCCCCTGTGAGTGGCTGTGGACCAGGAGGACACGGGGAGGGGATAGGCCCGGTCCTTGGAAGGGGCCAGAGGCTGGGCTCTCTGCCGTGGTGCTGAATGATGAGATTTGCAGTGGGGGCCCATGAGCCAGGATCCTACCGGGGATCCCCTTTGGCTCTCGGGCTGTGAGAGGGGACGCCCTGAAAGACCAAACCCTAATGGAGATTTTTCTGGCAGGGGACACGGTGGCCACAGGACAGCCGGCACCTGGCATCATCTGGGCTCGGAGCTTGCAGCCAACAGCACAGGTGGGTGGGCTTCCCTCTGGGCAGAAGCAGACCCTGCAAGCTGCTGCTCTTTGGGATTCCATCTGGGAAAGCCCGCTTCCCCCAAATCTCCCTCTCCTTCCCTGGTGGGTGGGGGAAGGGCAGGGTTTTTCTCTGGGGAGCCCCCAGCACCCCACCCTGAAGTCTGGACCCACTTCAGCCAGGGGAACACTCAGGGATGGCCGGAAGAGCAGGGGCTGGGAGGAGGGAGCTTCAGTCACTGGCTTTCACCCTCAGCCAGGGGAGTCTTCCAGTCCTCCAGATAAGGGGTGTGTGGGGGGGGGCTGTTGTGGAGATGAGCCTCCTCTGCAGATTGGGAGGGGCTCTGGCTGGGGGAACCCTCACTGTAGTGCGTGAGTGTGGGTGTGTGTCACTGACTGCCATCGCCACTGTTCCCCCCCCCCCCCAGAGATCACAGAGCGCTGTGCGGATGAGGAGGGCTTTGATGCCGTCACACTGGACGAGACGGGCACCATGGTATTTTTCAAAGGCTCTTCGGTCTGGAAGGGCTTCATGGGCGCTGCAGAGCCCATTGGGAACTCCTGGCCTGAGATCCAAGGCCCCATCGACGCCGCCCTCCGGATCCATTACAACGACCCCCAGGACGACATCCATGACAACGTTTTGCTCTTCCAGGTGCTGCCAACCTGCAGGCATGCTTGGGGGGGGGCAGCTGGGGCCGCCAGGAAGGCTGTGGTGGGGGGGCTGGCAGGCTCGGGCAGAGGCGCTTCCAGGGGCATGGACAGGCGGTCGGGAGGCTGTATGAAATGGCGGTCTTGCATCCCCTCGCAGGGCAAGAAGCTCTGGGCGTACCGCAACAGGAAGCTTCGGTCCGGTTACCCCAAGCTGATTGAGGAGATGTTCCCGGGCATCCCAGACGATCTGGATGCAGCAGTGGAGTGCCATCCGAAGGAATGTCCATCTGAGACCATCCTGTTCTTCAAGGGTGAGAAAGGCTCCCTCACTGGACGGTCCAAGGGCAGGTCGGAAGCCTCTGTGCCTCGCCCACTGGAGGGAGGTGTTTGCTCCTTCCCTCTGGCTGTTGCTGCTGCCCCCCCTCCAGGGCCCCCACCCTGCCCCCTCCAGCACTGACCCCCACTTTCCCTGCAGACCCGAAGGTGTTCACCTATGACCTGCGGACAAAGGCAGTGAAGTCGCGTACTTGGTCGGCCGTCTCCAACTGCACCGCGGCCGTGCGCTGGCTGGAGCGCTACTACTGCTTCCAAGGCATCCGCTTCCTGCGCTTCGATCCTCTGCGGGGTGATGTGCCGGCCCAGTACCCACGGGATGCCCGGGATTATTTCATGCGCTGCCCTGGACGAGGTGGGTCTCCTCTCGCCCGTGGCTGCTGGGAAAGATGCAGCTGAGCCCTGGGCAGGTGCCTGGCCTGCAAGAGAGGGACGCAGGAAATCTTTGGCCCTGGGTGCCAGGTAGGGCAAGGCCCTGGTGCTCAACCCTGCACCCTAAGGAGGTGAGGGGGGGCTGTTCCTGGCTGGGAAGCAAGCGGTGTCCTCTACCTCACTGCCTTGCCCTGTACCCCTACAGGCCACGGGGGGGAGTCCCGGAGGAACGCCACACTCTGGAGCATCTTCAATGCCTGCAGTGGTCGTCCTTTCCCGGCCTTCTCCTCTGACGACCCTGGGCGCATCTATGCCTTCCGTGGTAAGCAAGCTGGTTGGGGTGGGTGGGTGGGCAGGGCAAATGTGGGTTGCAGGCGCAGCTCAGCGAACCCACAATCGGTCACGTGGGCTACTTCCCTCATGCTTCCATGAGGCGGATTCACAAGTGATGAGGCCTAGCCCTGAGTTTACTCTAAGTCTAAGCTAAGTGGGAGGAGGTGTTAACCGCACTTTCTTGGTCCAGCTGCTGTGCGGTTTGGCCAGAGCGTGCGAGGCAGCCTGCCTCTGCTTCTAGGGGTAGTTGGGCCGGGGTGCCTCGTCCTGGGGACATCTCAGCTGAGGGCTGGTGGAACCTCCAACTGCTGCCGGCTCTCCTCCTCCACTCAGGTGGCCACTACTTCCGGGTGGACTCTGTACGAGATGGGCTGCACGCTTGGCTTCTGAACCACACCTGGTCAGGGCTGGAGGGCGAGGTGGATGCCGCGTTCAGTTGGGCAGACAAGCTCTACTTCATCCAGGTGAGCTGCCGAGGGAGGCGGGCTTTTGCATCCTTCAAAGATCTGGGCCTCTGCCCCCATTGCAGGATGCTCCTTTAGGGGCGGACAAGCCAGCTGTGGGTCACCGTCTCCGCTCCTGTCCCCTCAACTCGGCTGGGACAGAGCAGCCCCTCATTTTGTGAGGAAAGCTGGCAATGGGGGCATTCTTCTTGCAAGGGGGCACCCGGCTGCTGCTGCTGCACTGACGCCCCACCCCGCACCCCGAGGCAGCCTCTGGGAAGATCGTCCTGTACGAAAGGGCCTTGCTGGCTTAGACGTGCTTGGCAGCTGAAAAGAGAGAGGTGCCAACCTGGGGCTTCGGCTGCCATTTCAGTAAATTCTGCCCCCCCCCAGCTCCCTTCAAGCGCTCCTGGGCCCTTGACTGTGTGTCTTCAGCCCTGGCTTGGCCAGGCCAGAGGGCAGGCCAACCCCGGAAGCCAGGAGAGTGCCCAGTAGAACTGCAGTCCCTTCAGAGAGCCCCAGAAAAGGACTGAAATTTGGGGCAGCAACCAGGGCATCCTGGAGGTGCCAGCCTCGGAGGTCAATTGGGGGGGCAGGGTGGGGGGCACCTGAGGTTCAGCAGCTGCCCTTTCTGTCTCTCCCTGCTTCCTGCAGGACTCCCAGGTCACCATCTACAGATCTGAGCACGGCTACATCCGCGTGGAGGGCTACCCCCGGCCCCTCCTGGAGGAGCTAGGTGTGTCCCAAGCAGACGCTGCCTTCACTTGCCCTCACTCCTCGGTGCTGTATATCATCCAAGGTGCGCAACCAAAGAGGGGGTGGATGGATGGTTGCTCTTCTTGATGGGGGAGGGGCTCAGAGGGCAACCTCTCCTAAGGACACCCCTTCTGGGTCTAGCCAGTCCCTGACCTCGCTTAAATTCCATAGCAAATCACGCTTTGTATTGTAAGTGGCTTAGATCTCTGATGGGCTAGAGAAGGAACACAAAACGAAAACACAACTCTCACCCCATTCCTAACCCAAAGCGCAGGTGAAAAGCTCAACCACCCCTGCGAGTAATTGTCCTGAAACCAGGCCCTTCACCTGGGAAACACCAGGCACCAGGAAATCCCCCCCCCCCCGCTGAGCAGGATCCCATCCATGTTTTAGATGGGAATGTGTGTGCCTGCCATGAAGTTGCGAAGAAGGGAAGCAGATGAGAGGAGGGGGGGGCTTTGGAGACTTGGAATGGGGGGGAGGGCGTTTCTGTTTGTGGCCAGCCCCACCCAGCCTGGCTTCCCAGATCAAGGCCCCTCTGACCGGATGCCCCTCCCTCCCTCCCTCCCTCCCAGGAAATCACCTTCTGCCGATTGACCTGCAGCAGAGTCCTCGTCGCCCCGGGCCAGCGCGGCTCCTCCCCCACCCCCGCGTGGACAGCGCCATCTGCACCACCAAGGGGGTCTTCCTCTTCGTCGGGGCGGACTTCCACCAGTACCAGGACGTGGCCCAGCTCAGCGCCGCCACCGTCCCCGCGCCGGCCCAGAACACAGCGGCCGTCCTTTTCCGCTGCTCTCCCTCCGGGGCTCCCCAGCATCCTCCCCCGGGCGGGCACCGCCCCCGAGACACCCCTCAATAAACCTCGTCTCAGCAAGTCTGTGAATGCTGCGCGCGAGTGTGTGTGTTTATGTGTGAGACGTCCACTCGGCAAGGAGCACTGCAGAGCAGCACGGGGGGGGGAGTACAGGGGGAGAGGGCCTGGACCCAGACAGCGCCGAAGCCCACTCGGGCGCAGCTGTCTCAGAGGGGACCTAGCCGCCCCGCCTCCGGAGCGGGGACCGGGCGTGCAGGAAGGGCGATACGAGTCGGGCTCGGTAGAACAGGCTTTTATTGAGGGCCGCTTAACTCGACCGTTGGCAAGCGGGAGCCGGGGCCGCGGGAGCCCGCTGGCCTCGGGGGGCTTAGCCGAAAATGCAGACGGTGCCTGAGGCCAGGCGGTGGTGGTACTCGTGCAGGAGGCTGGCGGCCAGCGGGAAGCTGCTCTTTGTTTCCAGCTTCCCCGGCACCACCAGGACGGTGACGCCAGGCCCCAGCCCTTCGGCCAGCTTCTGCAGCATGCGGCGGGCGAGGTAGCCGCGGGCGCGGGCCGGCTCGGCCTCCAGGCTGGCGTAGACCTCGGGCGGCGGGTTGGGCAGCTTCCACTCCAGCTCGCCGATCAGCTGGTTAGTGCGCGCCCGGTCCAGGGCCGAGGGGCTCTCCCGGTAGCAGGCCACCAGGCGGAGCCCCGCGGCGCCCCGGGCGGTGACGAAGCTGCCCTGGGCCAGCACCTCCCCGCCGGCCGCCTCGCCCTCCGCCCGCCAGGCCATCACGGCCCAGCACAGCCAGTCGTAGTTCTGCTCCAGCTTGCGCAGGACCGAGGCGGCCAGCTCGGCCGGGTCGGGGGGCGCCGCCTGCTCCAGGGCGCGCTCCACATCCTCCTGGGCCTGCTCGCGGAAGTAGCCCTTGCACTGGCCCAGCGCCTCCTTCATGCGCCTGTGCAGCGCGGCCACGCGCTGGTCCCAGACGCCCAGCAGCAGGGCCGGATCGCGCTTGGCCAGCCCCGCCTGGCACAGCAGGCAGAGCAGCCCGGCGCCCAGCACGGCGTTCAGCTTCTGGCAGAAGAGCGCCATCTGCGGGCGGCGCGGGCGGTGGCGCTGCACGGCCTGCTCCAGCAGGGGGCGCTGCTGGGTGAGCACGGCGTTGCCCTGCAGGCGGCGCCACAGGCACAGCAGGCGGCGCTCCAGCTTGTCCCGCGCGCAGCCCTGAGCGAAGAGCTCCGTTTCCAGCCGCGCGGCAGGAGGCGCAGCTCGCACCGCCAGGCACAGCTGCCCGAAGGCTGCGGCCACGGAGTCCTCGCAGACGTCCAGCTCGCCGTCCTCCAGCAGCCCCGGGCCCGCGGCCAGCTCGCGCTCCAGCAGCTCCACCTCCCTGCGCACGAAAGCCAGCTCCTCGGCGGTGGCCGCGCCCCCCTGCAGGTGGGACACGACCCCCAGGGCCAGCGAGCGCAGCGACTGCAGGAAGCCCACCGGTTCCAGGCACTGGGAGAAGAGCGCCATGCCGCGTCCTGCAAAGAGAGGCGGGAGGGCTCAGTGTGCTTGCCCGCCTCCAGACGAGGGGCCGGAGCCCGGGACCCCCGCGGTCTACCCAAGGCGCGCGGTCTACCCAAGGCGGCGTTGCTGACCCTCCGGCCAGGCAGTCAGCGCTGCGGCTTTCGTTCCTTCCCCCGGGAGCTGAGCTCCCTGACCGACCGAATGCTGCTTCCACCCGGCCACTGTGGGGGCAGCAAGGTGGCCTGTTCACTGGAAGCCCACGGAGGAATTTTCTTGGCCTCCTTGGTTGGCTGTGGAAGGCCTGGGCCAAGGGGCTCTGGAGGGGTCCATGGCAGCAAAGTCGCCCCTGACCCTCTCCTGGCCACTTAAGGGAAAGGGCAGAGACTAGTTGAAAGAGCCTTTTAGGGAGGCAGCCGCTGAGTCCTTGGAGGTTTGACCCCCCCCCAGGGCCTCAGTGAGGGTGAGGTAGGGATGGTGGAAAAGAGGCAGAAAGGGAAGAGGCAGGTAAGCCCCCCCCATCCTTTGTGGTGACATGTCTCCAAAAATGTTTCATTTTTCAGCACTCAAGCTGAGGGGAAGAATCCAGAGCTTCCCCATGCCTAGATGGAGGCAGGTGGCTAATTATTTCTACTTAATTGCTGAGCCCCCCCCCCATGGAGGAGCACAAGCCACAGGCAAGTCCAGCTGAGCCAAGCTCATTCTCGGGATGACCCAGGCTGGTGGGGCCCACAGCAGCTCCAGGGCCACAGAGGAGGGTGGAGGGGCCCTGCTTCCCCAGGTCTGGCCCAGGCAGTGGTTCTGCTGGGAGGCTGGACAGGACTCGCCCTCAGGGCTCTCTCTGCCCTTGCGCTGCCCTCCAGGGGAGGCTGGCAGGCAGCCCCAAGAGGAGGAGGAGGAGGGGCCGCCCTCCGGCCTGTGCTGTGAGATCGCCAAGGGCATGGCCCACCTCCTGCATCCTTGGCCAAGCACTGCCAAGGGGGCTGCTGGGCACAGCGGGAGAGGTGGAGGGCAGCCTGTTCCCAGGGAGGGTCAAAGCTTTCTCAAGGGGGCTGGGGAGAAGTGGGGTTGGTCAGTTTCCCCAGCAGGTGCCCCCACAAGCATGCAGTCCCATGGATGCATAGTCTGGCTTGGTGGGGGGCAATGAACAACTTGCTTATCACCCAAAGCCCTCTCCTCAAGGGCAAGGAGCCGAGTGCGGATCCCTTTGTAGCATAGACCCTCCCCTTTCTGACCTTCCCTGCCTCAGGTTTTTCCCTGGGATTCTCTCTGCCAAGTTCCCTACTCAGGGCCTCAGCTGGGGACTGGTTGAGCCTTACCTGATGGCCTAGCTCTTGCAAACTTCCACCTGGACTGGACACCTGCTGGTACCTGCTGGGTCCCTGATAAATCCCCAACTTATCTCTACCCCGCCCACCTGAGCCACGTGCTCAGAAGTTTTGCCTTGGGCCTCATCCAGCTGGACCCCCTCCAGAAGCTCTGTGCACGTGTTGGGGTGGGTGGATAGATATAATTCCCTGGAGAGAAGGGGTGTGTGTGTGACTTTTGTGCCTTCTCTTCGGTGTTTCCCACCTAGTTTTCTGCTTGTTGGTGGCTTTTCAGCAGCCGGCAGGTTGAGGCAGGTTGAACCCCAATCCTTCAAACAGCCTCTGCTCAATGGGCCTCTGCCCCCTGTGGCCGGCTCTCCCTTCCTGGGAAGAAGGAGTCCTGTTCATTTGCCTCTGTCTTGTCCCACTGAGGAAGGGGGGGCTGCAGGCCAGTTTTCAAACCTCCGAAGGCTTTGCTGACTAGTGCCCAGCTGCTCTGCTTCGTTTGGCCTCATTGAAAGGAGGTGCCCGCCCTGACTTGCGGCCTTGGCCCTGGCCTGAGCAGAGCCCCAGCGGCAGCCACGGCTGAGCAGCCCCTCTCCTCTGGGGCAGGTGTGGACTTCCATGTGTCCTCCTTGGCATCTTCAGGGCAGCCCCCGCATCTCTTTCACTGGACTAGGAGACACCCAGCCGGAAGGGGGAGGGTTAAGTGTGCGGGGGGGGGGGGGTTTGCTGGCAGGTATGGACTCTGGTGCAGGAGCCTATGGATGCTGGAGAAGATGGGCAGCTGCACCAGACCTCAGCCCTTTTGCCAGTGCTGGGGAGAGAGGGCACAGCTGCAGGCTGGGAGGACCCAGCTGTGTCCTGGGGGGGCACTCTTGTCCCTCTCCTACTGCTGTCCTACGCGTGTCATCGTGCTTGCACGATCTTGGGGAGAGGTGTGGAAAATTGATGGTGCAAAGTGGCAGAAGATGGGGCTGTTTATTGCTTCTCTTGTTGGTGCCCTGTCCCTGCCCGCCCGTTGAGTCTCTTCCTTGCTGCACTTGGCATCCAGGGTGTTTTTGATGCTCACCCTCGTAGCCCCACTGAGCTTCAGAGCATCACGGTGGTTGTGGCTGCACAGGACTCTGCTTGAGTGGCGCTGAGGGCCGCCTTCTCATGCTGGCCCAGGAGGCAACCAGCCGGTTGCCCAGCCTGGCATGCAGACCTCCAAGGTATGTCACACCCCAGCCCGCCTGCCCAGGCCACAGCCTGGCATCCAAGGCAGAACCCCGCTCTCTGCTGCCTCTCTTCTGCTTCTCCTCACAGGACTAAATGAAGAACTAACTTCATGGGCTTTTTATGGATATTTAATTCAAACATGGTTTTATTCTAAGTATATAAAATGTTACCAGTGCTAACAATTTTGTTTTATAATTTGCAATATCCCCCTAGCAACACTTGGAAAGATAGACTCAAGATTCAGAAGGATCTTGACAGACTTGAGCCCTAACCAACAAGACACAGAGTCAGTAGTGAGAAAAGCACAGCCTGCAGGTAGGCAAAAAAAAAAAAAAAAGAAGAAGAAGAAGCAAAGAAACAAAAAAAAACCCCAAATCCACAGGCACAGAATAGGCAGTGCCTGGCTCAATAGCAGTAACTGCCAGAGAGATCTAGCCGTCCCAGCACACCACCATTTAAATAGGAGCCAGCCGTGTGCTGCAGCTGCCAAAAAGGCCAACTCAGTCCTGGGCTGCATCAACAGAGGGACAGCGTCAAGTTCATGTAAGGGACAGTCCCACTTTGCACTGCACTGGTGAGGCCACACTTGGAATCCTGCATCCAGTTCTGGTCACTACGATAGAAAAAAGATCCTAGAAAGTGCAGAGAAGAGCAACCAAGATGATAGAGGGTCTGGTCCACCTATTCTCCAAAGCACCTGAGAGCAGGACAAGGAGCAACCGGTGGAAGATCTTCAAAGAGAAATACAACCTAGAACTAAGGAATTTCCTGACAAGAAGAACAATCAACAAAATAGCCTGCCTCCTTAATTGCTGGAGGTTTTTAAGATTCAATATTCATTTGACCAGGATGCTACCGGTATAAGGACTCCAGCTTGGAAAGGGGGTTGGACTAGAAGACCTCCAAGGTCTCTTTTTGATCTACGATTCTAAGCCCAGAGCATTCCCTCCCCGTCCAGCATTTTCTTTCGTTTGAGATCCAGGGCGCACCCCTCCAAACCAGCGCCCCGCCGGGTGCCTGGGCCCTCTGAACCGCAGGCTGGCTCCCTTTTCGGGATTCCCCGCCTGCCCTGCGGAGAAGCGGACCCAGGGGAGAACTGGCAGCGGGGGGGGGGAAACCAGGGCGACGAGGAGCTGGGTCGAGGTCTGTTTATGCGGGCACAAAAAGGAGGCGCCCCTCAACGCCTTTGCCTCCGGGCGGGGGTCCGGGGAGGCTCCTCCGGGCCCGGATCGCAGCAGGCGCGCTCTTCGGCCCGAGACCGAACCGGCGTCAACGCCCGTCCTTGGCTGGGCTGGAGGACGTGCCTTCGGGCGCCCGCGCGATGCCTGGTCCCGGTCCGCAGCCGCCGCCCTGGCTCGCTTCTTGCTGGCGGCCGGACCGCCGTCCGCTCTCCGCCCGCCCCTGGGCGCAGGGCTCTGCGGGGACGGGCGAGGGGCGCTCACCTAGCCCCGGGCGGCCCCGCCGGGAGGGGCTGCGGGCAGTGGCGCTCCCGCTGGCTGTCGCCGCTCCCTCGCCCGGCCGGCCTCCCGACCCCCCTCCCGGGAGGGGCGCCTCGGTCTCGGAAGCGGAAACGACGCCTCCCCTCTCCGACCCCCCCCACCCGCCGCCATCTCCCTCCTTACGGAAGCGTCGCTGCAGCTGCAGGTACCGCGGGCGGGCGGGCGGGGGCTGCTGCCGCTGCTGAGCCTTCGGGGCGGCCGCCGAGCCGGAGCCGCCGGTACTGCGCCTGGAGCCCGTCGGGGCGCGGGAGGGCCCGAGCGCCGCCGTCCTCCCCGCCGGAGCAGGCGAGCTGCGGCCAGATTCCCCTGGGTCCCCCCGGCCACCTGCCCCCCCGTCCCCCCCGCAGCAGGAGGGGCCTGGCCGGGAGGAGCGGCTGCCCGAGGCGATGCCCGCGCCGGCTCGGGCTGGGCAGGCCAGGCGTCCGGGCAGCGACTAGCGGCTGCGCTCCGGGCGAGGCCGTCAGCGGGGCGGGCGGAGGGCTCGAGGGCTTCGGGTGCCCCTTCCAGGCCGCCAAACAGGGTGAGGGGTGGAGCCCCCGAGGGGGGGCCGGCTGGGACCGGCGAGCGGCCCAGGCCTGCCCAGATGGCCTCTCTGACCCCCAGGCCCGATGGCGAAAAGGAGCCGGGCTGAGGGCGGCCCTTCCGGCTGGGCAGGCGAGAGTTCAGGGAGGAACGGCGGAGCTCTTCCTGGAGGAGGGGGCTGCGCCCCCCCCCGGGATTCAAGGAAATGGCAGCCCCCGCCTGCTGGCTCCGGGGCCGTCCAGGGGCCAGTCGGAGGCACTGGGCCTGGTCCTGGTTGGCCCATCTGGAAAAGGTGGTGAGGGAGCCACCCGAAGGGGATCGGCTCCCTCCGCGGGGCTCCGGCTGCCTCTGGCGCAGAGAGGGAAGGCGGGCTCCGAGGGTCCCCTGCCTGCATCTCCTGCCTGCAGACCCAGACGCTTCGGCTTGGGCCCTGGGACGAGGCAGGGCCGTTCGGAGGATGCCGCCCCAGCCCCTGACCGGGATTGCTCACCAGGGGAATCGGCCCAGGCAGGACCCAGGCTCCCTGCTGCTCACGGGCCGGGGCCTCCCAGTCCCAGCTGAGGGGGAGAAGGGCAAGGCCAGAGCAGCCTTCTCGCCCCCCCCCCCGCCTCCAGTGGGCCACGGCAAGGGGCAAAATGGGTCTCATCCTCACCTGGCAGGGCTGTCCTTAAGGTGTGGTGCTGACTGTGATTTGGATGGCCGCGAGTGGGATTGGGTCCATCCAGGGAGCACTGTCCACCCTGGCTGAAGGTCCCGAAGAGCTGCCCTCCAAATGCCAGGGGAGGGGAACCAACAAGCCCCCCCCAGCCCCAGCGACCTCTAACTGCTCAGAGGAGACTCGGGAGACCAGACTGGGAGGCAGCTGGCCTGCTCCAGCCGAGCCCCTCTGCCCTGGGGCTGCTGGGGTGGACTGACGGCCTGCCTGCCTCTCCCCGTTGCCCCCAGGAGCTGAATGCTGCCCAGCCTTCCTTGGACTGCCCCCAAGATTCCCCCGAGGCATGTAGCCGGGCTTCTCTCCCTCTGGCCCAGGATCGGTAAGCCCCCGGCCGGGTCTTGCAGGAGTCGGGCACGCAAAGAGCAGTTCAGAGCTTTGGCCCACCCAGCTCTGGGGACGGGGTGGAGGGAGGGAGGTTTTCTGGGGCCCAGGACTGTTCCTGCCCCTGATCTTCGACCCCCTCCTGACATCCATCTCCGGCCTTCATTCCCACAGCCAAAGGCCAAATTGGGTCCACCAGACGAATTTAATTGGGTGACCAAACTAGCTGGTTTCTGTGCACAGCAGCCTATGCTTACCAATCAAAGCCAATCCTAACCAGGGCCCTGCTGGCTTGGGGGGGGCCTCTTCCCTCCCAAGGAGAGTGGTGCGGGGGTGCATGGAAGTGGGGGCTCAGGGGAGGGGTGTCCGTGTGTTGGGATTGCTCCCTCAGAGCTGTAACCAGTCGCTTCCTCTCCCTGTCCGGTGTTTACCAGTCTTCCCCAGCGCCCAGCATCATGTCCACCTCGCTGAGCAAGCGGAGCAGCCTGGCCAACGACAACGGCTGCCTGGGCCTCAGCCTGGCCTTGGTGGCCCCGCCGGGGGGGCCGGTCCTGCCGCACAAGGGACACTGCGCCTACAGCTGCGGGGAGCTGCAGAGCCTCCTGGGGCTGCCGCCTTCCGTGGAGGAGCCCTCTAACTGCAAGTGGGTGAAGGAGGGGCAGAATCAGTTGCGGCAGGCGGCGGAGCGTGGCCGTGACCAGAACCGCAACGAAGTGAGCCTTCCCAGCAAGGAGCTGAGCGCGCTGCTGGTCCCACTGACGGGGCAGGAGGGCCAGGGCCGGGCGGAGGACCCTGAGGACCAGGAAGAGGAGGAAGACGAAGAGGAGGAGGAGGAGGAAGAGGAGGAGGAAGGCTCCACCCCGGTCCAGAGTGAGCCTGTGACCGAGTCGGAGCAGAGCTCGGAGCGGGCGCTGCCTCGGGGGGAGCAAGGCCGGAGCGCCAGCCTCCTCTTTGCCACCCGCAACAGCACCGCCAGTGACGAAGACTCCAGCTGGGCCACACTCAGCCAGGGCAGTCCGACTGGCAGCTCCCCGGATGAAGCCGGTGGGTCACTGGGGGGGGCACGGCAGAGGGCAGGAGGGACCATCAATAGCTTGCTGGAGGGGAGCCCAAAGGCAGAGAGGCATGCTGCCACGTGCCTGTGCCAGGCAGAGCCAGGTAGCTTGGACAAGCGAGCCAAGTCACACAAGAGGAGGGAATGCAACTGGGGGCAGGATTATCTTGGCCCCCTCTTCCCTGCATGTTAAAACTGATCTTTGGGAAGTTTTAAGAGGGCAACTGCAGAAGTTCTGGATTAGGGTGTGTGCTGGGCAGCTTGGGGCTGCTTTCTAGGATGCCCCCCCTTGGTTGGCAGCATTGCTCCTGTTCCTCCGAAGGCCCCTGGGGGAGCAGTGATGTCAGCAGGTGCCTGGCACAGCCCCCCCCCAGGGACTGCCTAGTGCCCAGCAACCAGCCCTGGGATGCTCCTCTGATCCTGCCCCCTGCAGCTGTGGCTGTCTCCAGCAGCCTCCCATGGGCAGGGGAGGCTTTCCATACCCCTCCCCCCCCCGTTCCTCTTGTCCCTGGGGGAGCCAGGTTGTGGCTCCTTGCCTGGCGAGATGCACGTTGCCTGGGAAGAAGAAGGGGGGCTTTCGGGGTGGACAGGGAGTGGGCTGAGCGACGTGGACTGGCAAGAAGCTGGTGGGCCCTGGGGCTGCAAGGGGTGGGGGAGGGCAAAGACTGGGGGGGCTATTTAAATTATTTTGGATTTTGGTCTGTGGAACATTTATGTCAGGCTGCAAGAGCAGCTCCTGCCTGTTGCCACCACAAGGGATCGTTGGCTGTGCTGCAGCTGGCCTTATTCCGGGTGGGAGGTGGGGGTGTGTGAGAGAAGCCGCTGAGTAGTGAGTGGGGCTAGGTGGAGCAGGAGAGCCAGTGGAAGGAGGCAGGAGGGGGCTGTGAGGGGAGGTCCCATCATCAACAGAATTGAGGGGGCGCTTAGGGGGCAAAATCCCTCCCTCCTTTCCTGTGACTCTGCTGCAACCCAGCCTCTCCTGCCTTGGTTTTGCCCCTCCCCTAGGGAAACAGGGCCATCATGCTGCCTTTGCTGGGCAGGGGAGGGGTGTGTGACTAAGGAGGCTGGGGGAGGTCTCATCTGCCTGCCCCATTGCAGGCAAGAGTTGCTGAAGAGGAGGCGGCTTGTAGCAGACCTGGGGCTGAGACCGGGGAGACTGGCAGGCTCTCAGGCCCCTTTGGGGGTCTGGACGGAGGGCTGGGCTTAGTCTGGGGAGACCTGGTGGGATTTCCGGCAAGAGCCAGGGGTCCCTCTGGTGCCTGTGGGGATGGACCAGGGCTAGCAGGGGGAGTTGGCAGGCGACCGCTGCCTGGTTCCTCCCCCAGCTGCTCTGGCGGATGGACGGTTTGGGGTGCAGTGAGGCTGGGAGGAGAGGGTTGGGGCAAAGAGCACTATGTCCATGATGCCCAGCCTCCGGGGCCGGAGTGCCTGGGGCAGCGGCGCTCAGAGCACGCTGTGACCGTGCCAGCACAGGGAGAGCCTTGTGCAAATCCTGGCTTGGCACAGTTGCGCGGGCACGCAGACATCCGCCCCAGGAGGTGCCTGTGCCAGCACAGCTGGGCCAAGGCAAGAAGCAAGAACTGGCCCGGTTCCAGGAAGGCTCTTTCCTGTCGGTCCCGGGGTCAACGCAGAATCTTCCGGCCTCCTTCACGGGGGCTCCCAGAGGCCCAAAGCCTCTTTGGGGGGTTTCTTCACAGGCTGGGCTGAGTGGCGCTTCAGAGCTGAGCTGCCAAGAGACTCCCTCGCCTTCCCTCCCTCGATTGCTTTCAGCTGCTCCTCTTCCTTTCCTCCCCCGCCCCACCCTTCGCCCCCTCCCCCTCCCCCCTGGGTGGCAGGAGTGGCAGAGAGCCAGACCTCCACTCCGGACCCCCAACCCAGCTGACCTCGCTCCTTTTTTGGGCAGACTCCTTCTGGCTGTGTAACTCCCTGGAGACAGACTCTGACCTCCCAGCAGGATGGATGCGGGTTCAAGATACGTCCGGCACCTACTACTGGCACATTCCGACGGGCACCACCCAATGGGAGCCTCCCTTGTGCAGCGGGAGGGGCGACTCGGCAGGAAACACCCCCACCCGGGAGACTCAGGTGAAAGGCTGGGGGGGGGACTTGGGGACTTTCTGCCTCAAGGGCCCCTCCTCAGATCGCCAGATGCCAGGCAGGTCCCTCCCTTGGGCGGCCGGCGGGTTGAGCCCAAGGGGCCTCCTAAGGAGACAGCTTGGAGCCGAGGATTTGCTTATTTATTTAGTATTTATTTTTGTCCTGCCTTTATTATATGTTTTCCATAACTCAGTGCAACAAGCATAACTAATACGTCTTCCTCTTCTTATTTCCCCACAACAACAACAACCTTGTAAGGTGCATTGGGAGAGACCAGCCCAAAGTCACCCAGCTGGCTGGCTTTCATGGCTAAGGCGGGACTAGAACTCCCAGTCTCCTGCTTTCTAGCCTGGTACCTTAACTACGAGACCGAACTGGTGCCTGGGTCATAGCAGCACCCTCCAGTAGCTGAAAGGCCACCCGAGGACTGGTGCTCCAGAGGGCAGGCCCAGGCCTGGATGCCAGATGCAGGATGGAAAGGGGGCCACTCCTAAAGCATCTGGGCAGAGGAGCTGGGCAGAGGGGGGGCTACCCGTGAGAGCTCCTTCCTTAATGCAGGGGGGGGAGAGGAGGGGGGCTTTGCCTGGCAGTTGCGGTGGGGTGGTTGTGTGAACCCAGCCAGGCCAAGGGAGCCTGTCTTTCCATTCCGGTGGCCTCATTCTAAGAGCGTTTGCTGAGCCCTCTGTGGGGAGAGCCTCTTGGGAAGCTTTGCCCCAGCGGGGTGGGGTGAGTGTGTGAGGGGTAGTTGGGGGGGGGCTCTCCTCTGGTGTTGCTCTTCCAAGGCACACGGTGCCTGTCAGAGCCTCCAGCTGCGTCCTGCCCCCCCAAGCAACGCCCCTCCCTTCGTGGTCAGCCGTCAGGGGGAGGGTCTGCCTGGGAACGCTCTGCCGAGTGGCTGTGGTTCCTGTCAGCCTTGAAGGTGGGAGATGCCCTCCCTATTCATGGGGGGGAGGGGAGGGTGCAGCCCCTGTGCTCCTGGGGAGGCCTGGGCCGGGCATGGGAGAGGTTGCCTCCTCCTGTGGCAGCCACTCCCCCTCTGTCCACACAGATCTACCAGGCAGGGGAAGATGGGTCCTTTCCAGACTAGGGAGCGCCGGCCAGTTGCCCTGTGGCCGAGGGGAGCCCCTCGGGTGCCGCTGCTGGAGGGGGTCTTCTCTCCCCCCTCCTGGCAGGGAATCCCCCACTTCCCCTCTCGCTACAGTTCCTATAGCCAGGCTGGTCTAGTGATTAAGACACCCAGCTAGAAACCAGGAGATGGTGAGTTCTAGTCCTGCCTTAGGCACGAAAACCGGCCGTGTGGATGGTGACCCTTCTGTCAGCCCAGCCCACCTCGCAGGGGGGTTGTTGTGGGGAAAACAGGAGGAGGAAGGGGTGTTAGATATGTCTGCTGTGTTGAATTATTTGTCATCTCTTTATAATAACGCATGTTCATAATAAGGCAGGATAAATATGAATGAATGAAATAATAAAATAAAATATAAAATAAATTGGCAGGGCTTTTTATGCCTCCTGCTCCAAGGCCCTCAGGGCAAAGCAGGGCAGGAGGTGGCGGCTGCCAGCAGGGCTTTCTTACAAGCCTGGGGAGGGGTTTGAGGGGGGGGGCTGGTGCAAAGCAGCCCCTCCTCCATCAGGACAGATGTGGAGGGCCAGCTTGGTCTGAGCTGGGCTGCCCAGCAGGGGCAGCTGGAGAAGGGGTGCTCGGTCCCAGCAGAGCCACGGAGATGAGAGTGTCAGGATGTGCACATGGAGAAAGTGGGGAGGGGGCGTCCATGGGCGAGGGGCTCTCTGTTCATCCCCCTCCTTCCCTGCAGCTCACCTGGATGGACTTTGGGCAAACGGACGCAACCCCCAATCCTGACTTCTGGAAGGTGAGTGGCTGCCTGGGCCGGGTATGGGGGAGGGGCAGGCGGGGGGGGCTTGACTGCTCCTCACGGCTTCCCTCCCCCAGGAGATTTCGCCGGAGGGGGCGACCCCTGAGCCTCAGTCAGAGGAGGGCCAGCCCAGCTCAACCTTGGGATCCTCCGGCATCCGGTGAGTGCCTCTGTGTGTGTATGTGGGGGGGTGTCTCGTCATGGAAGAGGCTCTCTCTCAGGGGTCCCGCCAATATCCGTGCATCGATGCCCAGAAACTGCCTGGCACCTTCCTGGCAAATCATAGCAGCCTCAGAGGGAGGGCAAAAGGGAGTGAAGAAGGGTTCTGGGCACTGCCAGGCTTGGGGCCAGGGAGGGTCCTTTGCTGGGGCCGTGGGGGCTGTGTGGCAGAGAGCCATCCTGCTTCCAGATCTCCGAGGGGGCATCAGGGTGTCCGGAAAGCCGCAGCATGTGGGGGTCTGGCCTTCCTTCAGGGAGCCTGAGTGGGGTCTCTGGGTGCTGTGGGTGCATTCTGAAGAGGCTGGGGGGGGGACCCAGCTGACACCACCCTGGGTCGTTTGTCTTCCAGGTCTTCCCTGGAAGCAGGAGGGGAGGACGCAGCTGGGTTGCTGGGCCTTTCCCCGGGATCGAAGGTAAGACTGCCCGATGCCACGAGGATGGCAGGCGCCCTTGGGCCACTGGCAGGCTGGCTTCTGACCCCGCTTGCAGGAGGAATCCCCCCTCAGTCCCCCCCCCCAACAACAGGCAGGTTCCTCCAGCTTCCGTGAATGGCCCAGCTGCCTGGTGGAAGGTCCTGAGGAGAGGGAGGCCCCAGGGAGGGACCCCCGGTGCCCCCTCCTAGGCATTGCCTGGGGCTGCCCCCAGGGTCCCTCCGCTGCCACTTTCACCCGGGGGCAGATTTTCTCTTTGGGGAAGCCCCATATCCCCGGACACGCCTGTCTCCACTGCTCCCCGCAGTGCTTCTCCGTCCACTCACTGGGCTGGGTGGCGGTGGCCGAGGAGGAGCTGGTGCTGGGCAGGAGCGGAGTGGCAGTCAACAACTGCATCCGGCAGCTGGCCGGGCAGGAACCGACCCTGGTGGAGGTAAGCGGCTGGTGGGGTGGGCAGCCAGACAGTGTGTGGGGGAGAAGGCTCCTGGCGACTCTGGGCCAGCTGAGGGCGGGGGGCCCTGGAGGGCTTGAGAAAGGGCCCGTGGCAGCCGTCCCCCTCCCTGCAGGGCAAGGCCATGCTGCTGGTCCTGGAGAAGGAGCTGCTGAAGCTGCTGGACCCCCAGAAGCGGACGGAGCTGCACTGCCTGCCCATCGCAGCCATCCGGGTCTGGTGCGTCGGGCGGGACAGCGGAAGGTAGGCGGCCCACACACAGCGGAAGGGAGGTGGCTGTGGCTCCTGGGGGCTGCTGGGTGGGTGGGCTTCCCTGGAGGATCCTTGCCCAGGCCAGAGAGGCTGCCCAGCTGGCCTCCTCGAGGCTGTGGCTGCTCCACAGGGGCCGGTGGCGGCTGAGCCCCCGGGGGAAAGTGGGGCCTTTGCACACTTACGCCTCTTGGCACGCAGGAGAAATGTCCCCTCGTGGAGCGTCCGGGGGAGTCATGGCCACATCAGCTGGCTGTTGTCCCAGGGCCTGGCACCATCCATGCGCTGATGGTACTCCATGTTCCATGCTTGGCATGATTAGGAAGGGAATCGAAAATAAGTCAGCAAGTGTTGTATTGCCTCTGTACAAATCGATGGTGAGACCACACTTGGAGTACTGTGTACAGTTCTGGTCACCGCACCTCAAGAAGGATATAATGGAACTGGAAAAGGTGCAAAAAAGGGCAACAAGAATGGTCAAGGAAATGGAGCGCCTCCCTTATGAAACCAGATTGCAACGCCTTGGTCTCTTCAGCCTTGAAAGACGGCGTTTAAGGGGTGACTTGATCGAAGTGTATAAAATCATGCATGGGATAGAAAAGGTGGATAGAGAAAAATTCTTTTCTCTATCACACAATACCAGGACAAGGGGGCACTCCCTAAAGCTCATAGCTAAGAAAGTGAGGACAAATAAAGGGAAATATTTCTTCACCCAGAGAGTCGTTGATTTATGGAATTCACTTCCTGAAGGGGTCGTGACAGCTGTCAGCCTTGACAGCTTCAAGGCAGGGCTAGATAGATTCATGGATGCAAAGTGTATCGGTGGTTATTAAAACGGATGTCCATGTGCCGCCTCTATGTTGGTTGAGGCAGGCAGGATTCCCTTGAGTACCATTTGTTTGGGGGTCAAGGGAAAGGGAGGGTTTTGCCTTCTCTTTCTGCTCAAGATCCCCATGTACATTTGGTGGGCCACTGTGTGACACAGAATGCTGGACTCGATGGGCTTTGGCCTGATTCAGCATGGCTCTTCTTATGTTCTTATGTTCTTATGCTGGCCCAGCAGAGAGCCTGGGGTCTCCTCCCAGCCTCTGGGGGCTGTGCGGATCTGCAGTCCAAACCAGCCTGGACTTTTGCCCACCTCTGCGGGAGAGTTTCCCCCCTCTCCAGGTTTGGGTGGGGTGAGCTTCCCCCCGCAGACTCACGTCCTGCTCGATAGGGGTGGGGGGCAGGTCTTCCCAAAGGGCCTTGCAGCAGCTCTGGTTGCTGGACCTTCTTCTGATGGGCCAATCCAGGTCCCGGGGCTGCCTGGGGCCTTGGTGGTGCCTGCCCCCTCCCCCCCCCGAGCCAGAGGGAGGCCCGAGCGACCGATGGGTACCTTCTTTGGGGTTCCTGGCAGCCTGCAGGAGAGTCTGTACCCTCTACTTGAGAAGGGGGCTGTCCTGATTGGACCAGAGGCTGGGGAGTGGAAGGAGTGAAACTTTTCTGCCCCCCCTCTGGTGCCCGCCCATCTCTTCCTTTGCTTGCCTCGGGATCCAGCAAAAGGTAAGCCCTGCACCAGCCGCCCCGCCATTCAGCCCCTCCCTGTTCAGGAAGCGCTTCTCCTGCTGGGAGGGGCATCGGAATGGCCGCCCCCAGCGCCTGCTTGGCAGCCACCCCGCCTGCCACCGGAGGGGCTTTGCCGGGCCCAACTCTGCCCTGGCATCCTGTGCCTTGGTTTCCGACCCTGTGCCGCCTCACCTGCAGGGAGTTTGCATACGTGGCACAAGACCAGCTGGCTCAGATGCTGAAGTGCCACGTCTTCCGGTGTGAAGCTCCCGCCAGGAATATTGCCAGCAGACTCTATGAAATCTGCTCCAAGGTCAGGACCTGCCCCCTCCCCACCGCCTTCCCTCTTCCTTGGGGGTCTCCAGCTGCCTGCCTTGTTGGGCCTTGCCCCTCTCCCCCATCTCCTCCGGGGCTGTCCCAAGCAGCTCCTGGGAAGGGGGGCACAAGAGAGGGCCTCCCGCTGGGGCCGGGCACCGTCCTCAGACCCACGCCTCCCCCCCAGTTCTAATGCCATGGGGCAGGACGTGCAGGATTATGGCAGCCAGCCTGATGGCCCTTGGGGCGATCTGTTCCTCTCCTCCAGATTGTGACAGAGCGGCAGAGCGTGCAAAGCTCACTCAACGGGATCTCCCTGGATCCATCCAAGATGGTGGAAATCCCCTTCCAAGGTAGCTGGGAGATGGGAAGGAGAGGGGGGGTCGGGGGCTTGGGAGGGGGCTCCTTGCCTCCAATCCCGGTTCTGCTTCCCCGCTCCCCTGGGCTGCCGGAGGGGTGCAGGAAGCCCCCGTGTGGAGAGGAGCCGTCGGAGGGTCACTCGGGGCCTCTATCGACCCTGGGGGGGCTGGTGGGAGGGCAGCCAGGCAGAATCGGGAGTCCTTGACTTACAGCCATTAATGAGCTTGGTAATTACAGTTGTAAGTTGTGAAAGTCATAAAGTCAGTCATCACGCAAGTGACCTGATTTTATGCCACTTCTTGTGGCAATTGTAAAATGACCACTGCTCTCGGCCCTCCATTTCTTTTCTCCAGTTGAGTTTCCGGCACCCAAAAGCGAATCGGTCCAGAAATTCCAGGTTTACTACTTGGGGAGCGTTTCTGTGGCCAAGCCTGTGGGTAAGCGAAACATGGGGAGAGGAGGGGCAGAGGCTTCTGCTAGGACCCCGAGAGGCGGCAGAAGGTGGGGGGCTACCAGTCTCAGGGGACCCGCAGTGGAAAGCAAGAAGGGACAACCGTGATCTTTTCATTGCGGCCGCCTCCTTCCGAGACCTCCCATGCATCCGTCCCCAGCCTTTCCGGTTCCACAGATCGGACACAGGATGGTTTCACGTATGCCAATTTACCTTTGCCTGCTTGCCCACCACTTTGGTGGCCAGGTTCCGAACAGGCCACGGACCAGTACTGATCCATGGCCCAGGGCTTGGAGACCCCTGCTCTAAAGGACTGTCCTTTCTGCAGCAGTGTGACCAAGGAAACCATCCTCAGCTTCCTCTGGGTGGGCTTTCCCAGACCCCTCCCCGTATCTGGGTGCTCCCCAAGCCCTTGGTTGTATGTCCCTTCCTCCCCCCATCCCTGGAGACCACCACCTTTGCGATTGGTCCTCTTTCTGCTGAATGGCGCTGTTTGTCAGGACCTCTGACCTCTTTAGGTCAGCTTCCCCAAAGGCTGGGTGCTCTGCTTGCACGACTCCTTGTTGAGTGGAGGGTGAAGGCCAGATCAGATCTCCCAGGTCTTCCATTCCCCTTTTGAGATTGGGACTCATCCATGTGCAGGTCAGGAACTTGACAGACCTTACACTATTAGCAGAGTTGGCCGTGCAGCAGACCCCATGCGAGGACCCTCCCTCCCATCCCCCAGATCGCAGGCAGATTAGTGCCAGCAAAGGGCCCAGGCCACCTTCGGCCTGGGTGGTGGTACTCTGCTTCCCTCGCCCCCAGCCGATCCCAGAAACTAGAACCATTGCCCTGGCTTAGCTGCTGTCGGGGCCACACAGGCCCTGCCTTGCTGCTCTCCCCACCGGGGCAGGCTTAATCACAAGCTTTGGCCCCTCACCTGCCCCAGTGAGGCCATCGCTGCCTTTGCTTCTCTAGGCATGGAGGTCATCAACAGCGCCCTCGAGGCAGCCCTGGCATCTGGCAGTAAGGAGCAGTGGACACCTGCTCAATTCAGCGTGGCACCGGCCACTCTCACCCTTGCCCATCAGCAGGTAAGAGCGCCCGGTGTGTTTGGCAAGAGCAGCCGGGGATCAGTTCTCAGGAGTTGGGCATGGGGAAGCCCTGGGAGGGGCCAGAGCAGGCACCCTTCCGCTGTGGGTGGGTCTGTCCTGACGCCTGCCTTCCCTGCAGACCGAAACCGTGCTGTGTGAGTGCCGTGTGCGCTTCCTCTCCTTCATGGGCATTGGGCAGGACGTCCGCTCCTTCGCCTTCATCATGGCTGCTGCCGCTGGCAACTTCCGCTGCCACATGATCTGGTGCGAGCCCAATGCTGCGGGCCTGAGCGAAGCAGTTCAGGCCGCTTGCATGGTGAGTTTCAGGCACTTCTCTTCCCTGCCCGCTGGTTGGCAGAGGCTCTGCCATGCGGCCAAAAAGGGGGGGCTCCTGACTGCCAGCTCTGTACCATCTGCTGGTAGCTGTGAGTGGCCATTCCTGCTCTCCCCACTGAGCAGTTCTCACCAGTGCCTAACGGCAGCCCACCCATGCCCTGCTGTAGATGCCTGGATTGCAGGGCATGGCTGATGGGACCCTGTGCCCCAGATGCCTGTATTAGCACTGATGCCCTGTCACCGCCTCGCACCTCCTTTTCAGCTCCGCTACCAAAAATGCTTGGATGCGCGGCCCCAATCCACCAGCAGTTCCTGTCTCCCAGCCCCTCCTGCCGACTCCGTGGCTCGCCGTGTGGGCTCCACAGTTAGGAAGGGCATCCAGGCCCTGCTGGGGACCCTCCAACCCAAACGCCAGGGGTCCCAGACGCCATGAGCTCCAGGCCGGAGAGAGGGGGACCTGCCCGCCCGCCTTGAACCTCCGGGCCAGCAGCGCCACTGGCCTCTTGCCATCAGCCTCGTAGCGCTTTGCCTGCCCCGGTGCGCGGTGCGTGTGTATTCTGCATGAGTGCAAGGTGTCTATTTATGAGGGATGCGTGAATCTGCACAGACGTGTGACTTCCATGCCAGTGGGGGAAGGGAGGGGTGGGCTCCTCTTCGGGCAGCTGTGCCCTGGCCACCAAACCTGATCCCTGCCCCCGCTGGCCTCTGCCCACCCACCCCTGCAGGTATGGTAGGCCCTGGAATTAGCTGGAACTGCCGCAGAGGCCCCTGGTGTCTGGCCACACACTGGGGAGGGGTCATGGTCTCAGCAACCCCCCCATTTGCCCAGGAGCAGAGGGGGTGGGGGGAGAGCTCTGCCTCTGCTGTTGCAACAACTCTTTGTCTTGTACTAACCCACAAATAAACTCTGTTCCAACGTCCCCCATCCATCTCTGGCGTGGTGCTGTGATGGGGGAGGGAGCTGCCAATGTCCGTCTCCCCATACCAGAAGCAGCTGGGGGCCAGTTCCAGGGATGATGGGTGCCTGGAAGGGTCGGGGGCGCACTGATGGTTTGATGAGTACAGGACACCCTCCACGCCCGCCCAGGATATGGGGCAGGAAAGGCGGGGCTTGGCTTCTCCTCATGAGCTGCCATCAGGGCAGAAGGGGATTGAACCCCACTTTCTCTCCCCTCCTGCCCGGGGGCTGTGTGCTCTTCCCCGGTTGTACCCATGTGTCTCTGCTCTCTGGCCTTGGGGGCAGCTAGCTGGTCATACATGGGAGGGAGAGCCCAGAGGATCAAGGCGAGGGGCTGACCCCAGGTCAGTGGGGACTGGGCGAAAGAGGTGTCTTCTGCCAGTGGAGGAGACACAGAAGCTGTTTATTGCTGGGGAGGGAGGAACAAAAGAGGGGGGGTGCCCCTCCCCTGCAGAGGAGTCCCACGCTGGCAGAGGTTGGGCCGGTACTGGAGGCAGAAGAGTCTGAGAATGAATCCTGCCAGGTTTTGCCTGGCACCAGAGCCAGCAACAAAACCCCTAGTGCCCACGGCCGTCCAGGTCTCTGCTCCTCCTTTGCTGATGGCACTTCAAACATGGGGGCAGCAGGGTGGGCATGTCTTGCAGGCCTGCTTTCCGTGCCCACACGAAAGGGGTGGAGCAGGGGTGGAAGAGGAGGAGCTGCCGAGCAATAGAGGGGAGCTGTAGGGGCAGAGGCCAAGGGCAGTCTTAGGGCCATTGCTGGTTCCTTTCTGCATCTCGGGACAATTTGAAGGGCTGTGGTGCTTGTCTGGAACTTGAGTGGAGTGCCCAAGAGAAGAGGTGCCATGTTGTGCCCACACCCACAGCCTGCTAGAGGACAGGGCCCCTGCGCCCCTTGGCACTCCTGGGCCTCATCTTGGCCCCCAGTTAGCAAAGTTTATGCTGCCACCGCCAGGCCTGAATTTCTAAGAAGGGCAGCTTAAGGTTCTGGCAGAGTTTGGGATCGGCTGCCCGGCCAGTGCGGAGAGCACAGAGCATGGCCTTCCTGCAGGCGTCGCCACAGGGCTCGGTGGGTGGGTGGCCTTTGAACCTCAGGTACCAGAAATGCTGGAAGAGGTGCTCGTCGGCCTGCAGGCGGTCCAGCAGTTGGTTCCAGTCTTCTGGGAAGGCCATGGGCAGCCCGTAAGTCTCCCGGGCCCCATAGAGGCGCTGCCACTGAGCCACGGCACCGGGCTGGTTTGCCTGCGTCAAGTTCAAGATGAACGTCTCATGGTCAAGGACCATGTAGGAGCTGCCAGAGCGGATCCCGTCCACGTGGTAGATTCGATACCCTGGAAGGAAGGCAGGCGGGGTTACTGGCTCAGTTCAGGCCCTCTGCCAGGAGGGAGGGAGGTCAGCACCTCACCTGGGTTGAGTTTGATGTAGGTGGTAACGCTGGGAGCCAGGAAGGCAATGCCCACCGGCCGGGAAAGGGTCTCCTCGTCATAAAAAAGCTCAAACCCGTCCAAGTGGGTGTGGCCAAAGAACTGCCCAGCGATTGTGCCTTCAAACCTGCAGGGAGGGAGGGAGGGAGGGAGGGGGAGAGAGAGAGAGAGAGAGAGAGAGAGAGAGAACACGACTACGGAATTCAAAACCTCTCCAGAAAGCAACAATGGGGTCCTATCTTCCAGGTGATGGCCAAGAGAGGCAGCTACCATTTGACCAAGGATGGTAAGGCTCCTGCCTTGAGCAGGGAGTTGGACTGGATAGCCTCTGGGGGTCCCTTCCAGCCCTAGGATTCCATGTTTTTTGTGCTCAGGAAGTCAGCAGGAGCTGGTCTGGGCCTGGGGAGTGGGAAGGCCCACAGGCAACCCTGCTGGGGGTTATGGAGCACATACCCCAAAGAAGAGGATCTGCAGAAGCCCCCCCCCCTGAGCCGTGAGAAATCAGCCGGCATTACGGAATCTTTCCTCAAGCAAACGCCTCGCCTGCTTAGGTTCAAACTCCAGCTACCCAAAGAATTCTCCAGAAGCAAAGTGTTTTCTCACCAGCCTGGGGAACGGGAGCCCCCACCGACTGCTGCCCCCCTTCAGGAGGCATCTAGGAAACATTCTGGGGGGTGTGAGGGGCTGCTCCCCCCACCAAATCAGAGCAGCAACAACTGACCCATGACTGAGCCAGGGCAGCTGAAGTGGAGTTAGTGATTGGGGGGGGGGAACTGCAGGCACCTGAGTGATGGGGAGAAAGGAGCCAGAGAGGCCTTCAGCAGCCCCCCCCCCGCAGCACCTTCCCAATTGGCGGCTGTCCTTGGAGGGAGGACCCACAGCCGGGCTGGGCCGGGCAAGGAGTGCTGGCTTGCGGGAGACTCTGCAGTCAGCCTGGCGCAAGCACTTGCTGGGGACGCCCCTTCCTGGGTGCCAGGCTGGGCAGAGCAGAGCAGGCACTGGTGCTCTGTACCTGTTGATGATGCGGTAGTAATTCCAGCCCCAGCTCTGCAGGCAGTGGGAGGGCGGAATGTGCCCGATGATGTGGACCTGCAGGGGAGGAGGGGTGTCAGTAGGGGCAGCAGCACAGGGCACCCTCCGGGGACGTGGGCTTGTCTGAATGGGCAGGTTTCCCCGCTCGCCCTTTGCCCTGCTTCCGAGCAGGCCACCTCATGCTCTGGCTTGGCCCGGCCTGACCCGGTTCCTGCCCAGCGCCATCCCTGCCCGCCCCGGCTCACCTTCTCGGCTCTTTCCTCCGCCCTCTGCAGGACGCCCACCAGCCACTGGAGCTGCCCGGCCGGGTCGGTGGAGTTGATCAGGAGCCAGAAGTTGGCCTCGGAGCAGAAATTCATGTTGAGGGAAACCAGGCGGAGGCCTCGCCAGATGGGGAGGGTGTAGAAGCCCCCCAGCCTGCCAGAGAGGAGGCAGGAAAGTCTCAGGGGTGGAAGGACTTGTGGAACACCCCCCTGCCACCGAGGGGGGGGTTTCCTTCCTTCCTTCCATCGCCACCAACCAGACTTCAAAACCTCCAGTGATGGAGTCCCCGTGCCTCCAGAGCAGGCACGGGCACCTGTGGCAACTTTACCAACTGTGGACTTCAACTCCCAGAATTCCTGAGCCAGCATAGCATAGCATAGAATTCTGGGAGTTGAAGTCCACAGTTTGTGAAGTTGCCAGGATCGCCCAGCCCTGCTCCAGAGGGAAGTGACTGTGCCCTGGGCAGAGGCAGCCTGGCTGGTGCCACGGGGCTCTGTCTCTCGCCCACGCCCAGGCCAAAAAACTCTTAGCCAAGCAGAGGAAGCGGCCTTCTCTCCCAGCAGGCAGGGCTCCCTTCCCACAAGCCATTTTCACCCTGGGGCCCAGGAGAGACTTTACGATGGGCACATGGCAGAGTCAAGCCCCATCCGGGCCCCCTCCCCAAACAAAGGATGAGGTTGCCTAGTTTGGGTAATGAAACGGCTGCAGGAACACAGTCCAGCTCAGAGAGGACCAAGGACCCTTCAAAGCCGGCTTTGCACGCAGAAACAGTCCAAGCTGCCTTACAGGGCTGTTGCTGTCGTGGGGGGAAATAGGCAAGAGATATTCCCGGCACAGCTGGCTGAGGAATTCTGGGAGTTGAAGTCCACGGGTCTTAAAGTGGCCTAGGTTGGACAGGCCTGTTTTAAAGCCTCTCCTGAGCCTGGCCACAGAAAGGGAGCAGCAGCCGTGAGGCTCTCTACCTGGCGAATCCAGGAGCCCTGATTATCACGCCTGGCAAAGCCCAGATGTTTTGCTGAGCACAAAGGAAGGCAACTGCTGCCGCAGTCGGCTGCTTTGGCAACAAGATCAAAAGAAGCAAGAACCAGGAGAGCAGGTTGCACCATCCTGGTCAGGACTGCAGCGGAAGCAAAACTTTCTTGTATGAAGATTAATTAATTTATTTGATTTCTATAGCCACGCAGCTCGGCCAAGGGACTCGGGGTGGGGCTTACAATTCTAACATCCAGAATCCTGGAGCTTGGCTCTCCCGAGCTGCCATTCCTCCCAGACAGCTCCGGTTACGGGCAGCAGCCACAGCCCAGGAAAAGCAGACCAAGCCGGAGCCCTTGGCCCCAAGCCCGTGGGGTGCGCGAGGGGCTGCTCTTTCTGGAGGCCTGCCCTGGGGGGCGAGGGTCCAGCTCCCAGTGGCTGGAGGCTGCCAGAGGCTGAAGGGCCTCTCCCTGGCCCGGAATTATTTATAAAAAAATAAGGAAGGGTACAATGAAGACACTTGGGACAGAGCTGCCAGGAGGAGAGGAAGAAGGCCAGTGGAGTGGTTGGGGGGGGGAAGAGTTGAACTTTATTTATTGTTATCATTGGGAGATGTGTTGATGACGCCCAGGGCAGTTCCCTGCCAAGGCCACCTGGGGAAGGGGGAAGTGAGGAACTGGTCCCCAGGGAAGGCGGGGGAGTGCCCGGCCTGGACCTCCACCCAGCCTTGACTCCCAGGTGGGCAAATCGCCTGGATCTGCAGGGCAGGGGCCACCCTCTGCAGGGGCCGCCTCCTGACATCCCTCAGGCAGCCTTCCCTTCCCCCCACCCCCTTGCCTTCCCAGTGCCCCCACCCGCCAGACCCTCGCTCCTACCTCAGGGTCTTCAGGGCTTCTGGGGGCAGCCACTGCTGCCAGGCGTCGGCCATGGCATCATACAGCCAGGCGGAGGACTGGTTCCCAAGCACATAGGGTGGGGGGAAGGCGTTCACCGGCACCGACTCATGGTTGCCCACCGCCGGGTAGACAGGCAATGGCCCCAGGTACTTCTGGATGAGGCTGGTGACGATGGTGAGGGCGTGCAGCTGGTCCTGGCGCGTCTGCTGCCAGACGTTGTGAGCTGGGATGTCGCCCGTCCAGTAAGCGGCATCGTAAGGCCCGGCTGACGCCAAGTGCTGGAGCAGGTTCTCCAGTGTGTGGAAGGGCAGGTCGCATTTGCTGTAGGAGCCCCAGTAGCCGGCACCGGGCCCCCGTGGCTGCCCTCCCCGGCAGCAGAGCGGGTCCTTGCAGTTGGGGTCGCTGCCCGGGGTGTACTGATGATCCCAGTGCAGGTCAGTCAGGAAGAGCAGGCGTGCCGTGGGGGCACTGGGCGGAGGGGGCACTGGAGGGCGCACGGGGGGCTTGGGCGTCTTGGGCAGGGTGACGTTCCAGCTGGAGTAGATGTCCCAGTGGCCGCACTGGGCGCCCACCAGCAGGCCGCAGATCTCAGCCGGGCGCAGGATGGAACGGATCCAGGCGGTCACCACGTCTTGCTCAAAGAGACGGATGATCTCCTGACACACATGGGGGGGCGCCAGGCTCAGTGTCATGCAGATCTTGGTAGCCAGCTGCTGGATGTGCTCCACACTAGTCTCCAGCTTTGAAGCAGAGGGGCAACATTAGCACTGAGGAGGGGTGGCTGGAGAAGCACCCCTGAAATGTTCCAGCAGAAAAGAGGTGCTGGAAGAATCTCCCCGCTTGCCTCCTTAGCCAAGCCATCCCTCCCCTCCTACAGTCCTGTCAGGAGTCCTTTGGGGGGGGGACAGGCTCTGGTGTGGGGAGACCCACTGCCCCTGCAGTCCCCTTCAACCACCCATAAGCGCAGGAGCAGCCCCCTTGGGTGGTGAGAAAGGCCAGCTGGCTCTTGCCTGCAGCTAGGCACGTGCCCTGCCCCACAGAGGCCAGAAGTGATGTGAGGGGCTGTCCCCAAGGCCCCAGGCTTCCCCCATGGCCCCCAGCCCCTCTCGGCCCTCTCAGCAGAAGAGCAGGCTGTCCACAGGGGCCGCCGTTCTCCAGCCCCCCTGGACAACTAAGCCCCAAACTCAGCCCTGCCCCTGACGTCTGCGTGGAGCTACCAGAGGCGGCCGGAAGGAGTGGGAGGGCAGCTCGGGAGGGGCCAAAGCCTGCCTGCCAGCTGGGGAGGTGCCACCTGGCCTGCCACGACTTGCCTCGGAGTCCACCACAGCCGGTGCTGTGCAACTGGGCGGGTGCTTTGTTGCAAGGCTGCTACCCCAACAATGGGCTGTACGCAAGGAGCAGCCGGGCAGCCGAGAAGACCGCAGCAGGTCCTCTGGGTCTCCTCTGGGTCTCCTCTCCCCGCAGCAAAGGGAGGGGAAACCAGCTGGATAAGGCCTGCAAAAGGAGAGGTCTGAAGCAGCCCCCTCCCCCATTCCTCCCCCCTCCTCGCTGGGTCTCCCTCCCAATGTGGGGCTGTGAAAAAATTGCATGTAAGAGTTGGCAATTATTTATTTATCTGTATCCCACCCTTATTGTTTTTACAAATAACTCAAAGTGGAGAGCATCTCCAATACACCTCCCCCCTCCTATTTTCCCCACTACAACAACCCTGAAAGGTGTGTTGGACTAAGAGACGGTGACCGGCCCAAAGTCACCCAGCCAGCTTTCATGACTAAGGTGGAACTGGAATTCACCACGTCTGTCACTCTAGCCAGGTGCCTTCACCACTAGACCCTCTGAGTCTCCACTCTCTTGAACCCCCTTTTTCGAACTTCTGTCTCCCCTCAGCAGAGCGTCTGTCAAGGGTCCCACCAGACCCCAAAGCCAGTGATCGGGGGGGGGGGCAAAGGAGCTGCAGCCCTTGAGGCGAGGCTTCCCAGGGCCCAGTTCGGCTCTCCTGCTCTTTCCCTGCCTGGCCTCTGTCCGCCTAGCTGGCTGGGTGCCAAGTGGAGGGTCAGCCCCAGGAAGACCCCCAGCTCCACTGAGCTTATCCCACCATCCTGGGAGTTGGACCATCCTGAAGCCAGGAGAAACTGAGGGGGGAGGGGGCTTTGGGGGGAGGTCCTTCTTTGGGAGAAGAGGAGGGCAGCTCCTGGGGGGGGCTCTTCCTCTATCCCAAGGCCTCCAGGTTCTGCCCCCCCCCACACATATTGGGCTGATGAGGACTCAGAAGCTTCCTGGCTGTGCCCCCCTCCCTCTGCCCTTGCCCAGCGCCTGGCTGGCTTCTGTGCAGCTCGTGACCTGCTGGAGGTTGGGAATTAGGCTGTCAACAAAAGGAGGGGTATGGTCCCAAGGGCAGCCCCCACCCCCGGAAGCAGCTGCTCTTGCTGACTCCAGGGAAGAAGAGGCAAGTTGGGAGCCCACAAGACCCCCACAGAGGGAGGCCCAGGCTGTGTGGCAGCTGCCACGAAGGGCTCCCTTGGCACAGCTGGCACAGGCACTGGAGGGGGAGGAGTCGACTCTTACGGGGGGGAGGGGACAGGACGGAAAGATTCCGCCTTTTGCTTTGCAGCCCTTCTGACTCCTTCCAGAAGATTGGGGGGGGGCGGAAAAGGCTGTGTTGGACATCCTGGGAACGGGGGAGGGGGGTTCATATCTAAGGACTGCAGGTCTTTCTTCAGGATCCCGACACTTCTAAAACCTTGATGGGGGTAGGCATCTCCCCAGCTGGTCAGAGGGGTCCCCGGCTCTCCCCACTTCCCCTCCGCCCCGGCTCTCAGCGCTGGGCGTCCTCCGGGCAGGGCCCCGCTGGCGCTGCTGCGTCTGGCGCAGAAGAGGCAACGCGGCAAGGCTGCGGGAGTTCAGGGGGAAACTCCGGGGCTGCAGCGGGTGAACCGGCTCGAGCTCGGCCCGAGACCAGAGAGGGGGCCCCGGCTGGGATTCGGGGCAGGGTCTGCCCGGTCCTCGCCCTCCAGGGGGTCCCGGGGAAGCCGGCTCTCGGCCTCAGAAGGCGTGGGGGGGGGAGCCGAGGGCCTCCATCGGGCTCTGCCAACTTCCCGTGCGAGAATCTTCCCCCCGGCCAGCGGGGCCCTCCCCGCCTTCTGGGAAACGTCTGCAAGCGGCCCCCAGCCCTGGAGGGCACCGCGGGCAGGAGAGGGCGCCCCGGCTGCCACCAGGAAGCCGCCCGGGAGCCTCAGCCAGCCGGGAAGCGGCCTCAGCGAGTCGCGGGAAAGGGACCAGCTGGGCCCGCTTTGCCGGAGCGGAAGCGCGGTTCCGGTCTCCCGCGGGAGGAGCCGGCGGACCTAGCTGCTGTCCCCGCCGGGTGCCGGGGGGCGGCCGGCGGAGGGAGGGAGCGGGGCGCTCACCTGCATGCTGGCGTCCAGGGCTGTGAAGATCAGCCGGCAGGCGGGGCAGCTGAGGTTCGTCCACCCGAAGCGCGCTCCGGCCGCGGGCAGCAGCCTCTCCAGGGCTGGCCGCCCTTCCCGGGGCACGGCCAGCCCCGCCGCCAGCGCCAGCGCCCCGGCCAGCACCAGGGGGACCGCCGCCGCCCGCATCGCCCGGCTCGGTTCGGCTGCTCAGGACGCAAAACGGGCCGCCGCCAGCCGCGCTCCGCTTCGCCTCGCCTCGCCACTGCCGCCCGGCCGGGCGCCCAGCAGGGAAGCCGTTGCGACGGGCGGAGCGAGGACCGGAGCCGGGAGGAGCGCTGGGAGCCCCCGCCCCCCAAGATGGCCTCCGCCCGGCCGACCCTGGGGGCTTGCGGGGTTCGGCCCTCGCGCGCGGAGGGGAGGCGGGGAAAGTCCTCCCGCAGCGCAGATCGGGCCAGGGGTCCGGGAAACGGGGAGGGCCGCCTCGGCCCCGCGCGGGAAAAGAAGAAGTCCGAGCCGCCCCTGCCCGGCCCCTCCCGGACAGCCGCCCCGGGCTGGCCGCGACCTTGCCGGGAGGGCCCTTGCCTATCCGGGGGACTGCCCACCCCGGTCCCCGGTCCCCGGTCCCCGGGTCCCATGGCGGCGTCCCCTTTGCCCGGCTGTCTCATTCGACAGGATTCCTCGCAAGCGACCCAGACTCTGACCGTTCCTCCACTGCGGGGGTCCCGGAGTCTCTCGGTCCCTTGCGGAAGTTGCCTTCGGAGACTGGCCGATACCGTTGCTCGTGCGAGCGGGGTCTGCTCCCTGCCCGCGTGCGTAGCTTGGCCCGACGGGGTGGGGTGGCGGTGGGGGCTTCCTCTCTGCCAGTTCCTTGATACTGTGGTTGGCCTGGTGGCGATCCAGGCTTCCCTGGCTCGGTGGCTGAGGGGGATGCATTCCGGATTTCTTGTTCCTTTCGGAGTCTTTTTATTTTCTCCTTTGAACGGTATGGACATTTAGCTGCTTGTGGTCCTTTAAGGACCGATTTATCTGAATGCCGAGCTTCCGGGAATCCCCCGAAAGTCTTGGGCTTGGCTTGGTCAAGGATGGTCACAGTTTCCCAGCTGGAACTATGGCTGAGTCTGTTCAGCCTTGTGAGATTAAGGGATTTCCGTTGTCTTCTGACTGCTGCTTGGTGTTCATGGATGCTAGTCTGAGATGTTTTTCACGTAGCAGTGTGAATATTACATTTCGTATGTTACATTTCGTAGCTTGTGTTGGCTGTGCTATAGGACAGGGCTCCTCAACCTTGACCACCTTAAGACTTGTGGACTTCAACTCCCAGAATTCCTCAGCCAGCAAGTCTTAAAGTGGCCAAGGTTGAGGACCCCTGTGTAACAGGTTGAGTGATGAGGCCCCTTCTGATAAAGTTGTGTGGGTGTAAGGATCCACCTCAACTAACCACCCAAGAAAGCAGAACTCTTGAAACAGGCGTCTCAAAAGGATTCTTTTATTAGGGGTCAGTGATGGTTGGGAAGTCAAGGCGAGATCTGGGGAAAATCCCGCGCAAACGATATAGTTCAGCAAGCAATATTCCTCCTCCCACCAGAGTCATAATGTCCATTTGAAATTCAGCCAATCCACAGGTGGTATGATGTGTGGGTAATCGGCACAGTTGGCGCACATCTCAAAGTCTTCTCCGGGTTTCGTTTCTCTGTCTCCCCCAGAGAAAGAAATATTTTTGGAAATATTGAAAAGGCAGAATATATTTCCCTAAAGGATTTAAAAGCAGAAACCAACCCCGCCCCCAAGTCTCTCTGTCCCAAATAGAAACTGGGTCTGCAGAAATGCAGATGTGATAATCTTGTCAGAAAGACTGGAGTCAGGAAACTGGGATTAGGAAGAAAGATCCCTAGACTCAACACCAAAAATCTAAGAGCCATCAGCCATAGCCCCAGGAAAGCAGGATATGACCCTTGGGACATAATAGGATTAACCCACCGTCATCAGATCACCAGAAAGGCACACTCAGACTCAGGTCAAAGTTCATGCCACAGGAACAACTCCAAACAAAAGGCTCCAGAGGGTATAAAAACCCACTCCCTACATGTGCTCTCTCTTTTCTTCCAGAGCCATCTTCCTGTCTGGCTCTCCTCTTAAATAAACTGCAACCTTCTTTCTAAAGCAGTCGCCATGTTGCTTATTCCCGGCTTGGACTGAACCATGAAGACTTTTCGTTGGATACTAATAAGGGAGCCACATTCCTTTCTCCAGGATAGAGGCAAGATAGTGAAAGTAGAAAACGGAAGTCATCCCAAGCTCCCCCTCTCCCCAACAGAATGGCAGGTCCCAAAGTAGGCAAAAACACGGAGGTTTGGGTGGACCTGACAGTGGGTTTCCATTTTCCTGGAACGTGTGCAGGCAGTTTTATTTCCCTTTGCTGATGTTGTGGGTTGCTGCTGCAGTGCGTTTGTGCTGATCTGAGTAATGTCCTCACACAGTTCCTCTTGTGGGAGGTTGAGTGATGGAATCCTTGGTTAGTGTGGGTAGTTTTTCAACAATTAGCCTTTTTAATTTGTTGCCTCTACTGATGAGGACATCCAGGAAGGGTTGTGTGTTGTTGTTTCCTTATTTCCTTGTGAATATTCCTCCCATGAAGATGCTCTAGATTGCTCCATGTGTCTCCTTCAGTTGTCCTTTTTCATGAAGATGAAGGTGCCATCTGCATTCCGACCTACATAATCTCCCACCTGCCTGTTTTTGTTTGCATGGATGGGAGAGCCCTGGTTTCTAGACACAGAGCGAATGTCCCTCTGACTTGTGGGCACATATGTGTCCATCAATCAGAAAGCAGAGTTTGATCAGGTCTATCATGCCGGGCATTTCGACCTCAGAATACTGAATGAGGTCAGGTATGCTGTGTAGCACCATGGTTCTATGGAGGCAAAGAGGGCCGTGACATCAAACGAAACCGTCATCTCAGCTTCTTCCCTTATTCCAGCAGCTTTCAACCTGTGGGTCGTGACCCCTTTGGGGGTCGAATGACCCTTTCACAGGGGTCGCCTAAGACCATCGGAAAACACATATTTCCGATAGTCTTAGGAACCGAGACACTGCTCCGCATCCGTCTCTGCATGGCCTCCTCTGCCATTTGCAGAGAGAGAGACAGAGAGGCACTTTCGCTTCCCTTCTCTTTCTCTCTCTCTCTCAGGCGGACTTACCTCCTGCAGGGCTCATGATTGGCCCTATGCCCGGGTGCCCCACCCCCTGGGAGAAGCGCGGCCAGGGCCTCGTGGCCTTGGAGCTGCCCAGGGAAGCTCCGTGATCCCTGCTGGGAGCGGCCTGCTGGAGGCTTCGCTGAGCGGGCCAGCCCTCCCGCAAGCTGTGGCCCAAGGGATACCAGCCCCTGCAATCCTCAGCCAGCCTGACCATTGGCCCCGCTGGCCGGGAAGGCACGCCAGAGTCCAGGCTGCTGGGAAGGAAAAAGGAGATGGAGCAATGGTAGGAGAGGAGAGCCTCCTCCTGGGGCCTGGTGCTGGCAGCGGCTTCCTTGCCCTCCTGTTTCTCCTCCCCTTCTTCCTCCTGCTGCCCCCCAGGTGGCTCGGGCAGGTGCCGGGACAAGAGGGGTGCCTGGGGGGGGGAAGCAGCCGGGCTGGCGGAGGGGCTGCCAGGGGCCACGCGGCACCAGCCCCCACTGCGGCTCCATCGATGGGCGGAGGGAGAGGCTGGCAGCACGGAGTCCCAGCTGGGGCGGCTGCTTCCTTGCTCTCCTCCTCTCCTTCTTCCTCCTGCTGTCCCCCAGGCGGCTTGGGCGAGTGCTGTCCCCATCGCAGCTCTATCGATGGGCGGAGGGCAAGGCCGGGCAGCGTGGAGTCCCGGTTGGGGCGGTGGACAGGCCGGGGCCGGCGGGGACCCCCGACGATGCAGCCGTGCCGCCGCCACCACTGGAGCGCTGCCTTCCGTCCTGCTCCCCCTCCCCACCCGTTCAACTGAGGACGCAGCGGAGGCTGGGCCGGAGGCAGCGGGGACCCCCAACGATGCTGCTGTAAGAGAGACAGAGAAAGAGAGAGAGGAAAGAGAGAGAAACAGAGGAAAAGAGAGGAAAGAGAGAGAGAAAGAGAAAGTGAGAGGAAAGAGAGAAAGAGAAAGAGGGAGGAAACAGAGAGAAAGAGAGAGGAAAGAGAAAGAAAGAGGAAAGAGAAAAAGAGGAAAGAGAGAGAAAGGGGGAGAGGAAAGAGGGAAAAAGAGGAAAGAAAGAGAAGAGAGAGAGGAAAGAAAGAAGAGAGAGAGGAAAGAGAAAGAAAAGAGAGGAAAGAGAAAGAGGAAAGAAAGAAGAAAGAGAGGAAAGAGAAAAAGAGAAAGAGGGAGGAAAAAGAGAGAGAAAGAGAGAGAGAGAGAGAGAGAGAAAGAGGGAGAGGAATGGCGCTTCTCCAACCAGGCTAGCTGGATGGGTGGTTGGGGGTCACCACAACATGAGGAACTGTATTAAAGTGTCGCGGCATTAGGAAGGTTGAGAACCACTGCCTTATTCAGTCTTTTATTTTCTGGATGCGTTGTGGACAGAGGTGTCCTAGGTTTTGCTCAATTCTTTGGCTCTGTTGTGCATTGGGGTGGCTGGCATCCATACAATTGGATGAAAACATATGTCAGGTTTGTGTTTTGGGGGCATCCATAAAAGTAAGTGCAAGAGCAAGAGACATGAGAGGGTGATTAATGGAAGATATATATTAACTAGACTAAGAATGTACGCGTTGAAGGGAGGGGTGTAATGACATGATAATTATTAACTTTAAAAAGAAGACTTGTTTGTGTGATGTACAATGGATAGATTTGAAAACAAGTGAAACTTAAAATTTATAAAATGTAGTTGGCTTATAGTTAAACTTTGATATACGGAGTGAAGAAGGTCTACAAATTTAAAATGATTGTATTAAGCTGAATGGCTTTAACTTGAATTTTTTGTTTGTTTGCATGTACAAATGGATATCTAATAATAATAATAAAAAAATAATAATAAAAAAGAAAGAAAGAAAGAAAAGCCTTTACTCATCTCCCTGGATAAAAGAAAATCCTCCCAAAAGTCCAATAAACAGTTGCTAAGTATCATGGCTATTTGTTGACAAGTAGTTTTTCTTTTGAAGTTCCCCTTAATTACACACAAACGTTTTGAAAAACTGGCTTTCTAGATATCTTCTGAGAGACTTTGTCCTGTGGTAGGAATATATGCTTTCTCTGCAGTTTACAGTGATGGTTAAGTTGACCCATTGCAAATGTAAACATTCAAGGTGCTTTTTCTACCCTCAGGTCCAGGCGGTTTCCTGGTCTCCTCCTTCCCTTGCCTTTATTATGTGTGTTCTCAGTGCCAAGCCTTTCATATTCACTGTTTGTGGTTTCTTAAAAGGAGAGGTATGTTTTCATCTCTCTGTATAATGCACAAAATAAAGATGCTTTATAAAAAAAAAAAAGTGGGTGCGAAACCTGGCTCGACTCTGTAGTTGCCTGTACCTGCTTTCGCTGCTGGCAGCTTTGTCAAACAGTGACGGGAGGGAAGAGGGTGGGCAATTCCTAAGGGTGGAGGGAGGCTGTGGAATGCAAGGGGACCCCCGTCTGTCTGTTGCAGGGGAGACGTTATCTAGCCAGGTCGAGTGGTGAGGAGTGTTTTGGAGTTTCCCAAAGCAAAAGTACTGAACTCAATTGGTGAACTATGGACGGCCTGGTGAGGGAAAGGGAGACATCCCAGAACTGGCTTTGCTTTTGTCGCGTTTAGATGGATTTTTCAATGAAGCTGCCCTCTTGCTTAACCTAAAGAGCCGGGAGTCTCTTTTGCTGAATGTGCCAAATGGGACGGTTGACAGTGGGAAGACGAGGCCTCTGCTTTTCATCTGTCGCTGTTCCTCTTCTTTGGTGAGGCTGTGGAGGGTTCTCTGGATCAGGCTGTTCAGTTTCTGTATTGGGTTGCTATTTACTTGGATGGGGGTCTCTTTGTCTCCCAGTTGTTTTTTGGCCCTCTGACCACGGTTCGGCCCCATCCTCTGCTCCAAGTGGGCTCTGCTTCTGTGTTCTTCTGGTCTGAGCTCTGCTCACCTGCCTGGTCTTTTCCTGGGCCTCTGTGTCTGGCCTGGTGGTTTTAAAGGCTGCCTCTGAGGCTGCAAGGAATGCCAAGGGACTGGCATCATCGCCAACTGGGAGGCCTTTCTGGGGGACACTGTGCTCTGCAGTAGACAGGGAGTGTCTGGACGTGTTGACCCCCCTTTTGGGTTCAGTTTTCTCTTTGCTTGGGGTTTAGCTGGAGCAATTCAGCTTGGAGTTTTCTTTTCATCAGCTTGTCTTGGAGATGTAGCCTGTGTGTTCTAAGGTCGTTGTTTGTTCCAATTGCTCCCTGGGGCTATCTGTGGTATGTTGGATTTGTTTAGTCTGAGGTGGGCAGGCAGGCCTCTTCCACCGGGGTGCTTTCTGAGGCCTTTGAGGCCCGTGTGAGGCTCCCACAGTAGAGACTCCGTGTAGCTCAGGGCTGGGCTGGGCTGTCCTCGGTGCCCTCTGAGCTGGGTGGTTTTCTGGCAGACATGATTTCCCATCCGTGTGAGGAATGTGGGGGTTTGCTCCCCACTTCTGTACGGTGGCCTTCCCTGCCAGTGTTTGTGGGGTTGGGGGGTTTCCCTTTGGTAGTTTCTTGATTAGGGGATTGTTTTTCTGTACTGTGTCTACACTGCATGGAGCCCCCAACCACCCAGTGAAGGAAGACTTTCTGCAGCCTGAGGACCCTAAATGTTTGAAGATCCCTTTCCCACTGACCAGTAGATAATTGGGCTTAATTTACTTTATATTGAATGTGCTTTCCCTAAACGCTCCTTGCCTTTGCTGAAACGCAGGCTGGACCCTTCCCTGTCTCTGTTCTCTGCTGCCCCACCACGCCCTGGACTCTTTGTCCACCTCGGGAGAAAGGTGGATAGCCACGATTGCCTGCCACTGAGTCGAGATCAGCTCTCGGGGGCCACACAGGTGGATTTTCCCCAGGACTCTCTGTCCCCGCCTGGTTCCCCCCCCCCCGTAGCTGCATCCATCCATCTTCCTGAGAGATTTTTTTTTAATCCTGCCTTTATTACAAAGACGGTTATTATAAATAACTGAAGGCAGCAGATAAAGCTAACATGCCTTCCTACAAGGTCCCTTCTAACTCTGTTGTTCTGTATTCCTCCCTCCATTTTTCCCAAACCACCACCCTGCGAGGTGGGCTAGGCCAAGAGAGCGATTGGCCCGAAGTCGCCCAGCCGGCTTTCGTGTCTCAGGAGGACGCAGACCTCCCTGATTTACAGTACTGTACAAAAGGCAGTTGTGCAAAAGTGCTGCAAATTAAGAATGCTTTCAGAAATAGACGTGGTCTGATGACTGAAGGATTCGAGGAGGCAGCCCACATCCACAGAGGATCTTACTCCAAGACATTTGGAGCAGGTTCGAAGGAACCTTGCCAAGTTCCTTCAAAAACCGTGTGCGAGTGTGCCCCAAAGAACTGACGCTGTTTTGAAGGCCGGGGGGGGGGCACACCAAATACTGATTTGATTTGGAGTTCTGTTCATTTACTTTCCATTTCATCCATTGATAAAAATAAACAATAATTATCACTAATATTTCTGAAAGCATTCTTAATTTGCAGCATTTTCGCACAACTGTCTAAGCCTTTTGCACAGTGCTGTATGTCCAGCCTGGTCTCCCAACAGGGCATCTTTCTCAGCATCAAAACCTTCTCCAAGGAGCTGAGTCTTCCCCTCAAGTGTCCAAAGCAGGAGAATTTCAGCCTGGTCACTTGTGCCTTGAATGAGAACGAAAGGAGGGGGGGCACCTGAGGCATTTCCATAAACCCCATTTTTGGCCTTGGCTGGGATTTTATCTGACTGTTCCCTTGACAGTAGACCTTCCCTCTGCCCCTCAAGGCCCTCTTCTACCGTCCAGTAACAGGTTCTAGTCTGAGGCACCTTTGCTGATTCCTTTCCTGTCGAAGGTCAATCCTAAAAAGCAGAAGTTCTCTACCATTTCGGTAGCACCTGTTTGAAGGCTGGTTGCTGTACTGGTTCTCATTCTGAATATTTAATCATAGTCCCATTTTTTTCACTGTGTTCCTTAACTTTCCCTGGTAGAGTTTGCAGATCCTTTACAACAGAGTTTCCCAATCTTTCCTGCTCAGTGGAGACGGCAGTGGCGGCATTGGGGCAGGGAGAGGGGATGTGCCACTTTCACAAATACAACTGCGCACAGTTGCTCCCTCTTTCGGCATCATGTTTTGGAAGCTACACACACTCGAGTCATCCCAGAACAGACGTTATTCAGCGTTTGAAGATGATCTTATTACTAATCCTCTCTTGCTTCTTCCAGAAATCCCAAAGTCACCCAAAGTAGAGCTACTGCAGAGTTCCCCAAATTTTCGGGGTTGGCGGCCCGGAGTGAGGAGAGGGGGGGAAAAAGAAGGGATGGTTTTGTGAGAAGGTGAACGCATGCACACACACATGCACACACACGCACACGAACACCCATTGCCCACATGAGGAACTGTGAACGTGACACTCGCACAAGTGGGGCCAAGAACATCCACGGCATTCAGGGCAATGCTCGCACAAGTGCAGCTGTGCATGTGTGCAGCAGCCTGCCATTCACACGGCCCGGTGGCCAGCAGGTTGCGGCCTGGCAGTGGGCCACAAGTTGGGGATTCCTGAGCTGCTGGATCTGGGCTGCATAAAAAGAACCAGAGGATTAACAAAGGGAAACCACGAGTTTTCAGTTGCTGCCCTTTTACATTTCACCAAATCTAACCATCCAAGGTTGCTCTTAAAATATCAGATGATGTTTTCTGCCTGAGACATTATTTATGTGTTTATTTTTTGCCTAACCTGCTGCAATCCAAAGTACTTTTAGTTCTAGGAAACTGACAGCTGAGCTTCTGCCCGTATCCAGGTGCCCTGCTTGCTCCCAGTTCCGTTTCACACACACACCAACCACCATTGTTTTGCAATCCCCCACCCTGGAGACGGTGGCACTGCTGCTCTACTTCACAGTGAGAGCTGGCCTTCCTTCTTCCTCCCACTCTTCACTCTCAGCCGCAGCCCTGCAGATGAAAAACCCACAGCTGGCTTTGCACAACAAGCCCAACCTGCTCCCAACCGGCCTCCTGGTTGCGCTCTGAATCCAACGTCTAAAACTGAAGCAGAGCCCCACACGCCTAGACACACCCAGCCACGTAAATAGCCATGCTGAAGAAGACACTTCCTGTGTGAGTCGAAGGGAAACTAACACCGTGTTCATGGTTAATTGTTGAAATATTAATTGTGCATGGCTTTGAGCTGAGGGAATGGGAGAGAAGAAGTTTACATTTGAATGTAAAATAAAAGATAAATTTAAAAATTATGTCGTTGTCCGTGGCAGATGTTTGGTACAACAGTTGGTGTGAGATAGTCAAAGTCTTGATGTGGGTGGCCATAATAAACAAATAATAAAACGTTCAGTTTAAGTATCTATCTGTGTGATGCAAACAGGTGAAACAGGGCCAAGAAAACCTGTCTTGGTGAAAGAGTGTTGCAGTTAGACCTTTGATGTGGTGGACAAACAGCACACCAAGAAGTGCCCAACAGCCGGAGAGGCTGCCAAGGGCTCTGTATTAATTCCAGAGCTAGCAGGTCCCAGTGAGTCTCTGTTCTTGAACCCAAATGGGCAGAGCAGGAGCCTCTGGGCTTGATGGGGGGCCCTGAGAGAGGAGGGCCCATCACGACAGATAGGAAAATGGCCGCAGGCGGGATAAGGTTCCCAAGACATTCCGGGAAAGGCAGCATTCTGACAAGCAGTTTGTTTATTCGGTTCCCTTAGCCTTGTAGGAACCGAGTTCCTTCGACTGCAGCTAAGAGAAGTGTAGACATTTAGCAGTACCTATACTGCCCTTTTCTCAAAGTGTAAATGCTGTAACCAATCAGTTACTAACAGGTGCAAATGGGCAAAGTCAAAAAAAAATTTCATTGTTAAGAATGTTATACGAGAGATAGAAGACACACACACAAACACACACAAACAGTATGTGTACTACTAAGAGGCAGTGGTCTGTCTCCTTCATAGGAAGCCATCACATGAGCCTGAGTCTCTCCCTCTGTTAATGCAGCCTAGCACTGTGTTGGCTTTTTTGGCAGCTGCAGCACACGGCTGGCTCATATTTAGGTGATTGTCTACTAGGACTCCGAGATCTCTCTCACAGTTGCTAGTATTGAGCAAGGTACCACCTATGCTATATCTGTACATTTGTTTTTTTTTTGTCTAATTGCAGAACCTTACTTTTTCCACCGTTGAATTTCATTTTGTTAGATAGTACCCAGTGTTCAAGCCTGTCCAGATCCTCCTGTATCATGAGCCTATCTTCTGGAGTGTTGGCTATTCCTGCCAACTTGGTGTCATCTGCGAATCTGATGATTTCCCCATCCCTCGTCCAAATTGTTGATGAAGATGTTGAAGAGCCCTGGGCCCAGAACAGAGCCCTGGGGCACCCCACTACACACTTCCCTCCATGTAGATGCGGTTCCGTTGAAGACCACACGCTGAGTACGGCCGGTCAGCCAACTACGGATCCATCTGGTGGTGATGCTGTCTAACCCACATTTTTCTATCTTATCAAGTAGTAGGTTGTGATCTACTTTGTTAAATGCCTTACTGAAGTCCAAGTAAATTATATCCCCAGCATTCCTCTGGTCCACTAATTTTGTCACTTGGTCAAAGAATGCAATTAAGATTTGTCTGGCATGACCTATTTTTGACAAACCCATGTTGGCTTTTAGTAATGACTTTGTTTGCCTCTAGGTGTTCGCTGAGTCGTTGTTTGATTATCTTTTCCCAAATCTTCCCAGGTATTGAGGTCAGGCTGATAGGTCTGTAATTTCCTGGATCCATTTTTTTTCCCTTTTTTGAAGATGGGAACTACATCATCTCTTTTCCAGTCCTCCACCGGCAGTTCCCCAGTGCTCCAGGCTCTCCTGTTTGACTAGGGGGTAGGACTAGAAGACCTCCAAGGTCCCTTCCAACTCTGCCATTCTGCAATTCTCATATTCTAAAGGACACCAGTGGACAGATAATAATGGATTCAGAGGAGATTAAATTAAGATGGAATGAGTCTACTAAAATGCTGCACAGTAGCAATGTCAACATCCAAGTTACCTTGGAAGATATTTCACACCTCAAGAACCTCTAGTCCTAGAAAATGAAGTTAGATCAGCACTCTGACCATTACCAAGTCAGGAGGATACAGGAACTGAGGAACATCCACAAGAAACAGAACAAGCTACAGCACATGAATCCATCCAGCTTCTAATCAAGCATTGTCAGCAAAACTGGGGAACAACACAATGGTCAGCAGATTGGAAGAAGCCAGTCTGTATTCCAATAACAAAAAAATGGACTTAACAAAGTGTGCAAACCATTGTACAATATTGATAGAAAAGAACAGTTGTAGCTCAGAGTTACTCTGGGGTCCTTGGTGCTTTTTGAACTGGGTGGTTTTCTTTTTCTTTTTCTTTTCTTTTTTTTTTTGCAAAAATTTTATTGTTTTTTTTTTAATTTTAACAACAAAATGCTCAAAGCACACCATGGTGTTAGGGTAAACAATCATCCAAAAACAAAACATTTATACATACTTCAATCAATACCTCTAGTATTCCCTCTCTTTCCCCTTAACTAACATAGTTTATTTAAAATAGTTCAATCTGATTTAAATTTAGTCAACCTATACCTGTTTCTAACACTTTAACAAATTTATACAACTATAATCAAATTAACTTTAAATACAAACTCTATCAGTTCGGGTATTCCTTCCAAATATATTCTGGTACCTTAGTTTTTATTGTAAATTTTATTTAACTCTTCTTCCAGTAATATCCCTTAATTAAACTAAAACATTAATCTATCCTATATATATCTAATCTATCAACTAATCAATCTCTTATAGCTAACAGATAAAATCAAATCTTAAATTTTTCAATCCATTAAACATAATTCATGACCCAACTAGGGAACATCATCAGTGCTAGAAGGGAGGAGGAGTGTTCTTTCCCTCTCTTTGCTTCTGACTTGGAGGCAGGGGTAGAAGCAGAGGCTGGGTTCACCCAACACACGGACTCTGCCCATATTGTGTAAGCAAGACCGGAGTCTTCAAGGCTTCACATTTGAGCAGAGAATGCTGGTCCTGTGCACCCCTGCAATACCTGGCATTTCCACTAGAGGACAGGGCAGGACCGGATCCTGCTGTTTTGGGAGGCTGGGCCCTCTCTTCCCAGAATAGAATAGAATAGAATAGAATAGAATAGAATAGAATAGAATAGAATAGAATAGAATAGAATAGAATAGAATAGAATAGAATAGAATAGAATACTGTATGGAGAATAGAAGAAAAGAGAAGAGAAGAGAAATACAGAATAGAATAGAATAGAATATGGAATAGAATACGGATTGGAATGAATAGAATAGAATAGAATAGAATAGAATAGAAGCTGGAAGGGATCTTGGAGGTCTTCTAGTCCAGCCCCCTGCTCAAGCAGGAGAACCTATACCGTCTCAGACAGGTGAATGTCTAGTCCAGTGATGGCGAACCTTTTAGAGACTGAGTGCCCAAACTGCAACCCAAAACCCACTTATGTATTGTCGGGTGCCGGATGGGTGTGGCCCATTGGGTGGGTGTGGTCCATTGGGTGGGTGTGGATGTGGTGGTAATGGCTGAATGGATGGGACTAAAATGTTTAATCAATCAATTACAACTTTGAGAGATCTTGAAATTGATTGATTGATTGAACCTTTTTTTTACACACAGTGGCGGAGGCCTAAAGCGAAAAGGTTTTATAAAACCCAGCTGAAGGCCTAGGACTGGGGTGATGGCGCATATTCTGCCCAGACAGAACAACTTGCTTCTATGTTCAATCTAAGGCAGATAGACAACTCAACAGAAATAATTATAAAACAGATAAATGTTTATTCAGAGTAAATACTTGCTTTTACGATGTTACTTATGTATATTACATCTCTCTGTTCATTTCCATAGGTAAATTGATAATGGATTTCCCCCTCTTCTTCTGCATAAGCATCACATGTTGGCATAAGCATAAGATCTCCAAGCCATGTGGCTAGGGGCCATGAGGCTGGATGAACAAAGGCATTCCCATGTGGCTTGTGTCCAGGAAGTCTCCCAATGCCCTTTAGAAACTCCTCCCACTGACCCATCAACAAAACCAGCATTTAACCCAATAACTGCCAGATATTCTAACATACTGATACGGTACATGCTGTCTAGTTAGGGTTACATAGAGCTATATGAGGTTACATAGAGCTATATGATCCTGAACAGCGTGTGTGCCCACAGAGAGGGCTCTGCGTGCCACCTGTGGCACGTGCGCCATAGGTTCACCACCACGGGTCTAGTCTTTTTTTTTAAAAAAACCTCCAGTGATGGAGTGTCCACGATTTCTGGAGGCAAGCTGTTCCACTGGTTAGTTGTCCTCACTATCAGGAAGTTTCTCCTCAATTCCAGGTTGCTTCTCTCTTTGGTCAGTTTCCAACCATTGTTTCTTGTCCTGCCTTCTGGTGCTTTGGAGAATAACATGACCCCTTCCTCTTCTTTGTGGCAGCCCCTCAGATACTGGAATGCTGCTATCATGTCACCCCTATTTCTTCTTTTCTTTAGACCAGCCAAACCCAAATCCTGCAGTCATTCTTCATATGTTTTAGTCTCCAGGCCTTGGATCATCTTAGTTGCTCTTCTCTGATTTTTTTTCAGACTTTGGCTTCTCTGTACTGGACAGAGAAGTTTGAGAGCTCTGTCTCTCTCTCTCTGTGTGTGTAAGAAGTGTTTGCACATAGATAGGGAGGTGTGTATCCTTTGTAGTACTTTTGAAGAGCAGGAAAGACCTAGCACTGCCCCCCAGGCCCTTGGCCTGAGAAAGTGAGGCTCCTTCCTCCCTTCCTTCCTTCCGGTTCGTCGCTCGCTCTGCCCGTCTTTGCTGCTTTTTATTGGTTTCACTGGGACTCCCTTGTTTTGACTTGGGAATGGAACAGCCAACCAGTTACAAAATATCACTTAAATTCCTAATCACAGCTGCCAGTGGTTCTTCAGCTGGTGTTGGCCTTCATTTGTATCAAATTCCTTCCAACAACCGGAGAGGTTGTGACGGATTGGCGAAGTCTGTGTGTGGATCCAAGCAGGGGCCCTTTTCAAACTGACAGATGGAAAGTTTGTCAGCGCCCAGATTTTCTGTCCAAGAGTTTTTGATATGGGATCCAATATGCTGATGACCACCAGGACCACCACAGGGACTTCATGCCATAAACGCTCCACTTTGGGTTTTCAGAGTTTGATACTTTGTGATGTTCTCTGCAATTCTTTGTCTTCCGTGATTCTCTGGTGTTGCCACATCAATTATCCACAGGGCAGTCCACCACAGATCCAGAGGATGACAGGTTTTCAACATGTGGCTTCCCACATCAGTCCCGCTTGCTGCCGTTCAGTCACAAAGGCGAACGCTTAAAGGCGGAGGTCAGTATCCTTCATCAGCCCAGGTGACTTCATAATCGGGGTACCTGGTTTTCAGCTTCTCTGTGGCAATGGCATGTTTTGCTCGGCCAAAACCCATGGAGTAGCCGTAGACGTGGATCTTCTTGGCCCTGCTCCGGTGGGAGATCCGGCCGCCCCCCCAGGCACCGGCACCGGAAGCCCCGCTGCGCCAGCTCCTCGCTCGCTCGCTCGCTCGAAGAGGTCGGCGTGGTATTCGGGCCAGGCATGTCCGCGGACGATGTCCTTGCCCGGCCCCGCTCCCGCGGGCTTCACGTGTATCAAAACGTACTTGAAGATGCAGTCCGAGTCAATGAGCACATCAGGGACGCCGGCCAGGCCTCCGTCCGCCATCTCCCCGCCCGCTTGGGAGCTTCTCCACACTTTTCGCTTTTCAATCACAGTTAAACACGGGGTGTTATGAGCCAAGATTATTATGAGTTTGCATTCATAAATCCCACAATATTTAATCTGCTAATTTTCAAGTGGTTTTTCAGCCCTATGTTCCCACCAATTTTTATTAATAATAATAATAATAATAGTAAAGTTGGAAGTGACCTTGGAGGTCATCTAGTCCAACCTCCTGCTCAGGCAGGAAACCCTATAACATTTTGGACAAATGGCTATCGAGTCTCTTCTTAAAAACTTCCAGTGTTGGAGCATTCGCCACTTCTGGAGGCAGGTAGTTCCACTGGTTAATTGTTCTGACTGTCAGGAAGTTTCTCCTTAGTTCCAGGTTGCTTCTCTCCTTGATGAGTTTCCATCCGTTGCTTCTTGTCCTGCCTTCTTCAGGGGCTTTGGAGAATAGCTTGATTCCCTCTTCTTTGGGGCATATGATATTGTAGATATTCCAGTGAGTCATTTTGGTGAATGTGTGTTAAGTCGTTATTTATAATCAGTTTGTGCGATCTCTTTGCGCAAGCAGAATTTATGATCTACTTTTTTTTCTGCTTCTTTGCACAAAGTACGCATTAAATCATTAGATGATTTTTTTTTTGTTCTGGCCTTTATTAGCTAAGTTTGAATAACTTGCAGCCAAAATCAAGACTTCTGTTTTTGTTTTTTTTAGTGTTCCAATTGTAAGTCATTGCCAAGTTTTATCTTTACCCTTTTGTAGAAATTGATCCTGTAATGCTTTTCCTTGCCAGCATTCTGTTCAGGTTTTGATTACATTCTTTTGATATTCAAGTTTCCTGCACATTCACTAGGTTCCAATTTTTAACTTGCATCAGTGCTTCTTCTTGGCTGTCTTTTACACAGTTATTCTAAGCCAGGGGTAGGCAACCTTGGCTCTTTTATGACTCGTGGACTTCAACTGAGCATAGCTGGCTCAGGAATTCTGGGAGTTGAAGCCCACGAGTCATAAAAGAGCCAAGGTTGCCTACCCCTGTCCTAAGCATACTTTTCTTCTGTGGTTTGTTTGATGTGAAGCACACTCCTGCCTACGATCCTGCGGGACTGCTATAATCTACCCATATCCTACCAGGATGTAATGCATAGTGAATCACCATCGGTTTTCTTGTTTTTTGGTTTGGTTCAGCTTCTGTCCAGTGAATAATCCCAGCAGTGTATCGTATCTCAGATATGGCCCAAGTGTTGACAGTTTTGATGGTGTTTCCACTGTTCATCTCTATCTTCAGCACTTTTCTCATGCTTTAGATGTATCTTTTACCCACCATGTTTTTAAGTTGATGCTACCCGACTGCAAAATCCCCAGATGCTCGTAGCTTCATCCTGATGGCTCACGATGACGTTACTAGAGACAGTCACTGATGCTGGTTTTCTGTTTGAAGATCATTGTCAAGAATTGAAATACAACTGGTAAATTTGGGGAGAAACAAATGAAACACAACAGAAAGATTAAATGCTGACGTTGAGGAAGTTCTGCCGAGGAGGCAGGGAGGACTGAGAAGGTCCAAGGAAGAGCTGGATAAGTTCTTCAGATGTTTCCAAAATGAACACTGATGTCAGGGAAGTGATGGGGCCTCTGATCTTCTCTGCTTCAGCAAGAATTTCAGGCAGCCTGCGGGCCCCAGAAGTGGCTCTTCCATAAGTGGCTCTTTCTAAACTAAACGTCAACAAATCGCCGGGTCCAGATGGCATCCACCCTAGAATTCTCAAGGAACTCAAGGGTGAAATTGCTGAACTTCTAGCTAAAATATATAATCTTTCCCTAAGATCAGGCACTGTACCGGAGGATTGGAGGGAAGCAAATATAACCCCGATCTTCAAGAAAGGATCCAGAGGTGATCCAGGAAACTATAGACCAGTCAGTCTAACCTCAGTTCCAGGCAAACTGATGGAAACCATTATTAAAGATAAAATTACAGGGCACATAGAAAAACAGGCATTGCTGAAATCATGTCTTACTAACTTGTTAGAATTCTTTGAGGGTGTAAATAAATACATAGATAAAGGGGCCCCAGTTGATATTGTATATCTTGACTTTCAAAAGGCTTTTGACAAAGTTCCTCACCAAAGGCTCCTAAAAAAGCTCTCCAGCCACGGAATTAGAGGACAGGTCTTGTCCTGGATTGGTAACTGGCTAAATTGTAGGAAGCAAAGGGTGGCAATAAATGGACAATTCTCCGGATGGAAAGAAGTGAGAATTGGTGTACCTCAAGGTTCAGTTTTTGGACCTTTACTTTTTAATTTATTCATCAATGATCTGGATGTAGAAGTTAATAGTGAGGTAGCCAAGTTTGCTGATGACACTAAATTGTTCCGGGTTGTGAAAAGTGAAACTGATTGTCGGGAGCTCCAGAAGGATCTCTCGAAATTGTGTGAGTGGGCAACAAAGTGGCAAATGCATTTTAACCTAAACAAGTGCAAAGTTATGCACATCGGGGCAAAGAACCCCAATTATACTTACCAACTGATGGGGACCAAACTTTTTGAGACAACCCAAGAAAGGGATCTTGGGGTTTTGGTGGACAGCTTGATGAAGATGTCAACCCAATGCGCAGCAGCAGTAAAAAAAAGCAAATTCCATGCTTGGCATGATTAGGAAGGGAATTGAAAATAAGTCAGCAAGTGTTGTATTGCCTCTGTACAAATCGATGGTGAGACCACACTTGGAGTACTGTGTACAGTTCTGGTCACCGCACCTCAAGAAGGATATAATGGAACTGGAAAAGGTGCAAAAAAGGGCAACAAGAATGATCAAGGAAATGGAGCGCCTCCCTTATGAAACCAGATTGCAACGCCTTGGTCTCTTCAGCCTTGAAAGACGGCGTTTAAGGGGTGACTTGATCGAAGTGTATAAAATCATGCATGGGATAGAAAAGGTGGATAGAGAAAAATTCTTTTCTCTATCACACAATACCAGGACAAGGGGGCACTCCCTAAAGTTCATAGCTAAGAAAGTGAGGACAAATAAAGGGAAATATTTCTTCACCCAGAGGGTCGTTGATTTATGGAATTCACTTCCAGAAGGGGTCGTGACAGCTGTCAGCCTTGACAGCTTCAAGGCAGGGCTAGATAGATTCATGGAGGCCAAGTGTATCAGTGGTTATTAAAAACGGATGTCCATGTGCCGCCTCTATGTTGGTTGAGGCAGGCAGGATTCCCTTGAGTACCATTGTTGGGGGTCAAGGGAAAGGGAGGGTTTTGCCTTCTCTTTCTGCTCAAGATCCCCATGTACAATTGGTGGGCCACTGTGTGACACAGAATGCTGGACTCGATGGGCTTTGGCCTGATTCAGCATGGCTCTTCTTATGTTCTTATGTTCTTAAGTGGCTGGATGTGGCCAGAATACCTCGCCCCGAGACAGGAGCCTCCTGCTGACGATCCTTTGTTGGTGGGAGCAGCATAGAGGCCTGGGCTGCTCCCAATTTGGATTCAAGGGTGTTTTGCTGGAAGTCCTGCCCTCTGGTGGTTCCAGGCCATCGGGGACTCTGCAGTCAGGGCATCACCCACGGAGGTCAGCTCCCGACCTGCCTCCCCTCGGATGCAAGGGACCAGCAGGGGTGCCCCTCAATGGCGGCTTCTGGGCTTCCCCAGCGGCTGACTGGCAACCGAGCTGGTGAAAGGTGCCCACGTGCTGGGCTCCAGAGCCCCAGGAGGAGCAAGAGAAAAGGGCTTGAAGAGGAAAGGGCTCCCGAGGCCCTGAGTCCCACCGCCCTCCAGGCCAAGGGAGGCCGATCAAAGAGACCCAGACAGCAGATGTCCGGGATGGGGAAGCCTCCACCCCGTTCTGCCCTTGGCTCTCCCAGACTTCCGTCCAGTCGGTCAGTGGGCGCTCCCCTTTCTTAAGGCTTGAGGAGAGCCCCAGCCCAGTCGGGGGGGGGAATCGCTTGGGAGGGGTGGTAAAATAGTGAGTAAGCTTTGAGGTTCTCTGGAATTCTGCACCAGGCTGAATATTAAGGAAGCATGTGTGTGTTTATGTGTGTGTTTGTGTATGCATGCATGTATTGGGTGTGTGTTTGTGATTGTAGATAGGGGAAAGTGTTGGCTAGACAGTGTACATTATGGATTCAGGGCCACCACAATGCAGCTGAAGTCCAGCCCCGGGCTTTTCCGGCTGTCTTCTGTCTCTGTTCACACGAGATGCTGAGTGTGATCCTCGAATATATTGGTTTTCTGGCTTCCATCATTCAGCACGGAGTTGTCTGGGCTGACAGAACTATCTAAGGGAAAGCCTAACACAGCTGCTGTGTGAATGCAGCAACGATGCCTGCATTTGACCTGCATGTTGGGAGAATGCAAAATGGCAGAGGATTACTGTGTCCCCATGGAAGAAACGTCCTGGCCGGAGAGAAAACAGCACAAGCCGGAGCCTCCCTCCAGCCCAGAATTGGGGATCCAGGCTGCCGTCTCCCCATCTTGTCCTGTGTGCAGGTGGGTGGGTGGGTGGCAGCTGGCAGATGGGCCTGGGCTCCCTGGGGTGGGAAGAGCTTCTCCTCCTCCTCCTCCTCCTCCTCCTCCTCCTCCTCCTCCCCCTCCCCCTCCCGCTCCCCCTCCACCACAGTCAAGAGGTAGAGCTTATTCGGACCCCAAGGTCAAGGCATGAAGGCGCCATGGCTACCATTCTGGCACTATGGCAACCCGCGGCCAAATAAAGGCAACCTTGGGAAGCAGGGATGAAGGCGGTGATGTGCTCAGGGAGGACACAGGTGTCTCCTCCTGCTCCAGTCGAGGCCCAGGCCTAGAGAGTCTGCTTGGGGGTGCAACCCTGTGGCTCGCTCTTGGTGGGGTTGCAGGGCCCCAGTGGGAGGGTAGCTGGAGCTGACCAGAAGGGAGTCTTCTTCCGTAGTCCCACATCTGCTCCAGGACCAGTAGTGGAGCTGGCCTCGGGAGCCTTGCTTGGCCCTGGCTCTGCTGGGCTGTGGTCTTCTCAAGGGCCCATTAATTGAGGCCAGCAGGGCTTGTGGTGGGGGGCAACCAGGTGTTAACGATACCATCAGAGTCAGGTGAGGCCTTGCAGGTATGGAATGGATGGGCTTACTGAAGCTGGGGAGGGGGCACCAGCCAGCTGTGCCAGCTCTAACAGCTGGAGCTGTTTCTGGGCAGAGGTGGCCTGGTCCACAGTAAATCAAGGCAGGGCACACTGGGCAGTAAGAACTCCACATGCACATTTGGTGACAAACCCCTTGCCACATCTTATACAGCAGTGGTCCCCAACCTTCCCACTGTCCCAGAGCAGGGGGAGGGGCATGTGAGTGGCAGGTACATGCGCATGTGCACAGCTCCTTCGGTGTGAGCAAGGGACGCACGCACCCTCTACTCGTGTGAATGGAGCTTCGCAAGCGAGAACAAGCACCCTCCATTCAAGGGCCCTCTGCTCATGTGAGTGGAGCTTCTTGCGTGCTCGCACCTGCCCATCACTCAAACAGACTGCAGGCTGGTAGTGGGCCACTGCCCAGGGGTTGGGGACCCCAGCCTTCTCGATGGGTCAGACCAGGGAATTAACTCCACAAAAGCTGCTTTTATTGAGATTGCTTCTAATAACAGAATCCTCTGATTATGCTGGACTTCCTCCTCCTCCATCAGTTGCCTCTCTGAGCTGCTTCCCAACATTATCTGATGTTCTGGCCTTCAAAACCTCTTCAGCCCTTCTGCCTGAGCAACCGTGGCTGGGTCAAGGCCACCCCTCTCCCTGTCAGGCATGGCTGGCTGGCTTTTATTATCACTAGCCCAGCAAAGAAAACAAGAAACTGATCCTTTCCATACATATATTAATATTAATATTCACCCGTGTAACCCAAGCAACAAACAAGGAATGCAGAATGTTTTCTGACCCCGTTAATGCACCACAGTGACTGTGAGACAAGAAGGGAACATAAGATGCGAAAATGAATCTGCAAAGCCAGGAGAAGCATGGAGAAACCGACCGGCCGCCTCAGAGCAAGCAACAGGCTGCCCAGGCAGGAGCAGACCAAAGGCTGCCCTGTGGGGCAGATTGGCGAAAGAGAAAAGCCCCACATGAGGAGCCTTGCTGTTGGGGTCCATTTGTTTGCCCCACAGAGTGATGTAAGACTGGGGGGGTTGTATTACGCAATGAATTACTCACTGTGTGATAAAGCACATTTTCTCCCTGTTTCTAGATAGTCCTCATGGACCTCAAGCTTGGAGCTTCAAATTCACATTGATTGGGGTTTGGCGATCATTGCAAAGGAATCTTAATCAGAAAAATCAAACTCAGATCTCTGTTGGGCCTTTCCCCACAACTTCACTCTCCCTCTTGTTTTTGTCAACTTTAAAATGTGTGGACTTTAAAATGTGTACACAATGGCTGGGGAATTCTTGGAGCTGAAGTCCACACATCTTAAAATGGCCAAGGCTGGAAACATTATTCTACATTTATTTATTCATTCATTCATTCATTCATTCATTCATTCATTCATTCATTCATTCATTCATTCATTCATTCATTCTCCTTTAAGGAGAATACATAACCCAAAGGGCAGGATTCTTACTGATTTAAGGCAGTCTGGTGTGTGGAAAGGGAACGGATTAAGTTCTATAAAAACTGGGAAACCGAGGATGCTTCCCTGGTCTTCCTTTATCAATGAGGTAATGGCAGTGGTGGGATTCAAATAGGTGAACGATCGGTTCTCTATGTGGATGCCGCTTCCGGAAGTCCGTTCTGGGCCTGGGCAAGAAAAAATTAGCTACCGGTTCTGCCGAACTGCTGCAAACCGGCTGAATCCCATCACTGGGTGATGGGCCCTCCCTACTGACTTTTTAAAAAAGTGAGTGTTAATAGGGGGCTTTTGATTACTTCCTTAATACCACTAATATGTCAATTTGTTCTTGTTTTGCAATACTTTGGAAAATGCATTTTCATTCCTAGAGAATTGATTTATTTAAACAGTTTCTGTAGCCACCTCTCCCATGACAGTGGCTCAGCTTGGAGCACAGAGAATCAAAGCCAACAGAATGGAATTTAAAAGATTAGAAACCTAAATTAAGGATAATGCACAATTCTATGGCAAAGGCTTTTAGAGAGGAGAGCAACAGGGGGCGCTGCTGCCCTTGAGCGCCCACCGTGTGCTCCTCCCTCAGGAGATCTCAGGCCTTGGAGGGACCCTGGCTTGGACCCTCCCCCAGCAGCTCCTTGGGCCTAAGAAACAAGCCGGAGTTTCTGCTCCTGGTAAACGTCTGCTGGGCTGCTTTTGAAAGCAGGTGGAGCGAGGGGGGGGGAGGTTATAGATCATATACATATATATATTTATATATAGAGAGAGGGATATAGTAGATAGAGAGAGAGAGATGATAGATCGATAGATAAATAGATAGATAGATAGATTGAGATAGATAGATAGATAGATAGATAGATAGATAGATAGATAGATAGATAGATAGATAGATAGATAGATAGATAGATACAGAGAGATGGGGATATAGATGATGATAAATAGACAGAGACAGACGGACGGATGGACGGACGGATGACTTCCCTGGGGAATGAAAGAGAGAAGCGTAGGGGGGTTTTGGACCTCTCGGCTGCTTCTGAAATGGCCGCAGGTGGCCCCTTCTTTTCCAGATTGGGGAAGGGGCCTCTGATGTCACAATGGCTCTGCCCCCTCCCCTCGGTGGAGCTTCCTTTGGACAGGTGACCCTTCTGTTGTCCCCTTTGCTCTTTAAGGTCCTCTGGAAGCTGGGCTGAGGGGCCACCAGTAGCGGCGGATCTACACTTGCAACTCTTTCCCTCCCCAACCGGAGGGCGTCTGTAGGGGATGCACTGGAGAACCAAGAGCCAGAGGGCTACCCAGACAAGGTGGAGACATGCTGGGCGAGGATCTCCTCCAGCTTTCATGGAAGAGCCTGGGGGTGGTTGTCCTTCCCCTTGGACCAAGAGCTCCGGGGGTCCTCTTATGAGCTCCCGGGGTTGCTGGTTGCAAAGGCAGGTGGACATTAAAGGGGATGCTTTAAAGGTGACTCCCCTGTTACTTTCTTTCGGGATTGGCCATCTTACACACATTTTTTGCACACACCATATCCTTGCTGCTCCTCTCCTCCTGCAGACGTTGGTCACCCAGTCGTGGTCTGTGGTCAACCTGGGTCCTTGGCTTTTACGCAGAGGCTCTGGTGCGGTTGGTGGGCAGAGGGGGAAATTTCTCCCAGGTTCCGCATCCTGCCTGCCCACCCTGGACAGGGTCACCAGGAAAGCACCCCCTGTCCAGGGTGCTGAATTCGGGGCAGGGGGTGGCAAAAGAACACTGTCCGTGGTGCTGAATGCCGAAGCATAAGTTTCCAGTTTTCTCTTCTTCGTTCCATTCATGGAGCAGGAGGAGATTGTGTAGCAGGCAGCTCTAGTGCCTTACTCTGATAAATGGTCTCATAATGACCCCAAGGCTTGCTTCCTTCCTCCCTCCCTCCCTCCCTCCCTCCCTCCCTCCCTTCCTTCTTCTTTATAACATTTAGATAGTTGCCCATCTTATACCAAACTCTGAGCAGCTCCCAATTTATCACACTCCTAGCTTATTTTGGCAAGCAGTGTTGGTTCTCCCCACCCCTCACTCCACTGTATGTGGCAATTGCTTTTTGCAGTGACCTCCAAGTCCAGACTAGAATGGGGGAGAATGCATCAGCTGGGGACCTGAGAGGCTTTCAGAAGGCCTTCTAATTAAAACTAGCTGTTGCTTTTTTCTACTCTGGTGGAGACCTTGGAAATCATGTTTTGTTTTGTTTTGTTTTAAAAAGATGGAAGATCTTTTTAAAAGAGAGTTTGGGAAAAATTCCTTGGATGAAAATCCTAAAGAGGAAAACAACTTAAGAAGCTTGGAAAACACTGAAAAACATTACCATAAAAGCCCAGTCCAGCACAATACCTCTGAAAAAGAAAAACAAGAAATCCAGGAAGAAACCAGCATGATTGTACAAAGATTTCTCTGATAAATTGGATAAGTACAAAAAGGATAAGTACAAAAAATGGAAAGAGGCACACATAACTAAGGCAGAATATCAGCAAATAGCCAGAATCTGCAAAGATGAAGCCAGGAAAGCAAAGGCCCAGAATATACAAAGACCTGCAACCAAAGTCAAAGATAATTTTTAAAAAGTTTCTTTCAACATATAAATAACAAAAAAAAGTCAAGGAAACAGACGGTCCACTAAAGAGAGAAGAGGGCAAAGAAGTAACGGGCAGCAGAGAGAAAGCAGAGCTGCTTAACTCATTCTTTGCATTGGTCTTCAATCAAAAAGAGACTGTATAGCCCAACCCACCAAAAACATAACTGTAAAAAACAGGCTAGAAATAAAAATTAAAATAAGCAAGAAAATAGTAAGAGAACACCTGTCTGATCTTGAGTATAAATCATTGGGACCTGAGGAAATAATAATAATAACAATAATAATAATAATAATGATGATGATGATAGAGTTGGAAGGGACCTGGGAGGTCTAACAACCCCCTGCTCAGGCAGGAAAGCCTACCACCATTTCAGACAAATGGCTGTCCAGTCTCTTTTTGAAAGCCTCCAGGGTTGGAGCATTCACAGCTTCTGGAGGCAGGTTGTTCCACTGGTTAATTCCTCTAACTGCCGGGAAACTTCTCCTTAGTTCCAGGTTGCTTCCTGCCAGCCACCAGGAGCAAAATTTCCCCACGTGCCCCTTTCTTGAGAAAGGTAACTGGGTGGTGTGATGGTATGGTGAACTTATGACACGCCTGTCCATGGTGACGGGCCAAAATGTTTTGGTGACCCATCTGCATTCACCAACCGCCAACAACTACTCTTGAACGCATGACGCTTGGAAGGTGCATGAGAATGGGGGGGTTGCTCTTGGAGGCCTTCGGATCCTCTTACAGTCGTGCAAGAGCAACCCTGCATGCTTTTGCATAGTTTTTTTTAGTGGGGGAGGGCGCAGAAGAACTTTTTCCGAAGCTGCTTCAAGGCCTCGTGCAACCTGGAGCTGCCTCGGGTGGGCCGCAGAGGCCGGTCACCGGAGACAGGAGGCTGCCTGGAGCAGCAGAAGGCACTTCTTGGGGCTCACGTGCACGACTGGGCTGTGTTTTTAAAAAATGAATGAACATGTAGAGAACATTCTGTCTTTTGTTCAGGGGGCTGGGATGACACACCAGAGGAATCACGTTAAGCGTTTTCCAGATTTTTGAACCGCAGAGCCCAGAAGATTCACTGAGAAGAACGAATGGACTTATGAAATATTTGCTTCCAGAGGCCTTCTCCCTTGGAAACAGCATCTTTCTCTCTCTTTCTATTTCATTTCGGACCAATATTTCGTCGTCTAGATTTCTATCTTCCTTCTCCAAGGACTGAAATTTGTGTTGCAAATGCAATGTTCACACCACGGCTGTTCCACAGGATGTGAACAGGGCTGGCTGAGGTGAAAAGACACAACCGTTGCCTTCAGGGAAGCTGCAGTGCCTAAGCAAGCCCACTTTACTAAGGCTGGGGGCTCATGCAGAGCCTGGACTCCCGCCCCACAGCAGCCCAGTCCTCTGGCAGCCTAAATCGGGGGAGCCCAGGGAGAAGCCCCTCCCTCCTCTGACCTCCTTTAGTAAGGGGGGCAAAGGCAGGAAGCCCCCTCCTCCCCCTGACCCGTTTCCACCTCCAGTGATGGCCGCAGAGCCTTCAGTTGAAGCAGAATGACAAAGTCAAGAAAGAAGGAAAGCAAGAATAAGTTCAGGACTACAAAAACAAGCAGGCACATAAGGAAAGGGATTCAAATTTTGCAGGAGACACAGAAAACTCTCCTAACTTTGCTGACAAAATGTCACCTTTCCGATATGTCGCAAGTGATTTTCTCAGCTAGAAGTGAGCGTTGGATATCTATCTACTAAAACGGCAACTTTAGTATTGCATTATTGACCAAAGACTCTTAAGCCCTCAATTGGCCGCCTTCGCACAACCTACTTAAGCTGATTACTGACATGGCTCATTTCAGCGGTTGCTGAATCCTGCCTTGTCTCATCTGATTGGATTCAGAGGCTGCCCATGTGGCCACGAGGCCTTTGCCTCATCGAGTTAAGTGCATTGCAAAAACCCAGCTCTGGGGAGGCAGGAGCGACCGTGTGGGTCAGACCCCCCCAGGGGGCAATTGAAAACAGCGGGTAGCCGATACCCCAGAAGACAATAGTAGTGAAATCAGGGGAAAACAGCAAAGATGGAGTAGTCCAGCTGGACCCGTTGTTGACCTGGAAGCTACCCCCAATGAAAGAGGAGGGGGGAAGGTCTCGGGAGGGTGGCACTAGGCAAGTGTATTCTCCCCAGCAACTGCTTGGACCTTTCCGAGGCCTCCCTCCTGCAGGAGAGGCCTGACTGCATGGCAGGCCAGGAACGGGACCCGATGGTTCTGGACCTCTCTGAGGAGGGTCTTCTGGAGATGATTGGCAGAGCGGCAGCCGGTGTCTCCTGGAGCGGCCACTGTTGTCCAGGTTGGTCTTTCCCTGAAGCCCAAGAGGTCCCACCAGCGTGTGCCAGACGTCCAAATGGCCTATTTGCAGCAACAGCAGACCAACTCACCAGCTGGGCCCACCGAACACCCTGCAGCCCAAAGGCCTGATGGGCCACCGGGTCATCATTGCCTTGCGAAAGGCCAGCAAGTCAGGGCCGTCCAGATATTTGGGGAAATGCTTCAGGGTTCACCTGCACAGGGGTCGGTCCTGGTGTCCAAGAGACATGGGGCTCCCTAGGCGTTCCAGGGAAGGCCGGATGGGTCATCTGGACAGGATGACATCGAGTCCGTGCTGCCCTCTGCCAGCCAGCAGGGGGAGCACCTGCATTTTGCACCTGTCGTAGCTGCTTCGGGGAGATTATTATTATTATTATTATTATTAATTTAATTTCTATGCCGCCCTATTCCGGAGAACTCAGGGCGGCTCACAGCATAATAGAAATTACATACATATAAAAAACCCTTAAGTTAAAAAAAAACAAAAAACAAAAAACAAAAAACCAATCATTCCACAAACATACACTGGCTAGGGGCAAGATGTTAGCTGCCCCAGGCCTGCCGGCAAAAGTGTGTTTTAAGCAATTTACGAAAGGCGGAGAGGGTGGGGGCGACACGGATCTCCGGGGGAAGTTGGTTCCAGAGGGCCGGGGCCGCAACAGAGAAGGCTCTTCCCCTAGGCCCCGCCAGGCGACACTGTCTGGCTGACGGGACCTGGAGAAGGCCCACTCTGTGGGCCCTAACCGGCCGCTGGGATTCATGAGGCAGCAGACGGTCCCGTAAATAACCTGGTCCGATGCCATGTAGGGCTTTATAGGTCATAACCAACACTTTGAATTGGGTTCGGAGACCAATTGGCAGCCAATGCAGCTCGCGGAGTGATGCCGAAATGTGGGCATTTCTAGGCAAGCCCAACACTGCTCGCGCGGCTGCATTCTGCATTACCTGAAGTCTCCGAACATTTTTCAAAGGTAGCCCCATGTAGAGAGCATTGCAGTAATCGAACCTCGAGGTGATAAGAGCATGAGTGACTGTGAGAAGAGACTCCCGGTCCAAATAGGGCCGCAACTGGTGCACCAGGCGAACCTGGGCAAATGTTCTCCTCGCCACAGCCGAAAGATGATATTCCAAATTTAGCTGTGGATCGAGGAGGATATTTAGCTGTGGATCGAGGAGGATATTCCAAATTTAGCTGTGGATCGAGATGCCCAGGGTCAGCCCCGTGTGGAGTGAATTGCAGCGGTCCAACAATGAGATGAGAAAGGTAGGAGTGGCCAGCATCTCTCTCATGCCAGGAGCAAGGCCAAATGCCCCCTAATCAGGGCTTCCCCGTGCCTTAGCTTCCCAGAGGGCTCAGCCCCATCCAGAGCCAGGGAAGGAGCTTCAGGATCAGCGGCCACCTTGCTGGGATGCTGAATCCAAGCTTCCCCCACATCTCCTGCTAGGCTGGGGATGAGAGGTGTAACTAGCGACCCTCAAGCTATCGACAGGCCTCAACTGAAGCCAACAAATGGCCTTTCCTAGCAGCTTCATGAACTGCTGAAGAGAGATGAGTGGAGGCCAGCCCCCCCCGCCCCACCCCACCCCACCCCAGGCACTGCCAAAGGCCCAAACTCTTCTCCGCCCAGCTGGGAAGGCCCAGCAGGACTGAGGGTAGCTGGGAGTCCACCAGGGAGGAAAGGGCTGCCCTCACACACACACTCCACATGCCTGCCCCAGATTATCCCCTGGATGGCTGAGGCCGCTTCCATCTCATTGCTCTGCCCTGAATCCTGACAGTTATTTTTTTTACAAGAGCCAGACTCTCCTCGGTTGAGGGCAGCAGTGACAGCATGACAGCAGTGGGGCCCTGCCTCCCCCCCCAATGCATAACAGTTCGCCCTCTTGGGGGAGTGGAGAGGAGGAGGAGGAGGAGGAGGAGGGTGGGTTGTTGATCTCAATTTGATAGTTTTCTTGCAGACGTTTCATGACCCAGCTAGGGAACCTCATCAGGGCCAGTGAGTGCGGAGAGGGTGTGTCCTGGTCTTCTGGCAAGAAGCAAGAATGTGTTCTTAGCATGTTTGGGTTTAGCATAATCTGGGATGCTCACCGTTTCCCATCCGAAACGCCCGCTTGGCCCTGTCTGTCTGTTGTCAGATTAAGGATGATGAAAGAGATTAAAGGTGATGAATGAGATTAAGGATGACTCCTTAATGTTACAACACATGGGCAAAAACACTTGGGAATTCTGGAAGCTTGGAACTCAGACACATCAGCCATTAATAGGCACACACACCATATTTACACCCATTCAAAAGAGTCAGCCAAAAAGCTATGAAGGAAACAAAAAGACCAGAAAACATCTCCAACCAACAGCCAGATAAGCAGGGGTTAACTCCAGACAAACAATCAAGCAGAAAACAAAATTCAAATCAAGGAACTGTCAGGAAAAAGACCACACCGGCTCTTCTCCGGGCTCTCAGCTCCCATGATGACAGGATTTAGCTTAAAGCCTTGCCGGCTCCCACCAGGCGCGGCCCTTCCTTGCCAGGTGCTGCCCTCCCCCGATCTTCACCTTCTCCCCCTCCCTCTTGCTGGGTTGTGTCCTTTGCAATTGCCCCCATATCTCCCGTCGCTCCTCCTGCCCAGCCCTTCATCGCCCCTTGCAATGCCTGTTCCCGGGAGGACCAACAGGAAAGGATCTCTCCCTTCTGTCAATGACAGCCGGATGCCCAGGAAGCAGGCACTGCACCTGGCAGACTGCCTGAGAGCCTCCAATCCCATCGCCCCCAGCCTCTGTGTCCCCCTCCCTCCCTGTATAGAAGGCTTTGCTTCTGGCCCTTCACCTTCGCTTTGCCAGGAGCGGGGTGGGCTTTCAGAGTGCATTTATGCCATCTGGGCAGAATTCCTGTCCTCTTCAGAACAGGAAATAAACCTGGCGCCTTGCCCGCCAATCCCAGGTGCAGGCGCTCCGTCTCCCTCCTCTGCCAAAATCAAACGGGCCACAGCGGTGCCTCCCCTCTGCCCGGTGAACCAGCTTCCTCGTGTGCCCCCTGAAGCTGCCATCCCTGGGCCAGGTTACAGGCAACGGTCAGCCGCAGCTACACATGCCACGGGCAATGCGCAGGCAATGCCGGCTGCCACCCCACGCTTGCCTTCTGCTACCACTCAGTGCCAGGTTGCCATGAACTCGAGGGGGGGTCTGGATGGGAGAGGATTCGAGGCAAACAAAAATGTCACCGTATCTCCCTGAGACTCTTCAAGGGCTTCAAGGTCGACTGGCCGGGAGCACCACACCTGCGCCTGAAGTGGCCCTGCCCACCTCCCTCGGGCCACGAAGCTGACCGGAGCTGAGCAAGTCCCCAGAGCGCACAACCCCCAGCCTGGCCACCAGAGGGCGAAAGTGCCACTCGCTTAGGCCACATCATGCGGGGACGGGGGGGGGGATTCACGGGGGGGGGGGGAGGAGGAGGAACTGTCTGTTGGGAAGAGTGAGTGGGCAAAGGGGAGCCACACTGATTGGGGATTGTCATCTGGTGGGACCATCCTTCCGCCTGAGGTTGGGCCCCACCTGTTGCTCTTCCGAAAGGCCCCCAAAACATAAGAAGAACATAAGAACATAAGAAGAGCCATGCTGAATCAGGCCAAAGCCCATCGAGTCCAGCATTCTGTGTCACACAGTGGCCCACCAAATGTACATGGGGATCTTGAGCAGAAAGAGAAGGCAAAACCCTCCCTTTCCCTTGACCCCCAACAAATGGTACTCAAGGGAATCCTGCCTGCCTCAACCAACATAGAGGCGGCACATGGACATCCGTTTTAATAACCACCGATACACTTGGCATCCATGAATCTATCTAACCCTGCCTTGAAGCTGTCAAGGCTGACAGCTGTCACGACCCCTTCTGGAAGTGAATTCCACAAATCAACGACCCTCTGGGTGAAGAAATATTTCCCTTTATTTGTCCTCACTTTCTTAGCTATAAGCTTTAGGGAGTGCCCCCTTGTCCTGGTATTGTGTGATAGAGAAAAGAATTTTTCCCTATCCACCTTTTCTATCCCATGCATGATTTTATACACTTCGATCAAGTCACCCCTTAAATGCCGTCTTTCAAGGCTGAAGAGACCAAGGCGTTGCAATCTGGTTTCATAAGGGAGGCGCTCCATTTCCTTGATCATTCTTGTTGCCCTTTTTTGCACCTTTTCCAGTTCCATTATATCCTTCTTGAGGTGCGGTGACCAGAACTGTACACAGTACTCCAAGTGTGGTCTCACCATCGATTTGTACAGAGGCAATACAACACTTGCTGACTTATTTTCGATTCCCTTCCTAATCATGCCAAGCATGGAATTTGCTTTTTTTACTGCTGCTGCGCATTGGGTTGACATCTTCATCGAGCTGTCCACCAAAACCCCAAGATCCCTTTCTTGGGTTGTCTCAGAAAGTTTGGTCCCCATCAGTTGGTAAGTATAATTGGGGTTCTTTGCCCCGATGTGCATAACTTTGCACTTGTTTAGGTTAAAATGCATTTGCCACTTTGTTGCCCATTCACACAATTTCGAGAGATCCTTCTGGAGCTCCTGACAATCAGTTTCACTTTTCACAACCCGGAACAATTTAGTGTCATCAGCAAACTTGGCTACCTCACTATTAACTTCTACATCCAGATCATTGATGAATAAATTAAAAAGTAAAGGCCCCAAAACTGAACCTTGGGGTACACCACTTCTCACTTCTTTCCATCCGGAGAATTGTCCATTTATTGCCACCCTTTGCTTCCTACAATTTAGCCAGTTACCAATCCAGGACAAGACCTGTCCTCTAATTCCGTGGCTGGAGAGCTTTTTTAGGAGCCTTTGGTGAGGGACTTTGTCAAAAGCCTTTTGAAAGTCAAGATATACAATATCAACTGGGGCCCCTTTATCTATGTATTTATTTACACCCTCAAAGAATTTTAACAAGTTAGTAAGACATGATTTGCCTTTGCAGAAACCATGTTGATTTTCTTTCAGCAATGCCTGTTTTTCTATGTGCCCTGTAATTTTATCTTTAATAATGGTTTCCATCAGTTTGCCTGGAACTGAGGTTAGACTGACTGGTCTATAGTTTCCTGGATCACCTCTGGATCCTTTCTTGAAGATCGGGGTTATATTTGCTTCCCTCCAATCCTCCGGTACAGTGCCTGATCTTAGAGAAAGATTGTATATTTTAGCTAGAAGTTCAGCAAACATGGTTTTGTCAGCAGATCCGGGCCCACAAGTGGAGACGGAGCCCATCAAACGGCGATTGTGTTGTTGCTGCCATGGGGTGTTTTTTTTTAATGGGTGTTTATTATATGGTGGTTTTATTTTAAAAAAAAATTAAGTTGCTTGGAGTCATCTATGTGTGAATTTGGTGGCTATGTGAAATTGTTTAATACATAGCTAAATGCTTGCATTCTGCATACGTGCCCCCTTGGCTGACCTTGAAAGAGAGGCTGACGAGCCCAGTTGCCACTGGGAGCCCAGATATCCAGCCCAGGAGACCAAATCTCCCCACGCAGCCCGTCCGTGGGAGGCCTCCTCTGCCAGACGGCTGGGCGAGGCTGAACGGAGAAACAGCCCATGACGGAGCAAACAAAGGTCCCACAGGGACCCCACCCGGTCCTGACCCAAAGCAAGTTGGGGCCCTTCAGAAAACCCCTCTGGACAGGCCCACATTATGCAATAAACCCTCAGTGGAGGCAAAGGCAATCCAAAGCAGTGCCTCCGATGCCGGTTCCAGGGGGTCTCTGCTTCCCACCACACCTGGAGTCACTGATGCCCCCTCCCCAACCCCGGGCTGGTCCAGCAGCTGGGGTGAAGCTGGTCACTGAGCTGTCGTGGAGGCGAAGGTCAGCCGTGCCTCCCTGGCTACCAGCTGGCATTGGGGCCTCACCAACCAGTGGCGAAGGGAGTGCAAAGGGGCCCCTCCCTCCATCAGGGCCCCAGAGGCTGGGCATCCCAGGCTTCCTTCGGGACCTTTCCCGGGAGCCCCGCTTGTCCAGGGAGGACCAGCCAGCCATGGGCCAGAGGCTCAAGGACTTTGCTACCAGCCCAGCAAGGCCAATGCAATGAGGCGACCAGGAGGGGGAGGAAGGCAGGCTGGGGTGGGGGGAGAGCACTTGGCTCCAGCACCGCTCTGGCTGGGCCGGCCACCTTCTGCCCCGGCGTCTCTCGGGCTTATTCTGAGGGGGGGGGAAGGAGAGCAGGTGGTGGCAGCTGCCTCGATCTGCTCTTCCTGGCCTTGGGTCTCGGGCGAGTAGCCAGATGGCCGAGGGCTGCCCGTCCACAAAGCCTTGGCACTGCCCAGGAGAAGTGGATCCATCTTCTAGGCTTGGAGGGAGCATGGAGGCTGTGGGGCATGGAGCATGTGGGTCCCTGCTTTCTCTCTTGTCCCTCTGCAACAGGGCCGAGGCAGATGCCAGCCGTGGGTGTTTGCAAGCAATGGTGCAGAAGGGGGGGGGAGAGGAAGCAGAGGGAGCAGAGGACAGAAGGCAGCCCCCCCCCAGGCTCAGTCTGTGCCAGAGACCCAGATCAGCCCGTTCCATCTGCGTTGGCAGCTGTGCCGTTTCAAGAACTTTATTGCACAGAAAGCTACAGAAACAGCCCCCACGGCCCCCCTGGCCCAAACCGACATGAGTGGATCTTCCGCTGGTGAAAAACGGGGCCCACAAAACCCTCAGCCAGACTCCTCGGGGGGGGGGAGGGACGGTGGCACACAGCTATACAAACCAGGTGCGAGGGGGTGTCCAGGAAAGGAGGGCAGGGGTAGTGGAGATCCTGAAGGCAAAGACTGAGCATCGCTGCTCCTTTTCTGGACTGGCAACAACAGCCCTGTGAGGCAGGCCAGTGGTTATGAGGCCGTTAACTCCCCCAACATGTGGAACTCATGGCTGAGTCAGCTTCAGCTCTTGTCTCAGGCAGCACCGAGGCCTTGCTGGACTCCACGAGCCAGACCCCCTTAGGGTGCCCTGCAAATCCCCTCCCCAATTTTACACCTCCTCCCATCAGTCAGGGAATGGGGGGGGCACAGCACAGCAATCAAGGGCTTCAGAGCAGGGGGGGGGTCACGGGGAAGAGGAGGGACAAGAGATGACCTCTTTTAGGCCCATCCCCTCCCCCCCTTCAACAGAGCTTCTCCCTCCCAGGCTTTTGGGCCCCTGGAATCTCCTTCTCAGCCTGGGGTCTGCAAAGGGCAGGCAGGGGAGCCCCCACTGTGAGGAAGGGGGGAAGGGAAAGGCCGTGGGGTGCCCAGAAATGACCCCCCAGGGCTGCCAGGCGTGGGGCCAAGCCGGGGAGTCTCAGTGCTCGGCGGGGACAATGCTGCTGACCGTGGTGTAGCTGAACCTGGAGAAGGAAGCCCCGGTAGCAGCGGCCTCCTCCTCGTGGGCACGACATCTCTGGGGCCAGCAGGGCGTGGTGCAGCAGGCGAAGGTGGTGGCGAAGGCCTGGCGGAAACGCTTGTTCATGAAGCAGTAGATGAAGGGGTTGACGCAGGTGGAGGCGTAGGAGAGCAGGTGGATGAAGGAGATGGGGGTCCCTGAGAGGGCCTGCTGGGCGGCCTTGGGGTCGAAGGCCCGCCAGGTGTTGGCCACATAGATGGGCAGCCAGCACCCAAAGAAGAGCGCCACAATCACCACCAGCATCCGGATGACCCGCTTCTTGGCCAGTAGTTTGGCCTCGGAGCTGTTGATGCGTGCTCGCTCCTCCTTGGCGCCATCCTCCGGGCTCATGGCCGGCAGCTCCATCGGGCTCTCAGCGGGCTGGGGCTCCTGGATGTAGCAGCCGTCGCTCTCGTCACTGGTGGCCAGGAGCTCCGCTGTGGCCCCGTTTGGCCGAGCTAAGGGAGGCAGAGACAGAGAGGTGCCTTGTGGAGGATGCCTGGCCCCTCAGAGGGGGCTCCGGGGGTTCGGCCCAGGAAGCCCGTGGAGATCCTGCCGATGCTTCAGTACCCGCAGTGTTTCCCTAATTCTGTTCAGGGATGCTCCAGGAAAGGGGGCCAAGCGGTGATTATTGGGTGAGGGAGGAGATACCCGAGCAGGCCCCCTCCATCTCCTCTGCAAGACCAGGAGAGGCAGAGGCATGAGGGCGAGCCGGCTGTCCCAGGAGGTTCCGAGGGCTGCGTCCCAAAGGGAGCAGTGGGTCCACCACCCCCGCCTGTGTCACGGACAGTGACGGCCCTTGGCACAAACCGGGTCTGTGCATCCATCAGCCAGTTCACTCTCCCTCCGTCCCTGAGCACGTTCTCCCCCCCCCGTGCAGAGCAAGCGGCTTCTCCCTCATCCCGTATTTCTGTTACTGCAGCCGGACCCTCCAGTGGCTCTTTTGAACCGCTGCCCTCTGCCACCCACAGACCTGCCATTTGTGACCCACTTAAGAGTCATTTTTCTCTGACTGCTGCCAAGGCTGGCATTTTGCTCCCCCCCTTTCTCTTTTTTTGGTTTAAGCCTAAATGCGAGCATTCAGTTTTTGTGTCCCGATTTTATCTCTTTGGTTTTGGTCCAGCCTTCATACCTGCCAAGAATGGCTTAAATATGGATTCCTTCTTTTATAAGGATTTGGTCCCCCGGAGCCTCGGATTTGATGGGAATCAGTTTATGGGGTTAGCTAAGCTGTTTATAAAAGGGTCCAGCAGGATGGGGCCTGGGATGGTCCGCTTGAAAAAAAGCGTCGGCAACTGTGCAACTGTTCTGCTAAGCTATGGCTCCATCTCACAGTCTTTCCTTGGGCCCTATCTTTATTTTTGCTTGCCTACAAAATTGAGAAGCTAGGCTGAAAGCTGCACTGAAATAAAGGTATATTACATCTACTACATCCCCACAATCAACTAAACCGGTATCTATCTATCTCCAACCCAGTTGCGTAATTTCTGCTGCTTTGCCCAATAAAATGCCTTTTGACCTCAGCTTGCCAAGCAGAACGGAAACAGAATAACAGAATTGGGAGGGACCATTCCAGACAGCTGGCTGTCCAGGCTCTTCTCAGAAACCTCCGGTGTTGGAGCACCCACAACTTCTGGAGGCAACTTCCGTTCCACTGACCGATGGTTCTCAGTGTCAGGAAGTTTCTCCTTATTCCTAGATTGGGTCTCTCTCTCATTAGTTTCCATCCGTTGCTTCCTTTGCCCGGCCTTCGGGTGACTGGCGTTTACTTAATCTGGCATTTAGTTTTGGTTTTCAGCTTACAGCCAAAAAGAGGTCAGTCATGTGATGTGATGGGCGGGTTCCGTTACAGTCATAAGTCTGTTTTATGACGAAGGCCACCTTCTCCAACTTGACACTGATCCTCCAGCCCCTCATCACCCTCCAGGTCCTTGCTTTCTAATGATACCTAGAGATCACCCCAAAGGGCACCGGCTTCCAGCCCCCTTCGCCTGGCACCCACCTTTGGCCTGCCGGGAGAGGTCCATCTCAAACTGGATCCCCCTGTAGAGCTCGGAGGAAATCAGTCCATAAGCCACGATCATGACCAGTCCCGGGACAAGGAAGAGTGTGATGAGCAGCAGCACATACCTAGTGGGGAAGGAAGGGGAGAGCCACACCAGCCACTTAATCTGCACGAACTGAACAACGACAAAGCCTTTTGTATAGCACACCAACCATATATCAACAGAAAAGGTGGATTTGCAGAAGATGTTAGATAAACACTCAACCTGAATTAAAACCCTTCAGGCTTAGCAAGTGCTGCCAAAGGAACTGCTGGCCCTGGTCTAAGATTTGTGCAGGGTCTTCTCTAGGCTGGGACCCCCCCCCCAAAAAAACCCCAGATGGGTGGGTGAGGAACTTGATGCCAAGCCCCCCCTCCCCACTTGCTTCATGCACTTAAGGTCCTCACGTCTCCTGTGCTTCATTTTCTGCTGGCACTCCTAGGCAAGCCCCAATGGTGCCCCCCGCCCACGGGGTCGCCCCCTCCAGACCGCCACGGATGGCTGGCTCTCCACTGAGGGTGTGAAATGAACTGTTCAAGGCTGGAGGAGATGGAGACGGAGACGGAGCCGAGCCCAGTGAGACCTTCGCCAATGACCTCATCCTGCCAGACTCATTGGAAAGGAAGACGCATCCTTATGAATGTTTAAATCCTGTTTATGAGGCTGTCGTCATCTGTCTGATTTGTGTCTGTAAATCCCCCCTCACCCCCCCCCAGGGTGGACAGAATGGCAGGGAGCACATCAAAACCACAAGCTAAAGCCAGGAGACAAAGAAGCCCCCCCCCCGCCTCCATCCCCAGGGAGATCAGAGGACAGCCAGGGTCCAATCCTGATCAGGCGGTCGTGAGAACGGTCCTTCCCCCCAGGCCAAACCCTTCCCTGCCATGTGCCACGTCTCTCCTCCTTTGCCCTCACGGGAGCCCCGTGCACAGAGCTTGAAAGAACTGGGCTTTGCACGTGACGTGCTCCTTACCGTGCGCCCATAGCTGCTGCTTCTCCTTGCCCCCAGCCCCATTTCCCAAGGAATGGGAGGAGGAGGTCCTCGAGACCCTCAGGAAAAGTGCCCAGATGCTGCCCCCTGCCCCCGATCCCTCCCTCTGGCTCTTGGGCTGTGCACTCCTCAGGATCCCAGGCAGAGCCGAGGTTGGTCCTGAGGCCAACACACAAGAGGGATCAACTTCCCTACAGGGCCCACGGCCTCCAGTTTCAAGGCAGAAGCTGCCCCATCGGCCAGCAGATGCCAGCAACTGCAGGGCTGATGCAGGCGCTTGATCTTGGCCACCCTGTGCCAGGCCAATCGGTGGCAGAGGCGATCCAGCCTGAAGCACAGGCTCGCTTCATCATTCTTATATCAGGAGAAAGAAATGCAGCTTTTGGCAGCTTCCAACTTAACTGTTGCTGCCACCCCGATCTCTGCTCGATCCACACGCAACGCAAATGAGACGGGTCAAGAGTGCGGCCGAAGACGGCTTCACCCCAACCATCGCAGGCTGCTGCCGTGGCTGCCGTGATCCTGGCTGGCCCTAAACAGGGCTCGGCCAGAGAAGAGACCCTGGCAAAGGCTGGGCCTCCCCTGGCAGTTCTCCTCTAGGGCTGAGTCTGCCTGCTCGGCTCGTGGCCCCAAAGACAAGGGTGCCACCTGGGGCACCATGGCTCTTGGCTGGGCAACATGGCAACATGGTCTACGGGGGCTACAGGGAGGCAGATGGGCACTTTGAGGAGCACTTGGGCGACCCCCACCCCTACACAACTTACCAGGCCTGGTTGACGTGGTGCCCAGGCCAGTTGTGGCTGCACTGGGTGAGGTGGGGATGGCCGTGCACAGGCTGAGTGGTGCTGTACACCGGGTAGGGCAGCATCAGCAGCGCCGAGAGCACCCAGGTGGCGGCGATGACCCGGTAGGCGTGGGAGCGGGTCTGCCACACCCGGGACTGCAAGGGCCTGCAGATGGCGCTGTAGCGCTCAATGGCGATGGCCACCAGACTGAAGGTAGAGACGCTCACTGACAACCCTGGGGGAGGGATGGGGGGGGTGAGGCAGGTCAGATGGCACTGGGTGGGTCACCCGCCCTTTCCCAGGGAGAGGAAGAAGGTGGGGCAAGGGGCCCGCTGCACTCAGAGAACACCCCCTACCCCAGGCCAGGCCGGGCCCCCTCACCCATCAGGTAGGCTATGGCCTTGCAGACGACCCTCCCGAAGATGAAGGTGTGCATGAGGTTGGGGATGAAGGTGAAGGGCAGGCAGAAGAGCGCCACCATCAGGTCACTCAGCGCCAGCGAGAGCAGGAAGGAGTTGGTGATGGTCCGCAGCCGCTTGTTGACCACCAGCACCACGATGACCAGCGCGTTCCCACACAGGCCCAGCAGGAAGATCACCGAGTAGAGGAGCACACGAACTGCCAGGTCCAACTCTGGGGGGCAGAGCAGAGGACACCCCCCATCTGAGTCAGAGGGCCAGGCCGGGCCCCCCGCCACCCACTGGGGGAGAGGCAGACCCAGCAGGAAGCCCCCCTCTCCCCCTCCCCGGTAGAGCTGGGTCTTGTGCCTGGCCTTGCCCTCGTGCCCACCAGTTGCCCCACCCCCCGGCCCTGCTTCGGGATGCTGGCGGGCAGCTGGGACCCACGGAAGCAGAGCGGAGGGTGGGGAGGGGAGGCCGGCGTGAACCAGGCTCAGGACGCCCAACCGAACGCCCGAAATGTTAGCCAGCCCCAGCCCGTTCGGCTCCAGGGCAACCCCGGGAAAGTTCCAGACCCGAGGGGCGCTCCGGGACTAAGAGGGAAGCCGGCCTGGCTTCATCTGGGGCAGGCACCTTTGGTGGCGTTCGGGGCACGTCACAATCCACCAAAGGACTCGGGTCAGCCACAGCCAGGAGCTCAGCGAGCCCAAAGCGGCCCCCCTCGGCGCCGCCCCCCCTCCCCGGCTCCGCGAGGGTCCAGCGACATCAGCCCGCGTGCCCGGATTCCCGGGCGAAGGGAGGGAGGAGCGCTCTTCATATGCGCAGAGGCACTTCAAGGACTAGGGAAAGCAGAACGGGGGGGGGCGGGAGAGGGGCGGGTCCCTCCGCACCGCGGAAGCCTTGCGGGAGTCCCGGCGCCGTTCGGGGCGCCCAGCCTCCAGAGGAAAGGACGAGCGGCCGGGACCGCGCCAGGGCTGCGTGCCGAGGCAGCCGCGAGGGCGGGGGCCGGGCCGGGGAGCCTCACCTCGGGACCTGCGGAGAGTCCCGCAAGCGCCGCCGGTGCCGTTCCAGGCGCCGCTGTGGGACGAGCCGTTGGCGGGGCGGCAGAGCAGCGACGCGTTGAGCGGCCGCGGCTCCTCCATCGCGGCGAGCTCCGTCGGGCCGTCCGTGGCCGCCGCTCAGTCCCCTCCGCGCCGGGCGCCCATCCCGGCGGGCTCCCCGCAGCGCGGCCCCAGCGAGAGCCGCCGCCTCCCCCCCCCCCGTCGCCCGCTCCGCTCCGCTTCCTGCGGCGGCTGCGGGAGCCTGGGCGCCGCAGCGGATTCTGAGCAGCGCCGTCCGCAGCCCCGGCCGAGCGCCCCCTGACGGCGGCCAAGGGGCTCCGCCCCGCCCGAGTGGGGGCCCCGACGGCGCCGGCGCCCGCTTGCCCCGCGCTGCGCAGGCCGAGCGGAGGGCCGGGGGCGGGCAGGAGGCGGGGCGGGCGGACGGAGCCCACTTCCCCGGTCGCGGCTCGTCGGGTCGGGCCTGGGCGGGCGCGGGGAAGAGGGTTCGGCGGGCGCGGGGGGCTTGGGAGCAGCTCGGTGGGATCCCGGGCTCCGGGCCTAGCCGACCCCGCCCATCCTGGCGCAGAGGCGCCGCTTCCCCCCTCTGTCGGAGCGGGGCGGGCGGCGGAGAGCAGCCTGGGGCCTCCCGACAGGCAGGGCAGTTTCCCAGCAGCGGCCGGCCTGCCAGGCACGTCCTGTTTGCTCGGGACAGCGGAAGCGCCCGGCCGTTGTTGACACAGGTGCTGTTTACCTGGCCGAGGCGGGAGCCGCGGAGCGGGTTGCGCGTTACCTGCCAATGAATTCCGGCTGATCCTCGAGGCTCCGCACCCCAACCTTAGCAGGAGCTCCGCGCCTGCCGCCTCCCCCCCCCCGCCTTCTCTTGTGCATCTTGGAGGGGGTGTAACTGCTAGGTCCCCTCCGGTGCCTCCCCTTCTAAGTCGCTTTGGGGGCACCCGCTCACCACGGCCCCTGGGCAGGAGGGCTCGGGGCACCAGCCTCGCCCCCTTTATCAGTTTCTTGGTGAAACTGCCTCAGTGGTTCCAGGCTGCAGCCCAGGGCCTGGTCCCAGCCCCCAGTGTGGTCGGCTGCTCGGTGGATCCCCTGTGTGGGATCCTCCAGACCAAGAAGAATCCATGGATTCCGCCACCCAGCCTGGATCATGGGACGCGCCTTCCCAGGTTATTGAAGGCAGCAGGGCAGCTGCCCTCTCTCTCACCTTACAGGTGCAAAGAGTGCATTGGCTGGGTTCACACAACACTGGCTAAGCACCTGTAGCCCTGGAATGTCGGAAGGATGGCTTCCATCTTAGCGCCTCCCTGGCGTCTCTGACTGCCCCCTTGGCGGCAGCCTTTGCTGAGGGGGGCTGAACAGCTTCCCTCCCTGCATCTCTGGAGTTGGAGGGAGGAATTGAGGGACAACATGGACTCCTTAGAGCAGCTCCAGCCCCACTTCACCCTCTCCCCAAAGTGCCCCCCCAGGGAGGCAGCAGAAGTGGCACACTCTTCATGGCTTAGCCAGAACATGGCTTGTCTGTCTCTTGACTGCTTGTTCCTTTCCTGTGGGTGGTTGAGTCTAGAAAGCAAAAGTTCTCTCCCCCCCCTCAATTTGTTAATTATCAGTTCTAAAGCTAGTTGCTGTAGCTGCAGTCATCCGATTTGGTATTCTTTAAATTTACTTTTAGTCCCATTTTTTACCACTACTTAACTTTTATTACTATAGCTTGCAGATCCTTTGCGTTTTCACCAGTCAGAGTAATATGATTAGTTTAGCGCAGGTTTATTGATGTTTCTTCCTCCAATTCTTAAAGCATACTCAACTTTTTCCAATCCGGCTTCCCTTAATTTATCATTAGAATAAATCAATTTATCCTTTGCTGGAGCGGGTCTCTTTCACCTTGTTCCATCTGGATGGAGGTTGGGTGAAAAATAGCCTCAAAGCTTGTTTAGCTACCTGAAAGTTAAGAGAACCTGATTGGTGGGGGGAGAGAACTATAAATTAAACCATCACATGGTGAAGCTTTCAGACTGGCCTGCACAGGCCACCTCCCGTTAAACTCTCAAAGAAGAAAGAGGTGTTACTTTTTTATTTATTCAATCAGTTTCTATAGCGTCCAACTCAACTGAGTGATTCTGAGTGGCTTACAACTCTAAAATAATAAAACAATTAAAAGATCATTAAAACCAGTGGAGCAACCTGCCTCCAGAAGCGGTGAATGCTCCAACACTGGAAGTTTTTAAGAAGAGACTGGACAGCCATTTTTCTGAAACGGTATAGGGTTTCCTGCCTGAGCAGGGGGTTGGACCAGATGACCTCCAAGATCCCTTCCAACTTTATTATTATTATTATTATTATTATTACAACAAATGCATCCAAACAATAAATGAGTAAAAAGAGCAGCTGTGATGCTTAATCCCCTTACAGCAGGGGTCTTCAAACTTGGCCCTTTTATGACTTGTGGACTTCAACTCCCAGAATTCAAGGGCCAAGTCGGAAGACCCCTGCCTTACAGCAAAGACAAGAAACAGGGCCCTTCACACATGCCCAGGCCCGGGCCCCGGTTTTTAAAGCTTTGTGAAAAGCCAACAGTGGTGCGGCCATTCTAATGTCCAAGGGGAGAATATTCCACAGGGCAGGGGCTGCGGCAGAAAAAGCCCATCTTCTAGTAGTTTATTTATTGATTAAAGTTATTTGCCGCCCGTCTTATTTTGAAGCGACTCTGGGCAGCTTAGTCCCCTAGTTCCTGCCAGTCGGCTCTCTTTGGCTGATGGGCGCTGCAGCTTGCCCGATCTGCCGGATCGAGTTGGGCGGGAAGAAACCAGCTGTCAGTCACCTTTTTTCCTTGCTGTTTTTCCTCAGGGGGTTGTTGAACCGTCGTAAGTCGAGCACAATGCATTCTTTTTTTTATTATTATAAAAATATTTATTATTAGGTAAACATTTGCACATGTAAACAAAGAAAAAATTCAAGTTAAATGCCATTCAACTTAATACAATCATTTTAAATTTGTAGACCTTCTTCACTCCGTGTATCCAAGTTTAACTATAAACCAACTACATTTTAAAAAATTGTAACTTTCACTTCTTTTCAGATCAATCCATTGGATATCAAGCAAACAAGTCATCTTATTAAAATTAATAATTTTCATGTCAATATGCCCTTCCCTCTATCAAGTACATTCTTAGTCTATTTGATATATACCTTCCAATAATCAATAGATAAATATTTGTATCTGTCTCGCATGGAGCACCCAGCCTCCTCTTTTCTCCCGTCCCTCCCTGCCTCCTTCCAGTTGAAGCCCGGCATCAGTCCAGCCACCTTCTGCCACCGATGTGCTAAGTGGCAGCTCCTGCCTTCAGTCCGTCGGGAGCTGGGAAAGGAGCTCCAGGCTCCCTGATTTTTGGAAGCAAAGAGTAAAATGGCGGCTCGAGGGCCCATCTGTCTCCAGTTGCATCTTTGGGATCAGACTGCTAGGTTCAGCTGGGACCCGGAAGCAGCACTTCTTGGCTGGTCGTCAGGGCCCACCCGACCTTCAGTGACCACATTTTCTTGGACCTAACAAGGAGGCAAATCTGGAAGAAGTCCATAAGCATTAAAAGTTGTTTGTTGTTTCACAAAAGGCGAGTCAATAGCAAACCCAGTTAGGTAAAATAAAGAGGTGATTCTAAAGGGCCGCTTTCTGAAATAAAGGATTGTCCATTTAATAAAGGGCGAGTGGCCCTCCCACCCGTCCCCCCCTTTCCCCAGGCTCACCCAACGTGGGCCAGGGGCTGAGACCGGCCCTCTCAGGCGGAGAGAAGGCCGGTTGATCTCCTTGGTTTTTACATCACGTTTTCTCTTTCCATTTACAAAAAGACACCTTTGGATGGAAGGGAGTAAACAATGTTTGAGAAAATCAAAGGAGCAGCTTCGGAAGACCGAAGGGTTCTGTAGCACAAGCTCGCCGTAAGGAATAATCCGTATAATGAGCTTTATTTTGTCAGCTGTTCTGGAGAACGGAAACCGGTTGCTCCCCCAACTGACTCGTGTTGGCCGACGGGATCCCGCCCTCCTCAAGTCTGGACCTCTGGCCGCCCAGGCAGGCTTGAAGCCGAAGGGCGCAAGTCGTCCTTCACTGACGGCCCCTTGTTGGAAGACCAAAGTCACGGCAGTGCTGAAAAAAGAGACTTACGACCAATCCTCCCACTTAACGACTGTGGCACAGTCCCTGCGATTGCGTGATCAGAGTGGGGACGCTTGGCAACCGACACGTCTTTACAACTGTTGCGGCACCCCAGGGTCAGGTGACCAGGAACCGTGACCTTCCCAGCTGGCTTTCAGCAAACAAAGTCAATGGGGGGGGGGGAAAGCTGGATTTGCTTACCGTAGTAACTGTGTGAGTCACTTAACAACGGCAATGATTCGCCTAACCACCATGGCAAAAAGGTTTTCCAATGAGGCATGACTCATTTAATAACCGTCTCACTTAGCAACAGGTGGTTTGGTTCCAATTGTGGTTGCAATTTGACTACAACAAAGTCAAGACCTAAAGGGAGCATTACAGGGCAAATTGCATCATACCAATTACTGAAATCCGGAGAGAAGATCTACTCTCTCCCAGGGACCTTTCGGTGAAGCTGAGGCCCAGATGGAGCCCAGGACCTCGGCTGCTTTGGGAATGCCAGAACTGAGGGGGGGGAGAAGATGTGACCCCCCTTTATGAGGATGGCCTTTGCTGCTTCTGGGCCCAGATGTCTTTTGCTTCCTACACCTTCAGTGTGTGTGTGTGTGTGTGTGTGTGTGCATGCGCGCATCCAACAGTATCACAAACTGGCCCTCCCCCTCCCCTCCCCTCCCCTCCTCCTCTCCCAAGGATCTGGTGTCTGACCTGAGTGTAACTGCATTCTCATGCTGCACTGAAGCAGCTGGGCAATTCAGGGCCAGGCATATCAGCCTCCCCTCCCCCAGCTTTGGCAGACGATAGTCCTGTGTGCCACCTGTGTGTGTGTGGGTTGTTGCTTTGACACAGGAATGATGTGTTTCCCAGGAGGCAGGGACACACAGGCAGCCCACCCCCAGGGGGGGCGGCAGCAGAGAGAGAGAGAGAGAGAGAGAGAGAGAGAGAGAGAGAGAGAGAGAAAGAGAGAGAGAGAGAGAGAGAGAGAGAGAGAGAGAGAGAGAGAGAGAGAGAGAGAGAGAGAGAGAGAGAAGGGCGCCCACTCAGGGCACGTGGCCTGCTGTGGTTCATGCTGGGGGATCCAGGCTGGAGACTGGCTGCATGGGCAGTCGCTCTGCACGTGTGTAGGAGCACCAGCCCTCTCCTCTTGAGAATGCCTATGTCAGGTCTGCCATCTTCGGCTTGGCACCCCGCTGGCATTCTGCCATCAAAGCCAGGAGGGAGGGAGCAAGGGCGGGTAGGAGGACAAAGGAGGCAATAAACATGGATGGGGATGTGATGGGAAGTCGGGAGGGGGGACATGACAGCTGGACGAAGGACAAAGAAGCTCGGAACCAAGTTTGTGCCGGCGTCCAAGGCCAGGCGCCCTGAGACAGAATGTGGATCACCCCAGGCACCTCAGCCTTTCTCAAAACACCCAGGCGGCTGCTCCTTGGCTGAAGACCGACCAGGCGGGGGGGGGGAGGGCTGGGACAAGGGATAAAATGTGCAACTTTTCACATGGGAAATTTAGTGCTAGCCTTCAGTAAAAGAACCTGTCACTTCACCCAGGGGGAGTCGAGGGTCTTTCTTTCCCAGGGGACCTGACGGCAGGTCTGACAGCCTCCTTAGACAGTGATCTGTGATAGACACATGAAGACAGGTCTTGAGAGCAAAGGTCTCCTGCTGGCCTCCCCGCCTGGCCTGAGCTTCCCAACCCTCCAAACTGCTGTCTGGTCTGGGTCTGGGGGGGGCAGGGGGGAGAAGCCATGGGGCAGCAGGGAAAAGGGAGAACTGCCTGCTTCCCTACTGCCACAGCAGGGCTAGGCAGCAAAGAAAGACTGGATCATCCGGGGCTGGTCAGCCGTGGGATGCCAAGGGCTTCCCTGCCACCTGCTGTGCCCTTCTGCTGCCTTCTTGTCTCGGTTTGCTCCTCAAGCAGCGAGGAAGAGTCTGCCTTCCCCCTGGCCAGGGCAGGTGGGGCCCTCTTTCCCTGGAAACGGGGGATGGGTCCCTCCCCCTCTGCCTTTGAGCTCCCAAGGACCCCCTGTGGCCGGTAGGGTTAGCCCCCTCCTCACCTGGCATCCCTCTGCATTAAGCCAACGCTGGCTTTCAAATCTGTTTGGTGCCAAGTGGGTTCCCTGTGCACAGCAAGAGCGGCAGGGGTCCTTGGGAGGGGGCAGGAGGAGGAGGAGGAGGCTTCGAGAGGGGAGTAGCTCTTGTGAAGGCAGTTATGGAAACAGAAAAAAATGCTCATTTTGTAGGCCATCTTAATAAAGGGGGGGGGAGCCCCAAGAGGAGCTTTTCCCTAGCGCCTTGCAGCAAATCCTCTGGGCCCAGGGGGGCTTCTGTCTGGTCACCCCCCTGGATGGACCAACTCCGACTGGGAGAATGCCCATCTCTGGCCTGGGCACAGCTGGCTCCTGCACCCCCACCTCGCCCTGGCAGTGAGGGGTCTCCAAGGCAGAGGAGGGCGAGGGGCCACCAGGCCGTTCGCCATCTTACTTCTTTGGGGGCCGCTGGCGAGAGATCACGTTGCCCCCATTAGGAGATGCGTGCCAGGCCTGTTCATGATGGGTGCCAGCTTTGTGAGTGCACAAGTCCTGCACTCACTTGTGTTGTCACTGAGCCAGTTGCAGGAGCCAGTTTTAATGGCGGACGAACCAGGGGCTGCTGAGGGAGGAGGAACCGAGGTTGTGGCTCTGGTTGTGACTGCCGAGAGGCTGCGATGAACCCTCCACGGGAGCGCTGCACAAAGCCCACCGAGGGGGCCCCAGGAAAGAAACCAGGCCCCTGTGTTGCATAGCTGGGGCCCAGGCCCTTCGCCCCCAGGAAGGGCTCCTGGCTGCAAAGCAAAAAGGATGTGTGTGTGTGTGTGTGTGTGTGTGTTTGGACTCCACCAGGATTGTGGGTTCTTCCCTGACTGCCACTGCCTCAAGGCTCATTGGATGGAATGGGGGAGGGTCTTCCATTCCTCCGAGGGTCTTCAGAGGAACTGAAAGGGAGGCAGGTGTTCTGTGTTGCTCCCAGTTTTATTTTACGGAGAAATGAGCCTCAGGTCTCCCCAATGTCCGGCCACCCCGTCCCCCCCTCAGCACAATCTATGCCCGCCCGCCCCTTCTGGTGTGGACACTCAGCCACACCTGCAGGGTTTCTCTGAATGGCCAAGGCATGTCCCCCCCTCTTGGCCCCACAGGTGGCCACCCTGAGGGCTTGCAGCCAAACCAAACCAAAACACCTCGGCCCCTCGAGGTAGACCAGGCCAAGAGATCAACTCCGGAGAGAGCCTAAATCTGTGTTGGCTGCCAGAATTGAATTCTAGAAATTGGAGGACGCTGTTCCTCCCGCCTCCCCGCCTCTTTCCAGTTCAGTGGACTGGGAATGGGGGGGGGAGGTGTTTGTCCATCAGAGCCACTTTTGAATGTTCTCTGGACGTTCTGGACATTAAGAAATGTTTTCCCCTGGTTGCCTTGGCAACAGCGCTTGCATATCGCCATCAAGGTCATTGTCTGACTTTCTAAATAAACAGAGGAGGGAGAGAAATGCCAGGGGGTTCCTCGGTGCCTTTCATCCGCAGAAGACTTGACTTCTACTGGTAGAAGCCATCAGCCTTCAGGAGGGGAAGAAACCTTCGTCCTAAAAATGCCAAGATCAGGAGTTACATTTGTGCTCATTTATACAGTTTAGAGGCAGCCTGGCTCCAGGTTGATGGGCACTTTAAAAAAGCAACGAAGAGCAAAGCAGAACAAATAAACTAGCCGGATCCAGATGAAAAACCCTTCTTAGCCAGCGAAACACCACATTCTGCGTTGGGCCTCTCCTGCCTTTGGTCTCCCTGAATTTATTGGAGCTCCTTAAATCCCCGGGACCTTTGGAGTTCACAAACGGGGGGGGGGGAGGGCTTGTTACCAGTGGTGGGATTCAAATACGTGAACAATATGTGTGGATGTCCATTCTTCTGGAAGTCCATTCTGGGCCCAGAGAACAAAGAAATTAGCTACCGGTTCGGCCGAACTGGTGCGAACTGGCGGAATCCCACCACTGCTTGCTACCACTCAAATCTGAAGCTGCACCGCTTCAGCAACGGGGGGGGGGGCTGGCCGAATGCAAAGCCAAAGTGAGGGGAGCAGATGGGGGGGGAATCTCTCTTCCCCTCCGTGGCTGGACTCAGAAAGGGGCTGACGCCGATGGCCAAAAGTGCCCGCAGGTTCTTGTCTCAGGTTGTTGGACCCCAGTTAAAATACGGGGACTTGTGCAGAGAAGAGCAACAAAAGCGATCAGGGGACTGGAGCTAAAACGGACGGTTACAGGAATGGGGTAGGTCTGGTTTAATGAAAGCAAGGACCAGAGGAGACAGTAGGGCAGCCTTCCAGGACCTGAGGGGCCTCTACAAAGACGAAGGGGTCAACTTAGTCTCCAAAGCCCCTGAAGAAGGCAGGACGAGAAGCAACAGATGGAAACGAGCCAAGGAGAGAAGCAACCCAGAACCAAGGAGACATTTCCCACCAGGGAGAACAATCAACCAGTGGAGCAGAAGTTGCCTCCAGAAGTTGTGGCTGCTCCATTACTGGAGGTTTTAGAGTAGGATATTGCTGGAAGGGACCTTGGAGGTCTTCTAGTCCAGCCCCCTGCTCGAGCAGGAGAACCTATACCGTTTTCAAGGAGACTGGACAGCCACTTGACTGGCACTCTCCTGCTCGCGCAGAGGGATGGACTAGAGCAGAGGCCCCCAACCTCTTGGCCACCAGGGACTGGTGCTGTGGAGAAAGGTTTTTCCACGGGCTGGAGAGTGAGTGCCTGGTTTTGTGTGCTGTCTGCATCCCGGGGATGGGGCTTCGTTTGTGTGGCCCGGTTGCTGGCACGCCACGGACTGGTACCGGTCCACGGACCGGGGGTTGGGGACCCCTGGACTAGAAGACCTCCAAGGTCCCTTCCAACTCTGCTATTCTACGTTCTATGACTTGAAGACCATTTAATTTTTGATTTGTTTGGAGCCTTCCGAGACAAAAAGAACCCAGAACATAATTGCATTTCTTTTTTATAGTTTGTGCAACAAAAAACCTTCAAAGTAAAAGTTGATTGGATTAGGAAAAGTCACCTGTCCAGTTATATCATGAAAAATTAGACATCTAATAATATGCAAGCACCAGAACTGAAAAGAGCCTTGCATTCCGAATAAAAGAAAAGGAACCATTTGCAAAGGGAAAAAAAAAAACCCGGAAAGGGTATTGGGAAAGATACGTTCACAGCACTTTGTTTGTGGAAGCCTGAAAATGAAACGCATTTTATTTACTATGTACCAAACACTTTGGCCAGTCCTAGTTTCTGAAAGAAAAGGCTTTTCTACATTCTTCTTGAAAGTTAAGGCTTATGGCAAGTTATTAGCAGTATACATGAAAGGCTAATTAAAGTTCCAGAACACCCATGTTAGTTAACCAGTGCAATAGTACGACAAAAACCACATTGCAAGTAGTTAACATCTTGCTCCAAGCCAGTGTATGTCTGTGTATTATTATTATTATTATTCGGATTTGTATGCCGCTCCTCTCCGAAGACTCGGAGCTGAATGATTGGTTTTTGTTTGTTTTTTTAAATGAAGAGGTTTTATATTTACATGTATTTTTATATGTTGATTTCTACTGTGTTGTGAGCCGCCCTGAGTTCTCCGGAATAGGGCGGCATAGAAATCGAATAAATAATAATAATAATAATAATAATAATAATAATAATAATAATAATAATAACAACAAAGCCCATACTTCTCCTTCCAGCCCCCTCTAGAAGAGCAGCGGGCCAGTTCCCAAGAGCAGCAGGGCCAAAGCGCCTTGACCACACGACCCGGGCCAGCTCCCCCCCACCTGCCCAGGTGGCCGAGGGCTGCTGAGGTGCCAGGTGGCCAGGGGACTTGCCGGACCTTTGACCTCCATCTTGCTCTGCCCAGAGAGCCCCCCCAGGGGGGAGCAAGGAGAGCGACCAGGGCCCAGCACGGCTGGAGACCTGGGAGGGGGAGGGGTGCTGAGTATTTGAGGGGTCCCCTAGAGCGAATGGGAGGAATTCTTTGCTGTTGGTCCAGAAGACAAACAAACCGGGCAGTGAGCAAGGCTGGCCCTGGGGCTGGCGGACTCCCCTCTGAAGACAGGCCTAGAATGTCACCCTCTAGCCGAGGCTGGGCTAGATGACCTCCAAGGCCCCTTGCCAGCCTTGCATTACATGTATCCACGAAGGTCCTGAGGCTGCAGGCACGGCTTCTTCATTGGCTGCCCCCTCTAAGACCCTGTACGGGAGCCCTGGGGCCACGCTGTGCCCGTCTCTCCCTCCCCACTCAGGAAAACAGGCAGGCAGGCAGGCAGGCAGGAGACGTGTAGTTGTTGGGCCAGGATTCCCCTCCAACACAGCCTGCACCCAGGGGACGTTGCTGTGTGTTCCTTTCCAGTCAGCTTCCCTTACCGCCCCCTCCATTGAAGTGGAAGACCCCAGACCCAGGACTCTTCCTTAAAAAGGGCCCATTCCTGGCAGGCCATGGGCAAGCAGAGCTGCAGCCCCCAGGCCAGCTGGGGAAGGGGCACAGGGGGGGGGACACCTAAGCCTCGGTCCCCTCCTCCGCGCCCCCCACCTCCTCCCAGACCTGCACCTGCCACTCCAGGCGCTCCAGGCGCAGGGCCACCTTGAAGGCGCTGGACTCCAGCCCCGCCAGGACACGGGCCAACTTTGTCTGCAGGGCGTCCAGCCCCTCCTCCAGGGCCGCCGTCCGCCGCTCCTCCTCCTGCTGCTGGGCGATCTCGGCCGCCTCGGCGTTGACATCCAGCTTGTTCATCTTGAGCAGGATCTCCCGGCCCTTGGCCTCCATCACCGCCTTGGCGTTGGGGAACTCGGCAAGCACCTCCTTGAGGTCCTCCTTGGAGAGGCAGAAGAGGTCCGAGTAGCCGATGCTTTTGATGTTGGCCGTACGGCGGTTCCCGGACTGGTTTCCTGGGTGGGGGAGGGGAGGAAGCGTCGGGAGGGGCTTCTGCACGTCTGTCATGCGGAGACTGCAGCTGAAGCCCTGGGGGCTGCATGGACGTTTCCCTCACATCCTCCCCTAGTGCCTCTTGCAGACCTGGGTGGTCCTGGTTAACACAGCTCAATTACCTAGCTTACACCACAGACTGTGGTTTCTTTAGTTAGATTATGGGGTTCAGAGTATCATGAGGATGGTCCTTCCCCCAGGCATCTGGCTGGTCACGTGCAGACCTAGAACTGGCCCACCCTCCACGAAGAGGGGGCATTTCCCCCACGAAGCTAGAACTGAGCCCTAGGCTGTTTCTCATTTCTGGCTGACTTTGGGGATTCCCTTTCAGCCCTTCAAGGTAGACCAGACCAGGCCACAGGCGCCACGGGAAGACTAGAACTAGACTCCGAGAGAGGCAGTGAGAATTGAACCTTCCAAGCCTCTCTGGGCTTCACCTCACCTCCCTCTTCTGCCTGCGATGGGCCACAGTAACGCAGCAGGTTCCCAGGGAGGAGGGGCACATTTCAGGGAGGAGGGGTTAAGGCAAGAGACAGCACAGTCTGGAGCTGGATGCGTGAAGGGGAAGAGATTTAGGGTGGCCCAGGATCTCCCAAGATAAGGAACAGTTAGAGTGAGTGTGGTCGGGGTTTAATCTGGCAAGATTCTGTCTACACAGTGCATGCAGGCTACAAACTGAATCTCTTCTGATTGGTTTTGAGTCATTCTTGAGCTAAGCCTGACAATGCTCAGTAAATCAGGGAGGGGTCTGTCTGAGCCATTCCAAATATTATCTTCTTTCCCAACACTTAAGGGGTGTTTCAGCCCACTTTGCTCATGCCATGGCTCTTACAAACTCTGCCCCCCCCCCGGTCAGGGATAGGCAACCTTGGCTCTTTTATGACTTGTGGACTTCAACTCCCAGAATTCCTGAGTCAGCATAGCAGGTTCAGAACTCTGGGTGTTGAAGTCCACGAGTCATAAAAGGGCCAAGGTTCCCCACCCCTGCCCCAGGTCATCTCCCCGATTCTCAGCTGTCGTGTCCTCAGGAGGCGCCTCCCCATCTAGTCAGTGAAAAGCCACAGGTGGAACTCCTGAACTGTTGGAGAAGCTGAACAAAGAGATGCAACAGGCAGGGTCTTCAACCCCCTAAGGAAGGGGGGTCTGCTTCTCTGCAGCTCAAGTGGTACCCCAGGGGATCCCTCCCCTCCCCTCCTTACCTTTGATGCTGATGATGCTGATCTCTCCAAAGTACAGCCCCTCCCCCAGCACAGCGTACTGGGTCACACCATCATCCGCCACCACGGCCAGCTGCCCTTCGCGGATGAAGTACATCTCCCGGCCGATGTCCCCCTTCCGACACACGTACTCCCCAGGACTGTAGACCTGCGGCTTCAGCTTGAGCACCAGCTCCTCCAGCAGGCTCTGCTCGCAGTTCTGGAAGATCTGGACTTTCCGAAGGGTGGGCAGGTGGACGCTGATGGCCACCTCGGCTCGCAGGCGCTCGGGCAGGTGCTTCAGGATCTGCAGCTCGTTGGTCATCTTCTTATTCATCTGCAGGTGTTGCTGCAAGTCGACCACCTGGTGCTGCAGCTGCCGGCCAACCCGCTGGGAGTGCAGGTAGTCCTTCACCAGGTCGTAGTTCGGGTAGAAGGACTTGTCCGCATGGTTCATGTTGGAGATGACGGACGTCATGCTGCCCATGATGGTGGCGAAGCCCAGGACGGCCAGGAGGAAGTCGATGGCCATGAAGAGGAACTCCTCTTCCCGCTGGGGCATGGGGGTGTCGCCCACCGTGGTCAGGATGAGGGTGGAGAAGTAGAAGCTGTAGAGGTACTGGCGAAGGAGCCGGTCGAAGCCGGGCAGGCTGCGGTTGGGGTAGACCCACTCGTCTGTGCCGAAGCCGATGAAGCCGGAGAGGGCGAAGTAGACGCAGCTGTTCCAGTGGATGGTGACGAAGATGTAGAGCATCAGCTTGGAGATGCGGAAGGAGTTCGGGTGCGCCGTGCGGGTCTCGATGCGGTCGAAGGCCTCAAACAATCGGGGGCTTCGCAAGAAGCGGTTGGCTCTGACCGCTGGCCAGCCCAGCCCCACGTACAGGTAGAGGAGGTCAGTGGGCAGCACGGAGAGGAAGTCCCACATGAAGGCCGAGGAGCAGCAGTACCTTCGGATGATCTGGGTGCGGTCTTGAACCAGGGACCCTTGTTCCAGGAAGCCTGGCAGAGGAAGGGGGGAGCATAAGCATGCGGGAGGGGGGGCAGCAGAGGGGACAGGAGAGGTGTTTGGCTAAGGGCAGGGGGAGCCACTCTGCTGCACCACCCCAGGGCCCCACTTAGACAGCTCCCCTCCACAGCCCTGGCTGGTGGTGGCGTCTGTTACCCATGAGCAGGTCCCTGGGAAGACAAGGAAAGTCCCTGAGCAACTTGGTCTGCACTTGCCTCTGGCAAGATTGCTTGGAGAAACCAAGGTGCACAGGGAGCCCCCCTCCCCCTGGCCGTGGGTCGGACCCAGCTGGCTTCTCTGGGCATCTCTGTGTGTCCATATAGGAGACATGATCGGCCTTCTGAGGAAGGGGGAGTCGCTGCCTGCCTTGATCCAGCTGGACTTCCCCCCTAGTCTAGCCTTTGGCAGGAGGGTTCTGGAGGTGGTGGTGGGGCCTCGGCTAAATGAAGAGCTGGAACTCTTTCGGTCCAGAGTGAAGTCATAGGATGGGAGCCCCCTTGGTTGCTGTCTGACCGCTCCCCAACATATTGGGGATGCACCACCCCCGGCCCCTTGTAGTGGGACAGAACCACCTGACCAGGATGGCCTCTTGGCGGGCCATCAGCCCAGGTGGACAGCGTTCTGTTCCTTTCACAGTGGGCAGTGCCAGCCTGGATCCCCCATCCCGGGGTTCTCTTCCCCTCCCAGCTCCTGCTGCGTCAGCCGTGGTCGAGAGGCTCGGCTGTGGCTGGTGTGCCAGCTGTGGGCCTTGGGGGTCAGGAGGCCCTGGCAAAAGTGCATGGCCCAGAAACCACCCCTGGCCCACAGTGCAGGGTTTGGTGGCCGGCTGGCCCAAGGAGGGTCAGCAGCAGCCGAACTACGGCGAGGTCTCCTCACCGGTGACCAGTTGGGGTCTGGGCCCAATTCAGCCTGGACCCTTAGAACAGCGTCCCCTGTTGCGGCTCCTGTCCTTGGGAACATCAGCCTGCCAGAGATATCGCTGGTTCCCCCCCTCTGGAAATCCCAGAAGACCTGGGTGGGGGTCGGGTGTCAGGTGAGTGTGTGTGGGGGTTATTTTGCCTGTTTTCTGGAGATGCAGCAGGTGCTGCTTCCCTTTTTTTGCTGGCTTTGTATTTCTGGGCTGTTAAAGGGCGCCCTCTGCTGGCTGACCATGTGCAAAGCATTTGGAATCTAAGAAGCTCTCTCTCTCTCTCTCTGTGTGTGTGTGTGTGTGAGAAAAAGAGGGGGGGAGGGGGGAAGAGAGCTGAATGTTTTTATAACGTCTTAAGTGTTTGGTATTCCTTTTGGAGGCAAATCTCCCAGAATCCTGAGGGCCGTCGACCTGGGCAGTCAACAGGGCTCAGCGCTCCAGTGGAGGCCAGGCAAAAACCCTGCAGACTTTTGAGGGGTCCCCCTCATTTCAGCCCTGAGCTACAAAGATCCTCCTATATTGGTTTCCAGGTTCTGTGGCCCAGTCTTCTTCTTGGGGACCAGGAAGTCTGGCATGTGTGGCTTCTCTCCCACCCCAGACAACAATGCAGGAGGGGGAGGGGTTTTTTCCAGAGTCCCTCTGAGTTGGATAACATACATTAAGAAGCAAACACACGCCAGGCCCACCAGTGGCCCCCCTCAGCTGCTTCAACGGCTGGTCTGGCTGGTGTTTGAGGAGAGCTCTTCGGGAACTGCCCCCCCCATGGTGCAGATTCTGTCTCAGAGCCAAGTCTGGGGGTATTTGCAAACCCTTCGGGGGGGGGGCAGGAATCACAACCCAGAGCTTCAGGTGTGCGATCCCAAGTTTCAGCCGGCCCAGGAGCCCTGGATCCCCCCCCCATACCCCAGGCCTTGGGCTTCCAAAGACCCCCGCATGAAAAGTCTGCAGGGGCCTGGCAACTATCCTGGGTGTGTTCAGAGTCACCAAAGGCCCTCACAAAACATAGGGGAGGGGGAGGGGAGGAGGCCCGGCCCACTCAGTGGGGAGATCAGCAACAATGAGAGACAGCCCTCCATGGGGGGGGGGAGAGAGGGAAGGTCTCCATCCAAGGGCCGCCTCACCCCGCCCCACCCACTTCTCAGGCCCTCCCCGTTGGCCGTGGGCAGCAGCCTTTGGTGGGGTGGAGCAGCCCACCAAACTCCCCTCTTCCAGAGGGGTCCCCCTGCCTGCCCAGCTTCTTCAGGGCCCCCAACTGGACGCTCTCTGGCCTCCTGGGGAGGGGGGCATTTTTCTGCTGGACTGACCAGTATGGAAATGCACCACAATGTCCATCAGATAGAGCAGGTCGCAGAGGTAGTCCAAAGCCAGCCAGAGCAGCAGGTACCTCTGCTGCAGTTCAGGGAAGCAGGACCTGGGGAGGAGAGGAGACGGCTGGGGCCCCCCAAGGCAGGAAACCAGCCACCCTCCCTCCCTGGCTGAGCTGCCATCCCCAGTCTGCAGCCCCCCCAGAGGCCTGCCCCCGCTCTGCCTTCTTGGCGTGCCCCATGTGAGGGGCCTCCTGCTCCGGGCCGGCCACCCCTTCCTTCCTCCTCCCCTGGAAGGGCCTGTGCACCCCTTCTCCCCTCCCCCCCAACTGCCTCTCGCTTGCTCATAAGAACGTCCTCCTTTCACGGGGAGCAATTCAACTGGCTTTTTCTCACCCCTCTGCTGACTTTGGGCGCAGTTCACGAGCTTCTCTGTGTTTGGCACTTCGTGGGGGGCAGACCCCCGCCCCCTTCAGCACCCTACCTGCAGATGAGGATGACCCAGTTGTAGAGGATGGGGGGCACCATCAGGATCAGCCAGTAGTAATATTTATCTCCAGAAGGGTCCAGGATGTGAGTCCCACTGCCCAAGTCCTTGCTGGAGGGGGGTGGAGGAAAAGCCGAGAGTGAGAGAGAAAGAAAGAGAGAGAGGGGGGGGAGAGACAGACAGACTCTTTTTGGGTGCAATTCAGGGTGTGGGTGACCCCCTTTAAAGCCCTTCATGGCATGGGGCAAGGTCAATTGGGGGACTGTCTCACCCAACTGGGATTGGGCTGTCTGCTCGTGCCGGCTTCGGGTCCCCCCGCCCGATTATTCTGGCTGTGGGGATCCAGGAGTAGGAGGGCCTTCTCCACTGTGGCCCCTGTCCTTGGGAACATCTTGCCGCCGATATGAGCTTGGCCCCAACCCTCCTGTCTTTTCATAGATGGGGCTGTACCAGTCGGCCTTGGGCCCCAGTGGGGGATCAACGCAACGGGGGTGGCTGATTGAGGAATAACAGGAATATTGAGGAATATCCTCGGGGGCCCTCCTGGTCGTCACCCAGAGAGACCTGCACTTTTCAGTCTCTCTCTCCCCCCTCCCCACTGCAGGCTCCTGCCCAGGGCTGCTCCTGGGGGTGTCTGGGGGAGGGGAGGAAGCAGGGCTGGGGAAGAGGGGGGGTTCTGGCATCGCTCCGTGTGCCAGGCTGCCCAGAGGTGTCCCTGCAGGAGAAGAGCAGGGCTGGGGCAGCTTCTCCCTGGCCTTGCAACCCTGCCCAGAAGGGAGGCCTTCAGAGGGCTGGCAGGCTCTCAACTCCTGTTCCCAGGGAGTAGCCGGCCGGCCTGACACCCGGACACAACAATGACCCGAGTTGGCCCATTTGCCAGGTCAGGCAATCGAGAGGAGCTACCCGGCGGCTAAGCCACCCATCCGAAGCAGACACTTCAGGGGGGAAACCTGCCGCCGGCTCGCCCTCGCCCTGACCCGCTGCCACCGCTCTGGACTAAGGAAAGGGTGGGACTCCCTCCGGGGGCGACTTCCCTGCGTGTATCTGGGGGCAGCGGGGCCGCCGGTGCTGGCCCGCCCTGGGCACGCACGTCCAAGGGCAGCAGCTGGAGCGGCTGCAGCTGCCTCAGCGCGCCCTTTCCCTGTGCATCCCCGCCGGGGGGGCTGCGAAGCCCAACCCCCCCCCGGTCCCGCCAGAGACCCCGCGCTGCCCCCTGCTCAGCCCCCCTGCCTTTCCCCGGCTCGCCCTCAGCCTCCTCCGCCGACCTGCTCCCAGGCGCCCGCCCAAGGCCGGGGGAGCCCCCCCGCCCCCAGTTTACCGCGGGGCCTTGGGAGCGGCCGTCTCGGAGCGCGCGGCCTCGGCCCCCTTCCGGGCTGCCCCGGCCACCCCGTTCATGATGCGAGGCGGGCGGCTTCTGCGCCAGCGACTGCCCCCCCCTCCGTCCCTCGCGCGCCGGGCCGCCCGTGGCAACGCCGCTCCCCCGGGGCCCCGCCGACAGGTGCGACTCTAAACGGCCCAATCAGGGACGCGGCGGGCCCGGGGAGACCGGGGACGCGGAGGCCGAAGCGCGCAAGGGGAAGGCAGCCTTCGCGGGTCGTGCCAGCGCCCTGCAGCCCGAGCCGGGTTCCGCGCAGTGGAGCCGGCGCGCAATCCCTGCTCCGTCCCGAGGACCCTTCCTCCAGTTCCGTTGTGGTCCGGGTCTGCGCCTCGCACGTGCTTTCTGTTCTCAGCACTCCCGGGGAGCCTCGGCTACTACTCACAGAGCGAGACGGGCGGGGGAGTACGTACCGAAAGGCGTACACACACATATATATTTACGTATATAGGCACATAAAAATATACGTTTTAGGCCTCCGGACTTGCTCTTGATCCTTCTAAGCTGTTTGCGTGGCCGCCCCCCTTTCAGCTGGGATCCGGTGGGGAGCGCTGGAATCAAGGGGCGGGCGGGGAGGGGGCTGAGTTATTCAGTTCCTGCCTGCAGGGCACGTCCTGGAGGAGGCTCAGGGATGGCCTGGTGGAGACATTGTGCTGTGTTTTTTGGCAGTACATAGTAAAACTGCCCTCTCCATAGACAGACAACCACTCCATCCGACAACCACGTTGTGTGATGGGGATTTTCTGCCGCACAAAATGCCCCCCCAAAGTATAAATTTAGCAGAACAGGAGAAGGGTGTAAATCCTTTTCTGGATCTGTTGTAAGAAGAGAGAGGTTGTCCTGCATTTATGCTAACCAGCCTTTGAGGCGCCCCAGAATCCCTCCCCCAACCACTCACTGCTTTGCCAGGCCCCAAAAGCCCCTGCCCCCTGCCTCCAGCTCTGCCTTGACCAGGAGAGAGATCAAGGGGCACTTCGGATCTCTGATGACCAGGCTTGTCCATGGCTGCTTCTTGTGGGTTCCTGCTTGATTGATCAGGATCAGGTTGAGCGTCCTCATAGGGCAGCCCCCCCCCCGTTTGAAGACCCCATGGGTCTCCCCTAAAGCCTTTTACTCCCAGAAAAGAACCCCCAACCCCACTTCCTCTCCTTTCGCAGAGCTCATTCTTCTGGTGGCCTTCTCAATGGGGTCTTCTTCGGTCCAAGAGGCTCATCTTTCATCCCCCTTTCCTGGGACCATGACCTTTGCTGGCAACATGGGTGGGGTCTCTGCCCTTGAATGCTACCTAGAGCTGCCCCAATCCCCTGCGTCAGGGCCCATGGCGGTGGCATCCCACATGGCGGCTGCCCCACGGATTCTACCTCAGGGTCTGGAGCTTGGTGTGTGTGTGGTTTTTCTTCTTCTCTTTTATCTCTCTCCAGGAAGCGGGAGACGCTCCCTTGCAGCAGCTGCATTTGGGGGGGGGGAGTTTCCATGGGTCTCTTTTTGCCTGAGCAGAGCAGCTTTGCCAGGTGCCAGCACAAGCCCCCCCTGTCCATGGGCATCTTGGTCCAGGCATGGGGGGGCACTTGCATCAGAATGACCTGAGGCTGCTCTCATTTGGCCATCCTCCTGGGGGGGGGGAGAAGTGGGTGTGACACGGCCTTGAGGGCTGCTTGCCTTAGACTGCAGGATGTGATGCCATCCCCTGGGGCGGGTGCTGCTTCCTCTCCCCTGGGCCTCAGAAGGGCCCTTCTGCAAAAAAGGGTTGCACAATCAGGGCAGCTGCGCAAGGCAACACCTGGGCTGGCAAAGCACCAGGCAAACCGCCTCCCCCCCCCGTTGAACCGGCAGTTTAGCCCTGGGAGAACCCGTTGCGAGGAACCGCGGCCCAGGCGGAGTTAAGAACTCTCCCCCCCACCCCAGTTTAGGGCGTTGGGTGGATCCGGCCCCCTTGCCTTGCTGAAGAAACCGGGGGCCCCAGCGGGTCGCGTCGGGCGGCGCTCTGCCACGCTCCAGCGGAGGGGGCTCCGAAGGCCTGGCGCAAGGGCCTGCAGGGGCTGATGGAGCCCCCCGACCGACGCCCCCGAGGCACACAGTCCACGCGACACCGAAGGCGGCCACAAAAACAGGCAACGGGGACGCCGAGACGACACCCGGATTTCCAGCCCTTTCGAAGGTCCGCGCGCCGGCCCGGCCGCGTGTGGCGGGGTCTCCGCCGGGCACAGCGGCTCCCGGGAAGCGGCGGAGGGCGGGCAGAGGGAGGTGCCCGAGCAAGAGGCTGAGACCCGGGAGCCCCTCCGGGCAGCGATTCCAGTTTCCCTGCTCGAAGGAGACCCCGAGCGCCGCCTTCGCGTCCCGCAGACCCACCGCGGGGCCGGCTTTGTCGCGGGAGGCCCCGAGACGCTCGAAGCGGCGCCCGGGAGGGTCCCGGGGCGCGTGCAGAGCGCCTCCGCCGCGGGGGAGGGCGGGGCCTGCAGGTGGGGGCGGGCCGAGGCGGAGACTGCGGCGGGAGGGCTCCTCCCGGCGGGCGGGGCTTGTGCGGGCGGCGGCGCGGGGAAAATGGCGGCGGCGGCGGCGGCGGCGGCACCCAGGTAAGGCCGCCCCCTGCGCCCGGGGAGGGGCTTCGGGGGCCCTGGGCTCTCCCCCTCCCCTCCGCGCCCTTCCGCCACCGGGCCTGCGAGCCGCGCGCCCGGCCAGCCTCTGCGCGGGCAAGAGGGGTGCAAGCAGGACGCCCCCCCGGCTGATCCCGCGCCTGACCGGCCTCTCTCCCCCCCCTAGTTGCAGCGCGTGCGGGACAGGAGCTCCGCCGGCCGCCCCCCCGGATGGGTAAGCGGGCACTGGGCCGGGGGCGCTGCTGCTCCTGCTGGAGCCCGCCGAGGGTCCCGGGGGGGGCTGCAAACCGGGGCTGGCACTGCTTCGCCCCTCCCGTTGCGCCAGGCTGGAGGGGCCCGTCGGGTGCAACCGGGCGCCCGCGGGCGGCGGCAGGATCTGCTCCTCTGGGGGTCCCGGCTAGCCGCGGCGATGACAGCGCCTCTCCGTCCGTCCTGCCACAAAAGGGCAGCCCGGTCCTTTCGCGGTTCGCCCGCGGCCTGCTCCCAGCCGAGGGAAGCCGGGCCGGGCCGCCCGGGCCCCTGATGCTGCCTGCGCCGGAGCTGGGGGGCTGAGTGGCGGCTGTGGCGGGCGGTGCGGGGGCGTCCGCTGTGGGGGCCGGAGCTGCAAAGGAGGCGGGTGCTGCGGGTGTGGCGAGGGTCCCCGCGGGGCGGCCGGGAGAGTCCCGGGGAAGGCTAGCCTTGGCAGTGGGGGGCTTCCGCAATGGGCCCTCCTGGGTGAGGGTCTCCCGACCCCGCGAGTCTCCGCGCCTTTCGCTCCGGCTGCTGCGGATCGTCTCGGGCACCGGGGCGGGGGGGGGGCGGCCTCGCTCGGCCAAGGGGACTCCCGCGGGGCTGCCGGCTCCGGTCGCGCGGCAGCTGCGCGCCTCAGGCTGCAATCCGGCGCCCGCTGCCAGGCAACAGCTGCGGCCGGGTATGGCCCCTCTCGGGTGCGCCCCTTTGGCCGCAGCGCCCTCCGCAGTCGGGCGGGCATCGTCTGGGCGGGTAGCCCGGCCGGTCCGCCTTGCCGCAGAGGGAGCTTTCCGCCTGGGGAGGCCTCTGGGGGGCTGCCCTATTTCTGCAAGGGGGGGAGGAGGCTCCAGCCAGCGCTGGGGTTGCTGTGGCCAGCCTGCCTGGACATGCCCTGGCTGGCCCCTCGGGTGGGGGGGAGGCCTCCTCCACCTCTCCCCAGGGGTGGCTGTGCTTAGGGAGGGGCAGAGAAGATGCTCCGGGGAGCTATGCCTTGTCCTCTTTTAGGGGGACCTGGAGGGGCTGGAGAAAGCCCTGGGTCTGCTCATGGAGGCCAAAGAGTAGCCAGGTGGGGTGGGGGTCCTCTCCAAATCAGAGGCTCAGAAACAGGATGGGGGCTGCTCTGGGGAAGCAGCATGGAGTGGGGAGGGGCTGAGGTCATGGTGAAACCCCCCCAAAGTGTAGGCCACCATCCTTGGATTGAAGGCTTGCTTTGGAGCAGCACTGTTTCCCCCTTTTCTGGGGGGATTGTCAGCTCCTCCCCCCCAGCCCTGCCTCTGTCCCCCCCCCCTGTTGCTGCTTCCAAGGTTGGTCAGCCCCTCCAGCCAGCGCCTTGCAAAAACAGCTAAATTTAGCCCAGAGGCTGTGAAAATGCGTCTCCTCCTTGGCTCAGACGGTGGGTGGTTCTAGGCCAGGCGCTGCTGTGCCCCCCAAGGGAGTCTGGGTGGCTGGAGGTCAAGTTGTTCTCCCTGCCCTCCTTGTGGGCCCCTCCAAACCGGGTGGAGGGGGCAGGCAGGGCTCTGCTGAGGAGCTGTCCGTCCCTCCCTCCCGGGACCTGTGGCTGCCCGCTCTGCTCCTGCGGCTGGCTCAGGCCCTGCCCTCTGCCCACCAAGGGAGCCCAGGAGTGGAAGGGGGGCCTGGAAGCCCCTGTCTGAGAGGAGAGCAGCATGGAGGGGGGCTGCCAGAAGCCCCCACGTGCAGAATCCCCCTGTGAAGGACTTGCTCTGTGACTGGGCTTCTCTCCTTAGCCCTCTTGCCACCCCCCCACAACTTGAGGGTTCCTCTTCCTTGGCGACCCGTGGCTCACTTGCCCTCCAGGTGGGGCCTTGGCAGCCCTTCCCCTCTGCTGCCCCCCCCAAGAGTCTGTTTCTGGCTAAGGACAGGGGTCTCGGAGGGGCTCCTCTGCCGCCCAGCAGGAATGGCTGCCGGTTCCGAGTTGCCTCAGCCCCAGCTTCACCTGGGGCTGTGGGGCAGGGGCTGCTCGTTCCCAGGGACGTCAGCCCCCCTCTGCCTATGACCGGCTGGGAGCCTCGTCAATGCTGCAGTGAGGGGTGGGCTTACCAAGATGGGGGCTGGGCTGCTCCTGCAATGCACACACAGGTGGGGGTCCTCTGAGCCTCCTGATTGGCAGCTTCTGCCAAGGGGGCATCCTGCTCAGAGGGAGGGCAGCAGTTGCTGGAGGGGCACACCAGCCCCCCTGCTGAATGACAAGGGGGGCTCTTGTTGAACTCCTCTTCCTGCCCCACAGTTCTCAGCTTCTGCGTCAAGGGAACCTGAGGTGACTTGCACCGAAGGGGAACCCAGCAATTTTGGAAGAGGAGCTGCATCTGTCCCACGAGGCAGGATCTGTCCCACATATGGCTGGCTATGCTGGGGGGAGGGACATGGGGCAGCCGGGCCTGATTGCTGGATCGGTTTTCCAGGGGGAGGGGAGCAGAAGCCATTTGGCTGCGGGGGGGGGTCTGCCTGGAGGAGAGCTTGTCTGCCCTGGCACTCTCTCTGCCCCCCCTCCTGGCCTTGCACATCTGGGCTGAGGGAGCCTCTGCTGCCCCTCCCTAAAATAAAAGAGCCTGTGTGATGCCGTCTTATGTGTGTGTGTGTGTGTGTGTGTGTTTGTGTGTGTGTGTTGTTGCAGCCTCCAGATGGGTCTGCTGGTCAATCAGTGGGCCCTGCTGAGCAGCACCTGCTGGCAGCAGCCTTGTCCCTGGGATCAGCCCCAGAGGGGGCCAGGGCTGCCCTGAAGAACAGCTGCCTGCCACTGAGGCCAAGCTGACCTGGGGGATAGATGGGGAGGGAGCTGGGGGGGCCTGCATCTTTTGTGCCCCAGAATTTGGCTGCTCCCAGCAGAGGAATTAATCTGGGGAGTTAATGGGAACCCCACAAACACAAACCTGGCCTAGTTCTGGCTGCTGTGTGCCAGCCTCTTCCAGCCAAGTCCAGTTTGAGAGAGAGGGGCCACCTGGTGTGGGGGGCATAACTCCCTTACTACTTCCCCAAGGAGGGATATTGGGGTCCTTTCAAGCACTCCTTCCTTGGCCCGCTTTGCTTTGCATGGGGAAAGTCTCCTGGCTGTGAAGGTATCTTGGGGGTCATCTAGTCTGACCTCTATCAAACAGCACCCCCAGCCAATGCCCATCCAGCCTCTCTTCGGATGCCGAGAGGGCAGAAGAGGCCAGCTCCCCGTGTGAAATCGGCTTCCTTGAACCTCCACCCCCCTGCCTTCCGCTCGGCGGTCCTCTTGGAAGAGTAGCAGGGCACCTCCCCACAGGGATCCCCCTGCGCCCCAGCGCCTTCCGGGGCTCCCTGGGCCTTATTGTCCTGGCTCCCTCCCCGAGGGGGGCCTCAAATTGCCCACATGCGGGGCCCCCCCATACAATTCTAGCTGTGGTCTGAGTAGCAGAGGAGAGAGAGGAACAAGGCTCATCTTGATGTGTCGTAGGATTGTGTTAGCTTTGTTCACAACTGCATCACACCATTGGCTTAGCTCAGGTAGGCCACCTTGGCTTTTTTATGACTGGTGGACTTCAAGTCCCAGAATTCCTGAGCCAGCATGGGGGAACTATGGCCCCTTCATGACTCGCGGACTTCAACTCCCAGAATTCCTCAGCCAGCATGGCTCAGCTTGGAAACCTCTCCCTTTCCCCTCAGCATGGCTGGCTCAGGAATTCTGGGAGTTGAAGTCCACGAGTCATAAAAGAGCCAAGGTGGCCTACCCCTGTGCTAGCTCAATTGGCAAGTCACCAAAACGCCCAAATCTTTTTCAGGGGAGCCACTGCCGGTCCTGTATCCCTCCTTCCTTGAAACATCTTTGACCCCTCTGCTATTCCCCACACAGACACGGTGGGGCTCCTTTATAAGTATGCTGAACAGCTCAGCCCCTGGGTGCCTCCTCCTTCGAAAAGACCTGAGCAGTCTGGAAAAGCGGCCCCCGTTTGTCGGCTTGTTTCAGATTCCCTTTTCCTGCAGCACCTCCTTATGTAGCATTCCCTCTTACGGTGCCTCCCTACACAACAGCCCTGTGGAGTAGACTGGGCAGAGTGGTCAGATCGGTGTCCCCTTGAACCTTTCTACCGTGGGATGTGTGAATTCCAGCACTCAGCTAGTTTAACCGTGTGAGGTATTTCTTTGGCTGCCCACCCTGCCCCCTTCGCTCTGCTGCCTGGGGTCAAGGGAAGGCCTGGGAGCCCCCCCCCCCCGTGAAGTTTGGCCTCTCCAGACATGATTATCCCCCCCCCTAGAGCGATGGGAAGAACTGCAGCCCCATCCCCATCGGGGGTGATGCAGATTCGGCTGTGCCCCATGGATTTTCCTGGCTGCCTTGTAATGCCGGGGGTGGGTGGGTAAAGGGCAGCAGCTAGGTGGGAGGCTGTGGGGGCTGAGTCAGCCTTGCAGGGGGATCTTCCTGCCAATCCTAGCTGGTCTCTGGAGCAGCCCCAAAGAAGGTGCAGCCTTTTCTCCCACCCAGGACAGAGGACTTCCTGACCCGCAGGAACGTGTGAATGGCTTTGCATGGGGGGGGGCAGGTGGAAAGCCTCATTTAAGGGGTGGGTGGGAAGGTGCCTGCCAAGACTGCGAGTGGGGCTTCCGTGGGCTCAGAGATGCCCGTCTACGGAGGGTGGCTTTCAGGTGCCAGGGAAGCATGAGCCTTACCTGCAGGTGAACATCACCAACTATCCACAACCTACGCAAGGGGTGACGGGGCTAAGCGAAAGGAAGTGGGCACTACCAGGTGGATTTTCCCACCATTGAAACAAGACTTCAGGTGAAAGCCCCAGGGCTAACGCCTATCTGGCTGGGGGAGGGGTGTTTGATGGCAGGCAGGGCCGCCCTTTCTCCACTGGCCCAGTGTCTCGGTTGGGCCACCCGCCTGCCTGCCCACCCGGCTGGTTGAGACCAAGACTGGGCTGGTGGGCTCCGATGGCCCGTCTGGGGAGGCCTTGTGCTTGCCTGGGGCTAAGCAGACACTGGCCTCTTTGGGGGGCCTCCACCATTGCGGTGGAGCCTGATTCCTCCTTGGACCGGGCACCGTGGCTCCGGTTTGGCTGGAGCATCCCTGCAAGGCTGGAGAGCAGGTGGTCCCGGTGCTGCCTGGGTGCTGGGTAAGGGGCTTCTGCACCTTTATGTCCAGTCTGGGCGAGGGGGTTGAGGGAGGCCCTTCCTCCTGCCTTGGCCTGCCCCTGCTTCCTCGGGGCTCCTGGAAGGGGCAAAGTCCAAAGACAGGAGGGCCAAGCAGCTGCTTCCGCCTTCTTGTCTTGGCAGCGAGTGAGTGTGCCTAGGGAGACGCCTGCCCCATGTTGGGGATGGAGAGGTGGTCTTAGTCAGGTTTCCAGTCAGCCCCGCCTTCAAGCCCCTGCTGGGGAGGGATGGGGTCTGTCCCGGGGTGGGAAAGCCGGAGACCCTGGAAGGAGGGGGGGCAGGTACAGCAGGAGGACTGGGCCTGTGGTGGCACCTTAAGGAGAAGCCTGGCTGTTGGGCTCTGGGGAGTCTCCCTCCTGGGCTGGTGGCACCCCCTCAGCACCATTTGGCCAGTCTGGCCCAGCCCCTGTTTGTCATGGCCTGAGGAATTTTGGGATGGCCTGGTCCCTCGGTGGCTGAGGCCCAGGGCTGCCCCAAAGGGTGGAGGAGAGCTTCTCCCTGGTTCTCCTTGCTGAGTGGCCGCTGTAGCCGAGCTCTGTACCGGGCATCGCAGCCCATCCTGAGCCAGCCTGCCCTTGCCCAGGGGAGAGGGTGCTTGGCTCCCGCTGGCTATCTGACGTCTTGCAGTCAGCAACCCCCCCCCCTTCACTCCTCTGTTTACTTCCAGATTGCAGTGGAAACTGACATTAGGGTTGATGTGGGGGAAGGCTTATAAATCCAGAGGCGTCACCGAGTTCTCCCTCCCTCCCGTTGCGATGGGGTGTGGTTTGGATCTGGATTTTGGGATGATGGGGGTTTCAAAACAAGGGGTCCTTTTAAGGGAGTGGGGGGTCTTCGGTGTTCTCAGCTTGAGGTTAGCTGAAGCTCGCCTTTTGGCCCTTTCGGTGCATGTGAGAAGCTTTCGTGATCCCGTGACCCAGGACCCAGGGCCCCTCCAGCCCCCTTTGGGGTGGGGCAGGGGAAGGGGGGGCTGTTCTGTGTGGTGCTGGGGGCTCTGCTCAAGGGTGAGATGTTGGAATGAGACTCCCACAAGCAGCATTTGCAGCCCTGTTCCATTTCAAGCTTGTGTTTCTACAGGTGTCCTTGAATTGTTGCACCTTGTGTAAAAATACACCAGTGGGACTTTAAAAGTTGTAATACCTAATTAGACATTTCAAGAGTTACGCTTTGCAACAGGACATTTTTTTTAAAGTCGCTCTTCTGGGTCAGCTGAACTCATGCAGCTTCCTGGGTCTTACCCAGAGCTGAGAGAGGCAGCTGGTTGGTCTCGGCTGAAAGGGCATCTTCCTGCGGGCATCCTGGTGCCAACTGCTCCCCTCGCCCAATGGCAGGAGCCCCCCGCATCCTGAGCTGCTCCCTATGCCTGGGCAAGTCAAAGTATCAGGATGTAAACGGGGCCTGCAAGATGATGATGATGATGATAATAATAATAATAACAAAGTTGGAAGGGACCGTGGAGGTCATCTAGTCCAACCCCCTGTTCAGGCAGGAAACCCTACACCATTTCGGACAGATGGCTGTCCAGTCTCTTCTTAAAAACCTCCAGTATTGGAGCATTCACTGCTTCTGGAGGCAGGTAGTTCCATTGGTTAATTGTTCTAACCGTCAGGAAGTTTCCCCCATAACTGGCAAACCTGGGTCAAGGCTGGTTGGGTACAATGGGAGGACTTCTCGAGGGGGCCTTGTAGGAAGCCCGTGCCTGGGGTGGGGGTGGGAAGCTCAGAGGATCCCAAACGGAGCGGAAGGTCCCAGCCTGCACCCACCCACCCCAGGGAAGAACCTGCCTCTCCTCCCCGGGCAGGGGCTGAGGGTCAGCCCTGCCTCAGCTGGAGCCTCTAAGCAAGAACGGTGCTCAACACCGATGGGGTGGAGAGAAGTGTGGTTGGCTAGAAGCCAATGAAGTACAGGAATGCCAAGCCAGAACTTGAAATCGCTGTGCCAGAACCCCCCAAACTTCCCCACGTCCCTCTGCTGGTCCCTCCCCCGTCCAATCCAGTTCAAAGGAGGTGTTTTGGAAAGGGCTCTGACTCTTGGCAGCCGCCTTCTCCTCCTCCAGGAGTGACCTTGAAAGGCCGCCTGGGGAGGCAGCTTCACTTTCTGAACTTTTGCTCCCCCCCAGTGCTCCCCCTCCTCCTCCCCTCCCCCCAGGGTGCTTGGTCGACTGGTGCCAAAGCGATTACAGAGCGCAGGGGTGGGGTGGCAGTTGTGGCACTGAGATCGGCAACGAGGTGCCACACTGTTGCTGTCCCTCTTGAGTGTGCCACTGCCCTGCCTGTCCCTGGCCTACTCCCGCCTCTTGTGGCGCCCTCTCAGTGGCGCTGTTGGGAAGGCCGCCGGGAAGCTGGCCCTGGCTTCAGGCTTCCCTTGCAGCACTCCCAGCTGGTGGTGCCTTTCTGTCCTGGGACGCAGGGCCAAGTCTTCTCCCTGTAGCCTCCGGCTGTCCACAACCTTTGGGAAGAAAAGCTGAAGTGAAGCCACGGCCAGCCTGCTGGGTTCCCCGCTCTAGCAGCTCGGGGTCCGTGGGGCTGAGCTCACACTGGTCCTCTGCCGGCGGTGGCTGCTGGTCCTTGCAGACGGGCCATGCTTGCTTTAAAAGGAGCCGAGAGCATCTTCCTGGCGGCTCCACCAGGCAGTTGTGCTGAGGAAGCAGCCGAGATCTCTGTCGGAACAGCCAGGGAGCCACTGTCGGCTGGGAGGTCAGGCAACCCCTCTTGGCTCAGGAAACCCAGCTGCCCCTGACCTCGGAGGCCTCCTGGCTCCTGGACATGGGCCGACCGGTTCCCGGACCTCTTTGTGCACGGGCTCCATTTCAGTTCTTGGGAGCAAATCCCTCCCGCTTCTCTGGGGTGGTTTTGTGGGCATCGAGGGCATCTGCCTTGTCAGGAGGGACCAGCCTGTGGCGTGCCCTGAGCGAGGGACATGCAGGAGCCCTTCCAGCCGAGCTGAGAGGCCATTTCAAAGCTGGGCGCTATCAGTAAACTCTGGTGCTGCCCGTTGGCAGAATGATGTTCAGGAAGTGGTTTCTGAGCCTCAGTTCGCCTTGCGATGACAGAACATGCAGAAGCATCGAAGGGGCCCTTCTTGTGCCGGGGCACCCCAGTGGCAGCTGCCCGTCACGCAGCTTTTGCCTCCTCCTCTCCTTGGCACCTGAGGAGGTCCCCGGCCTTCCCTGGGTTTTGTGCCAAGACCTTCCGGGCACTCGAGTGCTTGAGCCCCAGCAGTTGCCCGCTGGCAGTTGGCAAGGGATTTCCCTTTGCTTATTCACGGTGAACTTGGTAGCCGTGTTTCCTGTTCCGGGGCTGGGATGCTGGATGCCCTGCTCCCTAAGAACAGGCAGCCTCGGACAGGCCAAACGGCTTGGGGGGGGGTACGGAGTGTTCTGAATTTGCCCTGGTCACTTGGGAGTGCCCTCTTCTGCCTGGGAAACTGCGCTTCCCCAGGGAGGAGCATCCGAGCCTCAGAAGGCGGGGCTGGGACTGTGCCCCCCCCTGCTCAAGGGCCTCTTTTACTCTCTGCTACTCTCCTGTAGCAAAAGCTTTGCAGAGCCTCCCTCCACTCTGGGGTCGAGAGCAGCTGGTGCCTGGCAGCTGCAGCTGCCCCCTTCCTTGACTGGTGGGTCTGCTTTCCAGAGTTCTGATTCTCCAGCCCTGGAGGGTCTTCTGCACAAGCACTTGGGATCCCCCTCCGCCCCCCACCACAGCCCATTTTCTGTCTCTTGTGTCTGCAGCTTGGCACCACCTCTGTAGCAACATGGATGCCCCAGCCAGGAGACTGGTGGCTTCTCACCTGCTCTGCCTCACCCGAGGCCACCTTTGACCTCCCTGCAGCCCCCTCCCCTCCCGGTTGTTCTGGCCCCTCCCCATGGAGAAGATGAGCTGGCTGAGCAAACTGAACCCCCGAGCAGCAGCTGGGCCGAGGGCGAGCCGGGGTGCCAGCCTGCAGGGCCCGGTGATGGCGGACCCCGAAACCTGCCTGATGGTCTTCAAGAACCACTGGGCTCAGGTGAGTGACTCAGGTGAGTGGCTCAGGTGAGCAGCTTTGGGCAGGCAGGGGCAGCGCGAAGGGGCCGTGGGGCACAGGGCCACAGCCAGCATGTGTGGAGCAGACTGGATGGGTATGCAAGAAACCCTCCCTGAGTCAGGGCACCCCCTGGGACGGGTTTGGCCCAGTAGAGGACAGACCCAACCCGACACCTTTCCTCTCTGGGCAGGTGCTAAGAATCCTGGAGAAGCATGGGCCCCACATGGCCCCGGGCTTTGCGGATGACCTGAGCGCCGTGCGCAACAACACCTACCAGATGGTGACGCTGCTGGCAGAGGAGCGCCCGCGTGCTGAGCCGGCGATGGGCCCCGTTTTGGAGTTTGCGGTCTCAGAGAATGTGCTGGAGCACCTGCTGGGCTGGCACCTGCAGCGGGAGGTGCCCGAGGAGCGCAAGGTGGAGCTGCTGAAGCTGTTCGAGATGCTGATCAGCCAGGCCCACCAGCCGCTCCTGCACCAGAAGGCTGTGGTGGGACCCCTGCTGCAGCTGCTGGCCCTGTGCGCCGAGCCGGCCTCGCCCCTGCTAGAGACCAGCCTGGTGCTGCTGCTGAACCAGCTCTGCGTTTCCGTGGCCCGGGAGCCCCCGCTGCTGGAGCTCTTCTTCCACAGCTCCTCCGAGCAGGGACCCCCCCACCTGCTCCTTTTCTCCCTCCTCATCCCGTTCATCCACCACGAAGGGGTCGTGGGCCAGCAGGCGCGTGACGCGCTGCTCCTGCTCATGGCCGTGTCATCCGGCAGCCAGACCGTCGCCCGCTACATCACCGAACACTCCTACTTCTGCCCGGTAAGGCCGTGGGAATAGCCCTCTGGGTATTTTTTCCCTGCCAGCCCAGGGAAGGCGCTGTTGCCCGTTGCCCTGCTGGTTTGGTGGGCACCCGGCTGCCTTTCAGAGTCTTTGTTGGCTCCTGCAAGGTAGGCCTATCGCTTTCCTGCCAAATTCAACATTCGCCTCATGGCAATATCTTTTATTTGTTATTTTTAACAGCTGTTCTAAAGTGATTAAGTTAATCCCGTTATTTTTTCAGGCTTCTACATTATTTTGAGCTGAGGTTTCGGTTATATTTGTTACCCCAGAGTTGTTGCTATAGAGTGTGAACCAGTTTTAGAAACGTGGGCACTCAGAATTGCAGGCTGTGGAGGGAGGAGGAGAGACTTAAAATGTCAGGCCAGAAATAGCAAAGATGCTGCTCATGGTCTCTGGGCTGTGGTTCCTCCATGTGGTCATTTGGCAGACCCCCGTCTATGCCAGGAGTGGCTGGGTCAGTTGGCAGGGCTGGCATGCTGGCTCTGTGCTTGCCTGACTGTGCCCGCCTGACGGATGGTGCTGGGACTGAGCAGCTGTGGAGGCATGTCCTGCAAGGGGGGCCAGCTGGCTCCAGCAGTCAGCCCACACAGGCCTTGGCAGGGGGTGTTTGTTGACTGCCAGTTTGCCCCCCCTCCCCACTGGAGAAGGCCGTGTGCCCCCTTCCTCCTCCAGATGAGTGCAGAGAGGAGGCTTGGCACACCCTGCAGGGTCCTGTGCAGCTTCTTGCCCCTGGTTGGGCACCAGGACACTGGAGCTCTTGAGCTGGGGGGAGCAGCTCCCATCAGCATCCTCGGTGGAAGGAGAGAGTCGCTCTTTGCTGCCTGGGGAGTTTTAGGACTTGGAACTTCAGGCGGCTGAGATTGAGAAACGGCTCAAGGCGGGCAGAAGTCAATAAAGCCAAAGCTGTTTCACAGAGGGGATAGGGCTGCTGTCTGCACTGGCTGGGGGGCTGTTCCATCTCCCCCCCATTCCCATCCGCCAGAGGGAGGCAGGCAGGCAGGCAGGTGGGCAGCTGTTCCAGCCCCGTCCATCCTCCCGCAGCCGTGCAGAGGCTCCCTGCAGCGTTCTTCTCTGTGTGTCCTGGGAATCAAAGACCTGGCCCAGTTTTAGAAGTCTGCCTTGATAATGGCTGCCCCCCTCCCCACTGTGACAGGAGCTTCCATCCCCACCCAGGTCCTGGCCACGGGACTGAGCGCCTTGTACTCCTCGCTGCCCCGCAAACTTGAAGTCCGTGGGGACGATTGGCACTTCCTGCACCGGGAGGACTGGATCGGGGTCCCGTCCCTCGTCCTGTTCATGAACTCCCTGGAGTTCTGCAATGCGGTCATCCAGGTAAGGCTGCTGTCCAGCAGGGAGAGCTGGGATGGGTGGGGGGAGAGAAGGGCATCCAGTAGCCGCCTCAAACCCTGAGCAGGTCTCGCCCAGAAGGTGCCGCCTGGAGGGCTGAGCAGAGTCCTGAGATTCGGCTCTTGTGGACTCTGGAGGAATGTGGGAGCAGTAGTCCCCCCAACAGTAGCTCTGAGGTGTGCGTGGGGGGCTCTGTGCTAAGGACATGTGCAAACAGGGCTGGGCACCCCCTTTCTTGGGGCGGCCTTCACTCATACGTTGGTCTCTGAATCCTGCCCCTCTCAGGTTTTACCAAGGGTCCCTTTCCACTTTCCTTGCTGCTGCCCCCCCTGCAGGTAGAACACCAGGCGATTCTTCCAATGAGGCCCCTGATGTGTGTGTGTGTGGGGGGGGTGAGTTTATGGGAGGGGCAGCTGCCCTTCCTGAGCTGTTTTGGCCAGGCCCATGGTGACCAGATTTCACCTGTTGAGTGTGGGACTTCCCCAGCTGCTCTGAGCTGTTTCTCATCTTGGGGGGGGTCCTGGCTGGGCACCCCTTCTGACTCCTGCCCCTTTTCGTTGCAGGTGGCCCACCCGCTGGTCCAGAAGCAGCTGGTGGACTACATCCACAATGGGTTCCTGGTGCCGGTTATGGGCCCAGCTTTGCACAAGGTGAGGGTGGGCCTTCTCTCCCTTTCAAAAGGGGCCCGATGCCCCCTGGGTAAACTGCCTTGCCCGGGCTTTGATTTCTGGCAGCGGGGGGTGGGAGGGAGGGCTGCCTTTGGCCAGGCACCTGCTGCTTTGTTCGTGGATCTGATGAGACACCCAGAGCTCCTGCCAAAGACGAGCTATCGCAGGGTGGTGGTGGTGGTGGTGCCAGCGCCCGAGGGGAGATGGGCGTCTTTCCCCTCCCCCGGGTCAGCCGCGTCCTCCAGCTGCAGGCTCCAGGGGCAGGGGGCTGATGGGGGCGAGGGGCAGCCTTTGCTGAGGTCCCTCCATCTGCAGACGTCCATTGAAGAGATGATCGCCAGCACAGCCTACCTGGACCTCTTCCTGCGCAGCGTCAGTGAGACGGCCCTGCTGAAGACCTTCCTGCGCTTCCTGCTGCTCCATCACCACGACAACAGCACCATCCTCGACACGCTGGTGGCACGGATCGCCAGCAACTCCCGGGTGAGGCGGCCAGCCTGGCCTGGGCACTGGGGGGGGGGAGAACACAAGGCTGGGAGGAAGATGTGAAGGCTGAAAACAGTCGTTCTGCACCCCCAAATCCGTCTCCAGAAGAGAGACCCCCTTCAGTTCCCCCCCCCCCAAAGGAGCAGCAGCTCAGCTCAGGGTTGCAGGAAGGCCCACCCCGAAGGGAGGGGCTCTGGGCCTTTGCCTACTTCAGTGGGGGGAGGTTCAGGGTGGGCTTCTTTCTCTAATTCTCCCCTTCTCCTTGTTCCCCCAGCTGTGCATGGTCTCCCTCAGCCTCTTCCGGACTCTGATCAGCCTCCACTGCGAAGACGTCCTGCTGCAGCTGGTGCTGAGGTACTGGGGGCTCCTTGCAGGGGGCAGTCCTCTCCGGGGGTCTCTGTCGGAGGGCTTGCTCTGCCCAAAACGGGTGGGGGCAGAGAGGCCTTCTTTGTGGGGAAGGGGAAGCCAAGGTCCCCCCAGCAGTGCTGAAGCCAGAAGAGAAAGTTCTGCCCAGCCTCTCTTTGGAGGAGTGGCAGAAAAATGACTCCCTTTAGAACAGCTGCCCTGCACCCCTTCCCCTGCTTGGCATCTTTGGACGGGGAGCGCCCCCTGGTGGGCCTCCAGCACAGTGCAGGTGCCACAGCTCTTTACTCATGAGCTGCTGTTTCCCCCTCATAGGTACCTGATCCCCTGCAGCCACGTCATGCTGAGCCAGAAAAGGGCGGTCAAGGAGCTGGACCTGTATGGCAAGGCCGCTGCCAAGTTCCTCTCGCTGATCCCTCGCTGCTGCTGCCCGGAGAGCCTGCCTGCCCCCGAACAGGAGGAGGAACGCGCAGCCTGGTCCAAGGGTGAGGCTAGGGGGGAGAGCCTAACCATCAGGGCTCCCTCCTGGTGGGTCTCTGCCTGTACATGCAGAGCCCCTCCTGCTGAGGATGGGGCTCTGTCCAGAGCGGCTTTGTGACCTTGTTTGACACTCCATCATCCGTGTCCCCAGGCCACGGCAGCCCCAGTGTGGACTCTTCTTCCGTGGTGACCGTCCCCAAGCCCTCCACGCCGTCTCGCATCTCCTTCTTCACCCGCCAGTCCAGCTTCGGCATGGAGGCCCCCAGCCCCACGCCCCGCTCTCCAGGGACGCCCACGGGCAGCCCTGGCCACCGTCCCGGCAGGTGGGAGGACGTCTCGGAGCTGGAAGGGAATTACCTGGAATACCTGCGGGATGCGCGGCTCAACATTGACCACTGCGTTCGTGCCTGTCGCGTCTGGTCAGCCCCCTACGATGGGGAGGAGCCCAATGCGGGCAGCTTAGGCCCGCCTCCGGATGCCTCCTCGACAGCCAACGCATCCGTCCATCCCAGGGGGCCCCCGCCAGACCCTGCACCTGCCTCCCCCCGGACTAAAAAGCGGGGAGCGAGCCTAGAAGGGGGCCTTGCTGGTCTGCCACCTGGCACTGCCCCACCTGCGGACACCAAAGACAAGCACCCTCTGCTTAATGGGGTCCACCTGGACGCTGGCATCAAGAAGGGCCGCTGGTGCCCGCCCGAGGGCCTCTTGGAGAACGGGTCGCTCCTGTCCCCTGGCCCTTGGGAGGGCGCCTCCTGCCTGGACTTGCCTGTGGATGAGGGGCTGAGCCAGGTCCCCCTGGAGAACGGGGGGCCGCTGACCATTGAGGAGTTCCATCGGGAACTGTGTCAGCTACAGGACGAGATGGCCAATGGGGGCCGAGCCGGGGAAGACCCTGGGTCAAACCCGCCACCCGAGCCTGAACCGCTTTCCCGGGAGGAAGAGGAAGCCTACCACCACTTCTCCGAGGGCTCGGCCCCCGCCCCGCCTGCTGACCCCCTCTCCCAGATCATCAGCAGCCCCCCCCGGTCCTCGGGGCAGCCTCCCAGCCAGCCTTTCACTGGTGAGTTTCTTTCTCCAGGATGCCCGGGCGGGGGTTTTCCTTCCCGTCTTGTGCTGTTGCCCGGCCTGTCCATCACGCTGGCCTCCCAGGGAAGATTCTTGCAGACCTTGGTGCTGTTTGTTTCCTAAACGGCCCTTTTAAGGGAAGCTGCTGCCTGGTCAGTTGGTCAGGGGTCTCCTGGGTTGCAATCAGTGAACCAGTTCACAATGGCTCTGAAGCATTATGGGAGAGCGAAGGGAAGGGGCCCTTCCCATCTCAGGCTGCCTCTCGGGTCCAGTGTGGGCCACCCAAGAGGCAGGATTGGGCCCCCCTCCTGCCCCTGAGTCCTCCTGTCTAGCAGCCCAGGGTCTGGGGAGGGCCCGTCTCGCTCCACCCGCCCGACGGCCACCTGTGTCCGCAGGCCCCTTCCTGGGCATCCTGCTGGCCAAGCTGGAGAACATGCTGCAGAATTCCCTCTACGTCAACTTCCTGCTGACGGGGCTGCTGGCCCAGCTCGCCTGCTACCCGCAGCCCCTCCTGCGCTCCTTCCTGCTCAACACCAATATGGTCTTCCAGCCCAGCGTCAAGTCCCTCCTCCAGGTAGCCCTGTGGCCAGGGGGGAGGGAGAGGGAGGGGCGCCCCAGGCTGTCCCTGCAGAAGGTGGCTGAGGGCCTGGCTTCTTCTCCCCGTCTCCCCGGCAGGTCCTGGGCTCCGTGAAGAACAAGATCGAGGGCTTTGCGGCCAGTCAGGAGGACTTCCCCTCGCTGCTCTTCAAGGCCAGGAAGTACCTGATTGCCCGGGCCAGGCCGGACGGGCCCGACGCCACCAACCTCTTGCCTCCCCTGCGCCGCCCTGAGGCCCTCGGTGAGCGAGGCGGGGCCCTTGGCGAGAGGGAGAAAGGGCTCCTGGGGGGGTCACCTTTTGGGGGTGGCTGGGGGTGGGGGAGGGGCTCTCCTGGGGTGCCTTACTTGCCGGGAGGGCTGCCAGGGCCAGGCGCTCAGTGGCCGTGAGGCTGACGGTCTTGACCCGTGCCCACTCTCCCGCCAGTGAAGAGCCGGAAGCCCACCATCGGGGAGCTGATCATGCGCCACACCAACAGCCCCACACGGGCCCGCCAGGCCGCCCAGCTGGCCCTGCAGCACGTGCGTGAGGGCCAGGTGCTGCAGGCGCTCTCGGGCGGCTCCCTCTTCCGCAGCTCTGCCGAGAAGCAGAGCGAAGCGCTGCGGGTGAAGAACGCCATCTACTGCGCGGTCGTCTTCAGCGAATTCCTCAAGGAGCTGGCGGCCATCGCCCAGGCCCACGCCGTCACCTCACCCTTCCTGCTGGAGCCCCCCCCAGAGTGACGCCCCGCCATCTCTCCTCCCCTGGCTCCGCGGCCTGCCAAGCCCACCGGTTGGGGTGGGGCCCCCGCAGGGAGGCCCCCCCTTTTAAAACTCCATACCAGGACATGGACCTTTTTAATTTATTGGGAATGAATGTTTTTTTTCTGGAAAATTTGTTTGTTGCAATATATATATATATACATATATAAGAAGCTGCCTCTGCCTGCCCTCCGCGGTGTGTCTGTGTCTTGGATGGGGCTGCCCCCTCGCCCACCCGTATGGGGGACCTTGGGCAAGGTGGTCTCCATGCCCAGCGCTCTCTCAGCCCTTCTCCCTCTCTCTAGCCCTGTGCCTCTGAGAGGGGCAACTTACGCCAGAGCAGGGACCCTCTTGCTCTTTTCTTTTCCTATTGGGGGCGCACCTCCAGCTCCCCAACAGGGCTTTGCTCAGCTGTGCTGTATAAGCCCCCCCCCCGGTGCCAGGTTGCCAAGGATCTGAGACGGGACCCATCACAGGGCTGATCCTTCCCGTCCTCCGGGGCCTCAGCTGGAGGGACCCTGCTTCCCCCCCCCCGTCTGGAGAACACCCCCCCCCCAGCCAGGCCAGAGTCTGGGCATTGCTGCATGCGAAACAAGGCAATTTATTGCTGGGGGGGGGCTGCTGCCGTCCACGTCACTCTTCCGTGTCGCTCTCAGCAGCTGCGATGCTCTGCAGGAGGGGCAGGGACATGCAGTGCCTCTCGGGGTCAGCCAGGCTGCCGCAGAAGAGCCCCAGCTTGGGCCGTCGCTGTCTGAAGGGCCACTTCCCTGTGGAGATGCAGAACAAAGGGGGGGGTCCTGGCAGGAGTCCCCCAGGGAAAGACCCCCCGGAGTTTCCCCTCTCCTGAGAATCCCGAATCTTCCTCCTTCCCCTCCAATCTGAGTCGGTCACCAGGACCGGAGGCTTATTCTCCCAAGCTTCCTCCTTCTCATTCCTCCTAATTTCTCCTCTTTGTACTCCCCTCTGCAAAGCCTACGCTCCCTTCTGGCACTGATAATGTACCCCAGTTGGGTCATGAAACGTCTGCAAGAAAACAAACGATCAAAGATCACCTAAGACCCCACAGTCGGCGTCGGCGTCGTCCTCCCACTCTTCTCCTCCTCCCCCCTTCTCCCTAAACATGCAGGAAGGGAGTGAGCAGGTGGGCCTTGCTCTCTGGCCATGCTAGAAGAGGCCCTTTGGGCTCCAGGGAGGAGCTGTGTGGCCCTTCGCCCTGGCAGCCCAGGGGAGGAGAGCCTGCTGTGCAAGGTGGCTGAAGCCCTCCTAAGATCTAGGGCAAAACAGACCCTCCTGGGTTTATACTTCTGGGGAGGGCGGGAAGCCCAGTGATTCCATCCTTGCTTTGGGGGAGGTGGGGGGCAGCTTCTCCCCATTTCCTCACCTGTCACTGTCCGCAGGGGCCTGCCCAGAGCCCTCCACCGCTTGCGCAGGGCCAAGCCCTCTCTGGGCAGGTGGCCTTCCAGAGCCTTGGCTGGGGGAGAGGCCTCCAGCATGGCCATCCTCACCCAGGCCGCCCTGGCAGGCAGGCTGTGGCCCATGGGCTTTTGGGAGCCCAGCACGCCTTTGTGGCTGAGGGTGAACTTGAGGCAGGAGAAGGCCACCGGGAGGGGCTGCTCCCGGATGAAGTGGCGGTACTCGGCCTCCTGGGTGACAGCCAGTGAGAGGCTGCTGGCGTAGAAGACCTCATGCACCACATAGAGGCTGTTCTGGGAGTGCAGCCATGGCAGGTCCGGGCGCAGGGCCACCGTCCCGGGACGCAGCGCCAAGAAGGCCACCTTCTTATGGACGCCAGCCAGGCACAGGCGGATGTGACGCAGGGCCCCGTCCACCAGCCGTGTCTCCTCATAGCGGGACTCGCCCCTCACCCGGGCACTGTACTCGCGGGTGCAGTGGGTCAGCTCCCTTGGAGCTGGGCCCCCGGGCAGCAGGCTCTCCAGGGGCCCGATGGGCACCAGGCAGCACTGCCTGCGCAGGAGGTTCTGCCCCAGCTGCGGCTTCTTGATCAGCACCGTCAGGAGGTCGTAGGCGGCGGCGTCTTCCAGGAAGGGGACTGGCACCACCGTGGGCCCGAAGCGCTCCTCAATGACCTGTGGGGAGGCAGAAGGGGAGGGTGTTCCAGTGAGCGCGGCCTTCCCTGCCTTTAGGGAGCAGGAGTGTTGCTCCATCTCTTCTGCAGGCATGCTCAAAGAGAGGGGCGAGCAAGGAAGGACGGGTCCTGGACCAGATAGGGAGGGAGGGGGCCACAAAGTGTAGGGGGTGTGACGGGCAGGGGAAAGATGCCACTGCTCAGTCCATGTCAAGAGAAGAAGCAACCCCTGGAGCCTGAACCGTCTGTGGGAGCCAGTGGACCCCCCTTTGCCGGAGGGGATTCAACAGGACGCAGGATGCTGGGATTCTGCTTTTTCCTCTCCTGCTTGCTGGAAAACGAGAGGGCCGGCCTGTCCTTGGAGGAATTTTTGAACCTTTTGGACTGGTCCAAGTGAGTTTTCTAACTGAGGTTTGGGCTGTTGAGTTCTCCCAAGATTGCCTTTCTTTGCAGTCTGCTCCTCCCGGGATGGCATCTTCCACATCTTCTCAGCCACTTGCCTCCTTATCCCAATGCTCTTGCCTGGACCCGTGTGCTCAGAGGCCGACAAACATGCTGGCGTTTTTGTGCCCGCGTGCAGAGAGTTTGGCCTCCCTGGGACACGCAGATGGTCTGTTGCCGTCCTGCAGTTACATGCCTGTCTCTGGGCGCCTCCACTCCCATCCCGCCCCTCAAAACGCAGGCCTGGACTTTGGTCTCCTGCTCTTCTCCAGGCCCTTGGTTCCCACCGCTACAGGATTCAGCTTAAAGCCTTGCTGGCTCCCACCAGGCGTGACCCTCCCTTGCCAGGTGCTGCCCTTCCCTCCTCCTCTCCCCCCAATCTCACCTGATAGACCAGCTTTTCTCAACCTTGAAGATGTGTGGACTTCAACTCCCAGAATTCTATAGCCAGCAGGAATTCTGGGAGTTGAAGTCTCCTCTGCTTCAATTGACTGAGCTTAACAAACACCTTCATAGGCTGTCTGGGTGATGGGCTGCTGGGAGGAGCCTCAAGTCCCCCCCTCCCCAGCCCTTCTCATCCCTGCCTGCTTAGTGCCTGGCAGCTGCTCTTCTTCTGGGGCCCAGCAGGGCCACAGCAGTGGGGGGAACCGGGCATCCCTTCCAGGTCCCGGGTGGGAGTGCTCTTCTGCTGGGTCTCCTCCCTCCCCCTCTCTCTGTGCCCTGCTCTCTGCTGCCTTCTCTCCTGGGAGGCTCCTTGGTGCCCCTTCCTTGGCAAGTCCTCCCCCCTGTGCACAAGTCAACCATTCCCACCTCCCTTGATGGTTGAGCCAAACCAGGTATTAGTTTGGCCTGGAGAAATGGTCTTTCCGCAGGATCCATTCTGGGTCGGTCACCGGAACTGGAGATGCTGCCTTTGGAGCTTTTGGACTCGTGCTAGACCACCCCCCCATCCCCAGGGAACCTCTCTCTAGCAGAGTGTGTGCTTTGGGCTGTTCTCTGTGTGATATTTATATGGTGTCTGTTGCGTGTGGCTTTTTAGATGTTGATTGAAAAGCCACACATAACAGGCACCATATAAATATCACACACAGAAGAGCCCAAAGCACACACTCTGCTAGAGAGAAGTTCCCTGGGGGTGGGGGGTGGGGGTCCAGCATGAGTCCAAAAGCTCGGAAGAAGAAACCGCCGGTTCTGGTGACCGACCCAGATACGATCCTTCAACGTGATCCTGGGACACGTAGATTCGCCTACATTCGTGAATGATCTTTCTCTTCATCTGTGGCTGCCATTGCTCTAGACTGCAAGTGCTTTCTCTCCCCTGCGCCCCCCCTCCTGAATTGATGGGTTTCGGAGAGATGCATTCAGGCCACGCATTGGCTCACTCGTGGCCAAATGGACCCAGGTGTTCCAGGGCTGTCTCCTGCCAAAGACGCCCCCCCAGTCCCCTGCAGCTGATGAACCCCTCCCCATACAGGCCAAGGGGGAGCAGGGGTCCTGCACTGCCCCTGCTGCTGCCCCTGACCTGACCCACATCTAGCCTGGCCCCTTAGCCCGCTGGGGCACTGCCCTGCCCAGTGCCAGCTCTGCCCTCTCACCTTGTCCCGGATCAGTTCCCAATTGGCGTCTGCCTCGCTGATCTTGAGACTCGGGGTCCCTCCGCTGTCCATCTTGCCTGCTGTGGGGCTGCCCCGTAAGGCATCTGGGGTGTGTGTGCAGGGTGGGCTGGGCCACAAGGGAAGCCAGGAGAGATGGGGGGAGCCAGTTGGGGAGGGAGGAGGGGTTTCCCCCAGAGTCCTGGAGGCAGCAGGGCCAGTGCAGCAGCACAGAAGCCCACCTGGCCTATGACATCACAAAGAAGGCTCTGCTTGCATCATCTGGGCGGGAGGAGGAGGAGGAACAGGAGGAAGCAACGCCCTTCCTTTCCTAAGGGGGGGGAGGGCTGCGGCCACAAAATCTGGGAAATGATGTGGAGAGCCAGCCCTGCGAGGTAGGGCAAATGAGAAAACTGACTCCCCAGGACTGGGTGAAACTCCATTGATTGATATCGGCTTCAGTAACAGAATCTCGAAAGCCTGACTGCCTTGGCCCATCGCTGCCTCTTCGGTCCCCAGGAAGCAGCCAGTCAGAAGTTTCCATCCCCCCCCAAACCCCAGTAAATTCAGGGAAGAGGAGATGCTCACCCAGCCTCTGTCTCTTTGTGTGTGTGTGAGGCCTCTGGGATTCGTGTGGATGGTTCTCTTTAAGATGGAGACATCCGAGGGATCCCCTCCTCCCACTCACAGCGGTTGGGAAGAAACCCCTTTGGGAGCAGCCCCTTCTGTAGATATGGAGGTTCTAGCCACGAGGCTTTAAAGGTGGCATCCAGAGGCAACAGAGCACCATTGCAGGCGGCACATCCAGGAAGCCAGGCATGCCTAAGCTGCCGCCCTCTGGACCAGCCACAGCTTTGGAACGGTCTTCAAGGGCGGCACTACCTAGAGTGCATTGTGCTAGTCTGGACCACAGATGAGTAAGGCACACGTGTGTGTGGCCTGGTCAGGTTGGCCAGGTAAATTGTGCCTGTGCATGCCCAGCTGAGCTGTGCTGCTCTCCCCTCAGGCGTGGAGGCTCTCTGCTCGCCTGGGCTACTGGCCCCCCTCCTCTGGCACATTGGGGCCTGTTCTTTGGTGCTGGCATTTAGCCGTGCCAGGATTAGCTGGCACAGCTGCTGTAGGGCTGCAGAAGAAGAGCAGTTGGGCACGGCGGCAGCGAGAGCTGGCTGCCCTCCAGCAGGCCACGTGGGTGGCACAAGGGACGCTGCTGCCACTCTCCTGCAGCTGCACTAGCTGGCAGCCCTCACACTGTCTGTTGGCAGCCTTGAAGCCCCACTGCTGACAGGGCTGGCTCTGGAGATGGCTGCCCTGCTCGCCCCCTCGATGGTCTGGGCTCCCCGGGTCCCTCTGCAGCATCAGTCCTGGGAGGCTTTGGATCAAGAAGGGCTCCTCAGCCTCCTGCCCAGGCGGAGGCAGGGAGGAACCTCGACACCACCCTGGCAGGGTGGTTCCTTGCTCTGCCCTCCAGGATGGCCTCTGGCTGCTGTGGGGCAAGCTGGCCAAAGGGAGAGAGCAGCAGAGGGGCAGGCTGTGCGTCCTTGGGGGCCCTCAGAAAGGCCAGGCCGTCGCAGGTAGCAAGAGCGAGCTGACCTGAACTCAAGTCTTGGAAAGCAGGCACAGGCCACAACCTTCCAGGAATGCAAGGCTGCTCACAGGCTGGCCTGAGATGGGCCGTGGGGCAGCTCCTCCTCTCCTTCAGGCTCCATGGATGCTCCACCCAGCTCTGGGGAGGGTCTTCTTCAGGCCCCACAGAGGGGGTCCACTGCAAGCCCCTTCCCAGAGAACATCCTGGTGCTGATCAGGTGGGATCTACCCCCCGGGTGCCTGTTGAGAACACCCCAAGTAAGGGGGCAGGCAGAAGGAAGGCCTTTCTCTGTGGTAGCCCCCCCTTTGAAAAAATCTCTCCCTCCTTGTTCCCTGTGGTCCCAAGTGATTTCTCGCTGCTGTGGCCCGGGCTCATGGCAGGCCCCATCCCAGGAAACCCTGCCCATTGCTCGTAAGAATACTCTGGTGTGTGTGTTGTGGTTTGCACACCTGTCGTTAATGGTTGTCCCTGTTTGGGTGTGGAGCTTCTCCGTCATCCACATCACGGCTGACCCAAAGGAGTTTCTTCAAGAGGCAACTGGACTCCGTTTTTCCTTGAAGAGGCCTCCCTGAGGGGAGGGCGGGAGGGCGGTTTTGGCCATTTGTCAGCTGAAGGTCGCTGGTTCTTCGCCTGCCTCACTCCTCATGGGCTCTGATGCAAGCAAGCAGGGATAATCCAGACAGTGCTTTTTCCAGAGGCCACTGGGATTGGGTTCTCCTGGAAGACATTTCGCTTCTCATCCAAGAAGCTTCTTCAGTTCTTGAAAAAGCACCTTTGGGACGACCATGACCTGGATGACTGAGAGTCTCCACAGACATTTAGCTATGCACAGAACTGGAGAAGCTTCTTGGATGAGAGGTGAAATGTCTTCAAGGCAAAACAAAGGAAGTCCAGTGGCCTCCGGGAAAAGCACAACCGTGCTTGGTTGTATCAGAGCCTGTGAGGAGCGAGGCAGGCTAAGAACCACCCTCCCTCCACTCAGTCAGGCGTCCCAGTTTGTGGGGCCCCAGGCAAAAGGCAAGCGGGCGGTGGTGGAGGAATGCCACCTCCAGGTGGACTCGGCCCCCAAGCTTCTAGCCTCAGAGAGGTAGACCTGTGGTTGGCTCATCTGTTGTGTAGCAAAACAGCACAAAGCACAACCTGCCCTTCTGTTTGGGCCCTGCTTGTCCCCGCTAGAATTGGTGGCCTGTGGCAAGGAAGCAGCCACAGCTTCATGGAGCAGCTGGTTGCATCTCTCGGGCAGGATGTCCCTCCCGACGCCTAGCCTGGGCCAGCTCCTTTACAGTCCTGGTCGGACCCTGGCCTGGCCTGGCCTGGCGCAGGAGAGGGTCTGTTCTCCGTGTGCCTTTAACTGAAGCCCTGGGGCAAGACAGCCTTTTGAGCTGTGCTGGGCCTCAGCCCTTTCTGAAGGCTCCTGGATTCTCAGCGGGCCTCTGCATTGGGTGGGTGTTGAGGGTGCCCAGAGGGGTTGTGCCCACCCACCCTCCCCACTTTCTGGCCCTTCTTCCTCCTCTCCTTCCCCAAGGACCCCCAACCAAACAGGTGACAGGAACAGGAGCGTTGGCTAAACCTTTATTGAGGTCTGCTCCTCCACATAATAACAATAACTTTATTGTCACTTTGAATGTACATCAATCAGCATACACCAAAATGAAATGTCATTGCATACGTCTCTGGTGAAATGGCCGCCTTCCCCGCCCCTCCCCCTCCCCAGCCAGGTCGAGGGTCTCATCTGGAGCCGCAGGTGGGTTGGCTGAGAGCGCCCAAGGACAGAGGCCCACCTGGCAGCTGCCCAATCCCATGCCAGCAGGGAGGGCTGCAGCACCTGGGAGGCGAAAGAGGCTTCCCTGGAGGCAAAGGGCGAATAGTGCCCGGCCCAAGGAATGGGCAGACGGGACCACCCAGCAGTGGAGCCTGTGGGGATGTCCTGGTTCTCTGCTGCTCCTACAGAACTGGGCCCGAGCAGATGGACCTGGGCAGGATCAGGCAGCCAGCATTTGGCAGACGGCTGCCTCCAGTGCCGGAGGGCTGCCCTCAAAGAGCCAGAGGTTGAGGTTGCGGGGTAAGACCCCTCCCTTCTGGAACTGAGCACCCCCCCCCCCACGACACAGCAGACATTCAAAAGCACCCAGATGCTCCCTTCCGGCCTCAGCCACCAGGCCAGAGTCAGCAACTGAATTCACACGAGACCACAGATTAGTCGTGTAAAAGGCCTGGGTGATGTGTGTGATCCAGCACATTGTGTGAACAATGCCATCATCTTAACCCACAAGGGTGGTTCTTTTGTGCATAGCAGGTTGTGTGCATGCAGGCACTGTACGGTGTGCTAGCTTTATGCTCGGCTTAGGTGCAGAAAGCCGGCCAGACTCCAGTTGCCTTTTACTGGCACAGCTGAGGGTCACCAGCCCCCTTTCCTGGGGGAGGCTCTCAGCTGCTGAGAGGAATACGACCCTCACATAGCCATGGAGCATATGATGCCCGACACCAATGTGGCACTTCTGCCCCCCCTTCTTGGATGGGACCCACCTTTCCAAAGCTGGATGGGTCTTGGGGTGGGCACCGGAGGTGCTAAAGAGGACCCTCCTCAGCATTCCTAGCCATGAGTGCCAAAGCACTGCGCCGAGGACCGCACCTCTTACTGACCAGCCACACTGGCCTGGCACTGGTGCCTGTGGAGACTCGCCCCCTTCCCCACATCAAAGGGGAGTTTCCTGCTTATAGTGATAGCCGCAAGTCGGGCCCTCAAACTGCAGCTTGATGGCTGCCTTACGGTGCAGGTGGGGGGCCAGCGTGTCAATGGAGATCTGGGGCCCCCTGGAGTCTTTGCTATACTTGTCCAGAGCTGAAGAGGGCGGTAGCGCCAAAGGGCCTGGCCGGGGCCGATGGGGTGGGGAGTATCGCTGCATCTGCTGTGCCCCAGAGAGTGGGTCCAGGGGAATTATTTGGGGGGCAGCATGGGAGTGAAAAGTGGACGTTGTGGCTGAAGAGCCAGGGGAGGCCTGCGACTCACCAGTGGAACCCAGCCAGGCCGCAGGAGACTCGCCTCGCCTGCCTTGGGGGATGGGGCTGCTGGCCGAGCTGCTGGAAGAGCCTAGCTGGGGAAAGGCTAGTCCCTGCCAGGCCCCATAACCTTCCATCAGCTTTAGCAGGGCCTGGTGGCCCCGCTTGGCTGCCAGCCACCTGGGGGTGCGGCCTGACTTGTCCTGGACATCAGGGCTGGCTCCGTGCTCCAGCAAAACCTCCACCACATCAGCCCACCCTTCCTGCGTGGCCACCCCCAGAGCAGTGGCCCCTTGGCTGCAACTATGGTTGGGCTGTGCCCCCCTCCCTAGCAACAGGTGTGCAATGCTCCCATGGCCCTGCCAGGCAGCCAGGTGCAAGGCCGAGCGGCATTCCTTGTCGAGGGCATCCACGTCCGCCCCGTAGTTCAGCAGCAGCTGGGTGGCCTCCCCCTGCCCCTGCCAGCAGGTGACGTGCAATGCTGTGCGGCCCTGGGCATCCCGCCCCTCCAGCCTGGCCCCGTGTTCCAGTAACAATTCGGCCATCTCCACACAGCCCTCCAGCATCAGAAGGTACAGCATGGGACGACCCTCGGAGTCAGACAAGTTCACCTCTGCCCCCTTGCGCAGAAGCAGCTCGGCAGTGTTGTGGTGTCCGGCTAGCATAGCCAGAGACAAGGCCGACAGCCCATTGTAGCCTTGGTGGTCGATGGGGGAGTAGTGCTCGAGCAGGAGCTGCACAGCATCCGTGTGTCCTTCCTGGGCTGCCAGCATCAGTGGGACGCAGCCGTCCTGGTTCGGCTTGCCTACGTGGGCTCCAGCCTCCAAAAGAGCTGCACATGTCCTGTGATGGCCCTGCCAGGCGGCCAAGTGCAATGGGGTCCATCCCAGCCCATCTGGGTGGTTTTCATCCAAGCCCCGCTTTAGCAGAGCTTGGACAACGGCTTCGCTGCCCTGTCCAGCTGCAATACCCAGAGCAGTCCGGCCTTCACTGTCTAGGACATCTATGGCTGCCCCCCAAAGTAGCAAAGTCTCTACCACTGCCCGATGGCCCATGGAGGAAGCAGCCAAGAGTGGAGTGCAGCCTCTGGAATCAGCCTGGTCCACTTCGGCCCCTGCTTCCAGCAAGAGCTCCACGACATCCACATGGCCTTCATAGGCAGCTACCAGCAAGGGAGACACGTTGTCCCAGTCGGCATGTCCCGGAGAAGCACCGTGATCTAAGAGAAGCTCTACGACCTTGGCACAGCCACGGCTCACTGGAATGCACAAAGCGGCCACCGAGAGGGCAGTCCGCCCATCCATGTCGACGTGGTCAACACGAGCTCCATGACTCAGCAGCAGAGCCACAATCCCTCCGTGACCCATGTAGGCAGCAGCAATGAGTGGCGTCCGCCCCTCAGAATCAGCCCGGTTGACATCTGCTCCGTGCTCCAACAGAGTGGCCACAATGTCCTCATGGCCACCCCAGGCAGCAGCCCTCAGTGCTGTTCTCCCCTCGGTATCAGCGCAATCCACAGTGGCCCCAGCTTGCAGCAGAACACCAATGGCTTCGCTGTGACCGCCCCAGGCAGCCGCACGTAGAGCTGTCCAACCTTTGTGATCCGCACAATCGACCTTTGTGCCGTGGGCCAGCAGGCAAAGCAGGGCCTTTGTGTGTCCTTGGCGAGCAGCCAAAGTCATGGGGGTCTGTCCAAGGTAATCTGGGGCCTCTGGTTGCGCACCATGTGTCAAGAGCAGCCCCACCACTTCATGGTTGCCACTGTGGGCGGCACTAGCAAGCCAGGTGCGTCCGTCCATGTCTCGCTGGTTAATGCTGGTGCCATTTTCTAGTAGCAACCGCACAGAATCCTCCTGCTCCAAGGCATGGTGCAGGGATGGGGCCGGCCATCGTTCCCCAAGGCGAGCGCCTGCCAGCACCAGCAGCTCCAGCACCGCTGGCTCTAAGGGCACCAGCAGCTCTGGCTCCAAGCAGCGCTCCACAGGCACCCGGCACCACACCAGCCACATCGCCAGCTGCCAGGCCTCAAGGCAGAGTTTGGCAGCCAGCAAGTGCCGGGCCAGTTCGATCACCCCCTCCGGGCTTAATTCCAGTGCCCGGCAGGAGGCACTCACGGCAAGCAGGGCGTGCCCTCGGGCCGGGCAGCAGTGGTACTTCCACGTACAAAGCTTGATGTCACAAAGCCATTCGGCAAAACTGACATGGAAGAACATGCAGGTACCCCCAGGGCCCTCTTGAAGGAGCCCTGCCAAGGTTGCCAGATGGACCCGAAAGCTCTCCCAGAGCAGTGGACGGCACGTCCAGATGGCAGCGTGAAGCTCACGAGGCGTTAGCAGTCGAGGGGCTGCCAGCAAGGCCTCCAGCAGAGGGCGAATCAGGGCAAACCGTTTGTGTGGGAAGAGGCGCTGGCAGAGCCACAGGTACAGTCCAGGGAGTGTCCCTGGGATGTGATGGACCTCTTGCGGAGTTACCAACTCTTCCGCCACTCTGTCTAACACCTGTTCCAAGTACAGCAGGCAGCCGTTGCTCTTCAGGTGCAGCTGGGTCAGGGCTGTGGTCGTGTCCTGGCTGAAGTGCCGCCGGAGTACCTCCTCCTGGTCCAGCCGGGCGAGGATGTAGTGTTGCACATCGCAGATGATGGGTTCCCTCTGAAGGTCATCGAGGCACAGTTGTCGGAATCCTGCAGTGGAAGAGGCCGGATGAGACAATGGTCTGCCCCACCCTGGCTCCCTCTCATGGGTGCTGAGGGCCACGGGACCCCACAAGCAAAGAGCAGCCAGCATCCACGTGCCACCTCTCCCACCCATTTGGCCCCTATTCTCAAAGGAGAGGCTGCCCCCATGTCGCCAGTAGCTGGTTTGCAAAAGGCACCGGGGTTAGTTTGACAGGTGTCACATCTGGGCAGAGAGGTCTCTTCTGTTTGCTCTTCAGTTCCCCCCCCCCAAGGACTGAAGAGTCAAGGACCCCCTCCATGGAAAGCTCTACCCGTAAGGGGGCCCAGGACAGCTGCAGCATCTCTGTGGCACGAGTCGCCCCCTCCCCCACCCCAAGGGCCTGCTCACCAGGGAAGAGGCGCAGGACCCCCTGGCTCTGGGAGCGGGCACTGCAGACCAGGAGCAGCCAGGGGGGCAGCAGCCGCAGGTGGCTCCCCAGAAGTTGGGCAATGGACTTGCTGGGCCCTGGAGTGGGGCCTCTTTCTTCCTCCTCCTCCTCTTCCTCCTGGCGATCTCTCTTTCCTGCATCCAAGGCATCCACCACGATCAGCAGAGGCTTTTTCGGGGGTGGCAGGTCCAGCAGGGGCAGCAGCACTGCTCTGGGGGGAGGGGAAGGGGGAGAGTTGAGGGGGGCAAGGGAGCCCCTGGTGTTCTGCAGCTGGAGCCTACAGGCCTAGGCCAGGCACTGCTTGCACCCAGCCTCAGGACCTCTTATGGGTGCAGTTTAGTTTATATTTAGTTTATAAATTGAAAGCAATCTTTGATGAAAGGAAACAGCGTTTGGTCAGAGTCCAGAATGATAGGAAGCCTAAAACCAGAGGGCCGCAGGGACCGAGCCTGCCTCTTCCAGCGCCCCCCCCTGCTTTGGACACTGGCCCAGGGCCCCTTTGGCCACACATGGACCGAGCGCATGGCAGAGGCAGGGAAAGCGCATCCAGCCTAGGAATGTGGGTGGAAGCAACACAGGAAATGCGCCTGCATCCTCTCTGCTCCTCCAGGAAACCCAGCCCCCGCGTTGGCCAGGCTGGCAATGCAACCCCCCCCCCAAGCTTTAAGAGCCAAGCTGCCCTGCACCGGTGGTGCTTCTGTTCCTGGGCCTGAGAAGAGCCCTGGCTGACCTTCTTGGGTCAGGGCAAACCCCATTGCCTGCCGCTGCCCCCCCCCCCAGCTTCTCCCCACGACTTCCAGAGGGCGCAACCGAGGAAGCGGCTGGGATCCCAGGCAGCCAAACAATCTGGAGGGCCGGATGTGCTCTACGAAGCCCCCCAGGAGATGAAAGCGGGGGGAGGGGCACCCTGCCTCGGCCCCAACGTGCCTGGGAGGGCCAGCCGGAGCAGGAGGGGGGGGGCTGCGCCCGGACCTCGCGCCCTCGGCCATCTCCTCTCTCCGGAAGGGCAGCCGGCCGAGCGGGGCTCCCGGGCAGCCCAGGGCCTCCGGGGCCGGCGAAGGCGGCGAGCCCGTCCTGGGGCAGGGGAGCCGGGGGCCGCTTACCTGCGGAAGACCTCGTCCGGATCCTTGCACGCGGCGGCTTCCAGCGGCCGGGGAGCGCCGCCGCGACGAAGGCGCTCGCGGTAGCCGGGCAGCAGCGGGCAGCGCTCGAGCTGCCGCACCAGCCGCAGCAGGAACCCGCGCGGGGTGCAGGTGGCGGCGGCGTCGTCGTGCGCCTGGCAGAAGTGCCACGCCAGGGCAGAATCGCCCAGCGCCACCCGCAGGCCCGGCCCGGAGGTGGGCCACAGCGCCTCGGTGCACAGCGCCGTCTTGCCGCTGCCGGCGCCGCCCGTGACCAGCACCCCGCCGCCCCCCTCCAGGCTCAGCGCCAGCCGGCCCAGCGCCCACGCGCGCCCGTGGAAGGGCTTGCCCCGCAGGCGGCTCCCGGCGGGCTCCATGCGGGGCGAGCCTCACTCGGGGAAGCAGCCCGACCGCCGCCCCGGGTCCCCCCTGCGCCGATCCGCGGCCCCCGGGCGCACGTGCCTCCGCCGACCCGGCGCGGCTCAGGGAGGCGGCCGGGTGGGGCCCGCGCAGTCGGCGCGCCTGGCAGCGGATGCTGATTCACCCGCCCGGCCCCCGAGTCGGGCCGCCCTCCCGCCGGGCCAGCAACCCCCTCCTGCCCGAGGCCGCGCGATCCTCGCCCTGCAGGAGCCCCGGGGGCAGCGAGTCCCCCTCCCCGGCAGCGACCGGAGCCCGGCTTACCCCCGCACGGAGCCCTGGAGGGCCGGGCGCGTCAGCCGGGCGCTGCTGGCCTCTCGCGAGTCCCGGGCGCGCCGCCCCGCCCCGCCCCGCCCCGCCCCTCGCCGGCCGCGTCTCCCCTCGGCCGGCTCCACGTGGCGGCGCCCGGGAAGCTGGCGGGCGAGCCAGAGCAGCGCGGGCATCCGCCGCGGCTCCTCGGGGAACGCCGGCCAGGTGCGGGCCCCGCTCTGAGCATCGGCGGCTGGGCGAGGGGCGGCGCGCGCGTCGGGGAGAGCGGCATGCGGAGGCGGCGCGGGCTGGGGGGCGAGTCCCGGTGCTGAGGCGGCCTGCGGGAGAGCGGCTCAGCTGCCCGGCGGCGGCGGCGGCTGAGGCGGGCCGGAGATTGGGGCGCCGTGGGGGGGCCACACGAGCCCCGTCCGCGGCTTCCCCCGTGGCGTCGCTCCGGACTGCCGGTCGCCGAAGGAGGAGCGCCGGTTCTTGCGAGTCCGACCGGAGGGTCCGCCAGGGAATTGGGAGCCGAGCGGGCGGCTGGCGAGGACTGACCGCGGCAGGACTTCACCTCCCTCCTCCGGAAGTCTCCCGGCCTCCTGGGCGTTCGCTAGGAAAGAAGCCGGCGTGCTCCTGGGTGCGGGTGGGTTTGTGGGCGCGCGTTGCCTCTTCGCTCCCTCGGGGGTCAGTAGAGCAAGCCGAAAGAAGCGGAGCCCCTAGGCTGAATCTCCCCCACGTGGAAGAGAGCTATCTATCCCCCCCATAGCTACCTCCCCCTCCTTTAGAGGAACTGGGGGAGGGTTGCGTCCCCTTCCTGGGTTAGCACCTCGTGAAACGGCTGAAGAACTACGGCCCCTTTATGACCTCCGGACTTCAACTCCCAGAATTCCTGGGCAGCCATGCTAGCTCAGGAATTCTGGGAGTTGAAGTCCCCACGTCACTAAGGAGCCGTAGTTCGCCACACCTATTATAAAGGGTTATTGAACCCCCTCGTGGCATTTTTTACTTCTTAATCAGCAGCTTTTCGCTTTCATACATGTATTCATTGTTCCTGAACGTAACTTGCAAACCACAATTTCCCTCTTTCCCGTATCCATTTTCTGCCTGCGTCCGCCTTGTCCCGTGACAGAGTGAGGTGAACATGTGGGCAAGCCAAATTCAGCTTTGGAAACCTGGATAGAGCAGGCTTAACTCTTCTTCGGGGTGGCCTCGGCCCTCGGGCTCCGTGGGGGCTTCCCTGTGCAGAGAAGGGGCTCTCCGGCCTCTTCCGCCCCTGAGGCTGGGGCTCCCGCTTCAGAGAAGGGCCGGGAGGAGGAGGAGGATCCTCAGTGGTCTCTGCCCCTCCCTAGCCTTCTCCCCCCCCCCAGGGTTTTTGCAGTGGTTGGAGAGAGTTTCTAAGAACAGTCAGTCCTTGACTTACGATCACAACTGAGCCCTAAGCGAATTTTGCCCCTTTTTACGGCCTTTCCTGCCACGGACGTTAAGTGAATCACTGCAGTTGTTAAGTTAGCAACACAGTTGTTAAGTGAATCTGGCTTCCCCCATTGGCTTTGCTTGTGAGAAAGTCTCAAAAGGGGATCACGTGATACCCCCTCCCCGGGATGCTGCAGCTGTCATAAATATGAGTTGTTAAGCATCCAAATTTTGTTCACGTGACCCTGGGGAGGCTGCAAGGGCAGTGAGTGTGAAAGCCGGTCATGAGTCACTTTTTTCAGTGCTGTTGTAACTTCAAATGATCACTAATGAACATTTTAGGAGAGATGCATTTATTATGCTCGGAAGCTTACACGGCTGGGAGAAGAGACGGATGGCTGCGTCTAGAAGTAGACGATGGGGTCATCCTTGGTCTTGCCCAACTGGAAGCTGGAGAGCTCAACCTGTCCGCCACTGACTGGCAGGGCCTGGTAGATCTTCAGGTGGGTGTAGCTGTTCTCCTTGCTGCCGGATTGCACCTGTGAGGGGGGAGCAGTGGGACCTGGACATCAGGCATCGGGGTCCAGCAGCCACATCCCCAACGGGATGTCTACGACTACTTTTTGTGAGGGTTCAAAAACGTATTCTGGCTCCTACTGAGCAGCCAGAGGTCAGGACATCTTCTGCAGCTGGATGCCCCCTAAGGGGAAAGACCCCTCCCATCCTTTCTAATGCTGGCTGAAGATCTCACTGGCGCCCGACGTCCAGAAAAGGCCTTTCCTAGCCCAGCTGGTAGAGTTGGGTCAGAGCGCTGGCACTTGTCCATTTGGCTAAAACCCAAACCAGAAGACCCTCCTCCTCTTCCTCCTCCTCGCACCTCTTCAGGTGTTCCTTCCAAGCCAGAGGCTTTTGCAAATGGGGGGAGGGGCTGCTGGGAGGAGAGGATGGCCTGGAGGAAGGTTGACCCCTCTGGAGGGTCCACCAGGCCCTTGAGGACAGGCCAGAAGAGCCCAAGGCTGCGACTAGTGGTTGAGGTGGCACTGAATCCCCAAGTGACCCAGTGGAGCAGGGTGGCAGAATGGGTCCTGCCTCAGAATTTAGGGAAGAGAAGCAGAAATTAAAACTAAGCAGGGTAGGCAGGGGCCACGTCAACCACTGGTGTGGTGAAGCATCTCTCGACCGCAGCCGTTGTGAAGGAGGGAGAGAGAAGCAGATGCCAAAAAACCTCCTGGATGGTCCTTAAGAGGCTGATTTCCCTCTCCCCTGCTTGGGACTGTGTGTGTGTGTGTGTGTGTGTGTGTGTGTGTGTGTGTGTGTGTATCCAGGGGTTCAGCCACTGACCTTGACAAAATAGTTAATTCCATACACCACCTGCTGACGGTACGAAATGGCCTTGCTTTGGGCAAACGTCTGGTTCGTCTCCTCCTCCAGCTTGGGTTCCACCTGGTGGCAGAAGCGACACGGCCGAGGCAATGAGGCCGCAAGAGGGCACCTCTGGGAGATGCCAGGGGGGTCCTCGCCAGCCTGGGCAGACGATGGGGGCTTGAGGGGCGCATGCTTTGGGGGCTCCTTGGATAGGCCTTGGGGAGCTCAGGAAAGGGGCATCTCTTGGCAAAGCAGGGAAGGGAGCTGGGTGGGGATCTTTTGGAGGGGTTGGGGGGGATGACCTACCTGGTTAGTAAGGTCTTGAATTTTAGGGGTGGCTGGTTCCAGAGCCGAAAGTTCCCCAATATTCATGGTGCTCAAGTTTTTGGGAGAAGCAGCTGGCAGACGGGGTGGGTGTCCGAATGAGGAGCCTCTGGGAGCAGCTCAGATCTTGGTCTTTTATGGCCAGTCCAGGGAGCTGCCTCCCTCTTGCGATTGTGGGTTGTGCTGCTGCTGTCACGTGAGGCTATCCGTGCATCTGGCCAGGATAGATTCATCCAGGGCCCTGCCCTTCCGGTGATGGAAGGAGGAGAACCAGCCCGAGCCGGAGGCCAATCTCTGGTGGGGTTGGGCTCCTGGCTTCTGCTCCACCTGCCGTGGGAGGGGGGGGACCCAGGCCAAACCCTCCCTCCCTCTAAGCTGGCTCATTCTCAAGCTTCTGGCTTCTCCTGCATCACTCCCCCTCCCACCCCCACCCCCCATTGCAGCTAGCAGAGGCCCTGGCTGGCCCCAGCTTTCCCCAGCCATCCCACTCCGTCTGCTGCTGGGGGGCCTTAAAGAAGTCAGGGCTGGGATCTTGGTAGGCTGGGATCTGGAATCCCACTCCCTGCTGCAGACACCCCACCTCCTCCCCTGACCATCTCAGCTAGGCCTCTGGAGGAATCCCCCACCCAGTTCCTCCCTGGGGATGGCTGCCAAAAGGACAGACCCAAATGGTGGCCACCAAACTCCCCAAGGGCCTGTGTGGCTCTCTTGTATGCCAGGTGGGCTTCCTAAGCCCCGGGGCTCCTTGCAGACCTTTCATGACCCAACTAGGCAACACCATCAGTGCTGGAAGGGAGGGGAGCTTGCAGAGTGGAGGAGAAGGATAAAGAGGGGAGGGGGAGGAGGAGGAGGAGGTCCTTGGTGCTCTCTGAGCTTCGTTGTTTTCTTGCAGACATTTCATGAACCAACTAGGGAACGCCATCAGCGCTAGAAGGGAGTGGGGTTTGCTCTCATTTTATACACAGGTGGCTTGCCCTGTCAGCGTTGCTGGGAATAGTCTCGGTGGTTCCTTGAGTAGGCTGCTGTTTATTGTTTGCTTGATTGTCTGAGTTGGCAGTTCCTTGATTGGGGTATTGTTTGCTTGTTGATTGTTGGTCTAATATTAATCTTGGTATTAAAAAGACTTGGTGGTCTTTTGTTTCCTTTTTCGGCTTTCTGATTGTCGCTTTTGAATGGCGTGTAGATGTCATATATCTCCATGTGCCTGTTGAAAGTTGATTGCTTTGAGGGCCGGCCTTCGAGGAATTCTTTAGCCTTCCTGGACTTGGTTTGGCCTAGGATGCTCTGAATTTCCCAGCTGAAGCTATGATGAAGTCTCCCTGTGAGACCAGAAGACCTCCTCACCAGCAACCAACCCCATCGGTCTTAGGCACTGGCTTAATGTCCACACTGCCAGCAGGCCAGTGTTGGAGGAGGAGGAGGAGGAAAAGGAAAGAGGCTGGGTCCATGCCGGGGCATTGAGTTTTTCCATGGAAGGCTGATGACTCAGCAGGCAGGAGGCTGTGATCAGCCAGGCAGGGAAGGGAGATGCTGGAAGGGACCTGGGTGGTAGCACGTAGGTAGCTTATGCTCCATGATGCCAGCTTTCCTGGGTGTTCCAGTGGCCGTAACTGAGATAAGGAGGGAGAGCAGAAGCTGAATAAAGGGCAGGCTGAAAATGAGGGAAAGAGAGTTGAGAGGGACAAAATTAAGGAACTTCTTTCTTTTGTGTTTCTGTTTTTGGGTTTGGGGTTTTGTAAATAATACTTTCACTTCTATAAGTCACAAGATCGCATTGCTTTATTGGCAAAAGTACATATGTCTGCAGAATGGGTTCCCTGCTGTATTGCACTGCGGTGGGTCTGGATCTGCTCCTTTCCTGTCCCCCAAGTGCCTGGCCTGGCCCTCAGGGAGCAGGCTCTGTGTGTGTGTGTGTGTGTGTGTGTGTGTGTGTCTGAGGTCCTTTAGCCCTGAGCTGCCCAGAAGGCTGATTCAAGTGGCTTCTGCAGTAACCGGCGTCTGGGACTTCATGGCTCCAGCCAAACCTTATTGCATTCTTTGACAAAGTGACTAAATTAGTGGATCAGCAAATTAGGCACAGCAAACTTACACTTCAGTGAAGCATTTGACAAAGTAGATCACAACCTACTTCTTGGTAAAATAAAAAAATATGGGATAGACAGCATCACAACCGGATGGATTCATAACTGGCTGACCCACCACACTCAGTGTGTAATCCTCAATGGAGCAACATCTTCATGGATGGAAATAAGTAGCAGGGTATTCCAAGGGTCTGTTTTGGGCCAGTACTCTTCAATACCTTCGTACATGATTTAGTTGAGGGAATAAGAGGGAAACTCATCAAATTTGCAGATGACAGCAAGTTGGGGGGAATGACTAACACCCCAGAAGATAGGCTCAAGATACAGAAGGATCTTGACAGACTTAGACACTGCACCCTATCCAACAAAATGCAATTTATTGGTGAGAAAAGTAAGGTTTTACACTTAGGCAAGAAAAGCCAAATGCACAGGTATAGAATAGGTGGTACCTGGCCCAATAGCAGTAACTGTGAGAGGGAACTAGGCATCATCACTTAAATATGAGCCAGCAGTATCAAGATCGTGTGAAATGTTGGTACTGATTTATACTCCTAGTCATTGTAGTGTGAAATGCTCCTAGTCATTGGTGAAATCTCCAGTTTCAAGTCCTCTGCGGTGTCCCAGCCTCCACAGAGCAGAGGTGGCTGCTTGGGTTGCTTGCGTCGGAGAAAGGTGGGCGCACGGCTGCTTAACGGGAGAAGGACGAAGGGGCCGCGGCTGGGGAGCAGCCGTGGAGCAGAGTTCGCGGGCGGTGAGGACTGCAGCTGTAAATAGACCACCTGAAGAGTTTTACCATACCGGACGCCGACGCCGAGCCGCCGAGTAGTAACAAGAACATTAAGAACCAGCAAGAAGCCAGGATTTGGAAGAACTCGCCCGCCGCCCTAACCGCCGCCTCATGTAGAACCAATCCTCCCGAGAAGGACGCCGAGCTGCCGAGCCGCCGAGTCGCCAAGCAGCAACAAGAACATTAAGAATCAGCAAGAAGTCAGGTTTTGGAGGAACTCGCCCGTCGCCCTAACCGCCGCCTGTCACTCTAACTGCTAAGCTGGAAGACTGGCAGAAAGGAGAGCCCCGGAGCTAAGGCTGGGATGGGTAAACCACTTCAGAACAAGAAGCCGGCTAAGCATCTTAACATCTTTTACCTCGCCGCTGAGCTAGGCAGAGTCGGGTTGGCATCTGGGGCTGACGGAGAACCGGCAAGGCTGCTGTGGACCGTCGAGCTCCTGGCAGCCAGCCGGGGAGTTTGGCCAGCGTGTGTAAGCCAGTTGGGAGTCGGTGGAAGTGCATGCTGGCTACCAGGGGACAATAACCAAGATACTATTTACCATGAGGATGAGGTCTTATTTGCTCTGGTAGAACAGCTGGGAACTTTTACAGCCTTGGTCGGGGGGGGGGGCTGATTATGTCCACTGTTTTCTGCCCCCACTCGAGAGTGGAAGAGACGGTGTTGCGGGACATGGCTGTGGAGTTCTTGAGAGCAACCTTCAGTGAACATTTTTCAGCTGACCTTGAGGCTCACTTTGTGACCCTGGTGAAGCACTTGGTAGGAGGCGACTGGTTTACCTCTCGCATCTCTGCTTGTGGCCTCTTCAGTTAATATGTTTATATGTCTTGTTTTAAATTTTTAAATTTTTGTTTTAAGGTGGGGTTGGGATGGAGTAATTTTTTATTATGGTTTTATATATTGGATTTTTAGTTGATTAAACTGGGTGGGTGAGAGATGTATGCATGGGATGGGGATATGTTTGAGGAATGTATGATAGATGAATGGACAGGCCTGCCGAGCTTGAGGGAGGCCGGGGACTGGGGGGATGCGGACTCTGGAGTCACTGAGGGTTGGAGTATACCGGTCATTCAGGGAAGAGGCAGATATGGCGGGAGCAGGAGGGTAGGCCACACTCGGGGAACTCGGTCCTGCTGTTTCGTAGCAGTTCCTTGTTCTGGCCCTTCTGAAAAATCTAGCTCACCCCATGATCCTGGTAATGGGCGTAGCTCAGGCCCTGGGCTCAGACTGCTGCTGCTCAACGCCAGGTCGGTTAATAATAAGGCCCCCCTCATCCATGACCTTCTCATGGATGAGGAGACCGACCTGGCGTGTGTGACTGAGACCTGGCTGGGCCCTGAGGGGGGAGTTCCCCTCTCGGGTATGTGCCCACCAGGTAATCAGGTATGGCACCATCCGCGACCCCAGGGAAGGGGGGGGAGGAGTGGCTGTTTTGGCCCAGGAGAACCTCAGTCTACACAGGCTCACTGTTTCCAAAATTCCGAGTTGTGAGTCCATCTTTATGACGCTGGACTTAGGGGTTCAGGTGGGCTTATTGCTTACGTACCTGCCTCCCAGCTGCGTGACATCATCCCTGCCTGTGCTACTCGAGGAGGTTGCTGGGCTGGCGGTGGAGTTCCCCAGGCTTATGGTCTTGGGGGACTTTAATCTGCCGTCGCTTGGCGAGTCCTCGGGGTTGGCACAGGAGTTCATGGTCACCATGACAACCATGGACCTGACCCAAGTAGTGCAGGGTCCGACGCACGAGGGTGGGCATGCCCCGGATATGATCTTTCTTTCGGAGCAGTTGGGTAATGATCTGGTTTTAAGGGGCTTAGATATTTTACCTTTGTCATGGACCGATCATTTCCTGCTACGACTGAATTTTACAGCCCCAATCCTTCCCCGCAGGGAGGCGGAACCGATTAGGTGGTTCCGCCCCAGACACCTGATGGATCCAATTGGTTTTCAGATGGCGCTTGGGGAATTACCGAGCTCGTTCATTCACAATTTGGCGGAGACTAGACTCCAATTGTGAAGCAGAGTTGACTGATAACGATTCAGTCGAGGGGACAGGGGCATGTTCTTGTCCGATCATCTGGGATGAGTTTGAGGCTGTTACGCCTGATGAAGTGGACAGGGCCATTGGAGCTGTGAGTTCTGCCACCTGTTTGTTGGACCCGTGTCCCTCCTGGCTGGTTTCTGCCAGTAGGGCGGTGACACGTACCTGGATCCAGGAGATTGTCAACGCTTCTCTGAGGGAGGGGTCCTTTCCGGCTCCCTTAAAGGAGGCACTTGTGCGCCCCCTCCTCAAGAAGCCTTCCCTGGATCCAGCAATTTTGACCAACTATTGTCCGGTCTCCAACCTCCCCTTTGTGGGGAAGGTTGTTGAGAAGGTGGTGGCACTCCAGCTCCAACGGTCTCTGGAGGAAGCCGATTATCTGGGGCCTCTGCAGTCTGGGTTCAGGCCTGGCTACAGCACCGAAACTGCTTTGGTCGCTCTGATGGATGATCTCTGGTGGGCCCGGGATAGAGGTCAGTCCTCTGTCCTGGTGCTTCTTGAACTCTCAGCAGCGTTCGATACCATCGACCATGGTATCCTTCTGCGCCGGCTGGAGGGATTGGGAGTGGGAGGTATCGTGTTACGGTTGTTCTCCTATCTCTCGGGTCAATCGCAGTCGGTTTTTGTGGGGGGTCAGAGGTCCACCTCTAGGTCACTCCCCTGTGGGGTGCCTCAGGGGCCGGTTCTCTCCCCCCTACTTTTTAACATTTACATGAAGCCACTGGGAGAGATCATCCACCGACACGGAGTGAGATACCACCAGTACGCTGATGATACTCAGCTGTACATCTCCACTCCTGGTCAAATCAGTGAAGCGGTTGAGGTGATGTGCCGGTGTCTGGAGGCTGTGAGGGTCTGGATGGGCGTTAACAGATTAAGGCTCAACACCGACAAGACAGAGTGGCTGTGGGTGATGCCTCCCAAGGACATTTCAATCTGTCCTTCCATTACTCTGGGGGGTGAATCCATAAACCCCTCGGAGAAGGTCCGCAACTTGGGAGTCCTCCTCGATCCACAGCTGACATTGGAACATCATTTATCGGCTGTGGCGAGGGGGGCATTTGCCCAGGTTCGCCTGGTGCACCAGTTGCGCCCTTATTTGGATCGGGAGTCTCTCCTCAAAGTCACACATGCCCTGGTCACCTCGAGGATCGACTACTGCAACACTCTCTACATGGGGCTACCCTTGAAGAGTGTTCGGAGACTACAATTAGTGCAAAATGCAGCTGCGCGAGCAATTGTAGGCCTTCCACGTTGTGCCCACATTTCGCCAACTCTCCGCATGCTGCATTGGTTGCCTATTGGTCTCCGAACGCAATTCAAAGTGTTGGTTATTACCTATAAAGCCCTTTATGGCATTGGACCAGGATACTTACGGGACCGTCTTCTGCCACATACTTCCCTACGACCGGTGAGAGCGCACAGGGTCGGCCTCCGGGTCCTGTCAGCGAAACAATGTCGTCTGGTGGGCCCTAGGGGGAGGGCCTTCTCTGTTGTGGTGCCCGCCCTCTGGAACCAACTGCCCCCTGAAGTCTGCGTTTCTCCCACCCTCCCGGCCTTCCGAAAGAATCTTAAAACCTATCTTTGCTGGCAGGCCTGGGGATGATTGTGGATGTTGTGTGAATGATGAATGTGTGTGGGGTTTTTTACTTTTAAATATTTTGTTTAGACTTAGATTATGATTGTTGTTTTATATATATGTTGTAAGCCACCCCGAGTCTTCGGAGAGGAGCGGCATATAAGTCCAAATAAAATAAATAAATAAATAAAATAATACTGCACTGGTAAGGCTACATTTGGAATATGGCATCCAGTTTTGGTCACCACAAATAAAAAAATATATTGAGCCTCTAGAAAGAGTGCAGAGAAGAGCAATAAAGATGATCAGGGATCTGGAAGCTAAAACATATAATGTACGAGAGAGGGAATTGGGTATGTCTAGTCTAACGTAGAGAAGGACTAGGGGTGACATGATAGCAGTCTTCCAATATTTGAGGGGCTGCCTCAAGAAGAATTGGGGGTCAAGCTATTCTCCAAAGCCCCTGAAGACAGGACAAGAAGCAACAGATGGGAAGGGGCGTGGCTGCCTCAGGGTCGAAATAGCCTTGTTCGGAGGCTCTGCGACACGGGACCTGTAAAGCCGCCAAAACAGCGCAAAACAGCTGTTTTTCGCGGCGGAAAAAACCCCTCCTCGGTAGGAGAAGGGGCAAAGAGCTGTGGGTGGGGGTTGAGATCCTCTGAAAACCCCCCGAAAAAACGTTTGGGGGGGGGAAGAAAGAGGACTCCCCGTGAGCTCACAATAGCTCCAGCCTGGCGCAGCATCTGTCAGCTGACAGACCAAGACGCTGAGACCAGCCACCACTCGAGGAAAACATTTCAAAGAAGCACAGAGATTGACAGACTGAACGCAGGAGCTTAAAAAGCAAGTATTTCTTATATTTTACCTCGGATCAAATACGTTCACAATAAACAAAATGCACCCAAGATGGCGACAGCTTTTAATTTAAAGTGATAGCTACCGGAAGAGAAAGGCGAAGGAGAAACTGTAATGCGAAAGAGACCTCTAGAGGGCAGCAGAGACGCATAACTTAAAAACTTTGCAAAATAAACCTAAGGAGCTACTGGAAGAAAAAGGCGAAAGAGAAACTGTAATGCGAAAGAGACCTCTAGAGGGCAGCAGAGACGCATAACTTAAAAAACTTTGCAAAATAAACCCAAGGATGTATATAAGCTCTCCAGAAATGACGATGAAAGAATTAAAAGATGCAATGTCAACAACTTTATTGAAAAAATAAGGAGAAAGATGGACATGATAATAGACATATATGAGAAAAGGTGGGAAGAAAGGATGAGGACGTTGGAGGCAGTGGAACAAAGCAGAGAAGTGGAGAAGATGGTGGAAGATCAAAGCAAAGCAGTTATTGAGGACTTGGACCAAACCGGAGAAACAGTACAAACGCACATTGGGAAAATGAGAGAAGATACTGGGAGAAATTCGAAGAGGGTCTGGGAAGGGGTTGAAGAAAAGATGGAAGAGGTGGAGAGACAAGAAGAGAGACAACTTACTGAAATGAAAAGTGAGGTGCAAAACCGCTCAACTATGATGTACCATCGCCAGATGATGACAGCAATTAGGGGCAAGAGACTGGAAAAATCCCCAAATGAGAAACAAGAAGATTTGAAAAGAATTGTTATAAAAGCATTGGAAAAATATCTAGGAGAGGAGGCTAAAAATTTCTCTTGGCAAACTGACAGAATCCATAGAGTATGGCTTATATGGAACCAAGGGACATTGCAAGCAATAAAGAGAGACTTATTACTTGGAAGGGAAGCTGTGTTATGGAAATCCACCTGGCAGAGGAAGAAACCCAGAATTCGACTGAAAAGAAGAGAAACTTAATATTTTATGCAAGGAATTAAAGGCAAAGAATTATGGACTGATTTAAGGATTAAGTGTAAGAGCAAGAGACATGAGAGGGTGATTAATGGAAGATATATATTAAATAGACTAAGAATGTACGCGTTGAAGGGAGGGGTGTATCGACATGAAAATTATTAACTTTAATAAGAAGACTGGTTTGTTTGATGTACAATGGATAGATCTGAAAAGAAGTGAAACTTAAAAATTTTTAAAATGTAGTTGGCTTATAGTTAAACTTTGATATACGGAGTGAAGAAGGTCTACAAATTTAAAATAATTGTATTAAGTTGAATGGCTTTAACTTGAATTTTTTCTTTGTTTGCATGTACAAATGGATATCTAATAATAAAAAATTTAAAAAAAAAAAGAAGAAGCAACAGATGGAAGCTTAACAAAGAGCAATCCAACCTAGAACTAATGGGGCATATCCTGACAGTGAGAACAATTAACCAATGGAACAACTTGCCACCAGAAGTTGTGGGTGCTCCATCACTGGAGGTCTTCAAGAAGAGATTGAACAACAATTTTTCTGGAATGGTGGAGGGTCTTATATACTGCTCCAGAGTGCTTTACCACACTCTCTGAGTGGTTTCAAATGTAGTCTGTTGCCCGCAACAATCTGGCTCCTCATTTTATCAAGTTTAGAAGGATGGAAGGCTGAGTTAACCTTGAGCTGCTCGAGATCGAATTCTCGGCTGTGGGCAGCCTGCAATACTGCATTCTAAGCACTGTACCCCCAGAGCTCCACAACATCTGGAGACAACCAATTTGGCTTGCCTCCAGAAGTTGTTTCCAAGAAGGGACCGGACGGCCATTTGTCTGGAATGGCATAGAGTCTCCTGCTTGAGCAGAGGGTTGGACTAGATGACCTCCAAGGTCTCTTCCAGCTCTGTCATTCTGGTATGGCGGGTGTCCTGCAACTTCTCTGCAGTGAGGAGTTTCTCTTCATTTAGTCTTTTATTTCTGGGAGAGGGATGCACCATCTTACCCCCTCCATCACTACGTTGAGGACTGCCGGCGACAGCGTCCTTCTGCCTTTCTCTAGCAGTGCTGCTACTAAGAGGGTGGGGGTCTCCCTCTGCCAAGGGGTCCTCCTGCTTCGCTGGGCCTCGGTTCTCCTACTTCGGCCTGACTGGCAACCTTGGGCAGCAGGAGGATGGGGCAAACTCAGAAAAGAGCCCTCCTGCGCACCTGCCACAGCGGGCAAGTCTGCCATTCCTAGCGCCCTCCTACACCGGCCTAGGCCAGTCTCAGCCTGCCCCACCCAGGCAGGAATTGGGGCAAAGGGAGAGGATGGCCCAGGATGGCCCTGCCCGGGAGTCCAGGAAGCAAAGGAAGAAGCAGGAGGAGGCGGGGGAGACACCCAGCGTGCTGCAACCAAGAAACGGTTCCTCACCGTTTCTCCACCGGCCTTGAGATGAAGGGAGAGTTAGACCTTCTAACGCAGGAGTGGGTGTGTGGGAACACAATGCAACTGATATCCCTGAGGCTTGGGGTGCTCAGGCCATCCCAGACACATGTCTGGACTTGGTTTGAACATCAGCAGTGATGGAGCCTCATGGTCCCAGGAGGTCCCACTGCTTGGTACCGTATCTTTCACAGTTACGACATCCCTCCTTACTCCAGATGTGGACTCTTCTTCATAAAATGTTCAACCATGCTTCCTGTTAAGAGTAGTAACTGTGAGAGGGACCTCGGAGTCCTAGCGGACAATCCCTTAAATAGGAGCCAGCCGTGTGCTGCAGCTGCCAAAAAAGCCAACACAGTGCTGGGGTGCATTAACCGAGGGAGAGAATCAAGATCACGTGAAGTATTAATACCACTTTACAAGGCCTTGGTAAGGCCACACTTGGAATATTGCATCCAGTTTTGGTCACCACGATATAAAAAAGATGTTGAGACTCTAGAAAGAGTGCAGAGAAGAGCAACAAAGATGACGGGGTGGGTGGAGGCTAAAACATATAAAGAACGGTTTCTGGAATTGGGTCTGTCTAGTTCCTTGGCTCCAGGGCTGGACCATCCTGGGCCACTTCCTGCATGGGTGGGGCAGGCGGAGGCTGGGTTAGGCTGATGTAGGTGGGTGCTACGAGTGGCAGACTGGGCTATGCTGGCTGGGGAATTTTGGGAGCTGAAGTGCACAAGTCTTAAAGTTGCAAAGATGGATATCCTCATGTTTGGTTAAACATGCCCACTTCTTTTTAACCGTTCCTCATGGGATTGAGTCTCCAAGCCCTGCACCCTCTGTGTCACTCCTTCCTATACTGCGTGCTCAGCATCCTTTCTCTATGGTGGTGACCAGAATTGCACAGGATACTCCAGATGTGGTCTGAGCCAGTGCAGCATAGCATGGCACTACCGTTCCCTGTGAGCTTGATGCTACAGTTGATGCAGCTCAATCTGTGGTCTACCAAGATGCCCAGATCCTTCTGGCCAGCACTACTTTTTAAAAATAGCAACTGAATTCCTTTGAGAATTCTTTGGACACAGGAATTGGCTCCAGGATCAGCCGGGCCAGCTGTGCACAGGGGCAGCTGTGTACAAGAGTGCTCAATCAACGCAACATCTGCAGCTCCACAAATCTGAAAGTCTACAGGGCTGTGTTCTCTCCTATATGAAGGTAGTTTTGGATTCTGTACTGAAGGCACGTTACATGCCTGCAGAAATTTCACATGCACACGCTCTGCTCCATTCTTGGTACTTTTTGGACACGGCTATGTCATCAATCCGGAGGCCTTGGATCACGCGGAGTCCACTGTCATTGAGCCTCTGATTATCAGAGGCCAGATAAGATGGTGGGACAGGTATCAGGGTGGACCCAATTATGCCCTGCCAGTTGTTCCATAGTTGCACCGGGGTCTGGGCAGAGCTCAAGGCTTGCCACGTAAGTGGAGAGAGACGTTGTGAAAGAAGCCCTGAGCCACTGTGTCCCTCAGCCAAGGACGCCAGAAGACGTGGCCGCTGATGGAAGTTGCTGGGGAGCCCTGCGCCACGAAGCCCCCCCCCATGCCAGCAGAGGGGGCCCATTGCGGATCCCGCCAGCCAAGGAATTTTGGCTGGTGGGGTCCAGGAGACGAGCCTTCTCTGCCGTGGCTCCCACCCGGACCTGGCATTTCATAAGAGCCTTCGGACCCGGCTCTGCCAGGTGCCATAGGGACTCAATGGGCGAGATTTACCCTGGAGAAGGTTGACTAATTAAAACCTCATCCCACCTGCCCCTCCTGTGTGTCCGGCCCCCTCCTTTGCCATCTTGTGTTAATGCTTTTATTTGTCTATGCTTTCATCTGCCGTATTCAATGATGGCTGATTTTAATGTTTTTTTTAATGTTTTTATGTTTTTATGCTGTGAGCCACCCAGAATAGTTGGATAAGAGATGGGCGGCAAATAAATGTCATGAATGGATGGATGGATGGATGAATGAATGAATGAGCGAGCAAGCCTCCATGGCTTTGAGGACAGTCTCCTCCACAAACTGAAAGAAAACATAACACCCTCGGTTGCAGCAACAGTGGACTGCCAGTGCTCCTACTGAGGCAGACTCTGTGCTTTGGCAAAGCCACGTCCACGTCCGTTGATGATCCGCCCAACAGCTCTTTTTTTTGAGCTCAGCTACTTACCTTTCCCTAGATCACCTACCGGTTCTACTCACTTTGGCATGGGATCTGCCAAGGACTGTGGGGAGGGGGGATGAAGGGGGGAAAATGCTTCAGGAAAGGAAAGTAAGTGCTGTAATTCCTTCAGATGTTGCCTCAAGGTCACCCAGCTGGAAGAAGGAGAGGAGAGCCACATACCAAACCACGCATGGACTGACCGTTAGGAAAACATCCTTACGAACCTGACTGGTTACACTGAAGGGAGCAATGAGAGACCATTAAAGTGGAACTTCCTGTCACCTCTCAGTAGGGAAGCACAAGCCAGCCTAAGGTCGCAGCTGACAGGATCATTATAAAAAGCAGCGATGATTTAATTTCCTAAGACCCATACAAAACATAACTTCTCCATCTGTTTTTGGGATCAAGTCAATTGCTGATGTCCACTCACTCTAAGTGGGCCGCATCCAATCGCATCCTTATTCTGTTAACCGTTGTCTGCAGCTCTTTGTTTATTGCAGATGACTCAGCACAAGGCCAGGAACATCGAGGCGGGGAAGCGGGAATTCTAGAAGGCGCCCATATAATGGGATTTCTAAGATACAAAGATCAAAATAATAAAGGGTGTTTTTTCCCAATATATTCCAGAGGCTGCAGGTCCTGCTGCCGGAGCGTTGACCACCCGGTTAACGTGGTGCGGAGTGGAGGCCCGGCCAGCCTGCCAAGCCCAAATAACCCAGCCTGGGATGGGGAGAAAGGGCGGGAAGGGAGCCTGAGGAAGGCCAGGAGGAGTGACGGACGGACGCTGTTGGGCCTGTTGGACAGGGAAACGTTGCGAGGTCCAGTCTCCGTTTGGGAGGAAAGGCCCAGGAGGCCGAGGAGAAACTGGAATAAAGCAGAAAGGGAAGAGATGGGAGAGGGAGAAACTGAAGTAGAAGCAAGAAGCCTCTGTACATTTGAGGCTTTTGTAAGTAACACTTCACTTGTATATGTCATTAGATCGCATTGCTTTACTGGCAAAAGTATCTTAGTCTCCAAATAAAGACCCTCATTTCTATGGTGTGTGTGTGTGTGTGTGTGTGTGTGTGCAGATCAGCCCTCCTCCGAGGGATGGGGAGGACCTTCTGTCTATGGAGCTTCTCAGCCAAAGGTGCTTTGTCAAAAGGCAACTGTCGTTTTTTCCCTTGGAAAAAGTTTTGCTTCTCACCCAAGAAGCTTCTTTAGTTCACGAAGAAGCTTCCTCGGAACTGAAGAAGCTTTTTGGATGAGAAGTGAAACATCCTCAAGAAAAAAAAACCCCCAAAGGTCCAGTTGGCTTTTGAAAAAGCACCGTTGGGAGAGACCTCCTGCTTTTCCTCTTGCGCGTCTTCTGGGCTTGGCAGAGACGGAGGCAACTTGGCCCAGCATCCTGGGCTTTCCTGCAAAGCAAGAAGAAGAGTCTCCTGATCACATGGCGGCAAAATCTGGGCTGGCCAGAAGAACAAGCCAGAAGCACAAGCCAGGAGTCCCGCCAGGAAGTCCCAGGGTGGAGCTGGCCCTCCGGATCTTCTGCTGGCCACGCAGTGTGATCCAGCCTCCTTTCTTTGGCCCAGGGCCCCGATCCTGCCGGGGTCATGGTTGATGCATGGTGAGGCTGAAGAAAGACCCCACCCCCCATACTGTCTTATGGGGTGGTCAGAAGGACAACTGCTGGAATGGTGTAGGTCTAGTTCAGGGGTAGGCAACCTTGGCTCTTTTATGACTCGTGGACTTCAACTCCAAGAATTCCTGAGCCAGCCATGCATGGCTGGCTCAGGAATTCTGGGAGTTGAAGTCCACGAGTCATAAAAGAGCCAAGGTTGCCTACCCCTGGCCTAGTTTAAGGAAGAGAAGGACGAGGGGGGACATGATAGCAGTGTTCCAATATCTCAGGGGCTGCCCCAAAGAAGAGGGAGTCCAGCTATTCTCCAAGGCGCCTGAAGGCAGGACAAGAAGCAATGGAAGCAAACTAATCAAGGAGAGAAGCAACCTAGAACTAAGGAGAAACTTCCTGTCAGTGAGAACAATTAACCAGTGGAACAACCTGCCTCCAGAAGCGATGAAGGCTCCAACACTGGAAGTTTTCAAGAAGAGACTGGACAGCCATTTGTCTGAAATGGTGTAGGGCAGTGGTTCTCAACCTATGGGTTGCGACCCCATTTGGGGTCAAACGACCGTTTCGCGGGGGTCGCCGGACACCGTGGTCCGCCATTTTGTTTTTTGTTTTTTGTCGCGCGTGCACCGTGCATGCGCGGTTCGAGCCGTCACGCACGCGCCACGCATGTGCGGATAGGTCCGTTGTGGTCCGCCATTTTTTTTGTCGCACGCGCGCCGCGCATGCCCGTCACAGTCCGCCATTTTGTTTTTGTTTTTGTTTTTGTTTTTTTTTCATCGCGCGCGCGCGTCGGGGTCGTACTGTGCATGGGCGGCGCAAGTGGGGTCTCAACCTGAAAAAGGTTGAGAACCACTGGTGTAGGGTTTCCTGCCTGAGCAGGGGGTTGGACTAGATGACCTCCAAGGTCCCTTCCAACTTTACTACCACTACCACTACCACTACCAGTACCACTATTATTATTATTATTATTATTATTATTATTATTATTATTATTATTATTATTATTATTATTATTGGTGCTTCCAACTCCAACTCAGCTTGTGCAAGAACAAAACCAAATGAGGTCCAGGCCCCCTGTGAGGAAAGGAGAATGATTTATTGCCCAGAGCAAGGAGCTTCCTCTGTGGGGGCAGCTACGGAGAAACTGAGGCCCAGAAGGGCTGTTTCACAGGGGAGCTGGTCCTTGGTGCGGGTCGCGAGGGGTGTAGATGTGTGCGCATCGTGGTTGTTGGATGACACTTTAGGTGTGTGGGGTATGGGTGTACGTGTTGACCCAGAGAAGAGGTTGAGTAAGTCAAGGGATATGGATTGTATCTCTTTATTTGAATTGTGCTATAATTATGTTTACATTGTGTTAACTGAGCTTTGTTTCCTTTTGGGAAATAAGTATTTAATTCTTAGTTTTATAGGAAGCTTAGAGGATTTCAGAGGCTGTTAATAACTTTTTGGGGGGGACATGACTTAGTTAACATGTGATTTCCTGTGCAATACTTCTAACAATTACCGTACATACATTTATAGATCCTTCCCACAGGGCAGGGCAACGTCTTGGGCCTGTCCAGGCTGGGGCATCCGGGAGTTCAGCCCTTCCCCTGCCAACATCGGGCCTTTTGGAGCCGAAGAGGGTTCTTGGGTGCCACCTGAGGCTGGCCCAGAAGCCCCTGGGAGCAGGTGCTGGGAACCCCGAGAGAGGATGCGGGAGGGCAGGGAGGGGAAGCAAAGAAACCCTCAGCCTTTCAGACAGTTTGATCTTGGTAGAGAAAGATAAGGCCCGGTCAAGGACTGGGACTAGGTCTTTGGCTTCTCTGATTGGCCACTAGTTTTCTCATACCTTCTGCAGATTTGTTTGTGTGTGTGTGTGTGTGTGTGTGTGTGTGTGTGTGTGTGTGAGAGAGAGAGAGAGAGAGAGAGAGAGCGCGCGAGAGCGCGAGCATCATCTCCTGATCCGTGTGAACAGCGAGCTCTCCATCCGTAGTGAAACAGCGCCATCTGCTGCTCTGTCTGCAGACCTTTATTTTTTTATTATAATAATAAAGTTGGAAGGGACCTTGGAGGCCATCTAGTCCAACCCCCTGCTCAGGCAGGAAACCCTATATCATTCAGACAAAGGGCTGTCCAGTCTCTTCTTAAAAACTTCCAGTGATGGAGCATTCACCGCTTCTGGAGGCAGGTTGTTCCACTGGTTAATTGTTCTGACTGTCAGGAAGTTTCTCCTTAGTTCCAGGTTGCTTTTCTCCTTGATTAGTTTCCACCTGTTGCTTCTTGTCCTGCCTTCTTCAGGGGCTTTGGAGAAGAGCTTGACTCCCTCTTCTTTGGGGCAGCCCCTGAGATACTGGAAGACTGCTATCCTGTCCCCCCTCGTCCTTCTCTTCATTAAACTGGACATCCCCAATTCCAGCAACCGTTCATCGTATGTTTTAGCCTCCAGTCCCCTGATCCTCTTTGTTGCTCTTCTCTGCCCTCTTTCCAGAGTCTCAGCATCTTTTTTACATCGTGGTGACCAAAACTGGATGCAGGATTCCAAGTGTGGCCTTACCAAGGCCTTGTAAAGTTAATACTTCACGTGATCCTTTCCCCCCTCTTTTTTTTCCTATCCCCCCCTTTTTTAATCCAATTGCGGCTGTCGGACAACAGGATGTGGGCCATTTTTTCCACACTGAATGTTGAGATTCTCATATTTAAAATGGGAAAAAAGTTTGTATTTCTTATTTAAAATAATGCTCAATTTTGGTTTGAGTCACATGACAGTGATATGGCCAGTGAATAAATTTAATATAAGTAGTCCTCTACTTGCAGCAGTTCATTTAGTGCCCATTCAGATTTACAACGGCACTGAAAAAGGGGACTTACGATCATTTTTCACACTGATGACCGTTGCAGCCTCCCCGGGGTCTCCTGATCAAAATTCGGACGCTTTGGCGACTGACTCACATTTATGACGGTCGCAGCATCTTGGTATCATGTGAGCCCCTTTTGCGAACCTCTGATGAGCAGAGCCAGCGGGGAAGCCAGAGTCACCTCCAACAACTGTGTTACTAACTTAACTGCAACGATTCACTTAACAACTGTGGCAAGAAAGGTCATAACATGGGGCAAAACTCTCTTACAAATGTCTCATTTAACATGAGAAATTTTGGGCTCAATTGTGGTCATAAGTCAAGGACTACCTATGGGACTTGGACTTATCTACCACCCCACAGTGCTTTACAGCGGCACACTCTGGGAGGTTTACGATGTCGACGTGTTATTTGCATCTGGCCCCCCAACAATTTAGGTCCTCGTTTTACTGACCTCGGAAGGATGGAAGGCTGAGTCAACCTTGAGCCTATCAGGATCGAACTGCTGGCAGTGGGAATGCAGAGGGAGCCTGCAGTACTGCACTCCAACCACCGTGCCGTTTATTAAATAAATAAATATACATTTGTGCATCCCCTATGGGTAAAAAAAACTACTGTAAAAAGGGGGAGGGAACAACTTGTGATCTTTTTTTATTATTATTAAAAATATTTATTATTAGATAAACATTTGTCCATGTAAACAAAGAAAAAATTCAAGTTAAATGCCATTCAACTTAATACAATCATTTTAAATTTGTTGACCTTCTTCACTCCATGTGTTCAAGTTTAACTATAAACCAACTACATTTTAAAAATTGTAACTTTCACTACTTTTCAGATCAGTCCATTGGATATCAAACAAACAAGTCATCTTATTAAAATTAATAATTTTCATGTCGATACGCCCTTCCCTCTATCAAGTACATTCTTAGTCTATTTGATATATACCTTCCAATAATCAATAGATAAATATTTGTATATGAAAACCAGGGAAAGATTCAAGCTAACTGCTATCCAACTTAATACCATCGATTTAAATTTAAATTTGTAAACATTCTTCACTCCCTGTGTCAAGATTTAACTACCGTGTTTCCCCGATAGTAAGACACCCCCGATTGTAAGACGTATCGGGGTTTTCAGGGGGTCGGCTAATATAAGCCATACCCCGACAGTAAGACATATTACTCCTGCCCACTTCCGCCTCCTGCTTAAAATACTTAAATACTTAAAATACTTAAATACTTAAAATATTTAAAATACTTAATATACTTAAAATACTTAAAATAAAACTGACAATTGTTTTCCAATCAATATAAGCCGTACCCCGAAAGTAAGACATAGTGGGGCTTTTGGGGATAAAAAGAAAGTAAGACACTTCTTCCTTTCGGGGAAACACGGGTATAAGCCAGATACATTTTCTTTGATTGGTGTTTCTCTTGTATGTAGTCTATCCACTGTTTCCATCTATCATATATTGTTCATTTGAGCGATCCTTCAAGTATGCCGATATTTTAGCCATTTCTGCCAATTTTATTACTTTCAAAGTCCATTCTTCCATAGGTGGTATTTCTGGCTTCTTCCAGTATTGTCCCACCAGCAGTCTTGCTGCTGTGATCAAGTTCAGAATTAAGTTCGTCTCTGTGGTAGTGCTGTCTTTTATGATCTCTAACAAAAACACCTGAGGTAGAAATTCAATACGCTTTTTCAAAATGGTTTGGAGTGTCCACCATATTTTTCTCCAGAAGGCTTTAATCTTTCTACATGTCCACCATACATGAAAATATGTAGCCTCCATACTGTCACACCTCCAACATTTAGGTTGGATGTCTGGATAGATATGCGATAATTTTTTCGGGTCTAGGTGCCACCTATAGAACATTTTGTAAAAGTTCTCCCTTAAATGTTGCGCTTGTGTAAATTTTACATTTCTCACCCAGATTCTCTCCCACGTTTCCATCGTGATATGTTGACCAAAATCTTGTTCCCACTTTACCATACAGTCCTTAACTAGTACAGTTTCAGAGTCCATTTCTATCAGTACACTGTATACTCGTTTGATATGCATGGGCCCCTGCCCTCTAACCTGTTCAATTAAATTCTCATCTGTTCTGGATATTATTTTTATTATTAATTTAATTTCTATGCCGCCCTATTCCGGAGAACTCAGGGCGGCATATACCCTTCTTCAGGTCTTTTTGCCATCTGGACTGCAGTTGCAAATATGAAAGCCAGGTACATACTATTCCTTCATCTGCTAGTGTATTTGATGGCTTTAACGAAAACACATTTCCTTCTTCCATTACAAGTTTACTATAGGGCAACACATCCTGACCTTGTATTATATTTATGTCCCCTATTGCGTGTCCGGGGATCGTCCAGATGGGAATCTTTTCGTGTAGTAGGTACTGATATTTCTTCCAGACCCACAACAGCGGGGTTCTCAGTGGGTTCTCCCTGAAGCTCTTGTCAACCTTCTTGTCATACACAAGGTATGCGTGCCAGCCATATAGTAAACCATGCCCTTCAACGTTCAGTATTCTGTCGTTCGTTGCATTAATCCAATTGCTCAGCGCTACCAGCGCCGCAGCGTAGTAATATAACTTCAGATTGGGCATTTTTAAACCACCTCTCTTCCTTGTATCCTGGATGATTTTTAATTTAACCCTCGGTTTCTTGCCATCCCAAATAAATCTGTTAATGCCCTTCTGCCATTCGTCCAAATCCACATCCTTTTTGAGTATAGGTAGCATTTGAAAGAGAAATAGAAATTTTGGCAATACATTCATTTTTATTGCTGCTATCCTGCCCAGCAGAGACAGTTGTAATGTTTTCCACCTGACCAGATCTGTTTGTATCTTGTTCCACAACACCTCGTAATTATTTTTATATAATTTCCCATTTGTAGCTTCAATCTCCACTCCTAGGTATTTAACTTTCTTCACTATTTCACAGCCCGTTATTCTTTCTAAGTCCTGTTTTGAGTTGTTGTCTAGATTTTTAACTAACATCTTCATCTTAGATATATTTACTTTGAAGCCGGAAACTCTACCATAGTCCTTCATTATCTCCATCAGTCTCCTGGTTGATTGTGCTGGTTGAGCCAGTGTCACCAGCAGGTCATCCGCGAAGGCACATAGTCTGTAGTCCTGTTGTTTAATCCGTATGCCTTTTATGTCCTCTGCCACTCTTGTTCAGTAGAATCTCCAGCGTTAAAACAAACAGCAGGGGGGATAGTGGACATCCCTGTCTAGTGCCTTTCTCTATGTTAAATGAGTCTGTTAAGCCCCCATTCACAATGATCTGGCCCATTTGTTTCTGGTAAATTGCCCCTATGGAATTACCGTAATAAACTGTTCTCCCATTTTCATCCCCCCAATCAGTTTTATCAGAAACGGCCAATTCAATCTATCGAAGGCTTTTTCTGCATCTACAAACATGAGAGTGGCAGGCACCTGGTTATGCCTTTCCAAATACTCTATTATGTTCAGCAGTTGTCTTACATTGGTTTTCATCTGATGTCCTTGTATAAATCCAGTTTGGTCCGGGTGAATTATTTTTTGTAACACTGTCATTAATCTGTTAGCCAAGATTTTTGCAAAGATTTTGTAATCTGTGTTCAGTAGTGAGATGGGTCTGTAGTTTTCGGGTTGAGCGTTGTCTTTTCCCTCTTTAGGGATTAGAGAGATGTAAGCTGTTTTCCACGACGGTGGAACTTGACCACCTTCTTGTATGTTGACAAATAACTCTCTAAGGGGTTCTATCATTTCCTCTTGGAGATACTTGTAGTAGGTCGCTGTTAGTCCATCCGTCCCGGGCGATTTCCCCTTTTTCAGTTGTTTAATCACTGAAAGTATTTCTTCTTGCGTGATCAGTGCGTTCAGACTATCTCTTTGTTCGTCAGTGATTATCAATAACTTTTCATTTTGCAGAAACTTATCTATCTCCTTGTCTTGTGTCTTCTCTTCAGCGTATAACCTGGAGTAGAATTCTGTAAAAGCTTTCTTGATCATTTCCTGTTGAAACTCTTCCTTTCCTTTATGCTCTATCTTTTCAATTATGCGGGATTTTTGCTTCTTCCTTAATATATAAGCCAGCCACTGACCAGGTTTATTGGAATTATGGAATGTCCTATACTTTGCATATTGTATATTCCTTGCCACTTGATCTGCCATCAACAAGTCAAATTGTTTCCTTAAAATCTTGATTCCCTCCTTGGTGACTTTGTCCTCCGGACTTTTTATTAATAGTTGCTCCTTCTTACCTATCTCCTCTTCTAACTCCTTTCTTTTTTGTTCTTGTTTGCACCGGTGTCTTTTGTTCATGTCTATGAGAATCCCACGCATAAATGCCTTGCTGGCGTCCCATATCATTTCAATCGGTGTCTCTTTATTCATATTTATGCTAAAGAATTCCTTCATAACATTTTTGCATTCGTCCACCTTTTCATCGTATTTAAACAGGTTTTCATTAATTCTCCAGGATCTCCTAGGTTTCTGCCCATGTCTTAATTCCATCCACACCGGGTTATGGTCTGATAGAACTTTGGGTAGGATTTTCACCTTCTTTAGGCTAACAAGCAAGTCACTTTGTTAATATAAAGTCAATTCTGGAGAATGATTGGTGTCTGTCTGAGAAAAAGGTAAATTCTTGCTCTTTGCCATGTCTTTCCCTCCAAATGTCTATCAGTTCGAAGTCATCCTTTATGTCAAAGAAGGATTTCGGCAATTTGGAGTGTTTTTGCGGGTTTGGTGCTGTCCTCTTTTTATCCAGGTCAACCTCTATGACACCATTCCAGTCTCCCAATATTATACACGATCTGTAGTTGAGTTGTGTTAACTTTTTATGTACCAGTTTGTAGAATTTTCCTTGTTGTTGATTTGGTGCGTATACACCCATCAAAAGAATTTTCTTATCTTCTTGTATTATTTCGATTGCTAGATATCTACCTTGAGAGTCTGCCTCTATTAATTTAGCTCTTATGTGCTTTTTCACATAGATGACAATGCCATTCTTCTTTACTGCTGCCGCTGCAACAAATTGTGTGCCTAGCCTGTTGTTGGTTAAATATTTCTGGTCCGTAGTTCTGATGTGTGTTTCTTGTAAGCAAATTATATCATTTTTCCTTTGATTCAGATAATGAAATATTTTCTTCCTTTTCTGTGGTGAGTTTAACCCGTTAACGTTCCAAGTCAAATATTTACTTGTCATGATCGGCTTCGGGACACTCTTGCCAGACCACCTCTGTTTTTCCCCCTGCTTTCTTCTTTGGTCTCGCTCCCATGATATCCAGGTTGGTGTTCATATTGCTTTGTGGGATCTTTTCTTGCTGTTCTGTGCATTTAGTAGTAGACCTCGTCTGCCTTGACTCTTTAAGCTGTCCTGCTTCCATGGTTTTATTGACATCCGTCCTCAGTGGAGTCGCATCCCGAGAAGATCCTTTCTCTTCTCCTGCTGCTGCAGCGGTCTGTGTTTCTGGGGAGTTTGATCGTTGTTCTAATTCCATTCCTCTTTCTCGTGGCCAATCTACATTGTCCAGTGTTGTGGGCCGGGGTCCCCCCGCCTTCAGTTCCTCTTCAAGAAATTCTTTAGCCTTCCAGATTGAGTTCAGATGGTATCTTTTGCCTTTAAGGAGTACTGACACTCCAGTTGGGGCTTCCCATCGATATTGTAGAGCGCATATTTTCAGTTCAGTGACCAAGAACTTGTAGTCCTTTCTTTCTTTTAACATCTTGGGGGGGGATCTCTTTCAATATCATCACCTCCTGCCCCTCTACATACAATTTCTTGTTATAGGATGTTGTAGAAATACGGTCTCGGAATCCCTTTGTCACAAAGTGGATAACCACATCTCTTGGTAGGTTTTTGTTTTTTGCGAACCATGAGTTGACTCTGTGGATTCTGTCTATTTGCCAAGAGATATTTTCAGCCTCCTCTCCCAGAAATTGTACCAAGGCTTTTACAAAAATTCTTTTCAAATCTTCTTGCTTTTCATTCGTTGGTTCACCCAGTCCCCTGACCCTGATAGCTGTCATCATCTGGCAATATTGCATCATAGTTGACTGATCTTGCACCTCGCATTTCATCTCCGCCATCTGGCCCTCAATTCGGTTCTCCACCTCTTCCATCCTTTTTTCCACCCCCTCCCAGACCTTCTTAACATTTTTTTCAATATCTTCTCTCATTTTCTTATTGTTTGTTTTTATTGTTTCCTTGATTTGGTCTAGGTCCTCAGTAACAGCTTTGCTTTGTGCTTCCATCTTCCTCTCCAATTCTCTGCTTTGTTCCTTCAAGTTCTGTTCCAGTTCTTTGCTTTGTCTCTCCATCATTCCCTCTAACTTCTGGTCAACTGCATCCACCCTTTTTTTTCAACTGCCTCAACCTTTCTCCCTATCGTTGACATTATCTCTTTTAATTCTTCTATCAAATGCATTTCTGGAGAGGTCTGGGTAGGCAGGGGGGCCTGGGCTTCCATAGGCATGGAGGAAGATGAGGGGACAGGTATGTTGTTCCCTGGTGTTTTAAGGAACTGGCCTGGGGAGGGTGTAGCCACCTTTGAGGCTATTGTTTTGGCCTGCTTGTTGGCCATCCTGAGTTCATATATTATATCCTCTTTTATATTCTTCTTATTCTGTTTTTTTTCCCCTATGTATCTTTTGTGGGGATTTTTAAAGTTTGCGTCTAGACTGCCCTCTAGTGGTCACTCTCGCAATACCACTTTCCCTCTCGTCGGGTTACTTTTGTTTTAAAGTGAAAGCTGCCATCTTAGCTACATTTTGCGTATTGTGTAAGTAGTTAATCGGCTGTATAATATATGAAATACTTGCTTTTTTAGGCTCTTGCTTTCAGTCCATCTGTCTCCTTGCCTCTTTAGCACATGGAGGTTGTTGTCGGCTCCCGGCTGGAGCTATCGTGAGCGTCCGAGGGGAGTCCTCTTTCTTTCTTTCCGAAGTCACTTCCAAGGAATTTTTAGAGGCTTTCGATCCCCTCTCCCTGCTTTAGGCCCCTTCTCCGACCGGGGAGGGGTTTTTACTGCCCCGAAAAACAGCTGTTTTGTGCTGTTTTCAGGGCTTTTTAAGTCCCGGAGTTCAGAGTCTCACAGAAGCCGGCTGCTTCCGTGCCTTGCGCATGCGCCCCTCCGAACAACTTGTGATCTTGTTGACATGGTTCCGACAGGTGAAACTCTTCAAAGAACTTCGAGGCATTGTTTACCTTAAAGAATCTTTTATTCGAGCAGCATAATATCGGCACTGCATAATCAAAGCCAAAAACTGAGTTCCCCTCTCCTGGGTACATAGTATCAAAGGACAATTCCCTCCTCCAATTAATAGTCATAAATCACATTCCCCAATTAGCTTGAAGCACGGCCTTCCTCTCCAGCTCTCCAGCTGCCAATTGCTTATCAGTTTTGGTTACAAAAACCTTGATTCTCACGCTAGGTCTAGTGTTGTTATGTCTAGCTGGATTCTCGTTCACATCCCCCCTCCCAGCATCATCTAAAAGCGAAAGGGAAAAGATGGCTACATTTCCCTCTGTTGTCAATGCAAAAACATCCAATGTTAGCAGCGTTGACACTTGTGACATTAAACATGCTTTGGGTTAAATACGGTATAAAACCCACCCAAGGACACTGGTGTGTGTGTGTGTGTGTGTGTGTGTGTGTGTGTGTGTGTGCTACACAGACTTTGTGTCCTTCCTTCTGCAGAACAAGGCTTGTTTTGCAATCTCCAGCTGGTGTGTTGGTTTGGGTAAAGGGTAGGGACCCCGTGCTCAGCTGGGACGAGAGTCTATAAATCCTTCATCCTGAAGAAGGTTGATTTGGATCGATTATGCTGTCTCTCTCGTCCTCTCTTCTCTCTCCCCCTCTTCCCTTTTCTTTGTGCATCTGCAGCAATACAGATGGAAGAGAATATTTGCAGCTTCGGGTTGAACTGTGGTATCCTTCAAGCTCTCGGAGCTGGGTGGTTTTCTTGCAGACATTTTTTGACCCAACTAGGGAACATCATCAGTGCCGGAAGGTTTTGCTCTCTTTTACATACTAGTGCAGGGGTAAGCAACCCGGGCTCTTTTATGACTCGTGGACTTCAACTCCCAGAATTCCTGAGCCAGCCAGGCTGAGGGGAAAGGGAGAGGTTTCCAAGCTGAGCCATGCTTGCTCAGGAATTCTGGGAGTTGAAGTCCACGAGTCATGAAGGGGCCAAGGTGGCCTACCCCTGCACTAGTGGCTTCCCCTGTCAATGTTGGTGGGAGTGTTCTTGGTGGTTCCTTGAACAGACTGTTGTTTGTTCTTAGCTTGTTTGTCTGAACTGGTAGTTTTGGCTAAATGCTAGAGAATTCTTAGAAAGCCTAACCCTCAAACAAATCAGCCATCAACAGGCAGATTGAGATAAAAAACTATAAACCATTAAAAAACAACAACCAGAACAGCAAAAAGGAAACAAAAAGATCAAAATGCCTCATCAGCAATCAACACCCAGACAATAGAGGGCAACATCAAGATTAACCTTACATCAACAATCAAGAAGTAAACAATACTCTAATCAAGGAATTACCAGTTCAGACAAATAATCAAACAGTAAACATCAGCCTAATTAAGGAAGCCTCAAGGACAGCCCAGCAATGCTACAGGGCAAGTCACTAGTATCTAAAAGAGGGTAACCCCCCCTCCCTTCTGGCCTTGATGATGTTACCTAATTGGGTCATGAAGCATCTGCAAGAAAAAAACCAAGCTCAGAGAGCACCAAGGATTTACATCAGTATCCCACTGTTGATAAACTAAATGTTTGCTGAGACAGATACCACAGGGTTGAGCAAGACAGCAACAATCAGTCATGGCCACAAAACCAACACAAGCAGACCTTGGTCAGATTCCTGCTTAGGGTCTCTCTTTGCAAGAGAGGCAACAGATGTAGTTGCTTGGTAACTGGAGGATAAGCCTGTGATACAGTTCTTGCACAATCCTTGAATGGAACCCTTAGCAACACAGAGACGTCAGAAATGGGAGGGGGCTCCTTGCAGCTGGAAAAAAGCCTTTGGCCCACATGGCAAAGTCTGTGCCTGGAACTTGCAAGAAGCTATGAAGATCGATACATATTATGAATTCATGTTCAATGCTGATTGTATGAATGTAGATAGACCATATATAAGAGCTGTATTTTCAGGTCCTATGAGGACAGCTTATTAATATGAACCCAGATTTAATGTTGATTGCTTTAATATTGGAAAAGCGTACTGAATTTCTACCTCAGGATAATGAATTTGTACCTCAGGACCTTTTGCTAGGGATCATAAAAGATTGCACTACTACTGAGGCGAATTTACGAGTTGTATTGCAGGATATATGATGGCTGCTTTTTGGTATGAACTCATGTATAATGTTGATGGTTTTAATAAAATAATTTTTAATAAAAAAAAAGACCTGCTCCGTTCTCACTTTAGCGGGACCCCCGTTCCCAGCTCCAAAACCGTAGACTTTCTCTTATGTCAGGAACTGTGGAGCCCAGCCCAAGAACGACGTAAAACAGTCCAGCCAAAGTTCAATTCTTTATTTGCTTATGCCCAATTGCCAGACTCTTGCCAGACTGAATCCTTGCTAATCTCAAGCCACCTGATCTATCCTAGAAGATTCTAGGTAGTGGTTATTCTGACACTCTTCCTCTGTCTCCGGTACAGCTCTGGGATGGGCTGCCGCTCATGGCCTCCCCCCTCCCCATCCTTGGAATCTGCCCCCTCCTTCCTTGGAAACGGCTGCTTCACTGCAGCCCATCACACCAGCTCCCACTTCTCAGGCACCATTCAGCTCTTCAGTTGCTTCTGCTACAAATTTTCATGCAAATATTTACCGTTTTGAATTGGCTTGAGTTTCTTCTACCCAACAAGCTACTAGTTTGCCCTTATGAACTCTTTGGGCACCAGAGTTTCCTTAAGCAGCCAGAGTCAAAGTCTTACATTCCTGTGTTCAATCCACTTAGCTAATGTCTCTTTTCCTTCTATAACAAAGCTACAGCAGAGTAGTGGGTGGTGGGTGTCATTTCCTCTGGAGGAGGCCCTGGGAAGCTTCTGCCTCACCTCCCTTCGGCTGGCTGAAGGCAACTCTTTTACAGGATGCAGAAGTCATTTCATGGAGAGTCTCCCAACCTGACGCCCCTGGGAACTGAGCAGTCGGAGCACCCGTGTCCGGATCTCCTTGGTCCTCACGCCGTAGATGACCGGGTTGAGCATCGGGGGCAGAATGACGTAGAGGTTGGCAATGAGGATGTGGGCAAAATGGGGAATGTTGTGTCCGAAGCGGTGGGTGAGGAAGGAGAATAAAGCTGGTGTGTAGAAGACAAAAATTACAGCAATGTGGGAACTGCAGGTGCTCAAAGATTTGAGCCGGGCCTCCATGGAGGAGAGCCGGAAAACGGCCTGCAGGATCTTTGTGTAGGAGGTGGCGATCAGGATCAACTCCAGCACAAGAAAGGAAGCCACCCAGAGGCCATAGAAAACATTAACACGGATGTCTGTGCAGGCCAGCTTGGCGATGCCCATGTGCTCGCAGTAGGTGTGGGGCATGTTGATGTGGGCACTGCAGAAAGGCAGGCGCTTTGACATCACGGCCATCGGAAATATCAGACACGCTGGCTTCAGAGTTATGCCCAGGCAAATCCAGATGACCGTGGTTTGTGTGAGGATAGTGGAGTATCTGAGAGGGTCACAGATGGCCACGTACCTGTCGAAAGCCATGGCCAGGAGCACCATGGATTCCATCCCCGTGAAGGTGTGGATGAAGAACATCTGGGCCAGGCAGGCGTCAAACGTGATCTCCCCCAGGCCAAACCAGAAGATGGCCAGCATCTTGGGCAGGGTGGAGATGGAGAGGCCCAGGTCAACGAAGGAGAGCAGGCAGAGGAAGTAGAACATGGGCTGGTGCAGGCTGGCCTCGGTCTTCACCACAAAGAGGATGGTGAAGTTCCCCAGAAGAGCAATGAGGAACCCAGCACAGAAAGGGATGGAGAGCCATCCGTGCACCTCCTCCAGCCCTGGGACCCCCAGCAGGACAAACACGGGAGAGTAGAAATGGGTGCTGTTGGGGGGCCACATCCTTTCACCAGTGGGTTGCTCTCAGTTGGGTTCCCTCCTACAGTCCATTCGATCTCTGCCTACCACAACTGCACAGTCGCTGATCAGTCAGGAAGGAGCCCCACCAGCTGTGAGATCTACTTCCCAGGAAAACCTTGGGTGGTCAAGGAATCCAGACCTTCGGGGAGAACTGCCGCAGAGATGCACGTAGAATCACTGGGTGGGGGGGGGTCTGCAGGAAAAGAAGAAAGAGAGGCTGAGGAGGCCGAGCCCCTTCCTCTGAGGAGGGGTAGCATTTATGCCATCTCCTCCTATCCTGGCTGGCGTCTCAAGGGTGCAGAGACTAATTACGGCATGTCTGTTCTTGCCCCAGACGGGCCCTGATCCTCTGGAGAGGTTTCTATCTGGAGACATCAGCCTAGGCAAACAAGGTGAGGGGGTCTTACAACGTGCCCTGATCCAAACAGTGCAGCATCGGTGAAAGAGCATCTGCGGTCCCTGTAGCTGATGGTGCAGCCAAGGTTGAGACTGGCCATCTCCTGGCTCTTTGCTCATTGCATCCTACGAGCGTACAACCATCCAGAGCATTCAGAGCCCCAGTCCATCAAACCATCACAACCCACTCACCAGCCTCCATCTTGGAAGGAGAACCGCCCCCTCCCCAGAAGCTCTCCCAAGCAGTCGGGGCTTAACCCTCTGACCAGGGTCTCACCCGGAGGGCTGGCTCTGCCCCTGGGGTTTTCCTTCCCTTCAGGTCTGTGACTCTTTGCAAACGGCAAGATAAGCTTCTGGGGGAGGGGGAGGAGCATCCACTGAAAGCACCTGGGCCATCTTGCACAGGGCATCCGTGTCCTGGAGCCCTGGTGGGCGCAGTCTCAGCGGTCCTCAACTTACAGCCTTGCCACCTCTTGTCTGGCCTTGCCTTGCGTACAGAGAAACTGAGGACTGCTGGCAGAGGCCAGGCGGGTGGCCTAGGAGGGGCAGGAATCGGGGCTTGGAGAGCTGGCAAGGTTGAGCAGCTCAGAAACTAGGTTGCCCTGACAGTCCCAGCCTTGCCCACCAAGGAGAGAGAACATTTGTAGCCAGGGCGGAAATGGGCAGTCCTTGGTGCTCCCTGGTAGCTTGGGGGTTTTCTTGCAGAAAACCATCAGTGCTGCAAGGAAGTTGGACTTGCAGAGAGGAGGAGGAGGAGGAGGAGGCAGAGGAGGAGGAGGAAGAGGAAGAGGAAGAGGAAGAGGAGGAAGAAAAGTTCAGTGAGGTCCTGGGTGCTGTCTGAGCTTACTTGTTTTCTTGCAGATGGTTCATGCAAGAACTAGGTAACATCATCAGAAGTAGCCATCATCACTAACATTGCCGATGTTACCTACTTTGACTAATGAGTGGAGAGGAGGAAGAGGAGGAGTCCGGAGGGGTGGCTCAAACCTGCAGAGGGTCCAGGGGCACACGGGTGCTGGGCTAGGTTTCTGCCAGGAGGGATGCCTGGGGGGGCCAGCCCAGTCATTTTTTCCCCTTTTCTCCTTTTTTAAGCTCTTCCAACCTCCTGCCAGCTGCCAGCAGGAAGCACATGGACACTGATGTGAAGCTAGCTTCCCTTTTCATTTTTCTGGTTGTTTTGATGCTGGTCGTTTTTAAAAATATTTTGGGTTTGTGGGTTATGGGGAATGTATTTTTTCATGGTTGCTTGTAGTTCTTATAAACCCCTTGAATCAGTTTAATACACAATATACTCCGGTGTCATGACTTCTTTCTCAAACTGTACCTGATAGGTGTGCACAATATAATGAATCTTCAGGGACAGTCAAATCTACTGTGCAGTGGAAGCTTACATGCACATGCGATGTATGATTTAGTACAGTGATGGCGAACCTTTTAGGGACCGATTGCCCCAAAACTGCCCTGCTCCCGCCCCGCCCCCGCCCTGCTCCGCCCTCCCCCCACCCGCCCTCAGGACCATCCACGGCTTGCCGCAGATCGCCCAGGCAGCCTTGCAGCACCATGGTGGCTACACCCCCCGCCCGTGCCCTGCAGCACCATGTGCTGCCCAGCTGCCATGTGCTTGGCTGTGCTGCTCCGTGTGGGCCGCACCTGGGGGTGACTCTCCTGTGGGGGGGGCTGCTGGTGAGGACTGGGCTGCGGGGGAAGGCGGGCCTGGGGCAACGGTGTGCTTGTCCACAGAGAGGGCTCCGAGTGCCGCCTCTGGCACTCGTGCCATAGGTTCGCCACCACTGATTTAGTATGTAGCAAGAAATATGTCGGAAAGAGTGTAACCTCATAGCACCTCAGCCAGTGTGGAACGAGGAGGGATGTGGCGGCCGGGACAGGATTGTATAAAGAAGGGAATAGTTTGAGTTGGAACTTTGGAGAGAATCAAGCTTTGATAAGCTTCTCTCCCTGCTTGTTGCAATAAATGAAACAAGAGGCCTTAACTGTCTCATGACTGGTTATTGGCCAGGCGAACTTGCCTCTGGTCAGGAGGGAAAGTAGCCAGAAGCAGATAACAGCACCCAATTAGACTGACCCAGGCTTAAAAGAGTCACAAAGACATCGAATTCTGCACAGGTGGTTCTTTTAATGGTACTTGTTCCTCTTTAATAACATAATCTAATTATTCTGTAGTACAGTGGCGGGATTGAAACATGTGAACAACCGGTTCTCTGTGTGGATGCCGCTTCTGGAAGTCTATTCTGGGTCTGGGCAACAAAAAATTAGCTACTGGTTCTGCCGAAATGGTGTGAACTGGCTGAATCCCACCACTGATTCTGTAATAGCAGATATTTACATTTATTTTCAGAGTTCAATAGTCATAAGATCCATCAATTTAGTTTTTTTTCTTCTGTTGCCCTCTAGTGGCCACCCTTCAAAGTCTCCTTAGCAGTTATTCTTTTGCAATAGTGGCGATGAGGGCGAAGGTTTCGTTGAAAGAAAAACCATCAAGTCCAGTTCCAAGCCAGGAGTAAATAAAATGGAGGGTAAGATGCTGGAAATAAAAATGGAGGCTGCTTAAGAAAGAGGGTTCCTGTTTATTGATGAGCAGAACCAGCAACAGCATGCTGTTCTGGGACAGCCGACCAGATGGAGTTGAAGGAGAAATGGAGATAAAGTCTTAGGCAGAAAAAGCCCCAGTCTCTCTCTTCTCAGGCAGAAACCTGAGCAGGCCACTCTTTAGAAATGGAGATTTTCAGAAAGACTGGGGCCACCCTATTCATAAGCAAAATCCCCTCAGCCCCCACAGCTGACGGGGCTGAAGGCAGATGTCAAGGTTGTACTCAACTGCTGTTCAGCAAAGTCTGGTATGTGTGTGCGTGTGTGTGTTGGAAAGATTCCCCGTTGTGATTGTCGTGCTGATATGCAAACTGTTACAGATATTGTATAAGATTGCTCACAATGTGTGTTTGTTGGATCCCTAGAAGATCTGCACAAAGCAACCCTACAAGTGATTACCTGGAGAACTGAACTGGACTTCCAGTTATGAGGCCAGTGGCCCAAAGAAGTATTGTGTGTCATTACGTTGATTGTGCATGTGCATGTTTACTTTTCTTCTGTCACGTGCTCATCATTCTCTCTCTCTCTCTCTCTCTCTCTCTCTCTCTCTCTCTCTCTCTCTCTCTCTCTCTCTCTCTCTCTCTCTCTCTCTCTCTCTCTCTCTCTATCTATCTATCTATCTATCTATCTATTTATTGTGTATATGTGCATAAAGGTGTGTGTGTGTATTTGATATCTGCACCATCAGGCAGTGTGAGTCATGAGTTCCCTTCCTGAACTGAACAAGCGCAGGATCCTTTTCCGGATCTCCCTGGTCCTCACACCGTAGATGACCGGGTTGAGCATCGGGGGCAGAATGACGTAGAGGTTGGCAATGAGGATGTGGCCAAACAGGGGGATGTTGTGTCCAAAGCGGTGGGTGAGGAAGGAGAAGAAGGCTGGCGTGTAGAAGACAAAAATTACGGCAACATGGGAAGTGCAGGTGCCCAAAGATTTGAGCCGGGCCTCCCTGGAAGGCAGATGGAAAACTGCCCTTAGGATCAGCACGTAGGACTCAAAGATCAGGACTAAGTCCAGCATAAGGAAGGCAATCGTGAACAAGCCGTAGATGCTGTTTGCCCAAATGTCTGTGCAGGACAGCTTGGCGATGCCCATGTGCTCGCAGTAGGTGTGGGCGATGATGAGGTGGGACTTGCAGAAGGGCAGGCGCAGAGTCATCAGCACGATGGGAATCACCAGAAAAGTTGGTCGCAACGCCACAAAGGCACACATGCAGGCCACCCGCTCTTTGGTCAGGATGACGGTGTATCTCAGAGGGTCACAGATGGCCACGAACCTGTCAAAAGCCATGGCCAGGAGCACCACGGATTCCATCCCCGTGAAGGTGTGGATGAAGAACATCTGGGCCAGGCAGGCGTCAAACGTGATCTCCCCCAGGCCAAACCAGAAGATGGCCAGCATCTTGGGCAGGGTGGAGGTGGAGAGGCCCAGGTCAACGAAGGAGAGCAGGCAGAGGAAGTAGAACATGGGCTGGTGCAGGCCGGCCTCGGTCTTCACCACAAAGAGGATGGTGAAGTTCCCCAGGACAGCTATCGCATACCCAATACACAGAGGGATGGAGAGCCAGAGGTGCAGAGCTTCCAGTCCTGGCACGCCAAGCAAGGTGCAGGGGGGAGAATAGAAGTGGGAGGCATTAGAGGCGGGCATCCCTCCCCGGTCTCAGTGGCGGGAAAAGCTCCTTGTGTGTGTTGATAAGGAAGAGAGGCCAGCATGTTCCAGCCCTGGACTTTGGACTCCGATGGGGCTGAGCGGCCACTGTGGAAATCGGGAGCAACTGGCCCAGTGTGAAAAGGACCCTGAAAGCCACAGGAAATAACAATTAGGGAAAGGCAGAAGACAGAGAACGTCTGCACCTCTGGAGGCCCACCAGGGAAGCTCCTGCATTTTGGGAGGGTAGAAAAACAGGCTCTAAGAATACCAATAGCCCTTAGACTCATATACCGCTTCACAGTGCTTTGCAACCCTCTCTAAGCAGTTTACAGAGTCAGCATGTTGCCTCCAACAATCTGGGTCCTCATTTTATTGACTTCGGAAGGATGGAAGGCCGAGTCAACCCTGACCCAATCAGGATCGAACTCCAGGCTGTGGGCAGAGTCAGCCTACAATACTGCCTTCTAACCACTGTACCACTGACCCTCAGAGACACCCTCCTTAGTCCATGTTGCAGATTTTTCACTGAATCCAAATAACAGAATAACAAAAAAAAAAAAACAGATTTGGAAGGGACCTTGGAGATCTTCTAGCCCAGCGGTTCTCAACCTGTGGGTCGCGACCCCATTTGGGGTCGAACGACCATTTCACGGGGGTTGCCAAACAACACAGTCCGCCATTTTTCCCCCCTTTTCCTTAGCTGTGCTACTCCCTCTTTTCTATTGGCTTTTGAAAGCCAATAGAATAGACTCTCTTGAATAGAGTAATTCTATTGGCTTTCCAAAGCCAATAGGAATTGGCCAGGCTGTCTCCGCCCTGTTGAGCCCGCCAAAAGTCCCCGTCTGCAAACGGTGCTGCAAGTTGTCTGCAGCGAAGGCGAGCTGTGTAGAAGTTTCCACCCCTCCCTGCTGAGCAACTACTAAAAATGGGTGGGAGGTGGGAGGCCAGTGGGCGCAGGGAGGGTTGCTGGCATGCGTGGGGCCTGGCGGGTGCCTTACCTCCCTTGGGCTGGGCCAGCTGGTGGCCCAGCTGGTGATCGCCCTGCACCGTCGCTGCCCCTTGCCAGCTACGCCTCGGCCGGCGCAGGGGGCGGCACCACGCATGCGTGGCGCTCCCGGGCAGGGAAAGTCCTCGACTTACGACCGGTTGGGAAGTCCTCGACTTACGACCGGTTGGGAAGTCCTTGACTTATGACCGTTTGGGGGTCGCGGCATTAAAAAGGTTGAGAACCACTGTTCTAGCCAATGTCAGATCTGCCTGGCTCCACTTGGGGGCCTCACGGGCATCCTGCCATAAAAAGAAGAAGGGGGAGAAGGATGAAAGGGCAAGAAAGCTTTGTGTGTATGTGATAGGAAATCGGGAGGGGGGGAATGACAGGTAGAAGGACCAGTGCAGCCGGATCCTGTTTGTACCAGCATCCTATGACCCTGAGAATTATGTGGATTACTCCCCCAACACCTCAGAGTTCTCAACACATCTTGGTGACCTTTGGTTGGCTGGAAATGGGCTGGTCAGGGGGGAGGATGGACTGCGGGCAAACGTACACCTTATTTTTGTATCCCAAGAGCATGGTAACTTCAGAGCTGGCTTGACTTTACTGCAACCATCACTCTTAGTAAAAGAGCCCTTTGCTTTAGCCAAGTGGAGTCAAAGGCTTTTCTTTCCCAAGGGATCAGATCAGGCCAGGTCTGACATAGTCCAACCCCCTGCTCAAGCAGGAGACCCCAGACCATTCCAGAAAATTGGCTGTCCAGCCTCTTCTTAAAAGCCTCCAGTGTTGGAGCACCCACAACTTCTGGAGGCAACTCCCATTCCACTGGTTAATTGTCCTCCCTGTCAGGAAGTTTCTCCTTAGTTCCAGGTTGCTTCTCTCCTTGACTGGTTTCCATCCGTTGCTTCTTGTCCTGCCTTCGGGTGCTTTGGAGAATAGCTTGACTTCCTCTTCTTTGTGGGCAGCCCCTGAGATATTGAAAGGCTGCTATTATGTCCCCCTTAGTCCTTCTTTTCATTAATGTAGCCATGTCCAGTCCCTGCAACCGGTCACCCTATGTTTCAGACTCTAGCCCCCTAATCGTCTTTGTAATGTTGAGGATTTCTGAGCATCATTTCTGTTGTGTCCTGAGCCTGCAAAAGCAGGCTCGGGACATTGCATTGGTCCTGGGCATTCCAAAAGCTGCCCGGGACCAGACAGAGCGGCGCCAGCCTTGTGCGCATGCACAAGGCGCGAAAACGCTCTATTCTATTGGTGGACGTTGTCCGGTTTTCTGGCCATATAAAAAGGCCTGAATGCCTTTTGTTTGTGTTCGGGTGTTGCTAGAAGAAGAATAAAGGGCTGTTTAACATCGCCATGTGTCTTCATCATTCGCACGCGAACGAAGTACTTAACAATTTCCTACTCACCCCATTCTCATGTGCAGCCACATCCCCGATGCACAAGGAATCTGGGTCCGTCTTCCTCCCCCTTCCAGTTTAGTTTACACCTTCCCTGTCATATTTGGACCAGGTGCCAGGTGGGTGTAAAGCAGAACAATCTGAGGACAGCAATTCCATCAACCAGCCACTGCCTCTGCCTCAGCCTGGCCCTTAAGATTCAGGTGTGCCTAAGGTGGGGTGGGGTGGTGGTGGGGGGAAGGAGTCACCGTCTCCTGGCTTCAGGACTGGTGCAAAAGTGGCTCTAACGGTGCAGATATTGCTCAGTTCTTATCACTTATATATCTTTCCTTTGCTCTGGGAACTCAAGATCAAACCAAGGGATCAGCAGCAACTTTAACTGAATTTTAAATTTATATTTAAGATCCCAATTTAAAATGCTTTATATTGCATTTTCATTGAATGATTGTAAGCCACCTAGAGCCTCCTCTGGTGAGAGGGCAACATAGAAATTTAAAAACGAATAAATAAACTTGTCCTCCTGTCATGCAGCAGCTGACTCTGCCCTTGCCAGGACCCCTCCTGGCCTCTGCCACCCTTGCCCTGTCCGCTCACCTGGGAAGGGTCCCTGCCAGGCGGGTTCAGCCATGGGAACCGGAGGGGATGGTCTGCCAGCAGCTGCATCCCGGGCCAGGGCGTTGCCTCCCATCTGCGCCACCTGGCTGCACAGGGAGCATCTTTTATGGCCTGGCGCCCCCTGGAGTTCTCCGTGGGGATCTCAAGGTTGCTGAATTGCACAGAGAGCCGTGCAAGGCACTCAGGTTCCCAAGGCCTGGAGTCTTCCCCCCAGGACAGGAGAATCGTGGCTGCCACCCAGAGACCAAAGGAAAAAGGCAGGTTGGGTGGGAGTTAATGGCTGGATGTTGGAAGGCAAGAAAAGACGTTGCCATATTCAACCTCCATACATTCATTCACACATGCATGAAAACAAATCCATCACCCTATTCAGCTGCAGGATCTGGAAATATCCCAGCCCATTGAAGAAGGAGTAAGGCCGACTTGATAACAGGCTTCTAATATTTGAGGCGCTGCTACAGAGAGGATGGCATCAAACTGTTCTCCAAGGCCCCTGAGGGCAGGACAAGGAGTAACAGCTGGAAGGCCATCAGAGGGAGGTCCAACCTGGAACTCAGGAGGAATTTCTTGACAATGAGGACAATTAATCAGAGGAATGGCTTCTCCCCAGAAATTGTGGGTGCTCCATCACTGGAAATTTTCTAGGACAAGTTTGGGCAGCCATTTGACCAGAACTGTATAAGGTCTTCTGCTTGAGCGGGGGGTGGACTAGAAGATCTCCAAGGTCTTGTCCGATTCTCCTGTACTGTTACTGTTATTGTTACTATAACTATTCTCTTTTTGGTTTGGTTCAGCTGGAGCAGCTGCTTCAGCCTGAGTTCTGGGCCACATGGCTATCGAACCTCACGGGATGGGCAAGTATCCTCAGAGGTGGTCCTGCGGATCACCTGGCCTGGTGTCATATAGGAGTTTAATGGTAATAATCAACCTTTTGAATTTCACCTGGAAAGGAACTGAGAGCCAGTGCAGCTCACATAGCATAAATGCCACATAGGCAAACTGAGAAATGCCCAATACCACCCATGCTGCTGTATTCTGGACCAATTTCTGGGTGGTCTTCAAGGACAGCCTCCTGTAGAGTGCATTGCAACAGTCCAGCCTGGAAGTGACCAAGGCATGAGTGACCATGAGCAAGGGGCCCCAGTCCAGGAAAGGCCGCAATGGGGGCACAAGATGTATCTGCGCAAAGGGTGTGTCAACACTGTGACAATGGATGTCGTCACTGTGACAACTGAGAATCAGCAGCCATTTTACTTTTGCTTCTAACTTTTCCATTCTTTTAGAGTTCAGATGTAGAAGGGGGGGAATGGGGTAAATGCTTGAGGGTTTAGCTAGCCATAACAATGTAGAAGTGTGGGAACTCAAGGACATGGTCTGATAAGGTTTCGGCAGCTGAGGAGCTAGTGAGAAAAGCCTGAGTCTTGTGTTAATTGGGGAATGTGATTTATGACAGTGTTTATGGGGTGGGAATTGCAACTTGTTACTTGTTTATGTGGGGGAAGGAATCTGAGTTTTGGGTTCAACTATGTAAGTGCCAATACTTTGTTTCTTAATAAAATGTTCTCTAAGGAAGAATTCTTGCCTTGAAGTTCTTTTACCGGTTTCATCTATCGGAACCATGACAGGATGTGGATGGGTCGCTTCTTTTGGGGATCTCTGAAGCTGGACCCGAAAAGGGAAGGTTGGAGACTGGACAGAAATTGACCTGATCGCTTTGGTTCAGTTGTGGTCTCTGTCAAGGAATTCCTCAGCAGGCAGTTTTGACGAAGTGGGAGAGACTGACACGAACTTGTAGTCTTTTATATAAATAAATATATTTAACAACTGTATGTTTACAGCAGACAAGATAATCTGGAGCACAAGAGCATCGTGAGGTAAATCACTAACAGCACACAGCACACAGAAGAAAAAAGACGGGGAAAAAGGGAACTCCCCCTCCACACCTACAGCAACCAATCACAGCGCAAATTGCCTCACGCGAGAGCTGGCACTCTCTAACCAATCAACTACAATTGTGTATTCTGGCCCATTGTACACTTTCACTGTACTAAATTTAAATATGCTGACAAAGAATATTACCACACAGTCTGCCTTCCCCTTGGGAAACGGGAGAGAGAGAGAGAGAGAGAGAGAGAGAGAGAGAGAGAGAGAGAGAGAGAGAGAGAGAGAGAGAGAGAGAGAGAGAGAGAGAGAGAGAGAGAGAGAGAGAGAGAGAGCTCTAAGGGTCAGACAGAGGTTTCCTTCCCCCAAACCAGCCCTCAACTGCAAAGTCTCCTTCCTCTCCTTCATCTGGTGATGGCACCACAGGCTGGTCTCCTCTGGGAGGAGACCCCTTTAGCCCACAGCTGCAACAGGTCAGGAGGCGTCAGGAAGAAAAGAGCCTGAGCACCCTGTCCCGGATCCTCTTGGTCCGTATGCCATAGATGATGGGGTTCAGCATAGGTGGAACCACGAGGTAGACGTTGGCAATGAGGATGTGGACAGAATGGGGGACATTGTGGCCAAAGCGGAGGGTGAGGAAGGAGAAGAAGGCGGTAGTGTAGAAGACAAGTATGACACAGATGTGTGAGCTGCAGGTGCCCAGGGCCTTGAAGCTAGCTTCTCTGGAGGGCAAGTGGCAGACGGTGCGCAGGATCAGGCCGTAGGAGAGGCTGATGAAGCAGACATCGAAGCCTCCAATCAGGAAAGCCAAGGTGAGGCTGTAGTCCCCGCTGGCCGCCGTATCCGCACAGGCCAGTTTCAGCAGAGCCATGAACTCACAGTAGCTGTGGACAATGACCTTGGACTTGCAGAAGGGCAGCCGCCCCACCAGGAACGGGTGTGGGAGGAATAGCACCAGCCCCCGAGCCACCACAGCCAGCCCCACCTTGGCCAGGAGGGCATTGGTGAGGACAGTCGCATGTTGCAAGGGGTTACAAATGGCCATGTAGCGGTCGTAGGCCATGGCCAAGAAGAAGCCAGACTCCATGGCCGTGAAGGAGTGGATGAAGAACATCTGGGCCAGGCAGGCATGGAAGCCGATGTCCTTCCTGCCAAACCAGAAGATGGCGAGGAGCTTGGGCAGGGCGGAGGAGGAGAGCACCAGGTCTGTGAGGGAGAGCATGCCCAGGAAGAGGTACATGGGCTCATGCAGGCTGGGCTCCATCTTGATCACGAGCAGGAGGCCCACGTTGCCCAGCAGAGCCACCAGGTACATGGAGCAGAAAGGGATGGAGAGCCACCTGTGCAGGGACTCCAGCCCTGGGATGCCCAGGAGGGTGAAGGCATCGTGGAGCGTGGCCGTGGTATTCACGGGAGCACCAGAGTTAATATGCTGCATGATGTGCCTTCATCTGCAGAGCCTCCTCAGTCAAAGAGACCCTTGGACAGAAAGGAAGGAGATACATCAGGGGGAGGGGGACATGGAGGAGGAAGAGAATGTTGGCCATGACTTTATTTTTTTTTATTTTTTTATAAAAAATATTTATTATTAGGTAAACATTTGCACATGTAAACAAAGAAAAAATTCAAGTTAAATGCCATTCAACTTAATACAATCAAGTGAAAGTTACAATTTTTAAAAATGTAGTTGGTTTATAGTTAAACTTGGCCATGACTTTAGATATAGCAGCCTCTCCGTGACATTGCAGACAATCTGTGGGGTTCAAAATAGATAGATAGATAGATAGATAGATAGATAGATAGATAGATAGATAGATAGATAGATAGATAGATAGATAGATAGATAGTGTACACAGATATACAGAGATATGATAATCAAAGATAGATAGATATAGATAAATAGATAGATACTGTACACATATATAAAGATTAGATAGATAGATAGATAGATAGATAGATAGATAGATAGACAGATGATAGACAGCTAGATAGATAGACAAACAGACAGACAGACAAATAGATAGAAAGAAATAGAGAAATAATAGTGGAGTCAACCCATCTCATCTGGTGGGTTGGCTCTAATATCGGTTGGGCAAGAGACATCCAGAATTTCTGCACCTATAAGGCTTTCTTGGGAATTATTTGTTTACAAAGCCACCGACGAAAGCTGTGCCAATCCGTCTTTTTGCAAAAGACAGTTCTTGGAAGTGCCCATCTAATCAAGGGCAACTGAGTTTGAGCTGTACTTGTCATTTTGATCCTTGGTGTGGCAGGGAATCTGCCCTCTCAAGTAAGAAACCAAAGGGTGTTGCGACAGAGGCCACAAAATATATTCTCTTGGCATGCACCTCCACAGTGAAGCTGAAGAGCCCCAAGGCCTGCAAGGTTACAGGTTACAGGCCCCCTGAAATGATACACAAGGTTTTCAGAGGCAATGCAAAGGATAGCCTGACCTTCACTGCAGGAAGACAGCTTAGATAACAGGGGTGACCTTACTGGGGATGATCTGGTGCCTCTAAATCCTAAGGAGGCTCCCAGCCTGCAGACGGAAGGCTGGGAAGGAGGGGGAAGCTCACGTGAAATACTGGGGCCCAGGAGGATGTCCCTGCCTCACCCTGGTGGGTTTTGGAATAGCAGAAAGACCTTGATGTTTGGTCAGAAAACAGCTTTCCCTTCTGCAGATATGAGGCCCGGTCAAGGAGGCTCTCCCATGCACCTTAGGTGGAGCCATGGGTGGCAGGAGACCTTCTCAGCAGCAGGTCCCCCACATTAGGGAATGGCCGCAGGCAGAGCCAGGCTGCTCCAACATTGCTTCAGGCTCAGCATCTACCCAAGCCCGAGAACTGTGGGGAGAGGTCTTCATTTGGTTCTCTCTTTATTGTATTTCCTTCCCCTTGTGGTTTTTCAGGTCTGTTGCCTAGAGAACTAGGGATACGAGGCAGAGAAATATTTACATTTTCAAACCACCACACCAAGAAACAGAATTAACAGACTTAACAGAATAACAGAGTTGAAAGAGACCTTGTAGATCGTCTAGTCCCCTGGTCTAGTCCAACCCCCTGCTCAAGCAGGAGAGCCTATACCATCTCAGACAAAGGGCTGCTCCGTCTCTTTTTAAAAACCTCCAGTGATGGAGCACCACAACTTCTGGAAGCAAGCTATCCCACTGGTTAATTGTTCTCACTGTCAGGAAGTTTCTCCTTAGTTCCAGGTTGCTTCTCTCCTTGGTTAGTTCCCATCCGTTGCTTCTTGTCCTGCCTTCTTCAGGCACTTTGGAGAATAGGTTGACCTCCCCCCACCCTTCTTTGTGGCAGCCCCTGAGATATTGGAAGGCTGCTATCATGTCACCCTTGTCCTTTTAATTAAACTGGACGTACCCAATTCCAGCAACTGTTCTTTATACGTTTAAGCCTCCAGTCCCCTGATCATCTTTGCTCCTCTCCTCTCCTCTTTCTAGAGTCTCCCTTTCATTGAAAAGTGACTTGCATGCGAGGACCATGGACTCTCGGCCTCCTGTTTCTCCCCCCCCCCCGCTTGGCAAAATCTGGGCCATTCAGCCCGGAGACTGACCTGGGTGGGGAAAGCAGTCACCCCTTCAGACATGCAGCTCACTGGTGCTTTTCCTGCAAAGAGGGTCCAGCAGTCAACACCCAGACAATTTATGACCAGCCCTTCCCTGCCATTTTGGTGGCCTTGGGGAGCTTCTGCCTCTGTTGTGGATCCCAGAGTCCTTTGTACACGCAGCTCCTTCTCGCTCCCTTGCCTGAGGGATTTCCAGTCATGGAAACCATCTTCACAATTCTAACCGATGAATGCCATGCTGCGGTTGTGAAGGTGGATTCCTGCTAACAAGAAGGACGCCGAGGAACTGGGAAGAGTGTCCAAGATGGTGAAGGACTTGGAAGCTCCACCATATAAAGTGAGGGGGTGGCAGAAAAGAAAGGATTTGGTCCGTCTTCTCAAGCCCGGAGTCTAGAAACAGCACTAGGAGCAAAATAATCCAAAAATCATGCATGTCCATCCCTGGAGAGTTGCTTCAATAGAAGGTCGAGGACTTGGAGGTTGGTCCTTTATGGTCTCAGGGGTGGCATGGCTTCATTAAGGGCATTGCTGCTCTCTCATTGATGTATCTCGTGACATTGAGGGGCTGCCACAAAGAAGAGAGGGGTCAACTTATTCTCCAAAGCACCAGAGGGCAAGACAAGAAACAATGGAAACTAATCCAGGAGAGAAGCAACCTGGAATTAAGGAGAAACTTCCTAACAATGAGGACAATTAGCCACTGGAACAGCTGGCCTCCAGACATTGTGGGCGCTCCATCACTGGAGGTTTTTAAGAAGATATTGGATAGTCATTTGTCTGGGATGGTATAGATCAGGGATAGGCCACCTTGGCTCTTTTATGACTGGTGGACTTCAACTCCCAGAATTCCTGAGCCAGCCATGCTGAGGAGAAAGGGAGAGGTTTCCAAGCTGAGCCAGGCTGGCTCAAGAATGCTGGGAGTTGAAGTCCACGAGTCATGAAGAGGTCATATTCCCCCATGCTGGCTCAGGAATGCTGGGAGTTGAAGTCCACGAGTCATGAAGGGGCCATAGTTTCCCCCATGCTGGCTGAGGAATTCTGGGAGCTGAAGTCCACCAGTCATGAAGGGGCCAAAGCTTCCCCCATGCTGGCTCAGGAATGCTGGGAGTTGAAGTCCACGAATCATGAAGAGGCCATAGTTTCCCCCATTCTGTCTGAGGAATTCTGGGAACTGAAGTCCACGAGTCATGAAGGGGCCATAGTTCCCTCATGTTGGCTCAGGAATGCTGGGAGTTGAAGTCCACGAGTCATAAAAGAGCCAAGGTGACCTACTCCTAGTATAGATTCTCCTGCTTGAGCAGGGGGTTGGCCTAGAAGACCTCCAAGGTCCCTTCCAGCCCTACCCTGATGTCCTTTTAAGGAGAAGGGCTGATGGCCTTTTCTCAGCCCTTCATAGACTGCCACCATGACTTTGGGCTGGGTGTCCTGCCAAAATCTGGCTCTCATCTGGTCCCACCTGCTCAGGTTCCCATGAGCCTCCTGCTGGCTGCTAGTTCTGCAGGCCGATAGTCTGCCTGCTCTGCCTCTTCAGCCCTGATGCAGAGGATCTGAGGAGAAATACTGATTTGTGAGAAGGTCTGCTTTTGGCCACACTGGGTGGTGAGTTCAAGTGGCTCGCCTGTCACATTCTTACAGGACTACAAAGCATTCCTGGAACTGTTCAAATGAGGCATTTAGGAAGGCAGATTCCAAGGGCAAGGGGGATGACAACGCCTCAGCAAGTGCCATTCAATGGCCAGCGGAAATATCCACTTGTCTTATGGGAATAAACACTAAAAGGCTGATTAGAACTTTGATGTTGGAAAGATATAAATGGACTACAGGCAGTCCTCCAGTTACACTCACAATTGAGCCTGCAGTCTGATGAATAAGTGGGTCTCCATGTGGATGACCCTGATTTTATGATACTTTTGCATCCATCATTAAGTATATATGACTGTTGTAAAGCGAATCCACTTTGGCTGGATTGTATCATTGTTCTTGGGCTGGTCCAGACAATACTGTAGCCTTGGATGTATTGAAGGATATTTGTGAATGACGGACCCAGAAGTTAATTTTAAGAGTATCTGCCATTATAGATAGACGATGTTTGGAAAATGTTATGGAAGAGGAGCAGGTCTTACTGGATAGTATTTGAAACAGGATTTAAAAATAGAAATTATGGGAAGGAGATGTTACACTGGACGTACAAATGATGTCTCAACAAAAGAAAAGGGTGACCTGGATAAAATTTCTCATATTTGATTTATGAAAGAGATTTGTGTAGCTTTGAAGAATTTCTGAGCCAGGACAAAGAAAAAGTGAAAATAAACCAAACTCTAGGATATTATTTGAGGAAATTAAAAATCAAGATTATTAACTGTAAAGACAAGGAATATAAAGTTGGTTTATTTGATCAAAATTATTATGTTGTTATCGCTTGTAATCTTTAATGGACTCCTGCAGATCGGGACTTGAATGATGAGAGTTTAAGGATTTCTTTATAGATAAGAGATGTGATATAGAAAGAGATCATTGTATTTTAAGAGAAGGTGATAAGTTACTAAAATTGTCTGAATTTGGAACAGTGACATCTTCAGCTTCAGAGATGACAAAATAATTAGAAGTTACCGTTATATTAAAAAACAAAAACCCTACAATTAATCAATTAATTTAATAATTAATAAGTATTTACTATGAATTAATCAATTTGACATGCAAATTTTAGAGTGAAGGGAATCGGCTATTGGAAATCCCCGTTTTGCCCTTTTTTGGCCCCCTTCTGACCATATGAAATGTTCTCTTAGTAGGTCCATCACCACCATCATCATCCTCACTCTTTTTCCACTCAGGGTCAGCAGGCCGAAGGTACCAGCTCCAAGCTTCTGAGATGTGATGGACATCAGGAGCTAAAGAGACCGTCTCTTGATGGACGGCTAAATCCCTAATTCACTTACAGCCTTGGCTTGCCTACAACCCAAGTTGCTTTCTGACAATTGTGTTACCCTGAAATGAGAGACTCTCACTCTGAAGAAAAGGCAGGGAAAATGCTTGTTCCTTTCACATGAGAATTTTGGGGCCCTCCAGAGGTCACATTCCATAAAAAGTGACTTCTGCTGCTCTTCCCTCACATCTTGCAAAGCTGAAAGACCCTGAGGATTTTTTCTCTGATGGGCTTTGTTCTCCAGGCATACACAATGGGATTCAGCGCTGGGGGGACTAAGAGGTAGAGGCTGGCTAGCAGGACACGGATACACGGAGCCACTCCGTGGCCAAAGCGGTGGGCTAGGAAAGAGAAGACAGCTGGGGTGTAGAACAACAGGATCACACAAATGTGGGAACTGCAAGTCCCGAGGGTCTTCCAACAGGCGTCCTTTGATGGGAGATGGAAGACTGTCCCAAGAATGAGGAAATAGGAGAAAGAAATGAACACTATGTCAAACCCAATGATTAGGGCAACCACCACCAAGCCATAGGCACTGTTGATTTTGGTGTCCCCACAGGCCAACTTGACCACTGCCATGTGCTCACAATATGAATGGACAATGACCCATGTTTGGCAAAAGTGGAGATGCATTACCATTAGAACTAAGGGGACAAGGAGCACCACTGCCCGAGTGATGATGGCCAAGCCCAGTTTGGCAATGGTGAAGCCAGTGAGGATAGCCATGTACCGCAGGGGGTTACACACAGCTACATAGCGGTCAAAGGCCATAGCCACTAGAAGACCGGACTCCAGGGCGGTGAAGGCATGGATAAAGAACATCTGGGTCAAGCAAGCATTGAAGGCAATGTCATGGGCACCTAGCCAGAAGATGGCGAGCATCTTGGGGATGGTGGAGCTGGACAGGCCCATGTCCACTACGGACAGCATGGCTAGGAGCATATACATGGGCTGATGGAGACTGTCCTCCATTTGGATGATAAGGAATACAATCCCATTCCCTACGAGGGCCAGTAGGTAGGTCAGGCAGAAGGGAAAGGCCAGCAACAAGTAAGCAGTCTCCAGTCCTGGGATCCCCACCAAGAAGAAGGACGGAGGGATGCCCAGGTCTGTGTGGTTGGGCCAGGTCATGATGGACAGAAGGTTTCCTTGAATCTTGACGGGACTGAAATGACAAATAGAAGGTGGTCAGCTGGACCAACCACCCAGGCAATTATCTATGCTCAGTCCTGGGTGGAGCACCAGTGGAAATGGTTCGTGCAACCACAACTCTCCTGTGTGTCCTACATCAATGTGATCTTTACAGGATAAAGAGCTTCATCTGCACAGAAGAATGGATTGAGAGGGACTGAGGGGAGCAGAGAAAGGCATCGAAGAGGTGACAGTGGTGAGTCAATTCTGAGCTTATCTCAGAAACAGCCACAACCAGATGGGAGAAACCTGCAGACACGAGTCTCAGATGGAAACGTCCAGTCCACTTTAGCCCCAGATGAGCATTAAAGAGACCTTCCTAAAATCAGTGTCCTCCTTGCTTCCTTGACTTTGCCCAGCTGTGTGGTGCTTGATCATCCCCCTTGTCCAGAAGCACTCTGCCAGGGTGACCAATGGCCACACTCCTCAATGAGAAGCCCATGAGAAGGAGGACATCAACGTAGCTGCTCCTTAGGCTGACGTTACAGAAAAACAAGCCAGCTCCGGCACGGAAAACCGTCTCCCTTGGGAGTACCTGCTGGACAGTGGCCCTTCCATCCCCACAGGCCTCCCACGCAGGGTCAAGAGTCTGAAGGGTTGGAAGGCGGGGGTAGGGATGTCAACAGAAGTGCAAAATCCAGCTCTCCTTGACTGGATAATTTGAAGAGGGGGCTGGAGAGTTATTTGTCAGAAATGTTCCAGTGGAACCTTTTCTGTTGGACTAAATATTTCCACGAACCTTCCTATTATTCCAGGTATAAGATTAAATTTTATACCTGTGCTCAGAAAATTTAAGTTTTGATTGGGACCCACCCAGAATTGGTTATAAGCTCTGGTCTTCTTCACATGTCAGCTCTCTCTCCCCATTTCCCAAAATTAGATACACAGTTGTGGATTGCCTCAAATGCCTCCTCAATTCCCCTTTGATGGCAGGATGCCGGCAAGGCACCAGGCCGATGGCGATCCTGGCAGATGGGAAGTCATATCAATGTTTTCAATGAATGAATGAATGAATGAATGAATGAATGAATCAATCAATCAATCCACTTAAGTAAGTCAATTTCAACCCTGACTGCTCTTTAGAAGGCCAGATCCTGAAGTTGAAACTCAAGGACTTTGGCCACCTAATGAGAAGGAAGGACTCCCTGGAGAAGAGCCTGATGCTGGGGAAGATGGAGGGCAAGAGAAGAAGGGGACGACAGAAAATGAGGGGGCTGGATGGAGTCCCTGAAGCAGGAGGCATGAGCTGAAATGGACGCTAGAAGATGGTAGAGGACAGGAAGGCCTGGAGGAACCTTGTCCATGGGGTCGCCATGGGTCGGACACAACTTCGCACCTAACAACAAGTAAGTCAATTGGAACCAGGTGGCCGCCAAGCAGGTGGGCTCAGTCTGGGTGGCTGGTGGGCTCTGAGAGGGCCCGACCTGCCTTCGGTCCCAGGCAGGAGATCCGAGGTGCAGCTCCTCTTCTGAACACAGCACAGCCAGGAGAGAAGCCCAGAGCCTCCCAGGCCCCCCACAAGGCAGGCAGCCAAGGGAGCCTGCCTGACCGTCTCCCCACCTGGGCTCTGCTCCCAATGACTACCTATACTAAGCTGCCCGTTCCTGCCTTCAGGTCCTCCCACAAGCCTCACCTGGCCAGCAGTTCTCCTCTGTTGCAGCCTGTGAGCTCTGCAGGCTCCCAGAGCCGAGTGTCTCCTTTAAGGAGGAGAGCCAGGAGCTCCCTGCAGGTTTCCTGCTGCAGCCGCAGGCGAGAGTCTCCTGTCCCTCAAGAGCCAGGAGGAGGTGGCTGGGCTCCCTGGACATTTCATGCCCGGCAGGATTAAAGAGGGGAAGGAGGTTTAACCTCTAGGGCCCAAGCCCTGCAGCAAGCCCTCCCCCCTCCCCAGAAGGGGCTCCTGGGAGGCAGCGGAACCTTCTGCCCCTTGCAGATCAGCTCTTTCCTCAGCAGAGAAACTCAGCAATTGTCTTCATTGGGAAGGTCCAACCTTGTCTGTTATTCTTACCCTGGCTGGCCGGTTGAGGGTTAGGGTCATTGGGGGCAGTCAGGATGTGGCTTGGGGTCCTGAAGGGCAGGCAGATGATCCCAGGGAAGGAGATTCAGAGCAGGCAACACAACCTGTGTTTGCTCACTCCTTCTCAGAAGACCATTTTGGACAAGGGAGATGGTCAAGCACCACACAGCTGGGCAAAGTCAAGGAAGCCAGGAGGACACTGGTTTTAGGAAGGTCTCTTTAATGCTCATCTGGGGCTAAAGTGGACTGGACGTTTCCACCTGAGACTCGTGTCTGCCGGTTTCTCCCACCTGGTTGTGGCTGTTTCTGAGATAAGCTCAGAATTGACTCACCACTGTCACCTCTTCGATGCCTTTCTTTGCTCCCCTCAGTCCCTCTCAATCCATTCTTCTGTGCAAATGAAGCTCTTTATCCTGTAAAGATCATGTTGATGTAGGACACACAGGAGAGTTGGTGTTGCACGAACCACTTCCACTGGTCCTTCAGAAGTTGTCAACCAGGACTGAGCATAGATGGAAGATGAAGTGGTTCCTCAGTTGCCTGGGTGGTTGAGCCAGCTGACCACCTCCTATTTGTCATTTCAGCCCCATCAAAATTCAAGGATACCGATCTGCCTTCCGTCATGGTGAAAGGAGGGTTTCTAGCTAATGCTCACAATCTGCATTGGATGAGGAGAGCACTTCTTTTTCCTTCTGTCCTGGCCACTTTTTACAGAGGCACCACTGAAAGCCTTTTAATAAATTGCATCACTGTCTGGTTTGGTGGCAGCAGTGCCTCAGATCGAAAGTCCACACAGAGAGTGGTGAGGACAGCTGAGAAGGTCATGGGAAGCTCGCTCCCTGATATTCAGGATGCAGCTTAGAAGTGTTCATATGTGCTTAGAGCTGAAACCATTGTTAGAGACCCCCACACACATCCACTTTACGTTCTGTTCCTGTTACTCCCCTCTGGGAGGAGGTTTTGAAGTATTTATAGCAGGACTACCCAATTCTGTAATAGCTTTGTTCCCTATGCCCTCCATCTGGTAAATTCTCAAGATTCATTTTTCTCGCCATGCACACCTATAAACAATCTGAACTAGACTGTGTTGTTTCTCTGTATCATATAATATATGAGGGTATATGCACAATTCTGTATTTATTTATTTATTTTTGTCATATTTATGTAGTGTATATCGAAGGTGGTGACCGTTTGAGAGCTGAATGCAATGCAATTTCATTTTAATGTATGCCTATTAGTGTACATTCAAAGTGACAATAAAGTTATTATTCTATTCTATTTCTATTTCTATTGCCTGAATGCACAGGGCACAAGTGTTGCTATTGCTGTTCTTGCTGAGGTTGTTGATATGATCCTAAAGCACTGAAGGCAAAACAAAGCAGTGAGGGTGGTGGGCCAGGAGAGGAAGGGAGGGAGAGCTTTAGTGAACAAGCTTTGGCTTCTCCCCCCCACTTCTTCTCTTACCTTCTGCCTCAATTTCAACCCTGCTTACCCTGAGTGGAAACAGAGTGAGGATGATGGTGGTGGTAATGATGAACATAATAAGAGAAAGTTTCCTATGGTCAAAGGGGGGGGGCAGCAAAAAAGTGCAAAACGTGGATGTCCAATAGCTGATTCCATTCAGTCTCTAAAATTTGCATGTCAAAATGATTCATTAAATATTTCTTTATTAATTAAATTAATTAAATAATTAAACCAGTTGTGGGGTTTTCCATTTTATCAGATGTAATGGTACCCTAAGCTCTCTCCTCTCCTCTCCTGTCTCTCCTCTCCTCTCCTCTCCTCTGTTCTCTCTCCTCTCCTCTCCTCTGTTGTCTCTCCTCTCCTCTCCTCTCCTCTCCTCTCCTCTCTTCTCTACTGTTGACTCTCCTCTTCTCTGTTGTCTCTCCTCTCCTCTCTACTGTTGTCTCTCCTCTTTTCTCCTCTCTACTTTTGTCTCTCCTCTCTCCTCTCCTCTGTTGTCTCTCCTCTCCTCTGTTGTCTCTCCTCTCCTCTCCTCCTCTCCTCTCCTCTCCTCTCTACTGTTGTCTCTCCTCTCCTCTCTACTGTTGTCTCTCCTCTCCTCTCTTCTCCTCTCCTCTCCTCTCCTCTGTTATCTCTCCTCTCCTCTATTGTCTCTCCTCTCCTCTGTTGTCTCTCCTCTCCTCTCTACTGTTGTCGTTCCTCTCCTCTCTACTGTTGTCTCTCCTCTCCACTCTACTGTTGTCTCTCCTCTCCTCTGTTGTCTCTCCTCTCCTCTCTACTGTTGTCTCTCCTCCTCTCTTCTCCTCTGTTGTCTCTCCTCTCCTCTGTTGTCTCTCCTCTCTACTGTTGTCTCTCCTCTCCTCTCTACTGTTGTCTCTCCTCTCCTCTCCTCTTACTGTTGTCTCTCCTCTCCTCTCTACTGTTGTCTCTCCTCTCCTCTGTTGTCTCTCCTCTCCTCTATTCTCTCTCCTCTCCTCTCCTCTGTTCTCTCCTCTGTTGTCTCTCCTCTCTTCTCTACTGCTGTCTCTCCTCTCCTCTCCTCTCTACTGTTGTCTCTCCTCTCCTCTGTTGTCTCTCCTTTCCTCTCTACTGTTGTCTCTCCTCTCCTCTGTTGTCTCTCCTCTTTTCTCTCCTCTGTTGTCTCTCCTCTCCTCTGTTGTCTCTCCTCTCCTCTCCTCTCTACTGTTCTCTCTCCTCTCCTCTGTTGTCTCTCCTCTCTTCTCTACTGTTGTCTCTCCTCTTCTCTCCTCTCTACTGTTGTCTCTCCTCTCCTCTGTTGTCTCTCCTTTCCTCTCTACTGTTGTCTCTCCTCTCCTCTGTTGTCTCTCCTCTCCTCTCTACTGTTGTCTCTCGTCTCCTCTCTACTGTTGTCTCTCCTCTCCTCTGCTCTCCCCTCCCCTCCCCTCCTCTTTTCTGTTTTCTCTCCTGTCCTCTCCTCTCTACTGTTGTCTCTCCTCTCCTCTCCTGTCTTCTGTTGTCTCTCCTCTCCTCTCTACTGTTGTCTCTCCTCTCCTCTCTACTGTTGTCTCTCCTCTCCTCTCCTCTCTACTGTCGTCACTCCTCTCCTCTCTACTGTCGTCTCTCCTCTCCTCTCTACTGTTGTCTCTCTCTCTCTCTGTCTCTCTCTCTCTCTCTCTCTCTTCCAAATTCAGGCAATTTTAGTAACTTTTCACCTTCAAATGCGATAAATTATCACATATTTCTATATCGCATTTCTTATGTATGAAGAAATCCTTAAAAACTCATCATTCAGTCCTGATCTGCAAAAGTCCATTAAAGATTACAAGTGATAACAACATAATAATTTTGATCAAATAAACCAACTTTATATTCCTTGTCTTTACATTTAATAATCTTGATTTTTAATTCCCTCAAATAATGTCCTAGAGTTTGGGTTATTTTCATTTTTTCTTTGTCCTGACTCAGAAATTCTTCAATGCTACAACAAATCTCTTTTGTAAATCAGATATGAGAAATTTTTATCCAGGTCACCCTTTTCTTTTGCTGAGACATCATTTGTACGTACAGTGTAGCACCTCCTTCCCATAATTTCTATTTTTAAATCCTCTTTCAAATAGTATCCAGTAAAACTATCCAGTAACATTTTCCAAACACCATCTATTGATAATGAAGATAATCTTAAAATTAACTTCTGGGTCCATTGTTCACAAATATCCCTGAATACATCCAATGTTAAAGTATTGACAGGACCAGCCCAAGAACAATGGAACAATCTAATCAAAATCTAGTTCTTTGTTTACACACAATAGACAGAATCCTGAGAGACTAAACCAGGGGTAGGCAACCTTGGCTCTTTCATGAGTTGTGGACTTCAACTCCCAGAATTCCTGAGCAAGCCATGCTGAGGGGAAAGGGAGAGGCTTCCAAGCTGAGCCAGGCTGGCTCAGGAATTCTGGGAGTTGAAGTCCACGAGTCATGAAGGGGCCATAGTTCCCCCATGCTGGCTGAGGAATTCTGGGAGTTGAAGTCCAGGAGTCATGAAGGGGCCATAGTTCCCCCATGCTGGCTGAGGAATTCTGGGAGTTGAAGTCCACGAGTCATAAAAGAGCCAAGGTTGCCTACCCTTGAACTAAACTTTTACGACTCTCCCTCTGATCCAGCTCCGGACTGTGCTGCCCCTTGTCTCTCCCCTCCCTACCCGCAAAAAGTGCTTCATCCTTCCTGGGGAATCCATGCTCCACTGCAGCCCCTCCTGCCCCCTCCCCCTCCATGCGCATCATCCTTCACAAGTCTTTTGCTTCATTCTACATTAGCAAGGCAAATTTAAGTGCTCTCCTCCTCTGTGTCTAAGAAGATTTTCACTCATCCAGATCACAGTTGTCCCAAAGGAGCTTTTTCAAGAGGCAACTGGACTTTCTTTGTGTTTCCTTGAAGATGTTTCGCTTCTCATCCAAGAAGCTTCTTCAGTTCTGATTGAATGGTGGGGAATGGAAGAATTTATATTTCTCACAATCATCTGATCGTTAGCAATCTCTGTGAAAATCATTGAGGCCACTTGGAGGCTTACCTGTGCCCTCAGAGTCATCCAGGTCAGAGTGCAGATGGGTGTGCAGCCTTCTTGGAACTGGTGGAAGGACGGTGTTGGAAACAGGAGGTGGGCGGTGTTGTATCCCTCCCCCTCCGTTGAGGAAGGGCTGTTCAATGTTAACGTAGATGGCCTCTTTGACCCCTCTTTCAGAGAGCACGCTAACAACCAGATAATTGCAAGGAATAAAAATCCTTCCATCCTCCACCATCATTCAGTCAGAACTGAAGATGCTTCCTGGATGAGAAGCGAAACGCCTTCAAGGAAAAACAAAATCCAGTTGCTCTTTGAAAAAGTACCTTTGGGACAACCATGGAAGTTTGGTTAGTCAGGATGGCTCCGTGAGATATTTGCATAAGCAATTTTGTGTTTGCCAAGTGTCAGGGCAGCGATCAGGTGCCCAGCTGATTCCTTTGGATCCAGAAGGGTTAAGGTTAGGGTTCAGAGCAGAGATACCCCGGGAGGAGGAGCAGTTCCCACAGTACTTAGCACTACGCATCATGCAGAAGCTCCCAACCACCCCAACCCGGACCTTCGACCAGGACCTTGGCCCCAGGACCTCGTGGCCCTGCTGTGATCAGGAGACTGAAAGGCCTGACTCGGCTCTGGGATGGGAACCAAAAGTCTGAGACTTTCACAGCTTTGAAGTCAAGTGAAGATTTTGTTCCCCCTTTTCCTTTATTCAGCAAGCAGGAGTAAAAGAATCAAGCAGCCTAGTTCAAGGTAAGCTCTAAAGGTCTAGATTTTTTTTTTAATATGAAGGAGAAATCAAAATATGTCCTTGAAAAAAACAACGGTCTTCCACATTGTCCCTTCACTTTGATCCAAGCATGTCTCAAAGCTTACGAGTCCTTTTTGTAAACCCTCGGTAGAACTGCTGTAGATAAAATATTCCCTTGGTGTAGACAAGGAGGGTCATCTGGGGGGGGGTGATGAGGAGAGCCCTCAGAGGGCTTACGAGGCCCTCTTCCAATGGAGGCCCCTCAGCACTCGCTCACGGATCTGCTTAGTTCTCACCCCATAGATAATGGGGTTCAGGGTGGGTGGTATCAGCAGGTAGACGTTGGCCACGAGGATGTGGACCTGAGGCGGGATGCTGCCGTGGCTGAAGCGATGGGTGAGGAAGGTGAAAACAGCCGTGCTGTAGAAGACCAGGATGACGCAGATGTGGGACCCGCAGGTGCCCAAGGCCTTGAGGCTGGCCTCTTTGGAGGGCAGCTGGCAGACTGTGCGCAGGATGAGGCCGTAGGACAGCCCAATGAAGAGGACATCGAAGACGCCAATCAGCGATGCCACCGTCAGGCTGTAGGCCTTTGTGACGGCAGTGTCTGCGCAAGCCAGCTTGATCACCGCCATGAACTCGCAGTAGCTGTGGGTGATGACTTTGGGCCCGCAGAAGGGCAGTCTCCCCACCAGGAAGGGGTGTGGGGAGAAGAACACCAGCCCCCTGGCTAGGACTGCGCTGCCGATGGAGGCGATGCGGGTGCCCGAGAGGATGGCAGAGTGCCTCAGGGGTTGGCAAATGGCCACGTAGCGATCGTATGCCATAGCGAGGAAGAAGCCGGATTCCATTGCCGTGAAGGCATGAATGACAAACATCTGGACCAGGCAGCTGCTAAAGCCAATGCTTCTGGCATCGAGCCAGAAGATGGCCAGCATCTTGGGCAGCGCTGAGGTGGACAGCACCAGGTCCGTGAGGGACAGCATGCAGAGAAAGAGATACATGGGGTGGTGGAGCCGTGGGTCCGTCTTGATGAGCAGGAGAAGGGTGCAGTTGCCCAGCAGGGCCACCAGGTACAAGGAACCGAAGGGCAGAGCCAGCCAGGTGTGCAGCGCTTCCAGCCCAGGGATGCCCAGGAGGAGGAAGGAGGAGGAGGAGGAAGCCGCCGGGCGGAAGGTGGAACGGTTGGAGGGAGGGGGCTCCATGCCCAGCCTGGCCGCCTGGCCCTCTTGGAGGAACTGATGGGATGGTGGTCAGGATTACGAGGAGCTGCAAATAAGAGTGACAGAATTGGACAGGACCTTGGAGGCCTTCTAGACCAGGGCTAGGCAACCTTGGCTCTTTTATGACTGGTGGACTTCAACTCCCAGAATTCTTGAGCCAGCATGGGGGAATTATGGCCCCTTCATGACTCGTGGACTTCAACTCCCAGAATTCCTCAGCCAGCATGGGGGAACTATGGCCCTTTTATGACTTGTGGACTTCCAGAATTCCTTGGCCAGCGTGGGGGAACAATAGCCCCCTCATGACTCGTGGACTTCAATTCCCAGAATTCCTGAGCCAGCATGGGGGAACTATGGCCCCTTCATGACTTTTGGACTTCAACTCCCAGAATCCCTGAGCCAGAATGGGGGAACTATGGCCCCTTCATGACTCGTGGACTTCAACTCCCAGAATTCCTGAGCCAGCATGGCTCAGCTTGGAAACTCTCCCTTTCCCCTCAGCATGGCTGGCTCAGGAATTCTGGGAGTTGAAGTCCACAAGTCATAGAAGAACCAAGGTTGCCTACCCCTGTTCTAGACCAACCCCCTGTTCAGGCCATTCTGGACAGATGGCTGTCCAGTTTCTTCTTAAAAGGTTCCAGTGATGTAGCGCCCACAGCTTCTGGAGGCCACCTGTTCCCCTGGTTAATTACTAACAATTGTTAATTGTTAATTGAATGGAAGATTCAGGATGAAGGAAGCCAGGAGATATAGCTGTATTGTCAGGATCAGGGTTTGTTAACGTGGACTTTCCTTCAAGAAACCATCCCCCTTTTTTGCTTCAGTATCCTCACAACCCTTTCAGGAAGGTAAGGCTGGCCCGCCATGTGCCCCCCACCCCACCCCACCCCCAGTTCCACCCGGATGCTCTGATACTCAGGCCAAAACAGATGAACCTCAGGACAATGTCCAATCTTGCATCTCGGAGGAAAATGAAGGGAGGGGGGAAACTACAGTGAGGGAGGCTGCTTGTCCGGTGTACGTCTGAAAGGGATCTGGAGGTCCTCATCAACCCCAAACCCTGCAAGGTGCAATGAGCAAAGGCTACTTGGAGATGCACGAATGCAGTCGCCAGGATTGGAGGATGGGACGCCGTGGTCCCTCTCTGCACTGGCTGGCCAGCCCTCACGTGGGGCCAGATACCCAATTCTAAGCACAGGTTCAAACAGGGCAGGGAGAAATTGTGGGTTCGAGAAGGTAGGGGGTCTGGAAACCAAACCCTATCAGGAATGACCTGAGGGGAGGCAGCATAGCAGTCCCCCAACATCTGAAGGGGTGTCTACATTGCCCCTGAGGGCAGAACCAGGTCCAGCGGGTTGCAACTGCAAGGAAGAAGATTTGGGTTCAACATTAAGAGGAACCTCCAGACTGCACAAGCTTCCAGCCTGTAGGAGAGGTTGCCACCCAAAGCAGTGAGCTCTCCTTTGCTAGACCTCTTCCAACAGAGACCGCTCTGGGGCGACTGGCACTGAGCGAGGGGTTACATGAGAAGATCTGGGAGGTCCCTTCCAGCCCTCCTTTTCAGTGGCTCTGATTCCCTTTTCTTAATTGGACCATGGACAGGACACGGCATGGCAAGGAAGCAGATTATGACTGCATGTGAGGACAAGCCAAGAAGAGGCTGAGACCCTGGGAAGAGTGCAGAGAAGAGCAAGGTGATCAGGGGACTGGAGGCTAAAACATGCGATGGACGGTTGCAGGAATTGGGCGTGACTGCTTTAATGAAGAGAAGGACGAGGGGAGACATGATAGCAGGGTTCCAGTATCTCAGGGGCTGCCCCAAAGAAGAGGGAGTCAAGCTATTCTCCAAAGTGCCAGAAGGCAGGACAAGAAGCAATGGATGGAAACTGATCAAGGAGAGAAGCAACCTGGAACTAAGGAGAAACTTCCTGACAGTGAGAACAATTAACAATTAACAACCTGCCTCCAGAAGTTTTGAATGCCCCATCACTGGAGGTTTTTAAGAAGAGACTGGACAGCCCTTTGTCTGAAATGGTAGAGGGTCTCCTGCTTGAGCAGAGGGTTGGACTAGAAGACCTCCAAGGTCCCTTCCGTGATCCTGTCATAGGCTTTCTGTTCAGTCCCTCCCTGAGCTCCCCTTCACAGAGGGAAGCCACCCCACCCTCAGGATGGCTTTGTCTGGTTCCCTGCCCTGGGTGGACCTCAAGGACCCCTCTGTCTCCAGGATTCCATGATGCTCAGCCGTGGGAAGACACGTCCCAGGACAGAGGCCACCCGGGAACAAAAATGGGCTCTTTTATTTCTCTCCACCTCGAATCCTCTGCCGGTCCTCCCGAGGGAGGCAGTGGAGCTGAACGGCCCAGATTCTTCCCTCAGGCTGCCCTTCATCCTGCTTCTACGGGGTGATCCTGCTCACCTCATGGTGCAGCCCTTGGCCAAAGGCAACAGCCCAGCTATGGTCGGCCACAACGATGGAAGCCCGTCACTCTCCCAGGAAGCCCGGCCACTCTTGCAGGCCCTGAGATGGGGGCCCAGCCGTGCACAGCAATCCGCAGAGCGCACATGGCCAGCCCTGAGTTGTGTGTGGCTCCTCTGCTGCGGAGGGGCATTTTATCAGTGGAGGCTTCCGAAGCAGCCCTGGCAGCCGAGCAGCCCAGCCGGGCCCAGCCTGGGTCTCCGAGGGAGAGCAGGCAACGCGCCCCTTTGGGAGCGCTCCTGGCAGAGAGGCCACTGGTGGTCAAATTCAAACACGGAGCCTGAAATGGCCCGGCCTGGCCCGATGGGACCACTTTGCAGAAGGGTTTCTCCCAACCAGGAGTGGTGATGCTGCCACACAGAAGGAGAATAAACTTTATGATTCATTTTCTGCCTCTGTAGCTCTGGTTCTCCCACACCTTCAGAAGTTGCCCTCCTGGACACAAAAGCCCCAGCATGTGTGGGGTGGGTGGGTGGGTGGAATAGTTGTTAGAATTGATTTCCTTGTGCCAAGAGAAGGCAAAGGAGCATGGGCTTCTGCAAAAGAGAAGAAGGGTGATTTCAGCAAGAAGTGTGTGAAAGGAGTTTATCATTCTTGCGGAGAACACAAAGCTTTATCAAACAGCAAATAAACTAGAAAAGAGAACGAATTTTTGAAATGCACCTGATGGGCTTAAGAAAGATGCTGAAATTAATAAAAGGACATTGAACTTGAGATGAGTGCAAAATTCTATCTTTCTTTCTTTCTTTCTTTCTTTCTTCTTTCTTTCTTTCTTTCTTTCCTTCCTTCCTTCCTTCCTTCTTTCCTCCTCCTTTTCCTTCCTTTCTTCTTTCCTCCTCCTTTTCCTTCCTTCCTTCCTTCCTTCCTTCCTTCCTTCCTTCCTTCCTTCCTTCCTTCCTTCCTTCCTTCCTTCCTTCCTTCTCTCTTTTCCAAACTTGTCTGCTGCCTATCTAACTGAACAACTCTGGGCAGCTTGCAAACATTCAATTAAATGGGAAAATTTAAAATTAAAGTAAAGTAAAATTGACCAGGGAGGGAGCAAAGTGCACACAGGGAGGAGTGGGCTGTCCTCTACTTCATTAGATCACCCTCCAAAATGCCCCTTCATCCAGGGTCCTGCTGGTAAAATCAAACCAGGAAGGACGGGAAAATGCCTGCAATTAATTCCCTGGTAGGAATAATCAAGAAAGGGCCCACAGGTGGAACTGCTGTGCTGAGACGGCAGCCGGAATACATCCCTGAGATGGCACCCTGCTTCAGAAGAATACGTTGGAGGTGAAAAAGGGGCCAGAAAGGGGAGCCAAGCTAATGAGGGGAACAGGGCACCCCTCTCCCTCTGAGCAAGGACTACAATGCCCAGGGCTTAACCATATGAATTGCTTTTCTCCAGGCCGCATGTTGGCAGCTGAGTCTGCCAGGAAAGTTTCTGCTGCTCAATGGGCAAGTTCCAACCCAACTCAGCTATGCGGCTTGGGTAGTCCGGCCCCCACGACATTTTAGACTGTGACTGATGAATTTATTCCCATAATTCTCTTTCCTCCCCCCCCCACTCTTCTTCAAGGGTGGAAGGGCAGACCGGGGCGAGGCAGGGGCTTGAGTTGGGAGCACTAACCACCTTTCAAGGGGCATCAGTGACAGCCACTGTCATTGTCTATGGAGATTCTCCACCATCCAGATCACGGTTGTCCCAAAGGTATGTGGGAAGTCAGCCCTCCAGAGAAGAAAATATTAAAAGGGCAGAAAAATATATTTCCTCAAAGGATCTTAAAGAGGCAGAAAAGCATGTCCAGTTTTTTTTCTTAATAGCCCCAAGTCTCCCTCCCCCAAGCAGAAACCAGCTCTGTACAAATGCAGATGTAAATAATCCAGGAAGGTTGGAGGCCCCCAGCTAGAAGCTTAGCAAGACGAAGACACCTAAAATCTACATACCCCACCCAAACTCTTAAGACGGGACATAATACGATTAACCCACAGATGCCAAAGGGCACACTCAGACTCAGGTCAAAGTTCATGCGACAGGAACAACTCCAAACAAAAGGCTCCAGAGGGTATAAAAACCCACTCCCCACATGTGCTCAGCCCCTATTTCTCTCTCTCTCTCTTCTTCCAGAGCCATCTTCCTGTCGGGCTCTCCTCTTCAATAAACTGCAACCTTCTTTCTAAAGCAGTCGCCATGTTGTTTATTCCCGGCTTGGACTGAACCATGATGAAGACTTTTCCTTCAATAGGTCCTTTTCCAAAGGGCAAATGGACTTTCTTGTTTTCTCCTTTGAAAACGTTTCACTTCTCATCCAAGAAGCTTCTTCACTTCTTGGGAACTAAAACCAAGGCACTCCAGTTGCCTTTTGGAAAAAGCACCTTTGTGACACTGATGTGGAAGTGCTTTGCACTGGTGACCTGTTATTCAGGTTACTTCTGGACTTGGATCTTCTGCAAAGAATAAAAATCCCCCTCCCATGAACCTATGGGACAGCACAGCTCAGAGGTTGTCTGGTGGGGCAGAGATAGGATCTGTGGGAAGCAGGAGGGAGAGTTTCTCTTGTCCTTCTAGGCCCCAAGAAGCCAGGCTGTCTTTTGGCACTGCTTTGTGGCCAGGAGTCCCGTGTTGAGAAATAGTCTGAGGGACAAAGCAAAAGGGTCAGGAGAAGCAATGGGACCCCCCCTTCTGATTCCCCCTTGTCCCTCAGCTTTGCCTGGGTGTGGTCACTTCAGTAGGAGGAGCAGCAACTCCTGCAAAGTTTTTCTAGCTGTTAAGTGTTGCAAGGCAAAAAGTGTGCTGGCAGTGAGTGGCCACTGCTGACACAGTAAAGTCATCCAAAGGGTGGAAGGCTCTTTCAGAAGACTGCTGAACCTGCATTTAAAACAGAGGTCCAGCACTCTTTCTGAAGGATGCAAACCTGTGTGTGTAGGAAGCTCATACAACGCCTGAACAGAAGTGAAGTGCCAGCCAGGCATTATGTGGGCATATTGCATTCCTTTGTAGTCGCCCGCTGCCCAATCTGCCAAAGTTGCCAGAACTTTGCAAGCAAAATGTCTTTGGCTTAATCTTGATCAGATACACCAACTTTATATTCCTTCCCTGTACTTCTAACAGACTTAATCTTTAGTTCATTCAAATATTGTCGTAAAATTTGATTCCTCTTCCATTATTCCATTGCCCAGATTTCTTTAAGGGTTTTACAAGATTCTTTTGTAGATCTAATAAGAAAACATTTTCTGGGTAATTCTCTTGGTTTATCATTTGTATTTCTCTTTTAATTTTTAAAATTTCACCCAGTTTCTTTTGTATATCCAATAAAGTGTCCTTTTCCAAATCATTCTCTTGGCCTGTTATTTGTAGTTCCCCTTTCTGTATTTTGTCTTATTAGACAAGATTTTCTCCACATCTGTCACTCCTTCAGTAGCAACTTTTGGACATAGTCTATCCAAATACTTAGACATTATTAATGATATTGTTGATATTGTAGCTACTAATTTGGAATACTGCATCCAGTTCTGGTCGCCATAATACAAAAAACATGTTGAGAGTTTGAAAAAAGTGCAGAGAAGAACAACAAAGATGATTAGGGATTGAAGCCCAAAACATATGAAGAACAGTTGCAGGAATTGCAAGGTATGTCCAGTCTAGAGCAAAGAAGCACCAGGGGTGACATGATAGCATATTCTAACATTCGAGGGGCTGCTCCAAAGAAAAGGGGTGTGTGTGTGTCAACCTATTCTCCAAAGCACCAGAGGCAAGATAAGAAGCAATGGACCTGAGTGACAGAAGTGCCCCAATACTCTGTGGCCCCCCAAGCATGTGCCAGAGGTGCCAGAGTCAGGAGCCGCCTCCATGGCAAACCTTGCTGGTGACTTCCTCTTGGGAGCAATTGCAGAATTGTGCAAGTCCCCTTGATGGAATTCCTTTCCTATTGCTGCTTGTGATTTCTGTGGATACCCCTGGTCAGTCTCCCTGTCTGGAGCACTATCTGACATATGTGAATACTGTGGATACCCCCAGTGTGACTCCCTGTCTGGAGTAATTGTGGATGTGTGGGATGACCCCCTATCCAGTGAATCCCTGTTTGGAGCACTTGCGGAACCTTGGGATGACACCCCAACAGCCTCATCAACTAGTGAGGGCCCGTTAGACCTGGGAACCTGTGACCCAGAATGCATATTATGGTCCTCCTCCCCCCCAGAGCAGAGCCAGGAGCGGAAGAGTGGCAGTCCAGTCTCCAACGCAGTTGGTCAATGTGTCTGCAAAGAACGCGGCCGTCAACCAAAGCAACTTTGTATGACAATGGCCCAGAGACCTTGCAGACCACAGCTGCGACCCAGAGATGTCCAGGCCCATAGTTTCTTGCCCAAACTGGATCGCCCACCTGGAGTCTCCTAGGTGCCCGCGGTTGTGACACCTGTGGAGCCACCTGGTCAGGGTGCAGCCTGTCCAGTTTGGTGATGAGGCGGCAACCCCAGCGGAGTTCTGCAGGGCTCTTCCCTTGGAGAGTGCATGGTGTGGTGCAATGTGCAAGAAGGAAATCTGCTAATCTGTGATGCCAGTTACCATAAGTCAGTTTCTTGAGGGCATCTTTGGTAATACGCACCATTCTCTCTGCCAGTCCGTTGGAGGATGGATGGAATGGAGCTGATGGTGCATGCTGGATCAGGTTGGCCTGAAGGAAAGCCTGGAACTCAGAAGACGTAAATTGAGGGCCATTATCTGAAACCAGGACATCTGGAAGACTGTGTGATGCAAAAATGCCACTCAACACCTGGATAGTCCTGGCAGTAGTAGTGGAGGAAACAGGAACAACCTGTAGCCACTTGGAATGGCTATCAACAACGACCAGGAAGAATTGCCTCTGAAAGGGCCCAGCATAATCTATATGCACCCGTGACCATGGGGTTTGAGTTTCCTCCCACCTATGTACTGGGGCCTGAGGCATTTCAGGCCTAGACTGTTAGCACACTTGACACCCGTGCACCTGGGTCTCGATGGCTTTATCGAGTCCAGGCCACCAAAGATGGCTGCGTACAAGTGCTTTCATCCTGACTATACCAGGATTTCCCTCATGCAGAGAGATCAAGACTCTAGACCTCAATGAGGCAGGGATGACTACCCTGCTACCCCATAACAGGCAACCCTCATGCTTCTTGTGCCAGAAGCTTTGGAACTCAGTATCTAGGCACTTGTCAGGCCATCCTGACAACACCCATGTCAGCACGCGTGTGAGCGTGTGATCAGTGGCAGTTTCTGCAGCCACGTCCCTAGCATTGAGGGGAGATTCAGGCAACTCCTGAATGGAAAGAATATTTATGGCAGGAGCAGGGTCTGCTTCTACCTGTTCAAGAGGTAATCTGCTCAGGCCATCTGCATGGCCCATTTCTTTTCCAGGTTTGTGAACTAGAATGTAGTCATATGCTGACAGACTTCTGCAAGGCTCAATGTTTGCAAATGGTGCAGCCCAGTTAGCTGGATTCCCAGAGCCTCGAACCAATCGAGTCCAATAAGACTCGTACGTTCACCCCCAACAACCACCACATCTAGGGGACCTTCAAAATGCTGTACTCTAAGGGTGGCCTCCCCCTTAACACACACCATAGAATTCTGAAAATCTGTAAGTATTAGATTTGATGGCCTGAGTTTAACTCGAAGGTCACTACTGCTACAAATCCTTTTGAAAGTATTAATTGAAATAATAGAAAGAGTGGACCCTGTGTCCAACTCCATCAGTAAGGGAACCCCTTGCAATTTAACGTTAATGGAAAGTTTCTTCTTAAGGGGCTTGTGTGTCCCTGACCTTAGAATGTGCAGAAACCCACCCTATGTTGGCTGGGGACCCTGGTACCTTTCTGAAGCAATTCTTCCCAAGGTTGAACCTTCTGGCGCCCCAAACAGATGGATGTGATGTGGCCTTGCCTGCCATACGCCCTGCAAATGGCAGAGCGGAACCTGCAGTTGGCTCACTTGTGGCGTCCTCCACACCCGAAGCACTGAAGAGATGCTGGGGCCTTGTCCGGACACTCCTTCAGCCTCTCAGCTGGCTGGTGAAGTCTGTCCACCTCCTCTTCAGGATCCACTTCTGATCCTTCTCGAGCGTCCTCTTGATGGACGGTAGCTGTGTCTGGAGGGTTCCTGGTGAGGCGCAAGGCCTTCACAGCTCCACCTGCTGCTTCCTCTGCTGCCACCTCTCGTAACGCATCTTGGAAGGAGACATCTTCTTTTGCAAAAAATCTTTTGTTGTAAGTCTCTGCTTCTTAAGCCACAAAAGAAGTGATCTCGCAGTCTCTCTTCCAGATCCTTGAACTCGCAAGGCCTGGCTACTTGCCTTAAGGCCACAATAAAGCCCACGGCAGATTCACCCGGCCTCTGGTCTCTCTGCTCGAACACGTGCCTCCAAGCAATGACAGATAATTTCGGCTGGAAGTGTTCCTTCAACATCTTTTTCAAGTCAGCATATGTTACTGACTCCAGAGGTGCAGGGGCCACCAGATTCTCTGCGATGTCAAAAGCTTCCTGTCCACATGCACACAAAAGAGTTGCTGCCTTCAGGCTGTCTTCTCTTATCTGATTTACTCTGAAGTAGTTCTCCACCCGTGCTACGTAGGAATTCCATCTCTCTGGGTGGGAGACATCAAAATCAGTCAAGCGGCCAATCTTTGACATCGTAAAGTTTACGACCTTCACCACTCGCTTCCTCTACAAGCTGCTGTTTGGAAAAGGGTCCTTTAGCTGAGCTCATCCCCCAGCGACGCTGTACTGGCAGGCTGAGACGCTGATTCAGACGCTGTCTTCCCCTTCTTGGGTAAGTCCTCAAATCTTTTCTTTCCGCTTGCAAAGGATCCCACCTTCGTCGCCAGTGTTAAATCCTTTGTTCGCATGCAAATGATGAAGACACATGGTGATGATCAACAAACGCTTTACTCTTATACAGACAAAAATTCCGAATTCATGGACTGGAGCTAATATTATCTTGATACCTAAAGAAGACACAGATTCTACACAAATTAAAAACTACAGGCCAATATTGTTACTAAATATGGATTATAAAATCTTTGCTGCAATTTTGGCAGAAAGAATGAAAAGCTTCTTAATAGAATTTATTCATCCAGACCAAAATGGCTTTCTTCCTAAAAGACAGATAAAGAACAACTTAAGGATTATTTTAAATGTTTTGGAGTATTATGAAAATCATCCAGGGAACCAGATGGCGCTCATATTTCTTGATGCACAAAAAACATTTGATAATTTAAATTGGCAATTTATGTTTCAACAATTACAGGAAATGGACTTTGGTGAAAACTTTATTAAAGCAATCCAAGCGATCTACAAGAAACAATCAGCAAGGATACTTATAAATGGAGACTATACAGAGAGCTTTGATATTAAAAAAAGGCACGAGACAAGGATGTCCACTCTCTCCCTTGCTATTTATTTTGACTCTGGAGATATTGGCTAGAAGCATCAGGCAAGATATTGAAATTAAAGGTCTTGATATTAAAGACCGAAATATAAATTACAGGCTTTTGCAGATGATCTGGTCTTTATCTTAGAGGACCCTTTGGAAACAGCCCCTAAACTTTTGCAGAAAATTGTGAAATTTGGAGAAGTGGCTGGATTGAAAATAAATAGGGAAAAAACTAAAGTGTTAACAAAAAATTTAACTGATAAACAAAAAACCCAACTCACCAAAAAGACAAATCTTCAAATAGCTAAAAAAGTTAAATATTTAGGTATCTATCTTATGGCGAAATATTCATTATTAAAAGAGGATAATTATGAGAGACTAATAAAACAAATAAAAATTGACCTGGAAAAATGAGAAAATCTCCAATTATCATTGTTAGGAAGAATAGCGACTGTTAAAATGAACATTTTACCAAAACTATTTTTTTTATTTCAAACAGTTCCTGTAAAGCTGGGTAAGAATTTTTTTGACAATTTAAACGCAATGGTATTAAGATTTATATGGCAAAGAAAGAAAGCAAGAATTAAATGTAAACTTCTACAAGATTTGAAAGAGAGAGGGGGCTTTGGACTTCCGGATTGGAGACTTTATTATCAAGCAGCTATTTTGCTTTGGATTAAAGAATGGATTACTCTGAGAAATAAGCGAGTTCTCTATTTAGAGGGATATGATCTTCAACTAGGCTGGCATGCCTTTTTATGGTAGGAGAAAGCTAAAATACACAAGTACTTTCAAAACCATGCTATAAGAAATGCTTTACTCTTTGAATGGGGGAAAGTTAGACACAAAATGTACATGAAAATTCCTGAATGGCTTTCAACGATGGAAGCATTTGCTTATCCGAATTTGATTAATTATGATAAACTTGTTAGTTATAAAGACATTTTGGATAAGGATGCAAAACTCAAAGACAGGCAAACCCTTCAACAACAAGGTATTGACTTAACATGGTGGTCCTATTTGCAAATTCAAACAAGATATGAAAAAGACATAAAAACAATGGGATTTTACAAAGAGCTGACTCCACTTGATAAAATACTTTTAAAAACAGATGAACATTTGATTAAGAAACTTTACAAATACTTATTAAATTGGAAAATGGAAGAAGAACAAGTAAAAGAGACAATGATAGTATGGGCGAAGAACTTTGAATATTCTATAGAATTAGAAGATTGGCAAAAATTGTGGGATAAAAATATTAAACTTATTAAAGCAGTAACATACAAAGAAAACTTATATAAAATGTTTTATAGGTGGCATATGACACCAGTTCGCTTAACGAAAATGTTTAAAAATTTATCAGATACATGTTGGAAATGTAAGCAAAAACCGGGTACTTATTATCACGCCTGGTGGACATGTTCTATTGCAAAAAAATATTGGTCTAAGATTCATAGATGGTTAGTAAAGATGATGAAAATTCAGATAGAATTTAAACCAGAACTGTTCTTGTTAGGTATATTAAGACCTAACTATGGTAAAGAAAATGATTATTTAATGCTACATGTATTGACAGCTGCAAGAGTAGTTTTTGCCCAGTTTTGGAAAAATGAAAACCTACCATCAGATCAGATTATAATTTTGAAAATCCTAGATTGTGCAGAAATGGACAGATTAATGTTAGAGATGAAGGAGAAAGAGGATTCAGTCTTCTATAAAACCTGGGGAAAATTTTATCAGTGGGTTGAAACACGTTAGAATAAGAAGAGATATTAGAGATTGATTATATTAAGTATTAAGCTTGATGTTTGTAAATAGTTGCTATGCTATTAACTATGCTAATTATTTAAAGGAATATTACTGCTTTACCAAAAATTTGTTGTAACTATACAGATCTACTTTTATAAATGTTTAGTATTATATAAATAATAATATTCAATATGAAGACCCGGACGACAGCTTGTTTGCTGAATCACATATTTACTGTTACTATCCACACCCTGTCGGCTTTATCCCGATTTCCCGGTACCCCTCCCGACCCCATCTTTTCTCTACCCATATAAAAATCTAATAAAATACATTTATATATATATATATAAATATATATATGTCAAGTGGTTATTTTTTAGATTGCACCCTGTAAACCCAAATATGGGAGGAAGGAATCATTCTTTCCTTTTGCTTGTTTCAGCTCAACCCAGAGCCATCTTGCAAGCACAAATATATATATGTTGTTTAAAATTGTTGACAAAGAAATAAGGGATTTCTGATATAGCCATTTCAAGTTTCTTAACTCTCTTCAGTCAGAACTCACCCTTCCGGGATTCGAACCTGGGCAGTCTGCATGCTAAGCAGATGCTTTAACCTATTGAGCCACAAGTTCTCTCCCGCTTTGTCAGTAGTCAGGGAGTAAGGATATGTGTCAAGTGGTTATTTTTTAGATTGCACCCTGTAACTTGTGGCTCAATATATATATAAAACGCTTTATTCCAACCAAGCAACAGTAAAAGGCACGCAGGCCTTTTATAGGGCTCTGAAACCAGACAATGTTAACCAATAAACGCTGGCTGTTTTTGCGCCTTGCGCATGTGCACAAGGCTGGTGACAGCCAGTCTGGTCCTGGGCAGCTTTTGGTCTGCCCGGGACCAATTGCAACATTTCTGAGCCTGCTGAATGCTCCAGCAGGCTTAGGACACAACACCGCCCCCAGCCACAAATACTCAGAGCACCTGGACTGGCTTGGTACCTGTGTCCAGAGGGAAGCAGGGGAGGGAGAAGGCAATCCCTTGGCCCTCTGGGGCTGCTTGTGCACAGGAACTCCCCAAAGGCCACTGAAGTGGTGGGGAAGGAGCGGTCATAAACTGCCTGGCTGTTGACTCCTGCAGGCTCCTTGAAGGAAAAGCACCAGTGAGCAGCGTGTCTGGAGTGGACAACCAGGTCAGTCTCTGGGCTGAATGGCGCAGATCTTTGGAAATTGGATGACTCTGTTATCTATTATCTCTCTCACTTTCTCTATCATAGTTTGTCTCTGTCTCTCCATCATCTCCATCTGCATATCTCCATCTCTCCATCATCATCTTCATTTCCAGCTCCATCTGCCTATCTCCATCTCCATCTCTATCTCTCCATCTCTCCATCTCCATCTCTCCATCTTCATATTTCCATCTCTTTTTCCAACCTATTTTGAACCCCACAGATTGTCTGCAATGTCACGGAGAGGCTGCTATATCTAAAGTCATGGCCAACATTCTCTTCCTCCTCCATGTCCCCCTCCCCCTGATGTAATCTCCTTCCTTTCTGTCCAAGGGTCTCTTTGACTGAGGAGGCTCTGCAGATGAAGGCGCACCATGCAGCACATCAACTCTGGTGCTCCTGTGAATACCACGGCCATGCTCCACAATGCCTTCACCCTCCTGGGCATCCCAGGGCTGGAGTCCCTGCACAGGTGGCTCTCCATCCCTTTCTGCTCCATGTACCTGGTGGCTCTGCTGGGCAACGTGGGCCTCCTGCTCGTGATCAAGACAGAGCCCAGCCTGCATGAGCCCATGTACCTCTTCCTGGGCATGCTCTCCCTCACGGACCTGGTGCTCTCCTCCTCCGCCCTGCCCAAGCTCCTCGCCATCCTCTGGTTTGGCAGGAAGGACATCGGCTTCCACGCCTGCCTGGCCCAGATGTTCTTCATCCACTCCTTCACGGCCATGGAGTCTGGCTTCTTCTTGGCCATGGCCTACGACCGCTACATGGCCATTTGTAACCCCTTGCACCATGCGACTGTCCTCACCAATGCCCTCCTGGCCAAGGTGGGGCTGGCCGTGGTGGCTCGGGGGCTGGTGCTGTTCCTCCCACACCCGTTCCTGGTGGGGCGGCTGCCCTTCTGCAAGTCCAAGGTTATCATCCACAGCTACTGTGAGTTCATGGCTCTGCTGAAACTGGCCTGTGCGGATACGGCGGCCAGCGGGGGCTACAGCCTCACCTTGGCTTTCCTGATTGGAGGCTTCGATGTCTGCTTCATCAGCCTCTCCTACGGCCTGATCCTGCGCACCGTCTGCCACTTGCCCTCCAGAGAAGCTAGCTTCAAGGCCCTGGGCACCTGCAGCTCACACATCTGTGTCATACTCATCTTCTACACAACGGCTGTCTTCTCCTTCCTCACCCTCCGCTTTGGGCACAACGTCCCCCATTCTGTCCACATCCTCATTGCCAATGTCTACCTCGTGGTTCCACCTACGCTCAACCCCCTCATTTACGGCGTACGGACCAAGAGGATCCGGGACAGGGTGCTCAGGCTCTTTTCTTCCTGATGCCTCCTGATCTGTTGCAGCTGACCTGTTGCAGCTGTGGGCCAAAGGGGTCTCCTCCCAAAGAAGATCTGTCACCCAGCAGAGATTGGGAGGGAGGCTGTCACCTTGAGGTCCACCAATATCCTAACCAACCAGTAAGGCCACAATTAAAGTGCACTTTAAGCAGTAGCAGATCAGCTAGCTTCCACAATTAACCCTCTTCTTTTTTTCAACGTCAAGATTAGGACCTGGGTGGAGAAATGTCTCAGGAGGGGAAATGTCCCCTCCTGGTGGTCCTTCTTCAGCCAGAACTGAAACCAAAGCCAACCTCTCTGACATATGACTCTTGTATTGCCCCCTGCAACTCTCCCCTTGCAACCCATCTCCAGATGAAGATGGCTGTTGGTCCATGGGAGGCAGAGCCCACCTCCCCTCCTTTCTTCCCCCCCCCCGAGGAAGGCACTAACTGCTTCAAGGAGAATAAGGGCTGCAGCTCTCTACAGACGGTGTGCCCTTTGCTGTCGTCTGCTGTGTTTGTGGCCTTTCCACAGGCAGCCTATCAGTTGTGGAGAGCAGCTCTGGGTGAGCCAGGTCTGTCAGTCCTGAAGCCCAGAGGCCGTGTTGACCAGTCCCTGGCCATCCTTGTAGCAGAGCAAGTGAGTATGAGAACAAGAGGGAGGAAAACGCTTCAACTTTTGTAATTAAAACACGTTCTAAATTATCATAGAGTCTGTTTGTGCTGAGTATTCCCATGAAAATGTCCTTGCTACGGGGGTGCTGAACTCCTGTATCTCTGTTGAAAATGTGTGAATGAACCCTGTGAGAAACCTCTCTCCCAATAAGGCTGATGAGCCTGAAGCAGACGCCCCTGCTCAAATTCCCCTGCACAGCAGACCTTCACACCCCCTGGGACTTTGTGTCCATCGCGCAACAGAATAATAGAATAGCAGAGTTGGAAGGGACCTTGGAGGTCTTCTAGTCCAACCCCCTGCCTGAACAAACAGGAGACTCTATATCATGACAGACAAGTCAGCTGTCTTCTTGAAAACCTTCCCGTGATGGAGCACCCACAACTTCTGGAGGCATGCTGTTCCACTGGTTAATTGTTCTCACCATTAGGAAATTTCTCCTTATTTCTAAGTTGCTTCTCTCCTCCTTTAGTTTCCATCCGTTGTTTCTTGTCCTGCCTTTCTGGTGCTTTGGAGAATACCTAGACTCCCTCTTCTTTGGGGCAGCCCCTGAGATATTGGAAGACTGCTATCCTGTCACCCTTAGTCCTTTTTCAATTAAGCTAGACACACTCAATTCCCGCAACCGTTCTTCATATGTTTTATCCCCCTAATCATCTATGTTGGTCTTTTCTGCGCTCTTTCCAGAGTCTCAACATCTTTTTTCTATTGTAGCGACAAATATGGGGTACAGTATTCTAAGCGTGATCTGATTAAGGGTTTATAAAGGTGGCTTCTCTCCCATGAAGCCCCCTTGGCTTTTGGGCTCAGGAACCTAAGAAGAGTCCTTGTGTTGTAGTTCAGTCCTCCCACCTTTGTTCCCTGGCTACCAGGAATGGAGCCGCGTGGAGAGGGGCTGGAAGGAAAAGGCTGGAGCAGCCATTAGAAGACCACCCACTGAGCTCAGAAAACCAGAAGGATTGAGGAAGAAGAGGGAGGGAATATGAGATCCGGCCAGGCTTTTTAGATCTGGTTATTTTAGCCCTTTCTCAACACAGTGGATTTCCAGCATGTCTTCTGGTGCCTGGCCCTGCTGGGAGGGCTTACTCCACCCAGGGGTTTGAGGATGGGTCCCGAAAGCCAGACGAGAGAGGGCCGGGAATGGATGGTGTGGGATGGAGGCGCATGGAGGGCAAAGGGGTTTGCTAGATCAGCACTCAAAAGCCCATGGAGGAGATTGGCCACAGAGAGAGGACAGGAGTGAAGCTCCAGTTGTGAAACAGTAAGTGACCGATTAGCCAAAAAGCAAGCAAACCACCAAACAAAACCCAAAATAAAATCCAACCAGCTTCTCCTGTGAATCGGGCGCCGTCACTGGGGATGACAAGAGGCAGCCGGATGCGTCTCATGGCTGACCCTCCTGGTCTGACCTTGTTTATGCCCCTGATCTACTCCAGAAAGCCTCTTCTCTTCCTGGCATCCAGTAGGCCCTCTGGGTGTTTGTCTGCTGGTGTGGGGACCCCGTGTTGCCTTGCAGCTCTCCAGATTTCTCCTGCTGGCCTCTCAGTCCCAGAGCCCTCTTCCTTCCATCCCCGCGTTTCCCATCCTCGTCCCAAAGGTGCTTTTTCAAAAAGGCGACTGGAGTTTCTTGTTTTTTTTTTCTTTGAAAACATTTTGCTTCTCATCCAAGACGCTTCTTCATGCATGGGATAGAAAAGGTGGATAGAGAAAAATTATTTTCTCTATCACACAATACCAGGACAAGGGGGCACTCCCTAAAGCTCATAGCTAAGAAAGTGAGGACAAATAAAGGGAAATATTTCTTCACCCAGAGGGTCGTTGATTTATGGAATTCACTTCCAGAAGGGGTCGTGACAGCTGTCAGCCTTGACAGCTTCAAGGCAGGGCTAGATAGATTCATGGATGCCAAGTGTATCGGTGGTTATTAAAACGGATGTCCATGTGCCACCTCTATGTTGGTTGAGGCAGGCAGGATACCCTTGAGTACCATTTGTTGGGGGTCAAGGGAAAGGGAGGGTTTTGCCTTCTCTTTCTGCTCAAGATCCCCATGTACAATTGGTGGGCCACTGTGTGACACAGAATGCTGGACTCAATGGGCTTTGGCCTGATTCAGCATGGCTCTTCTTATGTTCAGTTCTGAAGAACAGAACTGAATTGAGAACTGAGGAAGCTTCAGGGATGAGGAGCAAACCATTTTCGAAGAAATTGGAAAACATTTTCAAAGAAATTTGGAAAAAAACACCTTTGGGACAAGCGTAGTCTGGATGATAGGGAATCCCCATAGACGTTTCTCATCCCCAGCACCTTTAAGATGCTGATGTGGGAGATGAGGATGGGGTCAAATGCATCATCAGCCTGGAGTCCTCACACCCCCAAAAGAGGCCTCTTGAAGGTTAGCAAATCAGATTCCTGTGTTTAGGTTGCATGGAATAAACTTGCAGTGCTTCTGAACTCTATCCTGCCTCCTGGTTTCTTGTGTCTCACATCTGAACTTCAACTCCCAGAATTCCCCGGCCAGCATGCTGAACTTGTGCTTGAGAAATACCGCTCTATGGGAGCCATTCTCTCTCTCCTTGCTTCGGCTCTCTATGGGAGAAGAAGCAGGAAGTGCTGGAGATAACAGGCCCCGAAGCCCATCTTGGAATGGAATGGATCACAATCCATTCATCTACTCAGTCATGGCTAGGAGCCCAAGCCTCACGATGGTTTCCTTGTGAGGGTCAGCAGAGCCTGGGCAGGGCCAGAGAGGACCTGTTCACAATGAAAGGCCCCCTCCCACTGCAAGAGACGGGCTCTATCTACTTCACGGGAAGAAAGATGCAGAATCCCAAGGCAGGTGTCAGGCATGAAGATAAGCAGGCAAATGACGTTTTAGATAAACATGTGCTACTTTCTTATCTCTACTCTGCTGTGCAGAGGCCGGACCAGCTTGCTCTGCTGTGCCTACAACACTGCTCAACCCAAACTAAGCAGACACAAACTTCCCTAATTTTTCCACTGAAGGAAACTTTGGGAAGAGGCCCTGCTTCCTGTGGCTGACCAGAAGGCTGCCTTGGGAGGGTCCTAGGGTGGTTTTCCCCCGAGCAGCGTGACAGGCATCTTCTTGAGATCCACCTGCCAGTGGGAGAGAATATTTGTAACTCAGGGTTGAAATGAGGGGTCCCTGGTGCTCTCTGAGCTGGGTGGTTTCCTTGCAGACATTTCATGACCCAACTAGGGAACAGCATCAGTGCTAGAAGGGGGTGAGGTTTGAAGAGGAGGAGGAGGAGGAGGAGGAGGAAGACTGTGGGGTCCTTGGTGCTCTCTGAGCTGGGTGGTTTTCTTGCAGACGTTTCATGACCCAACTAGGGAACATCATCAATGCTAGAAGGGAGGGGAGTTTGTGGGGAGGGGAGGAGGAGGAGGAGGAAGAAGAAGAAGACTGTGGGGTCCCTGGTGCTCTCTGAGCTGGGTGGTTTCCTTGCAGACATTTCATGACCCAACTAGGGAACAGCATCAGTGCTAGAAGGGGGTGAGGTATGAAGAGGAGGAGGAGGAGGAGGAAAAGGACGACAACGACTGTGGGGTCCTTGGTGCTCTCTGAGCTGGGTGGTTTCCTTGCAGACATTTCATGACCCAACTAGCGAACTGCATCAGTGCTAGAAGGGAGTGAGGATTGTGCAAAGCTCACTCCATTCTGGCACTGATGTTATCAAGTTGGGTCATGAAATGTCTGCAACAAAACAACCAAGCTCAGATAGCACCAAAGACTTCCTCCTCCTCCTCCTCCCTCCTCATCCAATCAACACTGACCACAGCTGACTGCTGAGGAAGGAGAAGAACCAATGGGGCTCCCAATCCTAATAACCACAGCCGGTCCAGAAGGACATTGCGGTTGACCTATTGAAAGCCGCTGAAAGATCAAGGAACACAAGAGTGGGGCGTCACCCAGTCCTGGCTCTGTCAAAGGTCATCAGCAAGTGTGATGAACGCAGTCTCCACCTGGCCCAAAGCCAGACTGGAACCGGTCCAGATAATCCATTGGATCTGACGCGGAGCTGCTACGGGACCTACAGCTCTGTTGATGGCCCATGTCTGCTGTCAGGTCCAGCTTTCACTCCTTCTCTTGTTTCTGAAGATCCCGGGCTACAAATTCGCCTTTCTCCTCTGGTGGAAAAGGCCAAGTACCCGCCGGCGGATCTGCTGAGTCTTCATCCCGTACACCAGTGGGTTCAGCATGGGGGGCAGCAGGACGTACAGGCTGGCCAGTAGTATGTGGATACAAGCAGGCACGTTTTTGCCAATCCGGTGGGTGAGGAAGGTGAAGAGGCTAGGCACATAAAACATCAAGATGATGCAGGTGTGGGCAGCACAGGTGCCCAGCGCTTTGGCCTGGGCATCTCGTGATGACAGCTGGAAGACGGCATGCAGGATCATAGCGTAGGATGTGGCAATGAACCCCAGGTCCAGCCCCACCACCAAGAGTGCCACAGAAATGCCATAGGTCCGGTTGATAAATGTATCGGCACAGGTGACCAGCTTGACCACAGCCATGTGCTCACAGTAGGCATGTTGGATGACCTTATGGAAACAATAAGGCAACCTCTTGAGAAGTACAGGGCAAGGAAGGACCAATATGGCCCCTCGGCCAGCAGCTGCCAGTCCCATCTTGGCAACCACCGCGTTGCTGAGGATGGTTGCGTAGTGCAGTGGGTGGCAGATGGCCACGTAGCGGTCCAAGGCCATGGCCAGCAAGATGGCAGAGTCCACTATGGAGAGGGTGTGCACGAAGTACATCTGGAGCAGGCAGGCGCTGAAGCCAATCTCCCTGGAGCCCGCCCACAGGATGCCCAGCATCTTGGGCAGAACGGTGGTGCTGAGGAGCAGGTCATTCACGGCCAGCATGCAGAGGAAGAGGTACATGGGCTTGTGGAGCTCAGGCTCCATCCTGACGACCAAGACGACGGTGATGTTCCCCACCAAAGTCACCACGTAGACGAGGCAAAGCGGGACGCCGATCCAGAAGTAAAAAGCTTCCAGGCCAGGAATGCCCACCAGTGTGAAGGAGGCCTGGCCCAGGTCTCCCGTTCCATTGACTGTGGTCATCAGGGCAGGCGTCTCACCCCGTGTGCTCCAAGCTGCCTCTGGGCTGAAGAAAGGCGGGGAGGGAGAAGACAAGACACCTCCGATGGTCACCAAGTTCTGGGCTCCCTGAGGAGCCGCTTGGGACCCCCGTGGCTCAACTCTGCCTCCCTCATTCATGTTTCGGTTCTTGTGCCCTGACAATCCCTGCCTGGGCTGGCTTTGCCACCCCTCCCACTTCAGGGTCCAAAATGCCCAAGTGCTCTTCCCATTGTTGCCTCTGCTCCTGAAACAAGGGAGGGTCAGCCTGCCGTCTCCAGCAGGCCTCGCCTCGCTGGCACCCTGCCACAAAATGCAGGTGGGGCGGGGAAGAGGATGGGAAAGGAGGGAATTGGCAGGGGAAGGGAGGGAGGGAATGGCAGGGTGACAGGAACCAGAGGTGTCAATCTGGAACAAACCAGCCAATCAAGGACGGACCGTGAGATCGGAATGCGAAACTCCATCAAAGAGGCACCAAGCCTCAAAGTCGTTCCCATCTGAGCGCTGGTGGACCGGTCGGGGGGGGGGAGCCCAGGGAAGTGGGAAAAACGCTGGTTTTGCAGGGAATATTCAGATCCAACTTTGCTTCTGCTGTAACCACTTAAACTTAATAAAAGTGAACCTTTCACTTCAGCAATGGAGTTGAGGGTCTTTCTTTCCCAAGTGCCCAAGTCGGGGCAAGACTGCCAGGGGAACTCCAGAGGCTCGTCCTACTGCTCTCTGATAACCTTTCAGTCTCGTCTGTGGGCAGATAAGCTGCCCCTGGCTTGTGAAGCTCTAATGTCTCCCTTCCTTCCTTTCCTCTTAGCAAGGTTTTCCAGCATGAGGAAACAGCTCTCCCCTGCCAGGTGAGATCCCAGTTGGCTGGACGGCCACAGCCCATGCATGGTCCTTACTGTCCAGAGGGAGGGAGCTCTGCAGTTTTGGGCCCCCGGCCCTTCATCATTTTCTTAGAGGAGGGAATAGAAGGGAGGTGTACAGAATTAGCGGATGACACACAGTTTTTTTAAGGGGGGATTGCTAGTACCCCAAGATGAGGCTCAAGGTTCACAAAGATTTTGATGGACTTGAACATAACAATGAGATGCTGTTCAGTGATCAGAAATGTAACTGGCTGCAGTTAGGAAAAACCCAATGCAGGATGGGTGGTGCCTGGCTTACCAGCGGTCCTAATAATAATAATAATAATAATAATAATAATAATAATAACAACAACAACAATAATAATAATAATAATAATAATAATAAAGTTGGAAGGGACCTTAGAGGTCATCTAGTCTAACTCCCTGCTCAGGCAGGAAACCCTACGCCATTTCAGACATCTCTCCTTGATTAGTTTCCATCCGTTGCGGAGTTGGTCTTGTCTGGGTAGATTAAACATGGCCCAGCAGTCGGTGAAAGGAAAACGCCAGCCTCCTTTGGAATATTTGGGAGCATTTAGGAAAGAAAAGCCAAATGTACAAGTATAGAATAGGTGGTACCTGGCTCAACAGTAGTAATTGTGAGAAAGATCTTGGAGTCCTAGCAGACAATCACTTAAATATGAGCCCGCAGTGGGCAGCAGCTGCCAAAAAGGCCAACACACTGCATTAACAGAGGGGAAGAATTAAGATCATGTGAAGTTCTAGTACCACTTTACAAACCCTTAGTAAGTCCACACTTGGAATACTGTGTCTAGTTCTGGTCACCACAATATTAAAAAAGTGTTGAGATGCTGGAAAGAGTGCAGAGAAGAGCAACCAGGAGGATCAGGGTGGTGGTGGTGGTGGTGGAGGCTAAAACATACGAAGAACTGTTGCAGGAATTGGGTGTGTCCAGTCTAGTGAAAAGAAGGATTAGGGGTGACATGAGAGCAGCATTCCAACATATCAGGGGCTGCCCCAAAGAAGAGGGAATCAAGCTATTCTCCAAAGCCCCCGAAGAAGGCAGGAAAGAAGCAACGAATGGAAACTAATCAAGCAGAGAAGCAACCTACAACTAAGGAGAAATTTCCTGACAGTGAGGACAATTAATCGGTGGAATGCCTTGCCACCAGACGTTGTGGGCGCTCCAACACTGGGGGTTTTAAAGAAGAGATTAGGCAACCCTTTGCCTGAAATGGTACAGGGTCTCCTGCTTGAGCAGGGGGTTGAACTAGAAGACCCCCAAGCTCCCTTCCAACTCAGTTATTCTGTTGTGTTATTATTCCGCGATTCCATCTGGCAAAGAGACCGTCTGCCCACCTTGTTCCAGTTCAACAAGAAGGAGGCTGTGGTCTACTTGATCACATGCCTCATGAAGTCCACGTACATCCCATCCACAGCATTGCCTTGGTCCACTAATTTAATCCCACTGTCAAAAAAAAAGAAGCTGTACAATTTGTCTGGCACGACCTTGTAAAAACAAATCTTGCTGGTTTTGCAAATTGCACTGTTCATGTTCATTTTCTTTGCCCTGTACTCTGGGGTCTCTCAAAGGTTTCAGTCCATGGCCCTGCCAGTTCTTGAACACTTTGGGGTGTGAGCCCCCTGACCCAGGAGCCTTGAATTCACTCAAGGACACTAAGCGCCCTCTGACCATTCCTTACCTGGTTTGATCTGTGTTTCTCTAGCTATGCATGATCTTCTGCATTGCCACAGCTTCACATCTCCCAGGGCTTTGCACAGAACCGGGTGGAACAGACCTGGTCTTTTGTGGCGGTCCTTTCGCCCTTCAATTTGTGGAGTTGGCTTGGATGTCTTTAGAAAGGAGAAGGACGGCTGGGCAGGCAAGGGAGAGAGCTTGATGGCCAACGTCAGAGATCGGTCACAAGTCTCTCCGTCCAGCTCAGAGACGTCTCAGAGCAAGCGAGGCGGCCACCACGCTGTCCTTGCCAGGGGAACCCGCAGCTTCACAGCTTGGCAGCTCTTTCGGGGCCACCAGGAGCAGCATTTGGCCAAAGGCTTCGAGAGATGCTGGCACTCCCTGCTGCCACCAAAGTCTCTCTCTAGGAGTTGTGGTCTCCCTCCTTTGCTTCCTCTTCTACCTTGCTTAGAAGAGCAGAAAATAAATCTCTCCAGCGCAGAGCCCAAGAGGCAGGTGGGGACGGTCCCTCTGGCCAAGAGCTCTGCCATGGGGCCAGCTCCCCAAGGAAGCCTCTTGGGCCGCTGGGCTGGCAAGACCAGAGGGAGGGCGCGGCTGCTTGGCCCCCACCCTCCTCTGGCAGGGGCCTGTTGTCCCCACTGGGGGCTTCTCTGGCTGAACCCCTTCTTGGCTGCTTCAACCCCATCTCTGAAGACCCAACCAGGAGTTAGCACGCTTTATACCCTTTGAAGCAAATTGAAGTGGTTTACCAAATGTAAGATGCCTAATGCTGTAAAAGCAGTACGAGAAAACAGCCTTAAGGGGTCCCTTGAAAGGGGTGGGGGAGCCCCCTAAAGAGCCACTGCCCCCCCATCCAGAAGGTGCTGAGAGGGAGCCAGGCGGCTTCAAAGGCCCCTTCTGACGTCTTCACTCCTCTGGTTATTCTGGACAAAGTCATAAGAACATAAGAACATAAGAAGAAGAGCCCTGCTGAATCAGGCCAAAGCCCATCGAGTCCAGCCTTCTGTGTCACACAGTGGCCCCCCAATTGTACATGGGGATCTTGAGCAGAAGGAGAAGGCAAAACCCTCCCTTTCCCTTGACCCCCAACAAATGGGACTCAAGGGAATCCTGCCTGCCTCAACCAACATAGAGGCGGCACATGGACATCCGTTTTAATAACCACCGATACACTTGGCCTCCATGAATCTATCTAACCCTGCCTTGAAGCTGTCAAGGCTGACAGCTGTCACGACCCCTTCTGGAAGTGAATTCCATAAACCAACGACCCTCTGGGTGAAGAAATATTTCCCTTTATTTGTCCTCACTTTCTTAGCTCTGAGCTTTAGGGAGTGCCCCCTTGTCCTGGTATTGTGTGATAGAGAAAAGAATTTTTCTCTATCCACCTTTTCTATCCCATGCATGATTTTATACACTTCGATCAAGTCACCCCTTAAACGCCGTCTTTCCAGGCTGAAGAGACCAAGGCGTTGCAATCTGGTTTCATAAGGGAGGCGCTCCATTTCCTTGATCATTCTTGTTGCCCTTTTTTGCACCTTTTCCAGTTCCATTATATCCTTCTTGAGGTGCGGTGACCAGAACTGTACACAGTACTCCAAGTGTGGTCTCACCATCGATTTGTACAGAGGCAATACAACACTTGCTGACTTATTTTCGATTCCCTTCCTAATCATGCCAAGCATGGAATTTGCTTTTTTTACTGCTGCTGCGCATTGGGTTGACATCTTCATCGAGCTGTCCACCAAAACCCCAAGATCCCTTTCTTGGGTTGTCTCAGAAAGTTTGGTCCCCATCAGTTGGTAAGTATAATTGGGGTTCTTTGCCCCGATGTGCATAACTTTGCACTTAAATAAGTGAGACTCAGAAAACATGTCTGCAATGGCAAGACTTGATTACATAGATCAGTGGTTCTCAACCTTGGGGTCGCGACCCCATTTGGGGTCGCGACACCATTTCGCGGGGGTCGCCGGGCACCGCCGGCCGCCATTTTGTTTTTTTATTTTTATTTTTTTTAATTTTTTTTTAATTTTTTAAAATTTTTTTAAATTTTTTTTTATTTTTTTGGCGCGCACGCGCCGCGCACGCTCAGATCCACCCGTCACGCTGGAAAAAAAAATTAAAAAAAAATTAAAAAAAATTAAAAAAAATTAAAAAAAATTAAAAAAAATAAAATAAAATAAAAACAAAATGGTGGACCGCAACGGGCGGATCCACACATGCGCGGCGTGTGCGACGGGCCGATCTGTGCAGGCGCAGATCCGCCCGTCGCGGCCGCCATTTTGTTTGTTTTTTTTTTAAATTTTTTTTTTAAAAAATAAAAAAAACAAAATGGCGGCCCGCGACGGGAGGATGCGCGCATGCGTGGCGCGTGCGACGGGCCGATCCGCACATGTGCAGATCCGCCCGTCGCGGCCGCCATTTTTTTTTATTTTTTAAAAAAAAATTTAAAATTTTTTTTTGCCCGTGCGCGCACACGCGCGTGCCCCCGGGTCGGGGTCGTGGCGCGCATGGACGGGGCAAGTGGGGTCTCAACCTCAGAAAGGTTGAGAACCACTGACATAGATAGTCTCGACTTACAACAGTCCATTTAGTGACCGTTCAGAGTGACTTATGACTGTTTTTCACACTTAACGACCGTTGCAGGGTCCCGGGGAGTCACGTGATCCCCTTTTGCAACCTTCTGACAAGCAAAGTCAACGGGGAATCCGGATTCATTTTACAGCCATGTTACTAACCGAATAACTGCAGCAATTCACTTAACGACCGGGTCAGGAAAGGTCACAAAATGGGGCAAAACCCACTTAGCAACTGTCTTGCTTGGCAACATAAATGTTGGGCTCAATTGTAATTTAAGTTATGAATTCTAGAGGCTCTCTAAATCAGGGGTCTTCAACCTTGGCCACTTTAAGACTTGTGGACTTCAACTTCCAGCTTTGCTGGCTGAGGAATTCTGGGAGTTGAAGTCCACAAGTCTTAAAGTGGCCAAGGTTGAGCACCCCTGCTCTAAATAATAAAATAATGACTACTTCAAGAGGTGCCATATTAACTCCGGCTGGCACTCTGCCAATCTGAGCGTCCGAGTGATGCTCTTCGTTGCTCTTCTCGGCGCTCCTTCCAGGGTCTCAACATCCTTTTTGCACCAAAGTGACCAGCGTTAGGATGCGATATTCCAAGCGTGGCCTCGCCAAGGCAGGGTAAAGCAGTCCCACCACTTCCCGTGATCTTGAAACTGGGACCCCTCGGTGGGTGCACCCTACTGCAGCACAGATCTATCGCAAGGGATCTGTGGTGGGGGATCAAGAGGAGAGAGCAAGGTCCCTGGCCCTGTTGCACATGCAAGGCTTGACTATTCAGAAGTGCATGTGTGGGTTCATTGGCCAGGCTGGTTCAAAAGTGCTCGTGGAATAAGGAGGAGGAGGAGGAGGAGGAGGAGGAGGAGGAGGAGGAGGAGGAGGAGGACGACGACGACGACGACGATGACGATGACGACGATTATGGGGTCCTGGGTGCTCTCTGAGTTGGGGGGTTTTCTCGCAGATGTTTCATAACCCAACTAGGTAACATTATCAATGCTAAAGAAGCAGGATTTGCAGGGAGGAGGAGGAGGAGGAGGAGGAGGAGGAGGAGGAGGAGGAGGCGGCCCATCAACCCTGGGCATCTCAGAGTGCCCCTCCCCCTGCTTGGCCCTGCCCACTTGCCACCCTTCCCAAGACCACCGAAGGAGCCCCCGTGGCACCTTTCTGATTTGAGGTACATTCAAAGCTTTGGTGAACTTCATAAGACGCAGGAGTGGCTACACTAATTGTTTAGTATTATATAAACTATGTTTATTCAACATGTATATCCGGACGGTAGTTTGCTTGTTAAAGCATGAGATTATCGTTGGGGGTAACCCCATTATTGTAGCTTCTCCTAATTCCAACCCTACCCTATCCTTAATTCCTTATTCCTACCCTTTCCCACATCCCTATTTACCCTATCCTTTTCCTATCCTATACAATCTATTAAAATGTTTATTAAAAAAAGAGAAAGAAATGGAGCAGGGCCCAAGAAGGAATCCAGTGCGAGGTCAACTGCAGGAGCTCTCAAGGTGTGAGCTGCTCAGCTGGATCCCTGCTCTTCCACCCAAGCAATCTGATGTGGGGAAAACCTCCGGGGCAGCCCAGGGCTGCTGAGAGCCAGGAGCCCCACCGAGCAGCAGAGGAGGCAGCCTTCCCCTGGGAAAGAGAGAAGGAAGCTAGCCATAAATACTGTGGACAGCAAGGAAGGCTTTCTTTCTTCTCCTGGACTGTGAGAACTACCAACAGCACCAGCCACCACCGTCCCCGCCCGTAAAATAATAAAAAAATAGAGCAGCAGCAGCAGAATTAGAATACGCTGGGGAGCCGGTGCTAAAAGGACATAATGCAGCTGCCGCCGTAGGTCTTCCTCCATTGGGGAAGCAGCAGAGACGAAGGACCCCGATTATTCGGGGGGGGGGGCGCAGGGGCTTTCTGCTGCAACTTCTTTTATTTACAGAGTATGAGCTGAACTGGTGCATCTGGGCTTGAGCTGAAGGTCTCCAGGAAGGTAAGAGGGGGGCTTATGAATGGTGTAAGAGAAAGAGCAGCGAAGCCTGGAGGGGTGATGGGGGCTTCGGAAAGGAGGTTGCAAGCAAACATCTTCTTAGAGAATTTTAATTTCTCTGTTGGTGAAAAAATAAATCAGAAGCTCTCACAGTTGACTGCATTTAGTTGATTCAAATAAATTTCTTTATATTCATATCAAAATGTTTACAATACCATACATTCTTCTTGACAGCAACATAGCTCAATGAAGACTTCTTACAGAGAGAGACAGAGACAAAACTGAGACTGGAAATCCAGCTCCTAACTCAATACCCTTTTGCACAGACTCAGTAGCACTTTCTTCACATGACTCTTCCTGTTGATGAATATTCCAACACATCTGCAATTTATATTTCTCTCTCTCTCTTTATCTCTCTCTCTCTCTTTCTGTATGTGTGTGTGTCCATGAATGTGTATAGGTAGAGAAGAACATATGGCAGTCTCTCCAACCTATTGATGACCTGCAAACACATTGGAGATATGCCCAGAAGTCACCACCCCAAATGGGCACAATTTATGGTGAATCCAGCACACCTGGAAGCAGGACTCCAACTTCCAGAGGTCCAGCAGTTATGAAAATTAAAACTGGTTGGATGTGCAGGTGAAGATACATTGAGGTTCCTCTGAATGAGTTCTTGTGTTCTTCCTTTCCAGGGAAGAAAATAAACCAGAAATATCCCCATGTTCAGCAACCACTCAGAGTCCAGGCCCCCAATTTTCCTCCTGACAGGCTTTCCTGGCCTAGAGAAACACCATTTCTGGATTTCCCTCCCCATCTGCTCCATGTACTTGGTGGCCTTCACAGGGAACTGCACCATCCTCCTCGTCATCAGGACAGACCCAACTCTCCACTCCCCCATGTACTATTTCCTTTCCATGCTGGCCCTCTCGGACCTGGGCTTGTCCTTTGCCACTTTGCCCACCATGCTGAGTGTCCTGTGGTTCAACCACCCTGAGATCCACTTTGATGCCTGCTTGGTCCAGATGTATTTCATCCACACTTTCTCCATTCTTGAGTCGGGTATTCTAATTTCTATGGCCTTCGATCGCTTGGTGGCCATCTGGAACCCTCTGAGATACACCAGTGTCTTGACCTATGAGGTGGTCATCAAGATTGGGGCGGGGGTGGCCCTTCGAGCTGCCTTCCTTGTCTTCCCAGCCTCCTTCCTTCTGAAGCGTCTGGAGTACGGGAGGATCAATGTCCTCTCCTATTCCTTCTGTTTGCACCAGGACATTCTGAAGGTGGCCCTCTCAGACCGAAGGATCAGCAGTGTCTACGGCTTGACTGTTATACTCTCCTCCACAGGGGTGGATTCACTCCTGCTGGTCTTCTCCTACTTCTTGATCCTCAGGACTGTCCTGGGAACTTTTTCCAAGGAGGAATGCCTCAAAACTTTGAGCACTTGCTTTTCCCACTTCTGTGCTGTCCTGGGTTTCTACATTCCCATGCTGGGTCTCACCATGATCCACCGATACGGAAAGCATGCTTCCCCCATAGTTTACATTGTCATTGCCAATGTCTACCTGTTGTTGCCTCCTCTGATGAACCCCATTGTGTACAGCATCAAAACAAAACAGCTCCGTACTCGGATCTTTAATAGATTTCTGAAAGAGAGAAAACACTGGGAACCTCAAGGAGAACATCACAACTGCAGGGGGAGATGAGGTAGTTTACTTTTCCTCCTGCAGCAGATGTTCTCCAGATGTGTTATGAACTCAGTCAGAAAAGGCAGTGTGAGGGGCTAGCAAAGGATGGAGCTGTGATGACAATAGATAGCCTATCAAGAGAGGGCAGTTGTACATATGGCTTTAGAACTTACTCCAACTAATAATAATAATAATAATAATAATAGTAATAAAGTTGGAAGGGATCTTGGAGGTCATCTAGTCCAACCCCCTGCTCAGGCAGGAAACCCTATACCATTTCAGACAAATGGCTGTCTGGACTCTTCTTAAAAACTTCCAGTGTTGGAGCATTCACCGCTTCTGGAGGCAGGTGGTTCCACTGGTTAATTGTTCTGTCAGGAAGTTTCTCCTTAGTTCCAGGTTGCTTCTCTCCTTGAGTTTCCATCCGTTGCTTCTTGTCCTGCCTTCAGGCGCTTTGGAGAATAGCTTGACTCCCTCTTGTTTGGGGCAGCCCCTGAGATATTGGAACGCTGCTATCCTGTCCCCCCTCATCCTTCTCTTCATTAAACTAGACATACCTAGACATTAAGGAAGTAGGAGAAAGCTTGTTAATGAAATCATGACCGGTCATTCCAGAATTATCCTCTTTGGTACATAGAATAACAGAGTTGGAAGGATCTTGGAGGTCTTCTAGTCCAACCCCCATACCATTCCAGACAAATGGCTGTCCAGTCTCCTCTTAAAAGTCTCCAGTGATGGGACACCCACAATTTTTTTAAAAAGTTTTTTATTGAATACAAAAAAAGAAAAGGATTAAAAAACATTGAACATGGTAAATCATCTTTGACAGGCATCTCAGTCCATATTATACATTATTTACATATAACTTATCTATATACAAACTACACATTTGTAATCTCTATTTTTTATTTTATCTCTTTATTTGTGACCTCTATTTTTCCCCCTCCATCTATAAAATTTGTTCCATATTAAATAAAATTCTGTGTCTTCCTGGTTTTTTAATCTTTTAGTTAACCTATCTAGTTCTGCACAAAACATAATTTTCTTTATTAGATCTTCCTCACTCGGTATTTCCATTGTTTTCCATTTTTGAGCAAATAGAATCCTTGCCGCCGTAGCCACGTGAATGATTAAATATGGGGGACACCCACAATTTTTGAAGACAAGTCATTCCACTGTTTAATTGGACACAACTTTACAGCAGGTTCTCTTTGAAATTTACTTTCAACCCAATGGAATGAATCTCTTTTAGGCCTCCTCTGAGGTTGAGAGGATGGAGCTGCAAAGTTCTCCCAGATTCTAGAGGAAGCAGAATCTGGCAAAATCTCTTAATCATTCAGTTTTGTTTGCTGGTGTTAATAATGGAGGTTTCCTTGGTGTGATTTTGTGCTTGATGCTGGACTGTGTGTTGGAACATTAAGGTTCTCTGAATGGCCCTGAAAGGTTTTCCTTTTTTCTTAGTCCATTTTGAGCCTTGGCTTTCCTCACTTCATCTTTGCAGGCTCGGGCTATTTGCTGATATTCTGCCTAATAGTTATATGTCCCTCTTTCCACTTTTCATACTTGTCCTTTTTATCTTTCAATTTATCAGAGAGTTTTTTTTATGCAGCCATGCTGGTTTGTTTTGAGAGCTGTTATTTTTCTTCTTCATTGGTATTGTGCTAGACTGGGCTTTTATTATCTCACTTTTCAAAATTTCCCAAGCTTCTTGAGTTGTTTTCCCCTGGAGGATTCTCATCCATGGAATCCTTCCCAAGCTCTCTCTTATTGAAATTAGCTCTCTTAAAGTCCAAGACTCTACTTTGACTGTGTTCTATTGCTTGTGCTTCCAGAATGTTGAATTCCAATATGGAATATGGAAAGGGGTTAAAGCACAGCTCTGCAGCTTCATATGGGGAGCCCAGAGGAGCACATGGGGCTGATTGTTGCCCTGAAGGGTTTCTCCCTGTCTTTTAATTCACTTTAATGTTGAATTTGAACTAAAGACTAGGGGTGACATGAGAGCAGCCTTCCAGTATTTGAGGGGTTGCCCCAAAGAAGGGGGGGGTCAAGCTATTCTCCAAAGCACCTGAAGGCAGGACAAGGAATGGATTGTTAAAAGACCTGATGTCATCATGGGAAAAAAATCCATCTATGTGATCATTAAGAGACCACATCAATTTGGAGGCATCTCCTCAATCCATCGGTCAATCCCCACGGGTGATGCCCTAATTCTCCTACCTCTGTGCGCAGGCTGTTCCTGGTCCTCTGCCTGGCCTGGCCAAGGGTCCCCTCCTCCACCTCATCCAGGGGGATGCTTGGAGCCAGCAGGGACTCAAGAGCTGAGGCTGGGGTCCTCCTGGCTTTTGGCCATCAACCCCTTGCAGCTGACTTGCCCACCCAGGGAAGAGAAGGGCTATTCCTACATGCCTCTGCCTGAAATGGGGGTGTGTGTTTGCTATGGAAAGGAGCGGAGGGATTTCTCTTCTACTGGATGTTTAAGAGAGGGAAGAGACTGTTGCTCCCTCCGTCCTGAGCCACTCACATTGGGAGGTTTGAAGAGGATCACACAGTTCTCAGGAGCTGCGATGGTTAAAATGCAGCATTGCAGGCTAACTCTGCCCACAGCCAGGAGTTCGATCCTCACCAGCTCAAGGTTGACTCAGCCTTCCGTCTTTCCAAAGTCAGTAAAATGAGGACCCAGATTGTTGGGGGCAACAGGCTGACTCTGCAGACCGCTTAGAGAAGGCTGTAAAGCACTGGGAAGCGGTATATAAGTCTACGTACTATTGCTGTTCTCAAAGCTGTTTTAAGAGGTTGAGGGGTAGAGAGGTGGATGAGTTGTTAATCTGTCCAGAGATTAAAATTAAATTAAAAAGATGGCTCCTGTATTTCCTTCACTCCGTTTTGCCAACATAGTATCCTGCAGCCGAAAGGGATACTAGAGGTCATCTGTTCCAACAGTCTGCTGAGTGAAGGATCCCCTGGAGCACCTCTGAAGATGACTGTTTCCTGGCCTCTGTGGAAAGACATCCAGGAAGGAGAAGGTGACACTTCAAGTAGCCGCCAGTTCCACTGGTTAACAGTTCATACAGTCAAGAGGTTTCCCCTGGCATCTAGCCTGATCCTCCTTCCTTGTAGCTCTAACCCCTTGGCTCTGGATTTTCCTTTGGAGTGGCAGAGAATAAAAAGACTTCTTCCGTATCAGAATCTTTCACAAATTTGAAGATTTCTATCTACCGTAAGTCTCCTCTTGTAGGCTAACCATACCGAGATCCTTTAGCAGTTCCTGAGGGGACTTGGTTTTCAAACCCTTCACCGTCCCAGCAATTGTTGTGTGGACTAATTTCAAGCCCAGTGAATGGAAGAAAGAGAAGGGTCAAAACCCCCAAAGTGGCTGACCTTGGTTCTGGGCTGAGATCCAGCGGAAGGCGGTGTTGTGCAGAGATGTCCTTCAAGGATGGCTGGATAGGTATTTCAAAGCCAAGGTCGGGGAACATGTGGACCTGTACTTAGAAGCACAAGAAATGGGCATATCTACCCATCTCCTGACTTTCGGTTTGGGATGCCTTGCTCACCAACCTTGATGGAGCCCTCCTCACGACACAGCCTCCCACTGGGCCTCAGCCCCATCTCCTCCTGACAGAAATCTTGCCATGGACCTCATGGGTGGCACTTCAGATAAGAAGAGAGATAACCTAGGACAGGACTAGGCCAGCTTGGCTCTTTTATGACTGGTGGACTTCAACTCCCAGAATTCCTGAGCCAGCCACGCTGAGGGGAAAGGGTGAGGCTTCCAAGCTGAGCCAGGCTGGCTCAGGAATTCTGGGAGTTGAAGTCCACCAGTCATGAAGGGGCCATAGTTCCCCCATGCTGGCTGAGGAATTCTGGGAGTTGAAGTCCAGGAGTCATGAAGGGGCCAAAGTTCCCCCATGCTGGCTCAGGAATTCTGGGAGTTGAAGTCCACCAGTCATGAAGGGGCCAAGGTTGCCTAGAACTAAGGAGGAATTTCCTGACAGAACAATTAAGAGGTTGTGGGTGCTCCAACACTGGAGGTTTCTAAGAAGAGATTGGACAGCCATTTGTCTGAAATGGTGTGCCGTTTCCTGCTTGAGTAGGGGGCTGGACTAGAGGTCCTCCAAGGTCCCTCCTAACCCTGTTATTCTGTTAAGATCAGTACAAGCCCGGCTAGGAAAAGCCACGGACCAGACAGGTGGGGGCGCTCTTCCCTTTCTGTCCACGGGCAGGTCTTGCTCTGCCAACTTCTCAAGGGCTTTGTCATCCCCTGAGAAGCAGCAGACCAGGAGTTCTCTAGAGGTCTGGAGAAGGAGGAGACTTTGGGACAACTCTCTGATTCTTGCCAGGTGTCCACGCGTGTCCTCCTGCAACCCCAACCCACATTGGCAGAACAAGCAAAGCGAAGATCTTTCATGCACACGTGGAAACCCACCGCCTTCTGCCCCAGAACTGGCCTCCTGGAATGCTGTCCAGGCCAGTCTCTGGCCTCCTGACCAAGGCAGGTTAGAGACGCTTCCGGGATAGAGAGAGCTGAGCTGGTGTCCTCGATGCCACCTGACAGACGGGAGCAAAGCATGCTAAACTGCTGGTGTGGATGGGCAGCAGCCCCAGTTCCTGATGCCAGCTCCCTGGACACCCTCTGGCCAAACCGCCAGTTACCCCTTGAGCCCCATACCTCAGCGGTTCTGAGGATTCACCCCACAGCCCACAGCAGAAGTGGGAGGAGCTTCAGCCCTCCGTGGGGTACATCCCTCCACGGAGCAGAAATTGGGAGAGCCGAGGCTCCCCATAAGCCGGTCTGTGGGGTGCCTGCCCTTTCACCCCTTTCTCCTCACAGAAACAGGGGGGGGGACATCTGGAGAGACCAAGAGGAAGAACACCCCGGAGCAAGTGAGGAGCCAGATGGCCCTGGGGAAAGGAGGAGCCATCAAGCATCTGCCCTCATTTGCAGGAGAGCAAGGAAAGAGGAGAGGCAGAACGACCTCCTGTTGGGTGAGCTGCTTTGCCTGCTGGGGAGGGTCAGCTGGGCTTCCAGTCCAAGCCTAAATTAGTCTGGGTGGTTGTGGCTCTGTCCTCTCTTCACCTGTTCCTTCCCATAGAGCCTCTGTCCTTGTGCCCTTTCAAGTTTCTCTGCTGAATGGAGGGAGGGACCCGTTCTCCTTTGGCAACCCTTCCCGTTCCTCCATCGCTGCCAGTTGGTGCTTCTGTTTTCCTAGGAAAGGTTCCTCTTCACACACACACACACACACACACACACACACACACACACACACACACACACACACACCTATGATCCCCTTTCACTCTCTCTTCTCATGGCCATATCTTGCAGGAAAGAGATGCTGAGGAGTTGGGGAAAACCTACTGAAGTGCAGGATTTTAAAGGTCTGGGAGAAGAACGGTGTTTTCCTTGTGGTGAAGGATATTTGGGGAGATCCTGACGGAGCCAAAACTTCCTGGGATTGAGGATTCCACAGCTGTGGAGGTGAAGGGACAGACTAAGTAGCACTTTTCCTCTTGGACATCCAACAGTGCCGTCAGTTTCTTTCTTCAAACAATGATAATTAAGCTGCAATGCCTGGTGAGCGTTGAGGTTCTCCAGCTGGGCAATCCATGGGCTTTGTGAAAGCACAGAATGCAAAAGAGAGAGAAAGGATAGAAAAGAGGAAAAGGAGAGGTGAGAAGGGAGTCATTTGCCAGTTCAGGAGACGAACCTCTACACTGTGCATTTGTGTGTGCAGGTGTGTGAGTGATTCTCTATATGCGAGAACTGAAAGGTGAGCAGCTAAGAATATATTTTAACACCCCCAATCTGTTGATGACCTGCAGACACGTTGGCTTTCGGTCCAGACAATCCCCCAAAGTAGATTGGAGTTATTGGCCTTGAAATCAAAAGCATTGGGAGGTAGCATCTTATGAAGGTCTGGTAGAGATGAAAATGAACGCTGGATGGGTGTGAAGCTTCATCAATGATCAGCAGAGGCCATCTGAAAAACTTCTTGTGACTTTTTTCCCAGTGAAGAAAACAATTAACAAAAATATCCCCATGTTCAGCAACCACTCAGAATTCAGCCCCCCAATTTTCCTCCTGACAGGCTTTCCTGGCCTAGAGAAACACCATTTCTGGATTTCCCTCCCCATCTGCTCCATGTACTTGGTGGCCCTCACAGGGAACTGCCTCATCCTCCTCGTCATCAGGACGGACCCAACTCTCCACTCCCCCATGTACTATTTCCTGTCCATGCTGGCCTTCTCAGACCTGGGCTTGTCCTTCGCCACTTTGCCCACCATGCTGAGTGTCCTGTGGTTCAACCACCGTCAGATCTGCTTTGATGCCTGCTTGATCCAGATGACCTTCATCTACGCTTGCTCCATTATGCAATCTGGCATTCTGTTGGCCATGGCCTTTGATCGCTTGGTGGCCATCCAGAACCCTCTGAGGTACACCAGTGTCTTGACCAATGGGACAGTCATCAAGATTGGGGTGGGAGGTGCCTTCCGGTCCATCTGCCTTGTCCTGCCAGGCCCCATCCTTATGAGTCTTCAGGAATTTGGGGGGATAAATGTGCTTTCCTACTCTATCTGTTTGCATCCGGATCTCCTGAAGTTGGTTCATTCAGATAGGAGGAACAGGAGCGTCTACGGCTTGATCGTTATGCTCTCCTCCACAGGGGTGGATTCACTCCTGCTGGTCCTCTCCTACGTCTTGATCCTCAGGACCGTCATGGGAGTGGCCTCCAAGGAGGAACGCTCCCGGGCGCTCAGCACCTGCATCTCCCACCTTTGTGCGGTCCTCAGCTTCTACATCCCCATGCTTGGGCTCAGCACGATCCACCGATTTGGGAGGCATGCGTCCCCCATCGTTTACATCGTCATTGCCAATGCTTTTCTGTTAGTGCCCCCCTTGATGAACCCCATTGTGTACAGTGTGAAGACCAAACAGATCCGCGTGGGGATCCTCAAGAAGTTCCAGAGGGGCAGAGAACAGTGAGAAGCTCATGGAGGCCATCACTAACTAACGACCATTTTTTGCTTGTAGTTCTTTTCCCCTCCTTGGAGATGTGCTGGGATTCAATAAGAAATGTGGTTCCATAGTTCACAGAGCAGCCAGGGAAGACAGAGGGGGCTTCCAGAAAAGCCCAGACTTGCAGGAGGGGAAAGATTTTTTAAAAACCTTTCATTTCAGATCATGGAGGAATTCTGGCTGTGGAGTTCTCTCCCCCCCTCCCCTCCGCAAATTCACTTGTGTTGCCTAAATCCCTTTCAGCTCCTTCTGGGGTTGAGAGTGACGTGGCTGAAGTTCCATCTTAAGCAGAATCCAGAAATACTTCTAAAGAAAAGAAAAATAGGACGTTCATTCAGTTGTGTTTTTTTTTCCATGGGAGATCCTGTTGTCTCCCTTTGTAAGGGAGACGGGAGGCTTGACCGGCACATAAATTTAAATAAATAAGTAAATAAAAGCTTCTGTGCTTGATTCTGGACTCTTGTTGGGACTTCCGTGGAGATTGGAAGTCTGTCCTGGTTCTTACCTCATTATTCATGCCATTTCCCAGAATACTGTAAGCCGGTGGTTCTCCACCTGCGGCCCGAGACCCCTGGGGGGTCTGCGGTATTGTCACGGGGGGTCTGAATGTTATGATTTAAATCTTGAGGGTCCGTGGCCCTGTCCGTGGCCGTAAAAGGTATTCAAAGGGGGTCCGTGGGGAAGAAAAAGTTGAGAACCCCTGTTGTAAGCTGCCCAGAGTGACTAAACTTGAAACAAGATGGGCGGCTAATACATTTTACAAATAAATAAATGATTTTATTTTACTGTGGGCTGTCACAAAGAAGGGGGGGTCAACTTATTCTCCAAAGCAGGACAAGAAGCAACGGATGGAGACTTCATCAAGGAGAGCAGCAACCTGGAACTAAGGAGGAATTTCCTGACAGGGAGAGCAATCCACCAGTGGAGCAGAAGTTGCCTCCAGAAGTTGTGGCTGCTCCGTCACTGGAGGCTTTCAAGAAGAGACTGGACAGCCATTTGTTGTCCAGTGCAGGGTCTCCTGCTTGAAGACCTCCAGGGTCTCTTCCAGCTCTGTTCTGACTGGCTGACTGACCGGCTGAAATAAACAAATAAATCTGGACTAACTCTCCCAGTCAGGTTCATCTAAATTTGGGGCATTCGGTTTCTTCCGTCTTTGCTTGTGCTGGGGAAGGTAAGGGGAACCACTCTGGGTGCTGCTTGTTATACGGCAGCTCTGTTGGGGTGTAGACTGCAGGGAAGGGGACCCCCGGCCCTAAGGTGATTTTAAGGATGGGGACCATCACAGGCCAGGTTGGACAAATCTGGGGGAGCAGTCGCGCTTACTAACCCAACAGGCAGCCAGAGAGTTGAGGCTGGCCGCAGTGGCCGCAGAATGGTGCCCGCTGCACTACAGTACATCCCGTTACCCTTCCGGATTCTGCTTCATTGTTTCTCCTTTTTCAGCCCACCTTCCCTTCCCTTCTCCTTGCTTATCTCAGACTTCTGCTTCTCTGCCTCTCCTGGGAGAGTCTGCCCTGTCACTCAGAGCTCTCTGCTTGTTGCTAGGCAACTCGGGGCCCCCCACCCTCCCTGGCCAGTTATCAGGACCTCCTCAGCTGCTGGGCGGCCCTTGAGGAGGAGGGTGGAGCGAGAGGGTAGCGCCTTTGGCCACTGCATCTCCTCCACCACCTGCCCGGGCCACTGCGGTAGTGCTGGGCTCCACCCTAGAATAATAGAGTAACAGAATAACAGAGTTGGGAGGGACCTTGGAGGCCATCTAGTCCAACCCCCTGCCCAAGCAGGAGACCTTATACCATTCCGGACCGATGGCTGTCCAGTCTCTCCTTAAAAACCTCCAATGATGGAGCACCCACAACTTCTGGAGGCAGGCAGTTCCACTGGTTAATTGTTCTCACTGTCAGGAAGTTTCTCCTTAGCTCCAGCTTGCTTCTCTCCTTGATGAGCTTCCATCCGTTGCTTCCTTGTCCTGCCTTCTGAGGCTTTGGAGGATCGGTTGGTCCCTTCTTCTTTGTGGCAGCCCCCTGAGACGTTGGAAGGCTGCTATCCTGCCACCCTTAGCCCTTCCTTTTGGTTAAACTGTTTTTTCTGGCTGTCCAGCCCCAGAGCCATTGACCACACCGCCCGTATCTTCTTGCTGGGATTGTCCCAATCTTCCCTTCCAACTTTGCCCCATCTTCCTCCCACCACCCCTCCGTGGATCACCTCCTTTGCAGACAATCAGCAGCTCACTTTTCTCACAGCAAAACTCAGAATACCCCAGTCCACTCTCCACGCTCTGTAAAAGGGGTCAGAGACGGCCAGGAAATCTGGAGTGGTACCAACCCGTAGCCAGATCCCACCAAGAAACCAGGAGGCGTCTGCAGCAGACGGATGGTGTTTACCCAAAGGCAGAAGCCCTTGTGAACTGAAGCTCCCTTCAGCAGATGGGTGGGAGGGCCGGGCTGAGGGAGGACTTGAATTGGGGTGCTGTGGGGTGAAAAAAAAGAGGGGGAGGCGGGCTTGTGCTTTTTAATAGAATGAATTACTTTGAAAGGTAGTCCTGGACTCTTTCTGACTTCAGCCACCCTAGAGCAACTTGGCTCTCCTCCTATAAGGTCATCAATAAGTGTCCCAAAGATGCTTTTTCTTGGATTTTTTCTTTGAAAACGTTTCACTTCTCCTCCAAGAAGCTTCTTCAGTTCTGAAGAAGAAGAAGAGCTGAAAAAGCTTCTTGGTTGAGAAGAGAAACGTTTTCAAAGAAAAAAGTCCCAAGAAGTCCAGCTGCCTTTTGGAAAACCAGCTGTGGGACAGCCCCCAACAGGGTGATTGAGAATCTCCAGAGACAGTTGACGTTTTGCCTTCCATGGGAAATCTTAAAGAATCAGTGAGAGGCCGGATGGCTGCTGGCAATGCCCAAAGGGCCAGGGGGCTGGGCCACCCTTTCCAGAGTCCAGACCCTCAGTCCTGATTTTAGTCAGCATCTCCCTGACAGGTGTGTCCAGCTAAGCTTACAAACAAACTGCTGCACATTTATTTGCGGCTCTGTGTGTGCCAAGCTGTTGCAAATACTGAGGGGCAAATTGTAGTATCAAGATACAAGCTCAGCATCTTATATATTTGCATATGATATTGTGATGCAAACACAAAAGAGACAGAGTGTGCATTTTGAGGCCCATTGCTCAGGCGCCCTCACTTTGCCTCCGTGAAGGTCTGTCTGTAGAGGCAGAAGCTCTGATTTTGCTAAGAATATATTCACTTTGTCAGATTTCATGATGAGCTGCAGACATGTTGGAGTTGAATCCATAGTCATAGGCCAAACTAGGTGGGAGTTATGGGAACTGGAATCCAAAACATCCCGAGGCAGGACACTATGCTGGGGAGATCTCGGACCTATGAAAACGAACGCTGGATGCGTGTGAAGCTTCATCAACAAACAGCAGAGGCCATCTGAATACCTTCTTTTTTTCCCAGTGAAGAAAACAATCCAGAATTAACAGAAATATCCCCATGTTCAGCAACCACTCAGAGTCCAGGCCCCCAATTTTCCTCCTGACGGGCTTTCCTGGCCTAGAGAAACACCATTTCTGGATTTCCCTCCCCATCTGCTCCATGTACTTGGGGTGGCCCTCACAGGGAACTGCACCATCCTCTTCGTCATCAGGATGGACCCAACTCTCCACTCCCCCATGTACTATTTCCTGTCCATGCTGGCCCTCTCAGACCTGGGCTTGTCCTTCGCCACTTTGCCCACTATGTGTCCTGTGGTTCAACCACCCTGAGGTCCACTTTGATGCCTGCTTGGTCCAGAGTTGGTCCAGGGTATTCTACTCTCTATGGCCTTTGATCGCTTGGTGGCCATCTGGAATCCTCTGAGATACGTAAGTCATCAAGATTGGGTTGGGAGGTGCCTTCCGGTCCATCTGCCTTGTCCTGCCAGGCCCCATCCTTATGAGTCTTCAGGAATTTGGGGGGATAAATGTGCTTTCCTACTCTATGTGTTTGCATCCAGATCTCCTGAAGTTGGTTCATTCAGATAGGAGGAACAGGAGCGTCTACGGCTTGATCGTTATGCTCTCCTCCACAGGGTTGGATTCACTCCTGCTGGTCCTCTCCTACGTCTTGATCCTCAGGACCGTCCTGGGAGTGGCCTCCAAAGAGGAACGCTCCCGGGCGCTCAGCACCTGCATCTCCCACCTTTGTGCGGTCCTCAGCTTCTACATTCCCATGCTTGGGCTCAGCATGATCCACCGATTTGGGAGGCACGCGTCCCCCATCGTTTACATTGTCATCGTCAACACTTTTTTGTTAGTGCCCCCCTTGATGAACCCACAGTGTGAAGACCAAACAGATCCTCAGGGGGATCTTCAAGAAGTTTCAGAAGGAGGGAGTGCCATGAGAACCTGGACTCAGTGCGACTCTAAGCTGCAAGCATTGTGATGTACGATTTCACATCCGCCCTGGACTTTCTCCGCCCATGTCTGTAATTCAGTTGCAATTTCTGAATTTGTTTTAAGTGGTACCGGCTGCGTCAGAAACTCCTTTATTGTGTCAGAAAGAGAACAATGTGCTTTCCTTTTTATGAAGAGCGCTGATCTGCCATTAAGGAGCCACGATTGGAAATCAAAGTAGGGTTTTCCAGGCAACCCTGGCTTGATATTTCAGAACAGTGGAGAAAGGCTGGTCCCTGTTCCTTCTTCCGGGATAGAATACATTTCAGAGGCTCTATACTGGCCCTCTGAGAGGCCTCCTCGAAATGAAACAGATTTCCAGGTCCTCCGGTGCTGAGGAGGAACGCTTTGGCGTTGCTGTCTTACGGTTTATAAGCGTGGCTGGTGTACTCTAGAAAAGAGCTTTATCCTCTGAACTGTTCAGAAGGTCTTGCCCAGGGTTTGTGCTGATTTTTGGATGGAAATGAGGCACATAAATACAAAGGGTTGTCCAAGTTACCCTTTGGCAAGATGGGCAGCCAATAAATTTGGAAAATAAATAAATAAATAAATGCACTCGTCCTCCTGTTTGGCTCAGGAATTCTGGGAGTTGAAGTCCACGAGTCATAAAAGAGCCGAGGTGGCCTACCCCTGGTCTAGTGGTTAAGGCACCAGGTTAGAAAGCAGAAGGCGATGAGTTGAAGTCCCACCTTAGCCACGAAAGTAGCTGGGTGACTTTGGGCCAGTCATTCCCCCACCAGCCCAGCCCACCTTGCAGGAAAATTGTGAGGAAAATATGAGGAGGAAGGTGTGTTGAGTATGTTTGTCACCTTGAATTATTTGTTAAAATAATAAAGGCGGGATACAAAATAATTAATCGTAATGAGTCGGCTTATTGCTCTTCTGCGGCAAAGTTAGCTTGTCACCGTCAAACTGCAGCTGTGTGCTTCGGTTAAAATCCAGTTATAAAACTCCTACCCAATATTTATAAGATAAGTTTTAAAATCACTTTTAAAATTATCAAATGGAGTTCACATTCATGCAGTCGCCTGCACTGCTATCTCTCCGGGAGTCCTTGCTGTTTTACTCACTTTTGGTCCTAAAGGAAAAATCTCCCTCATCAACCCGATCGGAAGGTCTGGCGCAGGCTTGTTCGGTCAAAATGGCTCACCACTTTCCTCGGTTTGATTTCTCCCACAGCAGGGCCATAAATTAAGGTCAGAGTACGCAGCCAGGCAGGGCCAGGGATCTGGGCTGGGGAAGGGGCTTTCTATGGAATGGGTGGGTGGGCTGGGAACATATCAGATTTGTCTTCTGTTGGTACCGACTCAGAGATTCAATTACAAGGGTTCATGGGGAGGGCCAAATCAGGAGTCCCTGTTATTAAAATTACTGTTCTTTATTCACAATACTTATCTATTTATTTATTTATTTCTCAAATTTGTATGCCGCCCCTCTCCCGAGACTCGGGGCGGCTCACAACAACAATATAGGTACACATAAAATTTTTAATAACAATGACAACAGCCAAACCAAAGATCCATACATACAACAAACTTACTTACTTACTTACAAACCCCCCCCAATTGTAATGACTTTTAGTGGGGCACAATGGAGCAAAACCCATCAATCGCACAAAATGCAGCATGATAGCACAGCAATGAATAATAAGAGGGAAAGCCATAATCCACGGTGAAGGGCTGAGGCAGCTGCGTCATCGGGACTTTGCAAAATCCAGGGAGATTACAGGCCAAATTACAGTTTGTAAGATTAAAGTTTATGGAAGGCATTAAATGAAGCTGACATTTATAATAGAATAACAGAGTCGGAAGGGACCTTGGAGGTCATCTAGTCCAACCCCCTGCTCAAGCAGGAAACTGTATACCGTTCCTCATGAACGGCTGTCCAGTCTCTTCTTGAAAACCTCCAGTATTGGAGCACCCACAACTTCTGGTGGCAAGCAGTTCCACTGATTGATTGTTCTCTCTGATAGGAAATTTCTTCTTAGTTCTAGGTGGAATCTCTCTTCGACAAGCTTCCATCTCTTACTTCTTGCTCTGCCCTCAGGTGTGATTTGGACAAAAGGCTGACACCCCTCTTTCCCTTGTGACAGCTCCTCAAATACTGGAAGGCTGCTATCAAGTCCCCCCTCGTCCTCCTCTTTGTTAGACCAGACATATCCAATTCCTGCAACCGTTCCTTGTATGTTTTAGCCCCCAGTCCCCTGATCACTTTTGTTGCTCTTCTCTGCACTCTTTCTAGAGTCTCAGCATCTTTTTTACATCGTAGTGACCAAAACTGGATGCCGTATTCCTAGTGTGGCCTTACCAGTGCAGTATAAAGTGGTATTGACACTTTACATCATCTTGATTCCTTCTCTCTGTTGACGAAGCCTAGCACTGTGTTGGCTTTTTTGGCAGCTGCAGCACACGGCTGGGTCATACATAAGTGGTTGTCCACTAGGACATCTAGGTCCCTCTCACAGTTACTGCTGCTGAGCCAAGTACCACCTATTCTATACCTCTGCACTGGTTTTTTCTTGATAAGTGTAGTTCCTTACCTTTCACACCAATATACTGTATTTTGTTAGATAGGGCCCAGTGTCCAAGTCTGTCAGGATGCTTCTGGATCTTGAGCCTATCTTCTGGAGTGTTGGCTATTCCCCGCATTAGACGCTGGGTGAATTCCCTTCTATCCTCTCATTTCAACTGTTTATGAAGATATTAAAGAGCACTAGGCCTAAGACAGAGCCTTGGGGTACCCCACTGCGTGCTTCCCTCCATGTAGATGCAGTTCCAGTGAGGACTACCCATTGGGCGTGGTTGGTCAACCAGCTACAAATCCATCTTGTGGTGATGCTGTCTAACCCACATTTTTCTGTCTTACTAAGAAGTAGGTTGTTCTCAAATGCCTCACTGAAATCCAAGTACACTATGTCCACAGCATTTTGCTAGCCCACTCATTTTGTCAAAGAATACAATGTTTATCTGACGTGATTTATTTTTGACAAACCCATGTTGGTTTCCAGTAATAGCTTTGCTTGTTTCCAGGTGTTTCCAGATCCGTTGCTTGATTATCTTTTCCAGAATCCTCTCAAGTATTGAGGTTAGGCTGATAGGTCTGTAGTTTCCTAGATCTGTTTTCTCCCCCTTTTTTGAAGATGGGACCACATCAGCTCTTTCCGAGTCCTCAGGTGGTTCTCAGGGGCTCCAGGATCTTTGAAAGAGACAGTTCAGTGGGTCCAAGACTTCTTCTGCCAGATCCTTCAGAACTCTGGGATGTGATCCGTCAAGGCCCGGTGATTTGAACTTGTCTAGAATGGAACAATGTTCTCTTACCTCTTTCTTGCCTATTTTGACTTGTATTCCTAATCTTTTACAATGCAGCTTTTGATAAATTGGATTGTTTTTTTTCTTTTGTGTAATGACAAATGCAAAGAAAGATTAAGCAAATGTTTCTGAGTCATGATTTGGTTTTGAGCTGTTAAAATGAACAAACAGGCATCCCACCCACCACACCGCAACAAAAATCACAACCCCTCACTAGAAACCAGATCACGTCTCAACGACGACAGCCAGCCAACCAAACAATCCAAAACCAGACCGTGACCCAGAGGCAACCAAACAAGCTAACACCTTTGCATCACACAGACGATACTTACACACCAGGGACTGTGGCCCAGCAACAACAACCAGCCAATCAAACAGCCCAAAATCAGACCATGACTCAGAAACATCCAGACAAATAACACCCACACCAATTTACATCACACAAAAAGGTATTTAAAGGCCAGCGCTCTGACAGATGAACACTGAAGATCCCCCCCCCCCGCGAAACGTTTGCAGCCCAATCGCCAAACTCGGAGATCAAACCAACAGCCCAAAGCAGCTCACTGTTTATCAACTTAACTCAGAGCAAGACAAGTTTTAAGGAGGAGGGCAATAAAGATGCTTTGGATCAGACCGAGTGGGGGGGGGCTCCAACCGTTTTCTCACGAGTCCAAAATGCCATTCGAGCAATGGAAGCAAGAACCGGTGGGGTCGGCCTTTCCACGCCCACCTTGTCTGTAAGGCAGCGGGGACTCTACCCACTGAGCAGCTCTGCCTCATCGGCAGCAGGCCTTGCTGAGCCTTTTCCAGATCAGCCGAGTCTTTACGGCATAGACAACAGGGTTGAGCATTGGGGGCAGCAGCTGGTAGAGGTTGGCCAGGAGGATGAGGACAGACTGGGGGATGCCGTGGCCGAAGCGGTGGGCGAAGAACGAGAAGAAGGCCGGGATGTAGAACATGAGGATGACGCAGAGGTGGGAGCCGCAGGTGCCCAGCGCCTTGAGGCGGGTGTCCTGGGAAGGGAACCTGAAGACGGCCCTGAGAATCAGGAGGTAAGAAGCGGTGATCAGGAGCACGTCCAGGCCTGGCGAGAGAAGGGTGGTCACAAAGCCGTACCAAATGTTGACGGCGATATTGGCGCAGGCCATGCGGGCGATGCCCATGTGCTCGCAGTAGGAGTGGGGCATCACCCTCTTCCCACAGTAAGGCAGCCTCTTGAGAAGGAAGACGGTGGGGAACATCACGCAGAAGCTCCTGGCCAGAGCCACCAAGCCGGTCTTGGCCACCACGGAGGGGGACAGGATGGAGGTGTATTGCAGCGGCCGGCAGATGGCGACATAGCGGTCAAAAGCCATGGCCAGCAGGATGGTGGACTCTGCAATGAAGCTGATGTGGGTGAAGAACATCTGGGCGAGGCAGCCGTCAAAGGAGATCTCCTTGGAGTAGGACCAGAGGACGCTCAGGGTCTTGGGCACGGTGGAGGACGACAAGATCACGTCTGCCACGGCCAGCATGGCCAGGAAGAGGTACATGGGCTGGTGGAGGCTACGCTCCATTCGGATGAGGCAGAGCAGGGAGAGGTTTCCCAGAAGGGCGAAGAGGTACATCAGGCAGAAGGCCACGGCCATCCAGCTGTGGTATTCCTCCAGGCCAGGGATGCCGACCAGGATGAAGGAAGCAGGAGGGAGGCTGCTCTGGTTGCTGGGCTGTTGGGGGTCCGGAAGCATGTTGACTCATCGCACCCAAGTCAGGGCTCCAATCCTCTGCTGAAGGGAGAAAGAAGATGGAGAAGTCACGGCTGGAAAGCGTGGTTACACCCGGGGCCGAAGGGACGGGGCTGTAGAGGGAAGCAGCCACTCCGTAAGTAAAAATCACGTTGCTAATATTTCTAAGATAGGATGCTGTAATGAGTGAAGAGGCAATATTTTAAGAAAGTACTTCAAAGAAGCTAATGAAGAAACATTAATGAAACATTCTTAATGAAGAAGCAGGACAAGAAGCAACGGATGGAAACTCATCAAGAAACAACCTGGAATTAAGGAGAAATTTCCTGACAGTGGGGACAATTAACCAGTGGAACGGAAGTTGCCTCCAGAAGTTGTGGGTGCTTCAGCACTGGAGGTTTTCAAGAAGAGACTGGACAATCATTTCTCTGGAGTGGTATGGGTCTCTTGCTTGAGCAGGGGTTGGACTAGAAGGCCTCCAAAGGTCCCTTCCTACTCTGTTATATTACTCTGAGAGTCCAGGAAGAAAACACAGCCAGCATAGTGCTTAACAGCCCTTCCATTTGTTTTATTTGAAAAGCAACACTTTTTGCCAATATCAGTAGAGTACAGTCTATTTTGACTACATCATGCTGTAAAGTATAGTATAGTAGCATACAATAATTTATTTTGCATAATGATACCTTATTATTTAATATATAAGTAAGATTATTTCCATGACCAGACTTGGTGGGGCCATAAAAACACAGGCATTTTCCCGCATCAGAGATGCCTACAGATTATTTCACTAAGATTCTCTTATATAAATTCCAGGTTGCAAATGATATTTTGAAGAAACGTGATGTCCCATATTCCAGCCATTGCCCCAATCCTTGAAAAACATTATTTTATTGGTACATCCAATAAACAAACATTTCCACGTTATCATCTCCTTTGTGCATTTGGCAGCCACAAAGAAAACCTGCCTTTGGTTTAGAGCAGAGGACTCCAAACTTGGCAACAGCTATGCTGGATGGTGACTTCTGGGAGTTGAAGTCCACAAGTCTTAAAGTTGCCAAGGTTGGACACCCTGGTTTACAGAATTGGTCCTTAGGCCAGTGCCCAAAGTCTTCCCCAAATCATAAAGCAGGCAATAGGCTGGCTGGACTGACCTCCAAGGTCCCTTCCAGCTTCTATTCTATTCTATTCTATTCTATTCTATTCTATTCTATTCTATTCTATTCTATTCTATTCTATTCTATTCTATTCTATTCTATTCTATTCTATTCTATTCTATTCTATTCTATTCTATTCTATATTCTCTTCTCTTCTATAATTCTATTTTCTCTTCTCTTCTCTTCTCTTCTCTTCTCTTCTCTTCTCTTCTCTTCTCTTCTCTTCTCTTCTCTTCTCTTCTCTTCTCTTCTCTTCTCTTCTCTTCTCTTCTCTTCTCTTCTCTTCTCTTCTCTTCTCTCTTCTCTTCTAAAGTGACTTACCAGCAGACGGAGATGAAGGCAGCTGTCGAATGGAGTTGAGGAGCTTCTTCAGGTGCGGAGAAAGGACTCAGCCATGCAAGGAAGAAGATGATTTATCCAGCTTTCGTGGGGACTCCAAGGACACACCTGCCTCATCTTCCTTCAGACCGAAATTGGCAAGAGAGGCCCAGCTCCCTCTGCCCCAGGTGATGGAGAAACTGGCTGTTTTCAACTTCATGTCCGCTGGTGGGTTTTTTCCCCCCCAGGACAGAAGACGCCCCAGTGCCACTTAGAGGCTGCTTGCATGGTCCCACAGGAAGGGTTTCAAGAGGGCATCCGCTTCCTAGGGGGGGGAGCCCTCCCCACTGGCTGCCCCGCCATCCTCAAGAGCTTCCTCAGGACTAAGTCTGATGGGGAGACGACTTGGTCCGTTTCACCCGGGTGACCACGGGGAGAAAGTGCTCTGTGGCCACCAGACTTCTGCTAGATCAGTTGTGGATGGAACAGGCAATCGTGGAAGGGGGCAATCTTGGGCTGGGCCAAAAGACAAAAAGGAAACTCAGAGGAAGCCCCCCACACAGGGAATTCTGCTCACTCAGGTGGCCTCAGGCCTGGGGTATGCTAGCTGGCTGCTTTGGCCCAGCCTAAGAAGTGGTCTCCTTCACGAGTCTGAATGACCATTTTATCTTTCTTTCTTTCTTTCTTTCTTTCTTTCTTTCTTTCTTTCTTTCTTTCTTTCTTTCTTTCTTTCTTTCTTTCTTTCTTTCTTTCTTTCCTTCCTTCCTTCCTTCCTTCCTTCCTTCCTTCCTTCCTTTCTTTCTTTCTTTCTTTCTTTCTTATTAAATTGTATATAGCTGCCCATTTCACTAAAAGCAATTCTGGGCAATGCACAGAAATTAAAAATAAATAAATAAAAAAGAATACATTTATATTTATATATCCATATTCCTGTCTATCTTAGCTCTTAATTCAAGTTCTAGTACAGTTTTTAATAATATTTTAATCAGCATAATTTTAATACTGTAATTATGTTTGTTTTACAAATTGCAATCTGCCCTGAGTCACCTTCTAAGGATGACGGGCGGCATAAAAATTTAATAAATAAAATAAACATTAATCAATATCTTCTTCTTCTTCTTGTGCCCTATCCATTATCAGACGCTGGCGATCCTGTTGGCCATCCTGTTTTTATCAGCAGCCGCATGAAAAAGTGCTGCTGAATTTTGTCCAAACCGGTCCCTGAGATTTTGAAGCCACGGCGTTCTTCTTCTGCCTGGACCTCGTTGGCCTTCCATCTTTCCCTGGAGGATTCAATGCAGCAGGCCGTATTTTTCTGGGTGTCGCATCACGTGTCCGAAATATTCTAACTTTTATTTTTTAATTGTTTTGATGATTTCCCTGGGCTTTCCCAGGCAGCTGACCCCCTCCTCGTTTCTGATCTTGTCCACCCAGCTTCTACATAACAGCCGCCTGTCAATCCACATTCCAAAGGCTTCCAGTCTGGGCCCTTCTGTCAGGGACCGACTCTCTGCTCCGTAGAGCAGGATAGAAAAAACATAGCATCTGACAAGCCTGATTTTCAGTCTTAGGCTTATGTTGTGGATTAATCAGTATAAAAGAAAGCAAAGTTGCAGACCCCAGGCTAAGAGAGGGGAAGACTGGCCCCCTCCACACTGGAGCCACCTAACCAAGTCTCTGGTTCCCGATCCCAGACTTTCCCCGGTGCCCTGGTGGCAAGGAGGGTCCACGGGCCCCCTTCCTTTGGTGGGACCGGTTGAGCCACGCGAGGAGGAGGAGGAGGAGGAGGAGGAGGAGGAGGAGGAGGAGGAGGAGGAGGAGGAGGAGAACTGGCCTGTTGCTCATCAGGCACCTCCGGGCTTGGCTTCTCCGCCTCGTATTTGATAAGAACATAAGAAGAGCCATGCTGAATCAGGCCAAAGCCCATCGAGTCCAGCCTTCTGTGTCACACAGTGGCCCACCAATTGTACATGGGGATCTTGAGCAGAAAGAGAAGGCAAAACCCTCCCTTTCCCTTGACCCCCAAACAAATGGTACCCAAGGGAATCCTGCCTGCCTCAACCAACATAGAGGCGGCACATGGACATCTGTTTTAATAACCACCGATACACTTGGCATCCATGAATCTATCTAGTCCTGCCTTGAAGCTGTCAAGGCTGACAGCTGTCACGACCCCTTCTGGAAGTGAATTCCATAAATCAACGACCCTCTGGGTGAAGAAATATTTCCCTTTATTTGTCCTCACTTTCTTAGCTATAAGCTTTAGGGAGTGCCCCCTTGTCCTGGTATTGTGTGATAGAGAAAAGAATTTTTCTCTATCCACCTTTTGTATCCCATGCATGATTTTATACACTTTGATCAAGTCACCCCTTAAACGCCATCTTTCAAGGCTGAAGAGACCAAGGCGTTGCAATCTGGTTTCATAAGGGAGGCGCTCCATTTCCTTGATCATTCTTGTTGCCCTTTTTTGCACCTTTTCCAGTTCCATTATATCATTCTTGAGGTGCGGTGACCAAAACTGTACACAGTACTCCAAGTGCGGTCTCACCATCGATTTGTACAGAGGCAATACAATACTTGCTGATTTGTTTTCGATTCCCTTCCTAATCATGCCAAGCATGGAATTTGCTTTTTTTTTTACTGCTGCTGCGCATTGGGTTGACATCTTCATCGAGCTGTCCACCAAAACCCCAAGATCCCTTTCTTGGGTTGTCTCAGAAAGTTTGGTCCCCATCAGTTGGTAAGTATAATTGGGGTTCTTTGCCCCGATGTGCATAACTTTGCACTTGTTTAGGTTAAAATGCATTTGCCACTTTGTTGCCCACTCACACAATTTCGAGAGATCCTTCTGGAGCTCCCGACAATCAGTTTGATGAAGAAGCAAAGGGAGGGAGGCAGCCCAATTTCAGACACCCCCCCTCCAATTCCAAAACTGGAAGCAGCAGAGACCTCCAGGAACCAGGAGGACGACCTACGTGTGAAACGCATGCAGGAACTCTTGTTGTGCAAAGGTTGTGAGTACGCAGTTGCACTCCAGTGTCCAATGCAACTACAAAAGTATTTCTGGGCTCATGGCATCCGTGGGCATTGTAACATTCATTTTTTAAAATTTTAATTGATTTATTTAGAGCCCACTTTTATTATTGTTTTCTTGTAAACCACTCAAGGCAGCAGACGTATTTTACTACTTCCTCCTATTTTTCCCAGAACAACCCTGTGAGGTGGGTTGGGAGGAGAGAGTTGACCAGTCACCCACTCGACTTTCAAGCCTAAGGCGGGACTAGAACTCCTCGTCTCCTGGTGGTGATGGGCCCAAAGTGCATCAGCAGCAAAATGGCCAGTCTTGAATACCAGAGAACATGCCTGGATGCTCTTTTGCCTGACTTCTTGCAAGTACTTGTAAGGAATCTCTGGCATCCCTCCCTCCCCGCCCCCCAGTCTGCTTGCCGTCTATGCAGAATTTCTAGCTGACTGGCCATCTGGACAGAGCTGGACTGAAGCCCTTCTGGGGTCTCTACATCAGGGGTCCCCAACCAGGGGTGCGAGATGATATTCCAGGGGGTGCGAAAACTTGGATTTTCAAAATTGTAGTGTATATGCATAATTTGTTAGTTATTTCAAACTTTTGTGAGGGGCACGAGAATATATGAGGAGCACTCTAGGGGTGTGGGGTATAGAAAACATTGGGAACCGCTGCTTAGTCTGGGATGGACAACTGGGCACCGGGCAGGAGGGAAGGACCTGAGCAAAGCAGAGCAAGATGGGACTCTCCGTTGCCATGGCGAGGAAGCTCCAGGCCTGCCAATATGGCCTCGCACGGAAGACTCAGGTGAGGCTGGCGGCCGCCGGCTTTGTCCCAGGTCAAGCCACCCATGGGGGGGGGTTCCTGCAGTCGCCTCTTTCCCAGACAGCGACCGGGACCCCCTCCTGCCTCTGCGCGACTCTCGGCAACATCTGGAGCCGACCAATCCTCCATTTTGGGGAGCAAAGAGGAGCAACCGGCAGTAGGGCGGGCAGGCTTAGGCGGGGACTGACCCTCGTGGCGGTGAAGAGCCCACCCTGGTCCACATGGCTCGTAAGAGCCAAGCCTGGCCCGATGGCCGGCCACCGGTCAAGCGCCCCCTTAAATCACAGCCCCAACCCCCCACCTTCCCAACCGACAGCCTGGCTTTGCATAGGGATCAAGATACAGGTGGTCCTCGACGTACGACCACAATTGGGCTCAAAATTTATGTTGCAAAGTGAGACATTTGTTAAGTGAGTTTTGCCCCGTTTTACAACTTTTCTTGCCACGTTTGTTAAGTGAATCACTGCAGTTGTTAAGCAAGTAACAGGGTTGTTAAGTGAATCTGCCTTCCTCCATTGACTTGGTTGGTCAGGTGACAAAAGAGGGTCGCATGACCGTCATAAATGTGAGTCACTTTCATGACGCAAACTGGGGAAATCTTCAGTGCTGGTATGAAAAAAGTCATTCAGCCATAACGGTTTAGGCCTGAAACAGCCGCATTACTTATTCAACAACTGCAGCCAGAAAGGTCGTAAAATGGGGCAAAACTCACTTAGCAACTGTCTCATTTAGCAGTGGAAATCTGGGGCTCCACTGTGGTCGTAAGCCAAGGACTCCCTGTAAAAACCTGGCTGATGTGTCGGTCTGTTGCCAGCTTCCCAAAAGCAAACATTGTGCCATTTTGGGAAAAATAAAAGAGGCCTCAGCAGCCTCCCCCCACCGGCCTTCTTCACCCCCCCCAACTGCAGCTTTCCAGGGAACTGGAGGGTGGGGACTTGGGGGAGGGCAGGCCCAGAAGGAGCACCCCCTCCCTTCTGGGCAGGGATGGCATCAGCCGAGGTGGGGAGGGGGCAGGAGGGGACGCCGCTCGCTCACAGTGACCCCAAAAACCCATTCGGACCTTGAAGACAACAAACTTTATTGAAAAATGTAAAACCGTTAAGGAAATGGCGCCGTTGCGCTTAATGGAAGGGTACATATAAAGCCACGTAAAAAAGGTTTGGGAAGGAAGGAAGGAAGGACTCCCCGGATAAAGAAATCAGCTGGCATTCGTCCAGGGGGGATTCTGTACACCCACCCACCCCCTGGGCTGTGAAGGACCGAGGGCCGCTCTCACCGCCTGCCACTTTTTGCCCGGCACACAGAGGCAGCCAAGAGAAGCAGGAGGCGCCCTGGGGGAGGCTGAGGCTGCCAAAGGAGGGAGACTGGCATCCGGGGGCACAGCAGGAGCAGCGCTCTGGGCACAAAAGGGCCCGGCCGGTCAGCCTCCTGGCCAGGGAAGGCACCTAGCAGCCGGCCAGGACAACTCTGGAGAACCGAGAGCAGCTCCCAGCCAGCCACGTCGCCCTCCTGCGGCTCCGGAAAGGGGGCAGATCTGGCACAGTGAGAAGGAACTGGGGGGAGACGCGGGACAAGCAAGGAAAGGGGGGCCCTCCCTGCCCCAGACACAATGGACGCCCTGTGAAACACCCCCCCCCAGAGAGAGCAACATAGAGATTCTGCAGGACAGCAAAGTACAAGGGGACCCCGGGAGGTGGGGCTCCTGCCCCCTGCAGCCTCTGGAGAACGTCCCTGCGCCAGGTCTCCCCTTTCCCGGGCCAGGACTAAAGCGGCTGAACCGGCTGGTTGAAGATGCCGTCACTTATGGCTGCCCACTCGGCTGCAGAGGTGGGATAGTTGACTCTGGAAGGAGAGAAACAGAGGCCGGGCGTCATAAGGCCCCCACCCCAGAGGGAACGTCCCAGGTGGCCTTCCCCAGACCCCACAAGGTGAAAGGTGCCCTCCCTCTGCCTCCTGGGAGGAGCCGGGATGGAGAGCCCCCCCCCTCAGGATGGAAAGCTGTGCGGGGGGAGAAGAGGGACGCAGCCTCGGCCCACTCAGGGAGGAGACGTCCCAGCAAAGGCCTCCTCTCCTCCTTCCCCCCCCCAGCAGAGCTGCCCCCCACCTGCCAACCCGCAGAGGCCAAAGAGACGCAACCGCCTTTTCTAGCTCTCCGGGCTCAGCCTCTGCCTCGCACCCAATTCCTTCCTAGCTTCTCCAGGCCCCCCGAAGTGGAGTCGGCCACAGCCCTGCGAGTCCCTGTGGCTGCCCCCTTTTATTTCTGCTGTTACTTTATGACTCCATGGGTGCTTTGGCCTCTGCTCACACCCGGAGCGGCCTCTGCAAGAGGGCTGGCTGTCCGGAGTCAGGGGGTGCTTGGGAACGAAGAGGCCAGTCCTCCCTCCAGGGGGACCCCCGGCATCCGGGAAGGCTGGTTGGCCCGGACCAGGTTCCTAGGAGCCCAGGAAGGGGGAGGCCGCTGGGTCCCCAGGAACGACGGAGGAAAAGAGCCAGACCTACCGACAGCTTCTTCACGCTGCCCAGGGCCTGGGCGTTCAGCCCCCGCAGGTCCTTCTCCGAGAGCTCGCTGGCCCTGATCCGGATGCTCTGTGCAGTGGACAAAGGGAGCAGGACCGAGGCTTAGGGGGCGAAACAAGCCCACCAATCCCCCCAATTCATGCAGGAAGCGCAAGGACCCCCGGCCCGTGCCAAGTCGAAGCTGGCACGCCTGTGTTGAGAAACAGAAGCCCCCAAAGTCTCCCCCGTCCTGGAGAAGGCCCCCACCCCAACTCCCGAAGGCCCTTACCTCTCCTCCGCCCAGGGGCACCGTGAGGAAGGCCTCACCCGTGTCTGCCAGGGGGCTGCCATTCACTGAGATGCTGAAGACCCGCTCGTGGGCGCTAGGGGCCCGCAGGCCGGGCGTCTTGAAAGCGCTGCGGGCAGAAGCCGGCAGGGGATCAGGTGGTCGGCCAGCCCCAGAGCTCCCACCAGCCCCGCCCGCCCCGGAGGCCGCCCGAGGGGCCTGCCTGGTGGAGGGGGGGGGCTCACCTGGAGTCAAACTTGCCAGCAGGTGTGAGCAGAGGAGTGGCAGCTTTTGTGGGGGTCCCTGGGCCGGCTGGGGTGACGGGGTTCACTTTGCTGGGCCTGCCAAAATACAGCAGCCGCCGGGTCAGTGGCCCATTTGGGACTTCAAGCCGGCTGCCAGAGCTCTAGACTGGAATTCTTGGCCTGAAGGGACCTTGAGGGCATCAAGACCACCCCCTTGCTCAGCACACCATTCCAGTTATAGCCCCTGAAGGGACAAGCCAGGGAAGATAAGCCCCTCCCCCACCTCCCTAGATTGCTAGTCTCATGAACAGGGGACTCCGGTGATTTAAACCACAAATTCCATCCTCCCCTCTGGAAGACAGGAGATCACGGCAGCCATCTTAGTGCTGGGAGGCACCTGGGGGGGGTCTTCTCTCCCGACTCTGCTCTGCCCACCCCCGAGAAATGCCTACCCAGACTCTTCTGGAGAACCTCCAGGCATGGCGGAGTCACAGCTGGCCGTTCCCTTGCATAATGGCTCCCCAGTCAGGAAATTCCTCTCTGATCCCAGCCTGGATCGCTGGGTGTCCAAGCGTGGCTGGCTGGGGAATTCTGGGAGCTGAAGTCCACAAGTCTCCAGGTTGCCAGGCCTTAAAGCTTCTCCCGGCTGGCTCTAGTCTGACCGCCCCCCTCCTCCCTCGCCCCTTCTTGCTATCAAGCCCCCCTTAGCCTCCCCTCCATTAAGCCAGGAATTCCTTTTTGTGGGATTTCGCCCCCAAGCCCCTCCCCACCTCCCTCCTTCTGCCCTGCACTCTCTCCACCTCCTCAGCCCTTTTGTATTGGGGGGACCAGAGGGGGGGAGGGAGTCTGACCAGGGCAGCGTAAAGCAGCAGTAGCCCTTCCCCTATTTCTCCCACTCAGGCAGCCCAGGATCGGACCGGCTTTTTAGGCAGCTGCAGCACACTGCGCCCCTGGGGCCTTCCAGGACCCCCAGATCTCTCTCCCAAGCAGCTTCTTCTACCTGACACTTCTTGAGGCATGTCAAGAGTGCCGTGCTGTCCCTCCTCGGGGGTCTCCTTCCTCTCCATTCACAGGGCTTGGCTCAACCCGTTTCAGTCTCCGAGGGAGGAGAATGCTTATAGCTCAGGGTCGTTCTGTGGGTTCCTTGGTGGTCTCTGAGCTGGGCTGCTGAGTACTTGGTGCCCGTTACCTTTTAGAGAAATGTTTGGATCGGGATGAAGGGGGCTGGGCCCTCTTGGAAGTCGGAGGCCTTTTGCTGGAGGTCTGCACCTGGAAGGCAGAAGGAGGTGTGACTCTGTCCGCCTTCAGCCACAGGCCCTTTGCGGTGTGAGCAGGGCATTCACCCAGCCCCAACCTCTTTTGAGGTCGTAGGTCACTGGTCCATCTGCCCACCCACCCATCCATCCCATTCATTTAGAATAGAGCGGGAAGAGACCTAGGAGGTCTTCTAGTCCAGCCCCCTGCTCAGGCAGGAGACTCTATACCAGGGGTCTGCAACCTTGGCTCTTTTTTATGACTCCTGGACTTCAACTCCCAGAATTCCTGAGCCAGCTGTGCTGAGGGGAAAGGGAGAGGTTTCTAAACTGAGCCATGCCGGCTCAGGAATTCTGGGAGTTGAAGTCCAGGGGTCATAAAAGAGCCAAGTTTGCCTACCCCTGCTACCATTTCAGACAAATGGTGGTCCAAGCTCATCTCGAAAACCCACCACTTCTGGAGGCAGGTTGTTCCACTGGTTAATTGTTCTAACTGTCAGGAAGTTTCTCCTTAGTTCCAGGTTGCTTCTCTCCTTGACGAGTTTCCACCCGTTGCTTCTTGTCCTGCCTTCAGGCTCTTTGGAGAAGAGCTTGACTCCCTCTTCTTTGGGGCAGCCCCTGAGATACTGGAAGGCTGCTCTCATGTCCCCCTTGTCCTTTTCTCTAGACTAGCCATACCCAAATCCTGCAACTGTTCTTCATTTCTCATCCTTTTACTGCTTTATTGCTTATTAACATCCTATTGCTGGGACTTGGCAGAGAAAGGTCCGTTCTCAGACAGAACCTTCCGGGCTTCGGGTGCAGGCCCCCCCCTCCCCGAGGGCTGCATGCTTTGTTAAGACAGAAAAAGCACTCAACAGGCAGGGGTCTCGAGGGAAGCCGCAAGAGGGCCAAGGCAGAGGCCTTCGGAAGGAGAGAGAGAAACGTATACCTTTGCTGGCTTCTGCTGTGCCACGTCCTCCTGCTTGGACTTCTTGACCGCAGGCAGCAGAGACGTCTCCATCTCTTCGTCAATGGTCTCAATGGCCTGCTTGGCTGCGGGGAGGGGGGGACACAAATTCTTGGAGGAAGGGGGGCGAGACAGGCAGGCTGGTGGGGGCAGCTGTGAAATGGCCGCTTCTCAGCCGGCTCCGTCACGGCTTCTAGGTCAGGGCTAGGCCACCTTGGCTCTTTCATGACTGGTGGACTTCAACTCCCAGAATTCCTGAGCCAGCCATGCTGAGGGGAAAGGGAGAGGTTTCCAAACTGAGCCAGGCTGGCTCAGGAATTCTGGGAGATGAAGTCCCCGAGTCACGAAGGGGCCAAAGTTCCCCCATGCTGGCTCAGGAATTCTGGGAGTTGAAGTCCCCGAGTCACGAAGGGGCCATTGTTCCCCCATGCTGGCTGAGGAATTCTGGGAGATGAAGTCCACGAGTTATGAAGGAGCCATTGTTCCCCCATGCTGGCTCAGGAATTCTGGGAGTTGAAGTCCCCGAGTCACGAAGGGGCCAAAGTTCCCCCATGCTGGCTCAGGAATTCTGGGAGTTGAAGTCCCCGAGTCACGAAGGGGCCACAGTTCCCCCATGCTGGCTCAGGAATTCTGGGAGTTGAAGTCCCCGAGTCACGAAGGGGCCATTGTTCCCCCATGCTGGCTGAGGAATTCTGGGAGATGAAGTCCACGAGTCATGAAGGAGCCATTGTTCCCCCATGCTGGCTCAGGAATTCTGGGAGTTGAAGTCCCCGAGTCACGAAGGGGCCAAAGTTCCCCCATGCTGGCTCAGGAATTCTGGGAGTTGAAGTCCCCGAGTCACGAAGGGGCCACAGTTCCCCCATGCTGGCTCAGGAATTCTGGGAGTTGAAGTCCACGAGTCACGAAGGAGCCATTGTTCCCCCATGCTGGCTCAGGAATTCTGGGAGTTGAAGTCCACGAGTCACGAGGGGGCCATTGTTCCCCCATGCTGGCTCAGGAATTCTGGGAGTTGTAAGTCCACCAGTCACGAGGGGGCCATTGTTCCCCCATGCTGGCTCAGGAATTCTGGGAGTTGAAGTCCCCGAGTCACGAAGGGGCCAAAGTTCCCCCATGCTGGCTGAGGAATTCTGGGAGTTGAAGTCCACGAGTCACGAAGGAGCCATTGTTCCCCCATGCTGGCTCAGGAATTCTGGGAGTTGAAGTCCACCAGTCACGAGGGGGCCACAGTTCCCCCATGCTGGCTCAGGAATTCTGGGAGTTGAAGTCCACGAGTCACGAAGGAGCCATTGTTCCCCCATGCTGGCTCAGGAATTCTGGGAGTTGAAGTCCACCAGTCACGAGGGGGCCATTGTTCCCCCATGCTGGCTCAGGAATTCTGGGAGTTGAAGTCCACCAATCACGAGGGGGCCATTGTTCCCCCATGCTGGCTCAGGAATTCTGGGAGTTGAAGTCCACCAGTCACGAGGGGGCCATTGTTCCCCCATGCTGGCTCAGGAATTCTGGGAGTTGAAGTCCACCAGTCACGAGGGGGCCAAGGTTGCCTACCCCTGAGCTAGGGCAACACGAGTGACCACTTTTCTTTTTATTAAGACAAAGCAAGCAGTCCTCGGCTTACAACTGTTCATTGGGCAACCATTTGAAGTTCAACAGCACTGGAAAAAAGTGACTAGTGGCCGTTTTTCACTCTTACGACCATCGCAGCATCCCCAGGGTCACGTGATCAAAATCTGGATGCTTGGCAACGAGCTCATATTTATGACGGTCGCAGTGTCCCAGCGGGGCCATGTGATCCCCTTTTGCGACCGCCTGGCCAGCAAAGTCAATGGGACTATGTTGCTAAGAATTGCAGGGATCCCCTTAACGACCGTGGCAAGAAAAGTTGTAAAGTGGGGCAACTGTCTGGGCTCAGCTGTGGTTCCAACTACTTCTTGAAGGAAATAAAGTAGAAATGTAATGCCATTATATGAAACTGTCTCTTTAGCACAAATGTAAAACTGTAACGCAAACGTAGCAATGCACTGCCAAATGTGTGGGAAGGTTTGTTTACTGTTTCCTGCCCATGTAAAGTGACCACAAATGGTAATCAGCAAAGATAATTAATCATGACCTAATGTTTACTGTTTCCTGCCTAAAATTCCTCCGGAGACAGGAACTTACACTTTAAGCGGAATATCAAAAAGGGGGATTTTGACCCAAGGTGAAAATTACAACTAAACAAGATAACAGCAGATGGACTGAAGAGTTCAGGATGACCTTTTAAGTGTAAAAACAACTTCAAAGAATAACTATAGAGTTGAAAGAGCTTCTTAGATGTGACATGGGTTGTAAAAAAAGCATAAAATGCAAAGCTTGAAATCTGCCCTTTGCCCTCTTGGAACTCAATCCATCGAGGGAAGAATTCAGGAGGCTGCAATTGCAAACTCTTTTTCTTTTCTTATTATTTTTATGTTTTTCTTCAATAAAAACTTTGTATGGTTAACCAGACTTGTCTTCGTATTGTATCAAAATTTGGGGGTTTTACACCTCACATTCTCAAGCATCGTAAGAATGGAAGGAGGGGAAATAAAGTGAAGTTTGTTAATGACAAATGCTGATGTTTGAACATCGTTAACTGAGTTTTGCCCCATTTTACGATTTTTCTTGCCAGTTGGTAAGTGAAAAGCTGATAACAGTCATTAAGCGAATCCGGCTTCCCCATTGACTCTACCTGCCAGGTCACAAAAGAGGATCACATGACACACACACACCCCCGGGACGCTGCGACTGTCCTGAGTCTGAGTCAGTTGCCAAGCGTGTGAATGTCAATCCCATGACCACGGGGAAGCTGCAGCGGTCATAAGTGAGGGAAAAAAGAGCACTTTTTTCAGTGCTCTTGCAACATGGAATGGTCACTACCTGATCTGTTGCAAGTTGAGGACTGCTGTGTTGGTTGGAAACAGGCAGAAGAGGCGCATCCTGCAGGGGACAGACCCTGGGTGGGATGGTGGGTGATGCAAGGCTGCACCATTTTCCTCCCCCCCTCCTTCCCTGAAGTGTGTAAACCTGAGGGCCCGGTGTGTCTGGGGGGGGGCTCGCCTTGTTTCCTCCTGGGCAATTCCTCCCCCCACCCAGGGGTCGAGTCCATAAACGCTGCTGCAGGGAGCCTGGATTAGCGGCTTTGGAATCCCGCGCTTCATTTTCACAGTGGGGGACCGTGAGAGTATTAGGACGGCCCTTCTCCCTCCCTCTCACCTCCCCCCCCGCTGACCTTTCTTGGCGACCCGGAAGGGCGTCTGGACGGCCCGGGAGGCCAGCTGGGTGATCTCCGCGATCTCCACCTCGCTCTGCAGGGAGGCAAGGAAGCCGGGCAGCTCGCAGGAGGGGGGGAGGCGGCCCAATGGACCCGCCCGGCCCTTCCCCCTCCCCCTCCCCTCCCCTCCCCCGGCCTACTCACTGACCGAGGCCGCCCTCTCCAGGGCCTTGTCGCTGTCTCCGAGGGCTGCAAGTGGGAGAGGGAGAGAAGGGGGGGTTAGCGAGCAGGCGTGGCGCAAGGCCGGGCGGGGGGGCTCTTGCGGGGGGGGGATCGGGACCTACCTAAGAAGGTGATCCAGTTCATTTGGCGCAGCTGTGGCGGCAGCCGCAGCAGCTCCATGTTGCACCGGTTCTCCAAGTCCTTCTTCAGGCTCTCGCCCGCCGCCCGCACTTTCGCCACCCGGGACTGCACTGCAAAATAGGCGCGCCGGTCACGGCCCCGGCCCTCCGCCCACCCGCCACCCGCCCCGGTCACGGCCCTCCGCCCGCCCGCCCTCACCCTCGCGGTCGAAGTCCTTCAGGAAGGCGTCCACCCGCTTATCCCGCGCCGAGGGCTTCGGGCCGCCGCGGGCCGCCGTCGGCCTTTTCCTGCCGGGCGCCATCGCGGAAGTGAAGCGGAGACGGCGGCCGTTAAAACTTGGCGCGCGCCCCGCTCGGCCAATCAGGAGGCGGTCCGCCGCGCGGAGGACAGGGGCGTGGCCGAGAGACGCCCGCAAGGCTCCTCCTCCTCCTTCTCCTGCCGCGAGGCCACGCCCCTCACGCCTCCCAGCCGCGCTTTCCACGGGGGTCCGCCCTGCCCGGGGCGCCCGTGGGCGGGGCATCGAGGCTGGGAGGGGCCCCTCGGGCTGGGCGGGGCTTTGGGGCTGGAAGGGGCCCGGGGGTCTCCGCTTTTGCCGCGCTCACGTTCAGACACCTCCGGCGAGAAAAGGGGACCACGCGGAGATCGCCCTCGGGCCAAACGGGGGTCTCGCGTGCCCCGGTGGGGTCTGGCACCGCCTCCCCACTTTCCTCCCCCCCCCTCCGGCTTGCAGGGGTCAGCAGAGCTCCGGAGCGCGGGGCCCCCGCCTGGCTTGGCACTCCGGAGGCGCCGCGCCGGTTGCGCTGCTCGGGCCGGTTCTCTTGCTGCCAGGGAGAAGCCTCCGGGCCTGCGTCCGGCTCGCCTACCTCGCCTGTGGGCTCCCTCGGACAATCCCCAGAGCCGCAGAAGGAAGGGACCTCGGAGGTCGTCTAGCCCCACCCCATCTGCAGGTGGCCACTTAATTCAGCTGCTCCGGCCGAGTTCTGTGGGGCTTGCTGGTGGGAAGGCGAGGAGGGTGGGCTGGCCCTCTTTCCTCTGCCTTCCCCCCCCCAGCATTCCCGGCAGAGGGGCAGAACCGGATGGAGATGCCATAGCAAGAGACACTCCCCCCCCCCGGCCTGCCCCTCTTGGACATCTCCCTCTGCCTGCCTCCCTCCCTCCCTCCCTCCCCCCCCCAGGGCCTTGTCTCCTCTGGGGCTTGTCAGGCGCTTGCAGACCTGGGCCTGGTGCTGAAGTGGGCGATGCCGGGACCGGCTGCCCTTATCAGCCTGGCAGCCTCTTGCCTGCTCGCCCCCTCCACCACAGCCAGCAGCCCAGCCTCGCCTCCTAAGGCCACCCTTCCATCTCAGAACACAGGCAGTCCTCAAGTTACGGCCACAATTGAGCCCTAAATTTATGTTGCTAAATGGAACCTTTGTTAAGTAAGTTTTGCTCCATTGTACGACTTTTCTTGGCACAGTAGTTAAGTTAGCAACATAGTCCACACTGACTTTGCAGGCCATTAGGTCGCAAAACGGGATCACCAGTGGCCACGCGTCCAACCACGGGGGTGCTGCAATGGTCATGTGTGAAATGTGCTTCCTCCTGAAAAGACAAGCCAGGTTCACTTAACAACCGTGTGGCTAACTTTGCCATGTTTTGCATAGCAAGAGAAATTTTGGGTTCAGCTGTGGTCATAAGTCTAGGAATAGGAATAGAACAGAAATAGAATAGAACAGAATGTAGAATAGAATTGGAATAGGAATGGAATAGAATTGGAATTGGAATGGAATGGAGAAAGAATAGAGAAAGAATAGAATAGAATAGAGAAAGAATAGAATAGAATTACAGAATATAGAATAGAATAGAGAGAATAGAGAATAGAATAGAATTACAGAATAGAATAGAAATACAGAATAGGGTAGAATAGAAATACAGAATAGAATAGGAATGGAATAGAATTGGAATTGGAATGGAATGGAGAAAGAATAGAGAAATAATAGAATAGAAAAAGAATAGAATAAAGAATAGAATAGAATTACAGAATATAGAATAGAATATAGAAAATATAGTACAGAATAGAATGGAATTACAGACTAGAATAGAATAGAATATACGGAATAGAATAGAACAGAATAGAATAGAATTACAGAATAGAAATACAGAATAGAATAGAATTGGAATGGAATGGAGAAAGAATGGAGAAATAATAGAACAGAAAAAGAAAATAGAATTACAGAATAGAATAGAGAATAGAATAGAAAAAAGGAATAAAAGAATAGAATAGGAATAGGAGCTAGAGTAAGTAAAAGGGAAAGAAGAACGAAAAGAGGTGTGAACAGAAGTAACACAGGAGAGCCATCAAGGGAAGAGTGACCAAGGGAAGACGGTGGGAGAGTAATTCCATCCATTCAATGAGCAAAGGGGAGCTGGGAGGCTTCGCCCTTTTCCCCACCTGGCTCCAAGAAGTCTCCTTCAGTTGAAGTCCAGGAAAGGTGGGGTGGGGGTCAGGGCCAGGAAAGGTTCCTCTTTAGTATGAGGGCAACGTTTCTATATACTGCAGTGTTGTAAAGGGAACATAATCATTATATTGTTTTGATACACTGGTCATCCGTATATAGGTTGAGGAAAGATGGTTAGTCCTGTAAACAGTTTGAACCATGCAGGATACCAAAAAACAAAAAAATTATCCATCTTAGTTAATAAAAGTAGGATTATTTAGGTTTTTTCCAGTCAAAACTGAATGCAATGCAGGAAGTCCACAACTTACAACAGTTTGTTTAGTGGCCCTTGGAAGTTACAAAGGCACCGAAAAAAGTGATTTATCACAATTTCTCACACTTAACAACTGTCGCACGGTCCCCCACGGTCACGTGATCAAAATTCAGACGCCTGCCAACTGCCTTCTCTTTATGACGGTCGCGCTGTGGCCGCGTGACCCCCTTTTGTGACCTGAGAAGCAAAGTCAGTGGGGAATTCAAATTCCCTTAATAACCATGTTACTAATTTAACAAACTCGATGCTTCGTTTAACAACTGGGGCAAGAAAAGTCATAAAATGGGGCAAAATTCACTTAACAAATGTCTCACTTAACATAAATTTTGGGCTCAATTATGGTCATAACTTGAGGACTGCCTGTTCTAAATAACTGCTGCGAGTTTCATTAAAGTATTTGTTGTACAGCACAATAAAGCTGACAGCCAACTTCATACAAAGAAAATGTGTATAAAATGTTTTATAGATGGCACCTTCCACCAGCAAGATTAACAAAAATGTTTAAAAATATGTCGGATAGATGTTGGAAATGTAAACATAACATAGGCACGTATTATCATATTTGGTGGACATGTGGGAAGGCAAAGTCTTATTGGAAAAATATACATATGTGGTTAGAAAAAATATTGGGCGAACAAGTGGATTTTAAACCTGAACTTTTTTTACTAGGCATTATGTCTGAAAAGACTAATAAGCAGAAATTATATTTAATCTGACACATTACCACAGCAGCGAGAATAATTTTTGCATAATACTGGAAGAATGAAGGATTGCCATCAGAGGAAGAAATAATCAGTAAAATATTGGAATGTGCAGAGATGGACAGACTAACTATGAGATTGAAAGACAAAGAAGATACAGACTATTATCAAATTTGGAATTTATTTTATTCTTGGTTAGAGAAAAGAATGAAGGATTAGGAATTGAACATGTATTAGCTTAGCAAACTCCAGACAACTTGTTGATTGGGAAAATTAACATATGTTGATGAAAATAATAATAAAAAAGATCGACACACAAAAAAAGCTGACAGTAATGAGCTCATTACTTAATATTAAAATCTCCGTTGCATTCTTGCTTAGTATTTCTTACGCATGTTGAAAAAGAAAAGTTAAAGCAAATTTGACTGCAATTAAAGTACCAATAGATTAAAAAAAGACTTTGCAGTTTCTGACTACCTTCCTTTTTGTGCTTCGACTAATTCAGTTTTTATAAACATTTCCACCCTTTAGAAGTCAGCCGTTCTTGCTTAAATCTGGTTAAACGTCTGTTGTGAATATATACTGTGCTATCAATCCTGCACATCCTCCAAATTAACTTCCCAGTCAGATATTTTCAGAATTGTGTTTTTCTTTCAACACTGGGCAACATTGATCACAAATAAAACAAATTTAAGTTAAAGATAAAAATAGAAAAGGGGGGAAAAAGAGAAAAAGAAAGGAAGAAGAAAGTGGTTCCTGATCAATAAAAATAATCTTCCATGACATTTCCAACATTTATTACTTTATAATTTATCTCAGTTATTATTGACGGAATTGCATACTCTCTATAGCAGCGGTTCTCAACCTGTGGGTTGCGACCCCATTTGGGGTCGAACGACCATTTCACGGGGGTTGCCAAACACCGCAGTCCGCCATTTTTTTTGGGGTCGGCCATTTTTTTTTGGTCGGCCATTTTTTTCCCTTTGCGATGCGGGCCATCGCGCCGCGCATGCGCGATGCGGGCCCGCCATTTTTTTTTGGGTCGGCCATTTTTTTTGTCTGCCATTTTTTCCCCTTTGTGATGCAGGCCGTCGCACCGCGCATGCGCGATTCGCCCGTCGCGCCGCACATGTGTGATGCAGGCCGGGGTCGAGCCCCGGAAAAGGTTGAGAACCGCTGCTCTATAGAATATTTTGTACCGCTTTTAAGTTACGTTTGGTGTAAATTTTATAGATTATGGTCCATAATTCTTAACAGAATCATAGAGTTGGAAGGGAACTTGGAGGTCTTCTAGTCCAACCCCCTGCTCAAGAGGAGACCCTATGCCATTCCAGACAACTGGCTGTTCAGTCTCTTCTTTCAAAGCCTCTGATGATGAAGCACTCACTAGTTAATTGTCCTGACTGTCAGGAAGTTTCTCCTTAGTTCCAGGTTGCTTCTCTCCTTGATGCGTTTCCATCCATTGTTTCTTGTCCTGCCTTCTGGTGCTTTGGAAAATAAGTTGACCCCCTCTTCTTTGCGGCAGCCCCTCAAATACTGGAAGACAGATATCATGTCCCCCCTAGAATAGAATAGAGCTGGAAGGGACCTTGGAGGTCTTCTAGTCCAGCCCCCTGCTCAAGCAGGAGAACTATACCGTCCCAGAGAGGTGAATGTCCAGTCTCTTCTTGAAAACCTGCCTCTGCTCTTTGCTGCTCTGGCAGCGCCCCCCCCAAAGATGGGAGATTATCGCCCCCCCCACATCGGTCCCTGCTGAGCAGCTCTTGGCAAAGCAAGGAGGGTTGGTGTGGAAGCCGAGGGAAGCAGGGAGGCCCCCGGCCTTCCCTGGAGAGGGAGAAACCATTCCTCCGCCTTCAAGCTCTCCCCCCCCACTCTAGTTCAGACCCTTTTCCCTACCATCACCCCCCCACACACACACACTGGTTATAGGGGGGCATCCATGTGGTCCCCCTATTACTCAGACAGGTAAATCAGGACGACAGAATTAACAGAGCTGGAAGGGGCCTTGGAGGTCATCTAGTCTGGCCCTCTGTTCAAGCAGGAGGAGACCCAACACTATTCCAGACAAGCGGCTGTCCAGTCTCTTCTTTCAGAGCCTCCAGTGATGAAGCATCCACAACTTCTGGAAGCAACTTCAGTTCCATTTATTGTCCTCCCTGTCAGGAAGTTTCTCCTTCGTTCCAGGTTGCTTCTCTCCTTCGTGAGTTTCCATCCGTTGCTTCTTCTCCTGCCTTCTTCAGGGGCTTTGGAGAACAGCTTGACTCCCTCCTCTTTGGGGCAGCCCCTGAGATGTTGGAAGGCTGCTATCCTGTCCCCCCTCGTCCTTCTCTTCATTGAACTAGTTCCCTCAACCATTCATCTTAAAATTTAGCCTCCAGACCTTCCGTCGTTGTGCTTCACTGGTGGTTTTTAACAAGAGACTGGACAGTCACTTGTCTGAAACGGTCTAGGGCAGGGGTCCCCAACCTTAGCAGCGTTAAGACCCGTGGACCTCAACTTGATCTCTGGGTGTCCAAGCGTGGCAACTTGAAGACCTGCAGTTGACATGGCTGGCTGGGGAATTCTGGGAGTTGAAGTCCACAAGTCTTAAAGTTGCCAAGGTTGGGGACCCGTCTCCTGCTTGAGCAAGGGGTTGGACTAGAAGACCTCCAAGGTCCCAGCTCTATTCCAATTGATTGATTGATTGATTGATTGATTGATAGACTCTGGAGATCAAGAGCCTCTTCTCACTGGTAGTATGCTACCACACTTCCTCTGATGGGCAGCTCCACCTTGGATAGCTCCCCTTCCTCCAATTTCCGTTATTGATGCCTCTACTTCACCCACCGTAGCCCCCCTTTCGGGGAGGAAGCTGGTTTGAGAGGGAGGAGCTCGCCCAGAGTCCCCCTAAGGGACCTCCTGAACAGGACTTGCCCATCCGTAGTGGCCCCCTGGCATGGACCCCAACCTTCACCCCACCCCACTTCAATGCCACTCTTGGGATAGGGAAGCACAGGAGGGAGGAGTAGGGCCCCCCCTTTGCTGTGGGAAGGGGCCCACCAACGGACCATTCTCTCCTTGTCACAGGAATTGCACCCCACGAAGGTGGTAGCTTTGGAGGGGGGTGGCTTTCCCACGAACCTTGCAGAGCCGACCAACAGCCAGGCTGCAGGTGAATTTTCATGAAGCCCCCGGGCTCCCAGGCCTGCTGCGGACCCCAGACGCCCCCGCGGGGACCGGCCGGCCCGGCTCATCCAGGACCAAGGCAGCCCCGAGCCCTGGCCGGGCCAGCCCCGCGGAGCCTGGCGAAAAGAGGAGAGCCCGGCCCGAGGCGGGCGCCGACGTCCCACCGGCGGCTATCTTGGGCTCCGGCTGGCCCGGCAGGGCCACACCCGGCGGGCTGCCCCCTCCCCCCCCCGGCTGGCCCAGATCCACCCGCCCACCGCGCTCCCTTCCCGGCATAAAAGGCCGCCCCGGAGCCGCTCCCGCAGCCTTGGCCGCTTCCCTTTCTTCAGCCCCGACAGCAGCCCCGACAGCAGCCCCCGCCATGGTGCAGTGGACCGCCGAGGAGAAGAGCACCATCAACGCCGTCTGGAGCAAGGTCGAGGTGGCCAACATCGGCGCCGAGTCTCTCTGCAAGTGAGCCCCGGGGCGGGCGGGGGAGGGGGCGGCGGCGGGACGGAGGGACGGAGGGCGCGGGGGGGGGAAAGGCCGAGACCGACTGCCGTCCGCTGACCGTCCGCCCGTCCCCTCGCCCGCCCCAGCCTGCTGATCGTCAACCCCTGGACCCAGCGCTTCTTCCCCAACTTCGGCAACCTGAGCAACGCGGCGGCCATCCAGAGCAATGCGCAGGTCAAGGCCCACGGCAAGAAGGTCTTCACCGCCTTCGGAGACGCCGTCAAGAACCCCGAGGGCGTCAAGGAGACCTTCGCCAAGCTGAGCGAGCTGCACTGCGACAAGCTGCACGTGGACCCCGTCAACTTCAAGGTGGGACCCCGCGGCCCCCGCCCCGCCGCCCCCACCCTCCGCAGCCCCCCGCCCGGGCTTCTCCGGGGGCGGGAGGGGGACAGGGGCTCCTCAGAAGCCCCCCTCCCTTCTCGCGCTGAGGAGGTGCCCGAGTTCAGGGGTCCTCCACCTCGGCCGCTTTAAGGCTTCTGGAAAGCTGGCTGGGGAATTCTGGGAGTTGAAGTCCACCAGTCTTCAAGTGGCCGAGGTGGCGGACCGCTCGCGACGCCTGCGAGAAGAACCGCCCGGCTGCAGAGGGCGCCGAGGAGGCCGCCGTCGTTCTCCGAGCTTCTCGGCCGGTCCAAGACCTTCCCCCCCGCCGCCGCCCTCCGCGTCTCAGGCTTGGGATTGGCCGGGGGCAAAGGCGGAGGTCGCGGCCGGGGAAAGGGGCTCCTTGGTGTAGGAGGGGACTTCGGGGACCCGGCTGGCAACGACCACTTTCTCCCCTTATCCTACCCCCCTCCCTCCTTCCCGCTCGGTCCCGCTTTTTGGGGAGGGGCGAGAGCGCGTCCGGCCGGGCCCAGCCAGCCCGCCCAGGTTCCATCGGCGACCCTTTCTCTCTCTCTCTCTCTTGCAGCTGCTGGGCGACTGCCTGATCACCGTGCTGGCCTGCCACTTCGGGAAGGAGTTCACCCCGCACGTGCAGGCCTGCTTCCAGAAGCTGGTGTCGGTGGTGGCCCACGCCCTGGCCCACCGGTACCACTAGGCCGCCTCCGCCGCGGCTGCGCCCGCCCTTCGTCGCCTCCGAGGGGGCCTTTCCAGCCCCCCTGACTGCTCCGACAATAAAAGTCACCTTTTGCAGACTGAACCGACTCCGTCCGTGGCTTTGTGGGGGGGGGGGGCGGGGGAGCGGCGGTAGGTGGGGAGAGAAGCGGCCGGGGGGGCGGGGTCTTGGGCAGCGCAGGGACCTTGAAGCAACAGGGGGTCCCCATAGAAGGGACACCCCGGTGGGAGGGGGTCGTCGGAAGGAAGGCGAGTGGGCGCTCGCAAGCGCGTCTGCTCGGAGGAGGAGGGGGGTTGTTACACGTTTCATTCCACCTGAGTCGGGAACAGCCCCCTCCCCGCCCCCGCTGCACCCGAGGCCGTTAGGGAAGGCTGGAGCAGGGAAGGCGCGCCCCGTCGGGCTTCTTTCAGCGTCCCGGTGCCTCCGTCGTGGCCCCGGAGCAGCAGCTGCGCCTCGGCCTGCCCGCCCGGCCGCCCACCTGAGCCCGTCAGTTGGGGAGGAGGCCCTTCTCTCCCCGAGGACGCCGGCTGCCCGCCCCCCCAGCAAGAGGGGCTCCGCTGGCAAGAGGGGCTCCGCTGGCAAGGGGGACTCCCGACCCCCCCACCCTGCTCAGATCAGGAGCGGCCGGGAAGGGAATCTGTGTCTGACCAGGGACGCTTCCCCGCAGCTGCGGGGTGGGCAGGGGGATCCTCTCCCCTCTAAGTAGTTGCAGCTACTTAGATTTATAAGGAAAAGCTGCTCCGAGGGAAGATCCCGACGACCGCGGGCCGCTTTTCTGGCTCCGGAGGCTTTTGGGAGGAAACTGGCAGGTTCCATTGGCTGGGTTGCACTTCGCAGAGGGCTGGACTAGATGACCTTTTTGGCCATCTCCACTCCACCGTCCAATGATCCTACGGTTCTGGCACTGTAAAAGCGGAGGAATTGCCTCCCACCCTCCCTGATCATGCAAGACAGGGACCTGGCCCCTGGGAGCCCGTTCAGAAGATGGGGCAGAGCCCGGAAAGCAGCCCTGCGAGGATGGTCAAAGGGCCTGGCCTGCTGGGTCTGCAGAGGAGGGGAGGGAGGGGAGGGGACAGCAGCCTTCCAAGGGCTGTAGAGACCCCACGCAGCAGCAGACCGAGGGGGCTGGTTCTCCATGGGCCCAGAAGGCAGGACCAGAGCCGGTGGGAGAGAGACATGGAAGGAGATTTGGGCTGGAGGTCAGGAGTGGCTTTGGCCCAATCCCTCTCTCTCAGCCCAGCCCACCTCACAGGGTTATTGTGATGGGAAAATAGGAGGAGTATTGTCTGTATTCGCTGCCTTATTTATAAAAATAATAAAAGTGGGATATAAAAAATAAACTTCCTGGCTGGGGAGGTGTCAGCCTGTGGTTCAAGCAGCCACACAAGGGCTGTGAGTTGGGAATTTCCCAGCAGAGGCTGGCTGGGTGGGGTGCAGCTGTCACAGATATTCTAGTGCAGTGTTTCTCAACCGTGACAATTTTAAGGCATGTGGACTTCAACTCCCAGAATTCCACAGCCAGCATTGCTGGCTGTGGAATTCTGGGAGTTGAAGTCCACATGCCTTAAAATTGTCACGGTTGAGAAACACTGTTAGCGTGGGCCTTCCCAAACCCTTTCCTGCATTAACCAAACTACTTCTAACAGAATAACAAAAAGTTGGAAGGGACCTTGGAGGTCATCTAGTCCAACCCCCTGATCAAGCAGGAAACCCTGCACCATTTCAGACAAATGGCTGTCCAGTCTCTTCTTAAAAGCCTCCAGTGACGGAGCACCCACAACTTCTGGAGGCAACTTCCATTCCACTGGTTGATTGCTCTCACTGTCAGGAAGTTTCTCCTTAATTCTAGGTCGGTTCTCTCCTTGATAAGTTTCCATCAGAAATTTGTAAGTTTCTTTTAAAAGTTTTTATCAGAAAGTCCTTTTTAACCCAAGAAAGGTTAAAAATTCATTTAAATATGTCTCTTGTGGTTGGTCATGAGTTTGTGTGTTGTGGGCAAAAGTGTTAGGTAAGTTACTCAGGCTTGGCAAGCCCTAATGCAGTGGATTCTGCACTAAGTAGGGTTGGACTAAATGATCTCTGGGTTCCACATTCATGATTTTACATGGAATATGAAACATGAATATGCTTCAGCTGGTGAACAGGATTCAGAAAACATGGCGTGTCTCAAAGAGATTCTGCTGTTGGATTTCTTAAGCAAAAAAAAACAACACAAAAACTTCTAATGTCATTTTTGAAGCACCATAGAAGGGCACATGATGCAGGACTTTCATTTTCAGGATAATGCAACCAAAGATGGGACAAAGTTTCCCTCCAACCCTAACCCATCATCCTTTCTTGCACTGCAGGAGCCCCCAGAGGGGGGTGGGCGGGGCCTCTGCATGGACCCACTTCCTAGCTCAGAGGTAGGCAACCTGGGCTCTTTTATGACTCGTGGACTTCAACTCCCAGAATTCCTGAGCCAGCCACCCTGAGGGGAAAGGGAGAGGTTTCTAAGCAGAGCCATGCTGGCTGAGGAATTCTGGGAGTTGAAGTCTGCAAGTCATGAAGGGGCCATAGTTCCCCCACGCTGGCTCAGGAATTCTGGGAGTTGAAGTCCAGGAGTCATAAAAGAGCCCAGGTGGCCTGCCTCTGTCCTAGGCTCAGCCAACACATCAACAGGTTAAGCTCAAACAGGTTAAGTCCATCCAAGATGCTAAGCCATAAAATCAAACTGAGATATTTCACACCAAAATGAACCCAACATAGCCAGGGATGAAGTTACCTGGTTGGCTCGTGAAATCTCTGCAAGAAAACCACTGAGCCCAGGAGGCACCGAGGACCCCACCCCCCAGTTCAGCCCTGAGCTCCAAGTATTCTTTCTATGGACAGCCAGTCTCGCCCTTCCCGCCCTCTCCCCTCCCCCTCCCCCACTGCCCCATGGGAAAGGGGTGCTTGTCTGGGACGGCCTTTGGCTGCAGGGGGCCCTGGGCAACGGGGTCTGTCACTGGCAGCCTCCTGCCCGTCTTCCAGCTTGCCAGCTGCCCCCTTTATCGCCCTCAAGCAGCTCTTCTGCCCAGGCCTATCGGAGGAGGCTGGCCTGACTCAGCCCTGACTCAGCAGAAGGGGAGCCTGGGCAGATCTGCTGAGTCATCCCCCTCCCTTCCTGCCCCCCCCAGCTCAGGACCAGCCTCTTTGCCTCTTTGCCTTTGCCAGGGGAGACGCCCTCCTGGGGGCCCACCCTCGCCTTCCCCAGGGGCCCCTCAGCCAGACCCACAAACACACCCCGCTGCCCAGGGGAGGTTGGGTAGCCTCCTGCCCACCCACGGGGGCAAGAAGGGGCACTGCTGGCTGCTGCTTGCCCCCCAAAGGATGGTGAAGTTAGGCCCACCCTCCTCCACCCTTGGACCGTCGGCCGTGTCTCTCCCCCCCCACCCCCTTTGCCCTTTCTCCTAGCCAGACAACAACATTAAAGTTGGAAGGGACCTTGGAGGTCATCTAGTCCAACCCCCTGCTCAAGCAGGAAGCCCTATACCATTTCGGACAAATGGCTGTCTGGTCTCTTCTTAAAAACTTCCAGTGTTGGAGCATTCACCACTTCTGGAGGCAGGTAGTTCCACTGGTTAATTGTTCTCACTGTCAGGAAGTTTCTCCTTAGTTCCAGGTTGCCTCTCTCCTCCACGAGTTTCCATCCGTTGCTTCTCGTCCTGCCTTCTGGTGCTTTGGAGAATAGCTTGACTCCCTCTTCTTTGGGGCAGCCCCTGAGATACTGGAAGACTGCCTATCCTGTCCCCCCTCATCCTTCTCTTCATTAAACTAGACATACCCAATTCCAGCAGCCGTTCCTTGTATGTGTCACCCTCCAGTCCCCTGATCATCTTTGTTGCTCTTCTCTGCCCTCTTTCTAGAGTCTCCACATTTTTTTTACATCGTGGTGACCACAACTGGATGCAGGATTCCAAGTGTGGCCTTACCAAGGCCTTGTAAAGTGGTATTAATACTTCACGTGATCTTGATTCTCTCCCTCTGTCAATGCAGCCCAGCACCATGTTGGCCTTTTTGGCAGCTGCAGCACACGGCTGGCTCTTATTTAGGTGACTGTCCACTAGGACTCCGGGGTCCCTCTCACAGTTGCTACTATTGAGCAAGGTACTCCCTATACTGTACCTGTGCATTTGGTTTTTCTTGCCTAAATGTGGAACCTTCCTTTTTTCACCACTGAATTTCATTTTGTTAGATAGCGCCCAGTGTTCCAGTCTGTCCAGATCCTCCTGTATCTTAAGCCCGTCTTCTGGAGGGTTGGCTGTTCCTGCCAGCTTGGTGTCCTCTGCAAATTTGTCCTGCCAGAATTCCTAGGGAAGGGTGCCTGGCTGAAAATTGGGGTGCTGGTGGTTAGCCCAGCTTTTCCAGGGGGTCCTCAGTGGGGAGAGGTTGCTTGCAGAAGATCCCAGAGAAGAGAAAAGATTTCAGAGGAGGGAAGGAGGGGAAGGGCCAGCTTTGTGATGCTCTCCCCCTCCCCCTACAGGGAAGAAACTGGGAAGGGTCCCTTCTGAGTCGCTTTGCCCATCCCGAGTCCCTGCTGTGGGCTCAGGTGCCTCTCCTGAGCCAGGCTGGCTGAGGAATTCTGGGAGTTGAAGTCCAGGAGTCATGAAGGGGCCAAAGTTCCCCCATGCTGGCTGAGGAATTCTGGGAGTTGAAGTCCACCAGTCATGAAACTAGGGCCCCTTCATGACTGGTGGACTTCAACTCCCAGAATTCCTCAGCCAGCCTGGCTCAGCTTGGAAACCTCTCCCTTTCCCCTCAGCATGGCCGGCTCAGGAACTCTGGGAGTTGGAGTCCAGGAGTCCTAAAAGAGCCCAGGTGGCCTACCCCTGGGCTAGGAGGAGGCTCCAAGGGACGGTCTTTGGAAGTCACCTACCAGAGGGATTTGGGGGGAGAGAAGGTATGAGAAGAGCCACCTCATTTTAACTGAGTCTGCACATTGGAAGTTCAGTTTCCAGGAGAAAGTTTTAATTGGGCCATTCCTCACATTTTACATGACTCCCCCACTGATAATCCTGAGGGCTTCCCCCATTGTCGAGGTTGTCGAGAGCGTGGTTGCCAGACAGTTCCCACGACACCTGGAGGAATCGTTATACTTGGATCCACACCAGTCGGGCTTCAGGCCTGGCTACAGCACGGAAACAGCATTGGTCGCGTTGGTGGATGACCTCTGGCGGGCCCGGGACAGAGGTTGTTCCTCTGCTCTGGTGCTATTGGACCTCTCGGCGGCTTTTGATACCATCGATCATGGTATCATGCTGCAACGGTTGGAGGGGTTAGGTATAGGGGGCACTGTTTTGCGGTGGTTCGCCTCCTTCCTCTCCGGCCGGATGCAGTCTGTGTTGACAGGGGGTCAGAGGTCGACCCCGAGACCCCTTGTATGTGGGGTACCTCAGGGGTCGGTCCTCTCGCCCCTACTGTTCAACATTTATGTAAAACCGCTGGGTGAGATCATCCGTGGTTTTGGTGTGGAGTACCATCTGTACGCTGATGATACTCAGCTGTACATTTCCACACCAAACCACCCCAACGATGCTCTTGCCGTGCTGACCCAATGCCTGGAGGCTGTGCGGGTCTGGATGGGGAAGAACGGACTCAAGCTCAACCCTTCCAAGACCGAGTGGCTGTGGCTACCGTTGTCCCGGTTTAGTCAATTGACTCCTTTGTTGTCTGTTGGGGGTGAAACAGTGGCCCCCGCGGAAAGGGTTTGCAATTTGGGAGTCCTCCTGGATTCACGGCTATCTTTAGAGGACCATCTGGCGGCCGTGGCCAGGAGGATGTTCTATCAGGTTCGCCTGGTACGCCAGTTGCGTCCCTTCCTAGACCGGGACTCGCTATGCACAGTTACTCATGCCTTCGTCACTTCCAGGCTGGACTATTGTAATGCTCTCTACATGGGGCTCCCCTTGAGGTGCACCCGGAGGCTTCAGCTGGCCCAGAATGCGGCCGCGCGGGTAGTGACAGGAGCGTCGTGGCACTCCCATGTAACACCGCTCCTGCGCGAGCTGCACTGGTTGCCGGTGGTCTTCCGGGTGCGGTTCAAGGTGTTAGTGACCACCTTTAAAGCGCTCCATGGCATCGGACCCGGATACTTACAGGACCGCTTACTGCTAGCAAATACCTCCCGCCGTCCGGTACGCTCCCACAGAGAGGGCCTCCTCAGGGTGCCGTCGGCCAGACAATGTCGACTGGTGACCCCCAGGGGGAGAGCCTTCTCTGTGGGAGCTCCAACGTTTTGGAACGAGCTCCCCCCCGAACTCCGTACGATGACGGACTTACGCACCTTCCGTCGGGAACTGAAAACTTTCCTTTTTCAACAGGCCGGCCTGGCATAGAAGCTCCGGCTCCAACCGGGTGAAAATGTTTTAGGGGGATTGTCTAATTTTTAGGATTTTTGTAATTTTTAGGATTTTAGGATTTGTATATATTGGGTTTTATAGATTTTATGGCCTAATTTGTTTAATTTATTTTTAAATATTTTAATTTTGTACATTTATGTTTTTTAAATTTTAAGGCTGTAAACCGCCCCGAGTCCTTCGGGAGAGGGGCGGTATAGAAATTTAATAAATAATAAATAATAAATAATAATTGTAGGACATCAACCGTGAAAAGCCCGAGGGTCCCCAGCCCCGAGACTTCAAGAGGGAGGAGTCCAGCCTCCTTGAAGTGGTGGCTATGGCTATTCCTGGACAGAGAAGGGAGTCCAGACCTGGTTAGTGATGGGAAAGAGACCACCGTGGAGATTCCAAGCTGTGGGCTGGGCAGGACTTCCCAGAGGAAGCTGGTCGCTGTCCCCAAAGCCCATGGGGCTTTATTTTCAAAAGAGGGCTAGAGAACCCCCTGGCTCTCAGGCTCCTTATCGTGATGGAGTTTGCTCCCCTGGAATCCCAGGCAACTGCTGGACGACCAAGGTGGTCCTGCTTCTGAGCTTCCCAGGTGCACCAGGTGCCTCCATGAGTGGCCGGCCCACCCAACCCACCCTTGGGGCCCTGCAGAGCCCAGGCAACCCCAGAGGTGACCCATGCTTTTGCAGATGTTCTGGATTTTCCTGGGGCTATTATTATTTATTTAGCGTATGATGAGAACATGAAAGAAGAGAAATAAGCACACACACACACACACTCCACATAGTGATATGCAAAACAACTTTGGGGCCTCATACCTGGATGTCCAGTTCAGCTACCCAGGCAATGGCCTCTGGTGTTTTTTCGTGCAGTTCTTCTAGGGAACCAGAGGACACACAACGCGGGCAACCTTGCACAATGTATTTAATAGCTTCAGCACCACAATCACAACAAGGGGTATCTTTCCATCCCCACTGATACAGGGCAGAGGCTCTTCTTCCAGGATCAGGCCGAATTCTGCTCAGTTTCATCCAGACAGAGCCAGGCAGGTCAAAACCATTGAGGGTCAGGAAAGCCAGACCTGCAGGCCCTCCGGACAGGTCCGTGCCAATGAACTGATGCCCAAGGAAGGACCTTGTGAGCCGCCTTGTGCCCTTTGCTAAAGGGCTGTGGTGCCCCCACCCTGGAGGGCTCATAGAGTGGAGACAGGCTGGGAGAGGGGGGCCTGGCCTGCCCGCCTCCTTGGAACCCCTGGGGTCCCCTGCTGGCTCAAAATGCTTATTTTCAAAATGGTCCCCTGCACAGAATCAAAATCACACGAACTATTAGTGCCGCTTTATAAATCCGTAGTAAGGCCACACCTGGAACGCTGCATCCAGTTTTGGTCACCATATTAAAAAAAGATGTGGAGACTTTGGAAAAAGTGCAGAGAAGAGCAACTAGGCTGATTAGAGGCCCGGAGACTAAAACAGATGAAGAACGGCTGCAGGATTTGGGTTTGGCTAGTCTAAAGAAAAAAAGAAGTAGGGCAGACATGATAGCAGCCTTCCAGTATCTCAGGGGCTGCCACAAGAAGGAGGGGGGGGTCAAGCTATTCTCCAAGATGCCTGAAGGCCGGACAAGAAACAACAGATGGAAACGCTTCAAGGAGAGAAGCAAGCTAGAAGGAAGGAGAAACTTCCTGACAGTGAGGACAATGAACCAGTGGGACCACCTGCCTCCAGAAGTTGTGGGTTTTCCATGGCTGAAGGTTTTTAAGAAAAGACTAGAGAGTCACTTGTCTCAAATAATATAGGGTCTCCTGCTTGAGCAGGGGGTTGGACTAGAAGACCTCCAAGGTCCCTTCCAGCTCTGGTTCCTTCAGCCTGGCATTTCCTCAAGCAGGGCTCCTGTTATCACCTTCCCCAGCAAGGGTGGAGGGAGCTATCAGGGGACTGACTGACTCTCCCCAGGCCCGGCCGGCTGCTTCAGCTGGGCCCGAGAGATAGGCCAGGCCAAAGACAGCAGTGCTCGGATCCCGCCAGGGCACACCCAAGGGCTGCTGGTGGGAGAGATAGCTCTGCCCCACCTCCGGAGCCCAGGAGAGGCTGGTTGCCAGCATGGCCAGGAAGGGACCCAAGGCAGCTTGAACCCGCATTCAGGGGTGGGGGGCAGAGGTAGAACTGGGGGTGAGGACTGGCTTGCTGTCAGCCAGCTAGGTCAGCTTTGACGTCCTTGGTGAGGTCCATCCCAAAGACGGGGACCTCCTGCCCCAAACTGCTCTCTCCTTAGAGACAGGAACCCCTCTTCTAAGGCAGGCCAGGGAGGGCAGTTCTGAGATCCACAGAAAAGTGTTTGTGTGTGTGTGTGTGTGTGTGTGTGTGTGTGTGTGTGTGTGTGTGTGTGTGTGTGTGTGTGTGTGTGTGTGTGTGTGTGTAGACGGGGAGTCCTTCCAGGCTCTGGCATCTGACCCCCTAGACCAGGGGTACGCAACCTTGGCTCTTTTATGACTGGTGGACTTCAACTCCCAGAATTCCTGAGCCAGCCATGCTGAGGGGAAAGGGAGAGGTTTCCCAGCTGAGCCAGGCTGGCTGAGGAATTCTGGAAGTTGAAGTCCAGGAGTCATGAAGGGGCCAAAGTTCCCCCATTCTGGCTCAGGAATTCTGGGAGTTGAAGTCCACGAGTCATAAAAGAGCCAAGGTGGCCTACCCCTGGCCTAGACCCTTTCTGGAGGGTCCCAACTAACACATGGCTCTGAGATGATGGCAACTCCAACTCCCTGGGCAGTGGTGGGATTCAAATCTGGGAACAACCGGTTCTCTGTGTGGATGCCACTTCCGGAAGTCCATTCTGGGCCTGGGCAACCAAAAATTAGCTACCGGTTCTGCTGAAGTGGGGCAAACTGGCTGAATCCCACCACTGTCCCTGGGTCACCCCTGACCTGCTCCCTTATCTCCTCTTCTTCCAAGGGTTCAACAGGATGCCCAGACTGCCCGCAACAAGAACCCTGTGGAGTAGGCTGGGCTCAGTTGAAAGTGGACCCGAGCGCTGGTCCCTCGCCCTCCCTCTGGGGAAGCTGCAGGGGCCGCCCCAGGCTGGTTTGGCATCGTCTCTCAGGGGACATCCCCCTGGGGCTTCGTGAGCAGAACCTGAACACCGGACCTCAGAAGGTTCCTCCCAAATATCCTACAGGGAGTTTTTGATTTACAACCAGAACGGAGCCCAAAATTTATGTTGCTAAGCAAGACAATTGTTAAGTGAGCTTTGCTCCATTTTACAACTCTTTTTGCCAGAGTTGTCCAGCAAATCCCTGAAGTTATTAAGTACGTAGCACGGTTGTTAAGTGATTTTGCTTGTCAGAAAGTCGCAGAAGGGGATCACGTGACCCCTGGGACACACTGCGACCATCATAAATGTGAGTCAGTAGAGGGAAGGCTGCGCTTCAAGGGGTCCTCGAAGCCCCTTGGCGAGCTCCAGCAGTGTCTGTGCGCGCGTGTGTGTGTGTGTGTGTGTGTGTGTGTGTGTGTGCTCCTCTGGGCAAGAGGCAGCTGCGATGGAGCCTGACAAGCAGCCCTGCAGAATGTCTCCCCCTCCCTCCCCACAAAGCAAGGAAGGGGGGGGGAATCTGTCCCTGGACTCTGAATCACCCTAGATGCCTCCCTGTCAGCTCCCTAAACCACGGCCAAGTCAGTGTCCTCCAGTGGTGGAGAATTCCATTGATTCATGACGCTGAGTTCCTCAGGCTTCTTCTGTTTGATCACGCCCCCCCCCCGCAAACTTTGAACAACCTGCTCTGGTTTTAGGACAGCTAAGAATTAGGTTGCAATGAAAATGAACTAAGGCTTGCGACCAAAGTCAAAAATAACAAAAAAAAGCTTCTTTCAACATGTAAAAAACAAGAAAAAAGTGAAGGAAACGATTGGTCCATTAGTGGGGGGAAAGTGGCAGGAAGGTGACAAGCAACAGGGAGAAAGCAGAACTATTTAACTTGTTTTTTGCATCTGTCTTTACACCAGCGGTTCTCAACCTTTTCCGGGGCTCGACCCCGGGGGTGGCCCGCATCACGCATGTGCGGCGCCCCGCATCGCGCATGCGCGGAGCGGAGGCCCGCATCGCGCATGCGCAGCGCGGAGGCCCGCATCGTAAAGGGGAAAAAAATGGCCGACCAAAATAAAAAATAAAAAATGGCGGACTGCGGTGTTTGGCGACCCCCGTGAAATGGTTGTTCGACCCCAAATGGGGTCGCGACCCACAGGTTGAGAACCGCTGCTTTACACAAAGGGAAAAAACAGACCAACCTATCAGAAACAGTGCCATAAAAAACAGAACATGACCTGAAATTTGGAGGGAAATTTGAGAATATGATTAGGGCAATATATAAAACACAAAAGGCCAGCGTGATAATTAATGGAGATAATACCAAAAGCTTTGACATAAATAAAGGGGTAAGACAGGGATGCTTTTTATTCTGACCTTAGAAGTGCTGCTAACGCCGATCAGAGCCAATAAGGAGATAAAAGGGGTACTGGTTAAGACAGAAGAGTATAAGACATAAGCATCTGCGGATGACTTGGTCTTTTTTATTGAGGAACCAATAGAGAGAGGAAAGATTTTGATGAAAGAAATAGAAAAATATGGAATAGTGGCAGGATTAAAAATTAATAGAGAAAAGACCAAAATATGTCAAAAACTTAACCGAAAAACAGAAAAGGAAATTAGAAGAGAATTTGGCATTGCAAATTGTAAAACAGATCAAATGTTTAGGAATCTGGCTTACCACAAGGTGCTCCTCAATAAAAGAAGATAACTATAAAAATTGATATTACAGATGAAGAAAGATTTGGAGACCTGGGGGAAACTACAATTATCCATATTAGGTAGGATTGCGTTGATCAAAATGACCATATTACCAAGATTATTATATTTGTTCCAAACAGTCCCGATAAAATTAGAGAATTTTTTTTAAAGAATTAGATAAAATAATAAATAAATTTATCTCATTGGGCAAAAAAGCACGGATAAACATGAAAATATTACAAGATAGTAAAAGTAGAGGTGGACTTGGGCTCCCAAAATGGGAAATTTATTATCAAGCAGCTGGACTACTCTGGATCAAAGATTGGATAAACCTAGATAATAAAAGAGTTTTAACGATTGAAGGGCATGATTTACAGGCTGGCTGGCATGCCTTTCTATGGGGTAAACATAGGAAAACACACACATACTTTTATCAACATCAGATAAGAGATGCGTTGATTCGGATGTGGGAAAAAATAAAACAAAGACATTATAGGAAAATTCCAAATTGGATTTCACCGATGGAGGCGATGATCCATCCTAACACCTTGGATAAGAAAAAGATGATTAAGTACAAAGAACTATTAGACAGCCAAGGGAACCTTAAATCAAGAGAAAAATTAGAAGAACAAGGAATAATCATAGATTAGTGGCCATATTTACAGATCCAATCTAAACATAGTAAGGATATGGAAGAGCACGGAATAACCCAGACCCCACAGGAATTGGATAAAATTTTAACAGTTAAGGAAGGAAAATTTATAACAAAAACCTACAGATATTTATTAGAAGTAGATCTGGAGGAAGAAATAGTGAAAGGGCCAATGATCGCATGGGCGAGAAATGTGGGCCGAAATATAAATCTGGAAGAATGGGAAAGATTATGGAACATAATTTGCAAACTGACACTGTCAACTGCATATAGGGAAAATCAATACAAAATGTTCTATAGATGGCATTTAACACCGGCGAGATTGGCCAAACTGTACAAAAACATGAATCTGGAATGCTGGAAATGTAAAAATAAGGAAGGAACATTCTATCACATGTGGGGGCTGTGCCCCAAAGCAAAGAGCTATGGGGAACGGAGAGGGAACTGGATACAGGAGATAACCAAGATGCAAATCGAATTCAAACCTGAACTATTTCTTCTGGGTATAATAAATTTAAAAATCAAAAAGCAACTCCAACACATCATTATATATATATTGACAGCAGCCCGTTTAGTATATGCCCAGTGTTGGAAGGGTGAAAACATACCTACAAACGATATGATTATATACAAAATTCTTGAATGCGTGGTAATGAATAAACTTATGCTAGAATTAAAAGACAAGGAGGCAACAGAATTTTATGAAATATGGAACGAATGTTATGATTGGCTAGAACAAAGAAAGAAAAAGACATGATTACTGATGTAAATAAATTGTAAATAATATATAGGAGATGTATAACACAGTTTTGTTAAGGGAAAAAATGTATTTTTTTCAGTTTTATTTTTGTTGTATAATGGAAAAAAGGAAAAATAAAATTAAAAAAAAAACAGAATAGAAATACAAGTTAAGATAGGCAAGAAAATGGTAAGTGAGCACCTGTCCACTCTAGACGAGTTCAGATTATTAGGACCAAATGGAGTACACCCCAAGGAACTGACAGATGTGATCTCAGAACCACTGAACTATATTTTTCAAAGATCCTGGAGCACAGGGGAACTACCAGAGGACTGGAAAAGAGATGATGTAGTTCTCATCTTCAAAAAAAGGGGGGGGGGAAAGGATCCAGGAAATTACAGACCTATCAGCCTGACCTCAATACCTGGGAAGATTCTGGAAAAGATAATCAAATAAAAAATCAACAAACACTTAGAGGCAAACAAAGTCATTACCAAAAGCCAACATGGGTTTGTCAAAAACAGATCATGCCAGACAAATCTTAATTGCATTCTTTGACCAAGTGACAAAATTAGTGGACCAGAGGAATGCTGTGGATATAATTTACTTGGACTTCAGTAAGGCATTTGACAAAGTAGATCACAACCTACTACTTGAAAAAATAGAAAAATGTGGGATAGACAGCATCACCACCAGATGGATCCGTAGGTGGCTGACTGGCCGTACTCAGCATGTGATCCTCAATGGAACCGCATTTACATGGAGGGAAGTGTGTAGTGGGGGGCCTCGGGGCTCTGTTCTGGGCCCAGGGCTCTTCAACATCTTCATCAACGATCTGGACGAGGGGAGAGATGGGGAACTCATCAAATTTGCAGAGGACACCAAGCTGGCAGGAGTAGCCAACAACACTCCAGAAGACAGGCTTAGGATACAGGAGGATCTGGACAGACTCGAACACTGGACACTATCTAACAAAATGAAATTCAATGGTAAAAAAAGTAAGGTTCTACATTTAGGCAAGAAAAACCAAATGTATAGGTATAGTTTAGGGGGTACCTTGCTCAATAGTAGTAACTGTGAGAGGGACCTCAGAGTCCTAGTGGACCATCACTTAAATAGGAGCCAGCTGTGCGCGGCAGCTGCCAAAAAAGCCAACGCAGTGCTGGGCTGCATTAACAGAGGGACAGAATCAAGATCAGGTGAAGTGTTGATACCACTTTACAAGGCCTTGGTAAGGCCACACTTGGAATACTGCATCCAGTTTTGGTTACCGCGATGTAAAAGAGATGCTAGGAAGAGTACAGAGAAGAGCAACAAAGATGATTAGGGGACTGGAGGCTAAAACATATAAGGAATGGTTGCTGGAATTGGGTCTGTCTAGTTTAATGAAGAGAAGGATGAGGGGGGACAGGATAGCAGCCTTCCAATATCTCAGGGGCTGCCCCAAAGAAGAGGGAGTCAAGCTCTTCTCCAAAGCCCCTGAAGGCAGGACAAGAAGCAACGGATGGAAACTCATGGAGGAGAGAAGCAACCTAGAACTAAGGAGAAACTTCCTGACACTGAGGACAATTAACCAGTGGAACCACCTGCCTCCAGAAGCAGTAAATGCTCCAACACTGGAAGTTTTTAAGTAGAAACCGGACAGCCACTTGTCCGAAATGGTATAGGCAGCGTTTCCTGCTTGAGCAGGAGGTTGGACTTGATGATCTCCAAGGTCTCTTCCAACTTTATTCTTATTCTTATTCTTCTTATTAATTCTCTCTGTGTCCCCCCTCCCCCATCGGGGGGGTTTATGATGGGGCAGAAAGGAAGCTGGCGATTGACACGCTCCCCTCTCCAGGGTCTACATCCGTGTTTCTCAAACTTGGCAACTCCGACAGCTGCGGAGTCCCCTCGCCGACAGTCGCCCTTTGCAGCCCCCTCCCCTGGCTGAGGGAAAGGCGTCGCCCCCCGCCAAGCCCCGGGCCCCCTCCTGCCCCTCCCTCTCCCTGCGGCGAGGCGAGGAGGAGTCCCCCCCCGCCTCCCCCTCAAGGCCAGCAGCCTTCCCGGACGGTCGCCGAGGAGCGGAGCTGGACGGGCGGAGGGGCAGCTCGCTCCTCGGCCAGTTTAACGGGTCGGGTCGGCTGCGGGTGGGCTCAGACGCGGATCCGGCGTTGCCGGTCCAGGAAAGGCGCAGCAGATCCAGTCGCGTCCCGGACACGAGCCCAGCGCTGAAGTGCGCCGAGGAGCCTCTCCGGGGAAGCGGGCCGGCCGGGGCGCTTCTGCGCCGAGGAAGCTGGAGCAGGACGGGGGAGAGCGGCCTTCTGCGCCCCCCCCCCCGACAGAGAGAGAGAGAGGGAGGGGACGAGGGGCGGCCGGCAGAGGCGGCGGGTCAGGGCGAGGCCCGCTCCGGGTAGGCGGCGCTGCGGGGCTCAGGGTATAAAAGTCGGCCCCGCGGTCCGGGCTCAGCTCCCTCCTTCCTCCTCCTCCTCCTCCTCGCCGACCGCCTCTCCAGCGCTCCCTCCGCCAGCAGCCAGCATGGTACACTGGACGCCCGAAGAGAAGCAGCTGATCACCAGCCTCTGGAACAAGGTGGACGTGCCCGAAGTCGGTGCTGCCACCCTGGGGAAGTAAGCGCTCCGGCCGGGCCGGGGGAGGGCAGGGCAGGGCAGGCCCCGCAGGGACCCCCCGCCCACCATCTCCTCCTCCTCCCCCTCTCCCCCTCCCTCCCCTGGCAGAATGATGGTGGTGTACCCCTGGACCCAGCGCTTCTTCGCCCACTTCGGGAACCTCTCCGGCCCCAGCGCCATCTGCGCCAACCCCCAGGTCCGGGCCCACGGGAAGAAGGTGTTGAGCTCCTTCGGAGAGGCCATCAAGCACCTGGACAACATCAAGGAGACCTTCGCCAAGCTGAGCGAGCTGCACTGCGACAAGCTGCACGTGGACCCCGAGAACTTCAGGGTGAGCTGGAACCCCCCCCTCCCCCTCCCCCGCCGCCTCCCTCCCTCCCTCCCGGGCTGGGCGCCTCGTCTCCTGGGCACCTGCAGTCTGGCCGCCGGGCAGCGTTTTCCGGCTGGGTCCTGCCCTGAAATGGCGGCAGTGGGCCCCGTTCTGAGCGGCCCTTTCAGGGCCGGGAAGGAGCAAAAGTCTCCTGCTTCCCAGGAGAGGGACCGGCGTCCCGTCACAGGGCTGACCTGGATCAATTGAGCCTCCTTCCTGGCCTTTTGGCGCAGTCCAGGGGGGAAAGAAGGAGCGTCTGAACGCGTCCACCGCTCCTTCTGGGTTCCGTGTCGGGGCGGGGGCGGGGGCGGAGCGCGAGGGGGGGGCAAAGAGCAGAGAGGCCAGCCAAGGCTCCTCTTGCAGCAGGGGTCAGATTCCCCCCCCCTCCTCTCTTCCAGCTTCTGGGCTATATCCTCCTCATTGTCCTGGCCGGCCACCATGGGAAAGAGTTTACCCCCTGCACCCACGCCGCCTTTCAGAAGCTGACCGGTGTGGTGGCCCACGCCTTGGGCCACCGGTACCACTAGACCTCTCAGTAGGCATAGCAGCCGCCTGCGCCCCCCCCGCCACGCCTGGAGCCCCTCCTAGCCCACGGATGACGCAATAAAAGTTCTCTCCAGAACAAGCAGAATGTTGTGCTTTTGTGGTCCTGGGAGGGAGACTGGGGGGAGGGGAGCGGTCTTGCTGGGTCACCCAAAGCCCCTCCCCCGCCTGACCCCAGTGGAGCACAGTTGGGGGCTGAGGGAAAGGAATAGGATTTCTTTGGGGCAAAGTCCGGGCTGGAGAAGCAACAGTCCTGCCCTTTGCTGAACTCTGCCGTTTCGGAGGGGGGGGGCGTCCTTCCTTTGGTGGGGGTGGGTTCTGTCTCCAGAGCCCCCATCCTCCTCCACCCCAAGCTTTGGAAGTGAAGAAAGGAAAAAGGACTTCTCTCCAACCCAGAAACTGGGGAGGGGAACCTTAGTTATTTCTTACATGGGGGGGGGGAGAGGGCACAATAAATTGACACAACTTGCTAAGATATCACTCCCCCCTCCAATATTCACCAAATTTAGCTCACATGGGCCTGGGGGGGCTTTGGGGAAAGGGCAGAAGATGCCAGCAAGAGAGCTCATGGGGAGGCTGGGAGGGGTCGGGGGTGGGTGGGTGGGTGGGTGGGGAGATCAGCTGGCTTAACCTGCCCCACATCCAGTGGGAAACTGAGCAGAGTGCCACACAGATAGGCCCTGCTCAAAGCCCGCCCTTCTCAAGCCCTCTTGTGGGGCTCAGAGGCAGGTTGGGGAGCCCCCCCCAAAGGCAGCGGTTCTCCACGGCTGAACCCAGGTGCAACAGTCTTGCATTCTGGAAGTGTTTATTTATTAGATGCGACTCAACCCTGGGAGCCCCCAAACAACAATGCAGCAATGGCAACCATAACGACCCTTAACAACAATCACATAAACACCACACAGAAAACTCCACACGGCCAGAGGCCAGCCTTTGGGGGCTCCACTCCCACCCTGCCCCAGGCGTGTGGGAAGAGCCCTGTCTTGATGGGGGTGGAGTGGGGGGGGCTGTTGCATCCTAAGGGCAGGATGAGGGTTGCAAGGAAGCCACCATGCTGCCTGGTTCCACCAGGGGGCAGCTTTTGAGGGAAGGGGAGGGAAGTTGATACAGGTTGGCAGGGGGGCATCCAAAGAGAGGGAAGAGAGGCAGGGGGTGGGAGTGGGGCAGAGACCCCCCCTGCTTCAGCGGCCGCCCTTCCTAGGACCCTCCCCACCTGGCTTTTGCCCAAGGGGCAGAGAGGATGCTAGAGGGACCCTCCTTCCTCCTCGCCCCAGGCTAAAACCTGCAAAGAATGATTGCAGGAACCAACTGGGAATGTCACTTTTAACGAAGAGAAGGACGAGGGGGGACAGGATAGCAGTCTTCCAATATCTGAGGGGCTGCCCCAAAGAAGAGGCAGTCAAGCTCTCCAGAGCCCCTGAAGGAGGCAGGACAAGAAGCAACGGATGGAAACTCACCAAGGAGAGAACCAAACATAGAAATATCAAATAAGAAGAAACTTCCTGACAGTGAGAACAATCAGTGGAAAGAAGTTTCCTGCAAGAGTTGTCACTGGAGGATTTCAAGGAAAGACTGGACAGCCACCTGTCTGGAATGGTCTAGGCTCTCCTGTTTGAGCAGGGGTCTGGACTAGAAGACCTCCAAGGTCCCTCTTAGCACTTATTCTTCCTGGGTCAGAAGGGTCTGTGGGCTGTTGCTATTCCTAAGGGTTGGAGAACTCTGGCTGTCATTTCTGACACCCCTTTTTGTATCTGGTAGGATTAGTGTTTACTCAGTGGTTGGCTGTGTGGTGCGTTGTGGTTTGGGTACTGTCGGAATACAACGTTTTTCAGAGACCTGTTGTGGGGAAAGGCGCCAAGCAGCCGTTTCTCCTCCACTTTTCTTAGTGTTGTGGTGCTGCAGGGGGTCCTGCCCCCCCCGAAGAGGGCCTGGAGGCAGCTCCTTTTGTGTGTGATGGGGGGGGTTAATTGCGAAGCTGTGGATCTGGTCTGTGTGCATAGGAGGGCGGCAGACGGTTTCCATCTCTCTGTTGTCCCCTTTCCTTACAGCTCCATGTTGAGGGATGGGAGTCCATTGTCTGTTTCCTCTTTGTGTGTGAACTTGATCCCAGGGAATGTGTTACTGAGGGTTATGGAGGGGGGGTGGTGTTTCCTCAATTTGGGAACGTTTCATGATGACAAAGCTGTCATTGACGTAGCGTGTCCAGAATCTTGGTTGGGTGGCGAGTAGGGCTATGGATTCGAGTCACTGTAGGCTGCTTCTGCTATTGGGCCTGATATGGGGAATCCCCCCGGGGTGCCTTGCACTTGCTTGTGGATTTTCCTGTTGAATTTGAAGTAGGTGTTGAGGCTTCCCGTTGAACCTGGGAAGGTACTGGAAAAAATGTTGGAATAGGCAACATCGCTACCAGATGGAGCTGCAGCTGGCTGGCAAACCATACTCAGCGAGTAGTCCTCAATGGCACCACATCCCCATGGAGAGAAGGAAGCAGTGGGGTACCACAAGGCTCCGTCTTAGGCCCAGGACTCTTCAACATCTTCATCGATGACTTAGATGAGGGAATTGAAGGGGAACTGATCAAATCTGCAGATGACATCAGTAGCCAACACCCCAGAAGACAAGCCCAGGATTCAAAAAGATCTTGGCAAACTGGAACAATGGGCCCTACCCAACAAAATGAGTTTTAATGTGGAGAAGAGCAAAGTTTTAAAACACTTAGGCAGGAAAAACCCAAAGGCGCAAGTACAGATTGGGCAAAGACCTGGCTCAGAAACAGCCACTGGGAGAGGGACCTCGGAGTCCTAGTGGACGACCGCTTGACCCTGAGCCAGCCGGGTGCAGCAGCAGCCAAAAAAGCTAATACAATCCTGGGTTGCATAAACAGAGGCGGAGAATCAAGATCACATATTAGTACCACTTTATAAAACCGAGGTAAAACCAGACCTGGAATGCTGCATTCAGTTTTGGTCACCACATTACAAAAAGGATGTTGAGACTTTGGAAAAAACGCAGAGAAGAGCAACTAGGACGATTAAAGGCCTGGAGACTGAAACACGGGAAGAAGGGCTGCAGAGTTTGGGTATGGCTATTCCAGAGGAAAGAAGGACTAGGGGTGACATGATGGCAACTGGACTGTCTTGGTTTTTCCCTTTTGAAAGCATTTTGTTTCTCATCCAAAGAGCTTCTTCGGTTGACCTGTTGTTCAAAGGAAGACTCCTCCCTCCGGCACCGGAGCTTCTTCCAGGTAAGGACCCCCCCCCCCAGGCCTGCCGGATGCTCAGTCCCAGGTGAGTTGTGCTGGAGATCTCCTGCCCTCAACTCCCAAACCTCAGGAGGCGCAGAGCGGTCCCAGCTGTTGGCCCTGGGCAACTCATGGGCAGGTGGTCCCTGCCCGGGGGATCCCCCCCAGGAGACTCTAGAGGGAGCCAGGCTGCTGTGCCTCTGAGCAGGGCTGCCTGAGGGAGGGGTCTTCTGGGGAGAAGGAGTGGTGAGGGCTGCCAGGCGCAGCTCCGCAGGATACATGTGAGAGGTAAGAAGGAGGGCGCGGCGGCAGGGAAGATGGGAGACGGGCAAGGCGCAGCTGGTGCCAAGGACCAGGCAGAGAGTCGCTCTTTTCACATGACCTGGTGAGCTCTTCCTGCCTTTTCTTTCGGCTGGCTCTGGATTCATGGCTGGTCCGTCTCTGCCCCTTTCAAATACTTGAGACAGGGGAGCGAAAAAGGAGATTGGGGCATCCCCTAAACCTCTCCATAGGGGTGACTTGATCAACTGAAGAAACAGCTTCAAAACTCCATCGGGGTGGGGAAGCATGGGGTGGGGAAGCATGGGGTGGGGTCTTTCACCTGCTTCTCCAGTTTTTCCAAGAAGTCTGAGACTACTTGGGTTACCCCCTAGGATTGAAAAGGGAGTGATGGCGGGGTGTTTCTCCATAAAACCCTTCATTTATTTTAACTTTGGAGAAATTCTGGTGATCTCTCTGTGTGGTAAAGCTGGCCAGAAGTGACGTTTCTTCCACGTATCTTTTGGGGAGAAGCCAGGCTAAAACATATAAGGAAAGGCTGCTGGAACTGGGGATGTCTAGTCTAATGAAGAGAAGGACGAGGGGGGGGGGACAGGATGGCAGTCCTCCAGTATCTCAGGGGCTGCCCCAAAGAAGAGGGAGTCAAGCTGTTCTCCAAAGCCCCTGAAGAAGGCAGGACAAGAAGCAACAGATGGAAACTCATCCAGGAGAGAAGCAACCTGGAACTAAGGAGAAAATTTCTGACAGAACAATTAACCAGTGGAACCACCTGCCTCCAGAAGAGGTGAATGCTCCAGCACTGGAGGTTTTTAAGAAGAGACTGGATAGCCATTTGTCTGAAATGATATAGGGTTTCCTGCCTGAGCAGGGGGTTGGACTAGATGACCTCCAAGGTCCCTTCCAACTATTATTATTACTATTATTAAATCATCTGCTTTTATTCAGCTGGAGGAGGTACGATTTATGCCATTTTGCAACAAGGATAATGGTAATCAACAAGGGATTGGGAGACTGATTGTGCAAAAGGCAGGCGTTTTATAAGAGTGTTGCATAAAACCTATGTAGGAGTCCAGAGGGGGAAGGGATCCCATCCAGCAAGGCCTCCAACCAGGCCTGAACAGGCTTTTCTGGCTCCAAGAAGGCCAGGGGAGAAATGAAGGGAGGAAGACTCAGGAAGCCCGTCTCCTCCTGTAAGCCCAGCGACAAGTCCAGCTGCCCTCAGGGTGCCTCCTCTTCTAGAACACACCACGGCCTTTCCTTTCTCTGGCCCACACTGGGTCAGGCCAAGGGACCCCCGGCAAGAGAAGAGGAAGGGAACGTCCCCTTGCACGGCATTGTGACTTGCGAGGGAAGAGACCACAAGCTCTAGCAGCCGACAAGTAATCACACAGGACGTTTGTTTTTCTAGTTGTCTGACCTTCCGATTTCCTGATTTCGTCCAACATTTGTTGCTCAAGTGATGGTCTGCCACTGACAATCACAGCATGTTCTCCCCACTTGTGTTGTCCCCTAGGCCAGGGGTGGGGAACCTATGGCAGGGGTGCCAGAGGCGGCACTCAGAGCCCTCTCTGTGGGCAGGCGCGCCATCGCCCCAGTCCTGGGCCTTCAGCTGGGTTTTATGAAACCTGTTCGCTTTAGGCCTCTGCCGCCCTGTGCAAAAAAAAAAAAAAAAAAAAAAAGGCTCAATCAGTCAATTTCAACTTCTCGCGGGAAAAAAAAGATCTTGCAAAGTTGGAATTGATTGATTGAACTTTTTAGTCTCACCCAGTCCACCGCAGCCACGCCCACCCAATGGGCCACACCCACCCGGCACCCGACGATGCATAAGTGGGTTTTGGGTTGCAGTTTGGGCACTTGGTCTCTAAAAGGTTCCGCCATCACTGTCCTAGGCAGACCAAACCTTCAATAAGACAGACTCCGTGTTAATTGTTACTTTTCACGTACCTGCAGGTGCTGGGGAGGGCAGAAAGACACTCATGGCCCCCCTCAGAAACCAGAGTGCCCCCTCTCCCACCTTCTTCCTGGTCGGCATCCGAGGACTGGAGGCAAGAAGCCCGTGGGCCTCCCTCCCTTTCTGCTTCCTCTACGCCATTGCCCTCTTGGGAAACAGCGCCATTCTGCTCGTGATTGTGAAGAACTGCAACTTACACAAACCCATGTACCTCTTCCTCTCCATGCTGGCGGTGAGCGAGCTGGGGGTGTCCCTCTCCACCCTCCCCACCGTGTTGAGCGTCTTCCTCTTCGGTGTGCAGGAGATCGGCCTTGACGCTTGCCTCAGCCAGATGTTCTTCATCCACTGCTTCTCCATCATGGACTCCGGGGTGCTCTGGGCCATGGCCCTGGACCGCTTTGTCGCCATCTACAACCCGCTGCAGTATGCCTCCATCCTGGCCAGCCAGCGCATCGCCCTGATAGGCTCAGGGATTGCTGTGAAAAGCATCCTTTTGCTGCTCCCACTGCCTCTTCTGATGAGGAGGGTGCCCTTCTGCAGGGCCAACGTGCTGGCCCATCCCTATTGCCTGCACCCCAACCTGATCCGGCTCCCGTGTGCAGACACCACCCTCAACAGCCTTTATGGCCTGTTCGTCCTGCTCTGCACTTTTGGCCTGGATTCCCTCTTTATCATCTTGTCCTACACCATGATCCTCAAGACCGTCCTGAGCATCACCTCGAGAGATGGTCGCCTGAAGGCCCTCAACACCTGCGTCTCCCACATCTCTGCAGTGGTAGTTTACTACACCCCGATGATTGGCCTCTCCATGGTGTACAGATTCGGCAGGCGTGCGTCCCCTCTGGTGCCCTCCCTCCTGGCCCACATCTACCTCCTGGTTCCCCCACTACTGAACCCCATCATCTACAGCATCAAAACGAAAGAAATACTCAAGGCGTTGTGCAAACTCTTTTCACCAAACACCACCTAAGAGGGAGAGAGACCGAGCATCGTTTGGCTCTTGAGGTGGAGCCTCTCTCTCCTTGAATGCCAGAAGGTGAGCTTGAAGAGATGCTGCAGGAGTTCAGAAGGGACAATCTATTGTGTTGGCCTCCTGAACTCTGGAACTCAGAGGCAGAAGGGACGAGAGAGTTTTGTGGAATGTAAATAAAGTGGACACTTCAATTCAATTAAGAACAGAGCTGGAAGTCCAGCCCCCTGCTCAAGCAGGAGGTCTTATACCATTTCAGACAAGCGGCTATCCAGTCTCTCCTTAAAAACCTCCAGTGATGGAGTGCCCACAACTTCCTGGCAAAAGAGGCAGGGTCAGAATTGGGCAATGAAGCCATGAAGAACTGGGGGCTTATGGGCGGGCTGGGGAAGAGAATTGCAAAAAAGAAGACAACGAAGAGTTGGACAAGGGAGAAAGGAGGATGTGAAAGAAACAACCGGGACATAAAACAGCTCATGTGACAATCTTCCTGGGTTGGTTGCAATAATCAGCATCTTTTGCAAAATAAATAGTTGTGATCTCATATTATTGCCAGGTGTAAAAGACCAGGTCCACACGTGAAGGTCCAATTAAACTGATTTATTGCTAATCTTCTCAACTCAGGTGAGAGACCTGCTTGGAGTTAGAGAAGGGTCAATTGTGTCTACGTAGGGATTCTGGGCTGATGCCTCTTTTGATTCTGCCAGCCCTTCTCCAACAATTATTCTGTTTGTAAAATATGTGGGGGAAATCAGAATAACAGAGTTGGAAGGAACTTGGAGGTCCTCTAATCCACCCCCTTGCTCAAGCAGGAAACCCTGTGCCATTTCAGACAAGTCTCTTCTTAAAACCCTCCAGTGTTGGAGCACCCATAACTTCTGAAGGCAACTTCTGTTTCATTGATTAATTGTTCTCACCGTCAGGAAGTTTCTCCTTAATTCCAGGTTGCTTCTCTCCTGGATTAGTTTCCATCCAATGTTGCTTCTTGTCCTGCCCTCGGGCGCTTTGGAGAACGGCTTGACTCCCTCTCCTCTATGATAGCACAACTACTGGTAGACTGCTATCATGCCACCCTTAGTCCTTTTTTTCACGAGACAAACCTGCAACCATTCTTCATATGTTTAGCCTCGTCCCCTAATCATCTTTGTTGCTCTTCTCTGCACTTTTTTTTCAGAATTTCAACATCTTTTTTATAATATGGTGACCCAAACTGGATACGATATTCCAGGGGTGGCCTTACTAAGAATTTATAAAGCGGTACTAAGACTTCATGTGATTTTGATTCTATGCCTCTGTTTATACAACCCAGGATTGTACTAGCTTTTTTGGCTGCTGCCGCACACGGCTGGCTCATGTTTCAATGGTCATCCACTAGGACTCCGAGGTCCCTCTCACAGTGACTGTTTTTGAGCCAGGTTTCAGCTAATCTGTACTTGTACCCTGGTGTTTTTTTTCTGCCTAAGTGTAAAACCTTGCTTTTCTCCACATTAAAACTCATTTTGTTGCATAGGGCCCTTTATTCAAGTCTGACAAGAGCCTATCATCTGGGGCGTTGGCTGTTCCTGCAGCTTAGTATCATCTGCAAATTTGATCAGTTCCCCTTCTATTCCCTCATCTAAGTCATTGATGAAGATATTGAAGAGTCCTGGGCCTAAGATGAAACTTTGTGATACTCCACTGCTTACCTCTCTCCATGGGAATGTGGTGCCATTGAGGACGACTCAATGAGTACAGTTTTTTTAGCCAGTTACAAATCCATCTGGTGGTGATGCTGTCTATCCCGCATTTTTCTAGCTTACCGAGAAATAGGTTGTGGTCTACTTTGTCAAATGCCTTACTGAAATCCAAGTATACTATGTCCACAGCATTTCGCTGGTCCACAAAGAATGTTCTTTATTGTCCCCAGTCTTGAAAAGGGATGGGCGATGACTTGGTTGGCTGATAGGCTTCTGCCATTACCAAAGACCCGTGAGCTGAGTAGGAATCTCATGGAGAGGAACTAGGGAAGACTGGAGCCAGGTGAAGTCTCCGTCGATGTTTCAAGGTTGCCTTCTGTCTCCACCAGCTCTTGAGAACCCAGCCCTTCTCTTGGGCTTGCATTAGTCTGGCCAGGTAGCTCCTGCAACTCCTGAGATTGGACTGCCGGAGCCTGCGAGGATGGAGGCTCTGTTGCGGGGGGTTTCCCACCCTGCAAGGAAGAGGCGGGAGTCTCTGGGCTGGCATTTGACACTTCGGGTAGGAGAAAGCCCTCCGCTTGACCACTTTCTAAACTAAAATCCACTTGGGCCCCCTTTGATACTTTCTCTGGACAGAGGCTTCCCTCTTCTGCAGCTCCTCTCTGGCGGTTGCCCTGGCCCATCCCCTGAGACCTGGTAGGCGGCGGCCGAGGGACCCAGGGGTCCGGCAGAGGGGCTCTGTTCTCTAGTCCAGGGGACAGAATGGCCTGATTTGAAGCTGGACTCACACCCTGTGTGGCAAAAGGATTGTCATGCTGCTGTTCCATTGCACTCCAGATGGGCTCCTCAATTTCCTTATACATGCGTTGCAAGATGTTATGGCCTCCTGGGAAACTTTCAAGTTTGCTCAGGATCCGATCACAATGTCTGTCCATTTCCCGCCTGACTTCTGGCTTCCGGATGTACCTGATTATTTCTCCCACAATCTTCGGATTGCTCAGCAGGTGGCCAATGCTTGGATTTTCTTTAGCAAGTTGGATTAAGGAAGGGCTGGTTTCAAGAGTGTGCCTCAGCATTCTTTCCTCAAGCTCATCCTGAACCTCTGGACTGGAGAGGACCTGGCGGATGTCAACAAACAACTGGCGGAAGGACTCTAGATCATCCAGCATGTCCGCTTCAAGGCTCATGCCTGGTGTGACGGTGCCTGCCAGTTGCGGGAGCTTCTTATAGATGACCATCATTTTAGTTAAGCCACTGAGGCTCAACAGCCTGCCAAACTGTGGTGTCTCCTGAGCAAACGCTTTCAGCTCTGGGTTCTCTGACACGAACTGGGCCATCTCCTTTGTGTTGGCGAGGAGGTTCTGCACAAAAGCTTTCTCCAGAACCTCGGCAACCTCCCCGTCACCAAACACCTCCTTCTTCTCGGCTCTTGACTGCATTACTCTCAGGCTGACCAGGCTGGAGACTCCCAGGATGAAGGCAACAGTTAGAGGGTTGCACTCATCGGAGAGCAAACTCTGAACGGTGGAACTCCTCACTACCTGACACATGAGTTCTGGATGATGCTGAAAGTGCTGAGGCAACTCACTAAAAAGGTCTAGCAGGGTCACCAGGTCTCTCCTGATGCTTCTCAGCAACGGTTGCATGTTAACCCCTCCGGAAGACTCGGAGACCCCGGCAGCCGGGCCAGGAGCACTACAGCCTAGTGCTGCTGGGTGTGTTTGTGGGGCATGGTTGTGTCTGAGCTCTGGCCTTTTCACCACCACGTGCACTACGCCTCCATTTTGGATGTCATGCTGAAGAAGAGTTTCTTGGTCTTTCAATATTTTCCCCGCAAATATCAAAAGCATTTGCTCATTCATGACCGAGAAATGGTGGGAGGCTGCCTTCCTGAGCTCCCCAATGGTGCTGTTCTTGGCTAGCTGACAGTACTGGGTCTTCCCAGAGCTTTTCAAAGTCACCCTTATGGTTTTGGGTTCCCTGCTGCTCTCCACAGGGCTGGCGCTGGGGTCATTGCTCATGGCTGGGGTACCCCCACCCGTCCATTCCTAGCCAAAGGGCAGGTGAGGCCAGGGGGGCACGGGTGGTCCTGGGGAGGCTCCTGGGTGGTTCACTCTGCTTTACGAGAGCCCCGCGCCCCCTCAGCAGGCAGGCCTTGCCTGGGCCTCGCTCCCAACCCAGGGGCCAGCGCTTTCTTTCCTGGCCCCTCCACCGGGTATGTTCACCCTGCTCCCCCAAATCCACTGTTGCATCATGGCCATGACATCACAGTCCTGAAATGACAGCAGTGCTTGGGGGTCTCCCAGCTGGCATTGCCTCACTCAGGGGGCCTCTCAAAGTGCTCTCTGAGCCCAGGGCTTTGAAGGACGGGAGCCCCAGCTGCCCCTGAGGTTCCTCTGGGGAAGTGACGGAGAAGAGGACTCTGGAGAGAGAAGGCAGCCCCACGGAGATATGCTGTGTGCTCACAAAGGACGTTGCTGCTGTTCTGTTTCTTTTCTTTGGCTATTTCTTCATTTATTCTCACAAGGATCAAAGCAACGCAAGTTCCTCCTCTCATACTAGCCATCCTCTCTGTGTTCTTTCCATTATCCTTCTGCACCAGAGATTTGGGGGGGGTCTCCTTGTTGCTCCTGAAATCCACCAACTTGCTTTGATAGTTGAGGGGTCCTTGGTGCCCTCTGAGCTTGGTGACTTCCTTGCAGACGTTTCATGACCCGACTAGATAACATCATCAATGCTAGTGATAATGTTAGTGCTGATGAGTTCCCTAGTTGGGTCATGAAATGTCTGCAAGGAAATCACCAAGCTGGATCTAACTGCCCTCCTCCTCCTCCTCCTCTTCCCCATTCTCTCCTAGCATTGATGATGAATGATGATGAAACATCTGCAAGAAAACAGCCAACTTCGGAGAGCACCAAGGATGCCTCATTTCAATAACAATAAGAACAATAGAGTTGGAAGGTACCTTTGAGGTCTTCTAGTCCAAACCCCCCAGTTTCAACCCTGAGCTATAAATAATTCTCTTCTATTGCTACTTTCATAGTTCTCTTAACATTGTGGGAAGTCACCCCAGCCCCCGAGAAGGAAATACCAAAAGGGAAGAATATTATATTTCCTCAAAGGATCTTAAAGAGGCAGAAAAGCATGTCCAGTTTTTCTTAATAGCCTCAAGTCTCCCTCCCCGAAGCAGAAACCAGCTCTGTAGAAATGCAGATGTGATAATCCATTCAGGAAGGTTGGAGGCCTCTAGCTAGAAAGCTTAGGAAGACAAAGACACCTAAAATCTACATACCCCACCCAAACTCTAGGACAGGACCTAATAGGATTAACCCAAAGATGCCAAAGGGGCACACTCAGACTCAGGTCAAAATGCATGACACAGGAAATACGAAGCCTCAAACAGGAATAGGAAACAACCTCCAGAGCCCCAGAAGGTATAAAAACCCACTCCCTACATGTGCTCTCTCTCTTTTCTTCCAGAGCCATCTTTCTGTCTGGCTCTCCTCTTCAATAAACTGCAACCTTCTTTCTAAAGCAGTCGCCATGTTCTTTATTCCCAGCTTGGACTGAGCCATGATGAAGACTTTTCCTTCAACAACATACCCAACTCTCACTTCCATGTGATGAAGGAAGCAGGAAGATGCTCTGATGCCCGGCTTTTATGTGCCCCTGGCTTCTTGCCACTATTTTCCCATCTTAAAGTTTGATTTATTTGTTTGTCTGTTCAATTTCTATAGATGCCCAGTCAATGACTTTGGGTAGCTTACAATTCACACACACATACCACACACACAGAGAGAGACACATAGACGCACAAATACTCAAAAATACTAAAAATATTTTAAAACAATAAAAAGACTAAACACATCCAGATTAAGTACAGGTAGTCCCTGAGGTACAAGCCTAATAGAGCCTGCCCATTAGGCTTCTAATTATCAAATGAATCAGACTCAATATTACAACATTTTAAAATCAAACTCATTAATTCAGGGGTCTTCAAACTTGGCTCTTTTATCACTTGTGGACTTCAACTCCCAGAATTCCTCAGCCAGGCATGCCTGGCTGAGGAATTCTGGGAGTTGAAGTCCACAAGCCATAAAAGGGCCAAGTTGGGAGACCCCTGCCATACTTACAAAACAATAAAAAGCATAGCAGGTCCCAAAGTAATTGCCAAAAATACAGCACGGTAAGCCAGAGCCAACAAAACCTGCTCCCCTTTGATCTTTAGCCTTTCTAATAATTATGGATTGAGGATGGCCTCTTATTTCTATACTCTAACCCTCCCCAAGTATAGAAGAGTCTTTCCCCTCGCCCGTTTCAATGTCTTGCCCTCAGCACTACTTGACGGGCGATTCAAGAGGCTCCCGTTTAGTGAGCGACTCTGCCCCTGTGAGAGGGCTGAGGTTGAAACTGTGGAGCATGTCTTATCATACTGCCCTGTGTATAACACAGCCAGAATTAAACTATTGCCTCTCCTTGGAATTGACCCCTCTGGTTGTAATGTTAGTAATTTGGTTTTATATTGTCTAGCTAGGGGACGGCTCCCCCTATATTACTTCTCAGGTTTCTAAATTTCTTTTAAGCGCTGTAACTATTAGAGGAGAACGTTGTAATTCCCCTTAGCCAAGGCTTCCGGTGTTCATTGTTTGTGATTATATTTTTCTTGTGTTTTCTTTTGTTGCCCTTGTATTTTGCTCTGTGACCGCAAAATAAAAATTATTATTATACAGCACAGTACTATAGACACTCGCAGTGTTTCTCAACCTTGACCATTTTAAGGCATGTGGACTTCAACTCCCAGAATTCCACAGCCAGCATTACTGGCTGTGGAATTCTGGGAGTTGAAGTCCACATGCCTTAAAATGGTCAAGGTTGAGAAACACTGCAATAGAGTAACAAAAAAAAAATATTTTAAAATACAAAAGTAATTCTAAAATACAGAAGTAATTCTAGCTCTCTATAAGCCCAGTTCTGAAGACCAGCAAGCAGCAGATGTTCCACAGGCAGCTCCAGGAAAACAAAAACAAAGGCCTGATCGTGCTTGGCCATGTGACCAGCCACCCCCCCAAAACAAACCCCACGTCCGGCTTTTCGTAGGCCTGAACCGGCCCAGGCAAGTCACAGTGTTAAAATGGCAGCCACAGCAGCCGAGACTGAATCCAAGTCACATGGCTACCGAAGCCTGTTTTTTTTTTTTTTAATTTCTAACATAAACGCCCTTTCTGAATAATCTCATTTTTGTGAAATCTCGCTAAATAAATGGGGTTCCCTGTATACGTAGGAACAAGATACCAGTTGGCAATGCAGCCAAAATTTCCACCATCCATTTCTCATTTTACTAAACATTTTACCCTTCCTGATGCCTATACAAAGTTCACAGCAGGCAATTACTCATTGCACCCAGAGAGAGAAATGTCTGCCGCTATTTTGGATCAAACTCACAGCCTCCTGACTGTGAGGTGAGAGCAACACCTCTAGGCCAGTGCACAGCTCATCAACACAAAGACATAATACAAAATTCTACAAAAAACTCAAGCAAAATATAAACCACAGTAATCAGGATGCACAGAGAGAGGGAGAGGGAGAGAGAGAGAGAGAGAGAGAAAGAGAGAGGGAGGGAGGTAGAGAGAGAGAAAGAGAAAGAGAGAGGGAGGTAGAGAGAGGGGGGGAGGGAGAGAGAGAGGGAGAGAGAGGGAGGGAGGGAGAGAGAGAATGAGAGGGAGAGAGGGAGGGAGGGAGAGAGAGAGGGGGGAGGGAGAGAGAGAGGGGGGAGGGAGAGAGAGAGAGGGAAGGAGGGAGAGAGAGAGAGGGAGGTAGAGAGAGAAAGAGAGGGAGGGAGGGAGAGAGAGAGGGAGGGAGAGAGGGAGAAACAGAGAGGGCGGGAGAGAGAGAGAAAGAGAGGGAGGGAGAGGGAGGGAGGTAGAGAGAGAGAAAGAGAAAGAGGGAGGTAGAGAGAGGGGGGGAGGTAGAGAGAGAGGGAGGGAGGGAGGGAGGGAGGGAGAGAGAGAGAGAGAGAGAGAGAGAGAGAGAGAGAGAGAGAGAGAGAGAGAGAGAGAGAGAGAGAGAGAGAGAGACCCACATTTGTTGCTGCACCACTGATTACTTTCCTGCATCTTTTGTCTCAGTGGCTGGAGATGCTACTGAAGAAAGCCAGGGGATGCAGCTACATGGCAGCCCTGGAAGGGAGGCAACCATGGCGGCTGGAGGACATCCCTTGGCCTTGCAACAAGCAGACTCCCACCTTAAAATGCTGCTTTTCAAAAATTCAAGACCCGGAGAGGCAAGGGGGTGGCAGTGGCCTCTGCAAGAAAGCGTGCTCACCCCCCAGGGTCTCAACCAGAGGAACGGAGCACCAAGGCACAGTTTATATCCACCATGCTGACTTTAGTGTCAGATGACCCTACAAGAGGCAAAGGTAAATCTGTAGCTAGGATGCACGAGAGTTTGTTAGCTTTTCAATTGCCAAACTGATATCTCCTTCTGTGTCCACAAGAGCCTGCAGGTTCAGTTCCTGGTTGGGGAAGCCCATCGCTCTGAGCTGCTCCAACTGGATCTGGTAAAGGCCCTCTAGACCTTGCTGTTCCATGTCCTCCTCCTCCTCTTCCTCCTCCTTTTCGCCATCATCTGCTTTGGATGCGTTGCTATCCAGCTCCAAGCTTTCTTCAATGGAGATGAAGCTCTCTGCTTCCGAAGACGGACTTTCCCCCTCGTCAGAGTCTTCCATGCTTTCTGGGTCAACATCTGGATCTGTCAAGGCTTGCAGGAAATCAGGGACTTCCCTGGTGAGAACCAGCAGACTCATTTGCAACTGGAGAAGAGCCTGGACCGCTCGGGGGTTGGTCAGCAGCAGGGCAGAGGCTGACTTGGCCAGTTTGGATGGGAGCTGCTGTGTCCACCCTTGAGGCGGAGGTGCGTCATTTCTCACCGGGGAGTTGCAGTGACTGAGGAACATCTGAGTGGGGCCATTAGGCTTCGCCAGGGCATTGGAGATGTTCTGCATGAATTCCAGGTTGTCCGTGAGCTGATGGACCATGTTTTGGATGCTTTCAGTCTTGCTAGGTCCTGGCCGGACTTCAGGGCCCAATGCTAGCAGGATGTAACCTTGCTCAGCGCTGTTATTGGCGGCACTGCTGATGTCACCATTACATATATTGTCACCACCACTGCTGTTCGACTGGGGCGCCCACGGGTTGGGCAGAGGCTCCCTGTTCTCTGTCCGGGAGAGGGGGCTGATCCCCCCAGGGGAAGGTTTCGTGTCTGACGGAGGAAATGAACTGCCCTGGAACTGGGCCTGCACCGCGTTCAGCATTGGGACCTCAATGTCGTTGTAGAGCTGTTGCAAGGCGCTGTAACCCCCTGGGGTGCTCTCCAGGTTGCTCAGGGCTCGGTCGTGGTTCCTGATAATCTCATCCATCACAGCCGGGCTGGTGGCCACATCGATCATTTCTCGCAGGAATTCGGAGTTGTTAAGGATGTGGTTGATATCTGGGTTCTGCTCAGCCAGCTGCTGCATCTGAGGCACAGACAGAATCATCTGTCTGACCTGTTCGGGGTCCCCAAAGAGGTTCTGCACAAAGGGGTGCTGCATCATTTCAATGATGAGCTCCTGCCGGGTCGCATCCTGCTCCTGGGCCTCGCTGACAAAGTCAGAAACCTCCTGGGCATTCAGGTCCAGAACGTTCATGCCGGTGACCCCGAGGAGGAAGCCCAGAAGAAGCGGGTTGCTGTTCAAGGCAGAGGCATCCAGGTTCAGCGTGACCATCTGGAGCAAAAGGTTCTCTGTGGTCTGGGCAACAATTTCGTGGCAAGAGGCCATCAGGTCTTCAGGCTGGCTGCTCCAATCCGAGAGGTCCAGGCTGTGTTCCGAGGAGATCTCTCGAGCTGCCGGCATTTGTGGGAAGGCGGTGGGCGCAGTTGGATTGTCCCCTGGATTGCCTGAGGGCTTCCTCTGAGACTTGATGAAGAGATGGACTTTGGACCCGTCGCCAATCTTGTGCTGCACGAGGGTATCCTGGTCGTTGAGAATCTCACCAGCAAAGATGAGGGACAGCTGCTCAGGGGGCGTCTTGAAGCGGTCAGCAATCAGCTTCTTGAACTCTTGGACGCGGGTGCTGTCAGCCACCTCAAATTGCTCCTTGCGCTTGAGGGTCTTGACAGTCACTCTGATGACCCGGCTTCTGTGGTTTGCAGCCCCGGGGGCTCTTTTGCTCTCAGACATGGCCGCTCAGAGGCTGTGGCTGCGGTCGGATGGTGATGAAGGACCTTGTGAAGAGAGCAGAGGTTCAGGGAGAACGAGGAGGAGGGAAGCAGGAAGTCTCTTTCCAGTGGGGTGGTGGTGTTTGTGAGGAGGTGGGAAGGGGCCAGTGGTCTCCTGCCCCCTTGCGTCTCAGCACCAGCCAAGGCCAGATCACACATACCAGCGAGATGTTGCCTTTCTCGTCCGCTGGCTCACAACCTGGCGGGTTCCTTCATTTTCCTTTTCTCCCCTCTTGTCTTGCCTTGGACATGTCTTCTCCCTGAACTTGGCTGGACTGTGATCTCACTGCTGACATCACAGAGATCTGTGACACAGTTGGTGGGCCACATCTCCAGTGGTTTTGTCCTCGTGAAGTTTGGCCATCGCCCTCCAGCCACTCCGGGCCGTTCGGTCCCTGCTTCTGGAGCACTTTGCTAGTCCGGTCTTGCACCACACAACCCCCTGATATCACAGATCCATGGATGACTTGTGGAAAGGACTTTGCCTGTCTCCCCAGTCAGTTATAAAGTGGAATATTTGTAGCTCACGGTTGAAATGAAGGGTCCTTGGTGCTCTCAGAGTTTGATTGTTTTCTTGCAGACGTTTCATGGCCCAAACTAGGTAGCATCTTCAGTGCTAGAAGGGAGTTGGGCTTGTTCTCTGTTTATATACAATACAAGCCCCCTATTTTGTAGCACTGATGATGTAACCTAGTTAGGTCATGAAATGCCTGCAAGAAAACAGCCAAGTTCAGAGAGCACCGAGGACTCCTCAATCAGTTATAATTCTGCAGGTGTCATAAGAATCACCTGGAGGAAAATGTTTCTGCTCTTGAAAATCCAAATTGATGAAGCAGAAAACATCTAAGGGCACTTTGCAGCTTCTGAGGCCTCTTTCAAACCATATGTGGCCCTTTGGTTCCAGAGCGGGCGCCTTCTCTGAGAAACAAAAGGCAGAGCAAAGGAGCCAGACATGGCTGGGATTCCTCTTGTGGGATTCATTGTCTAGCTGAAATAAACAATCCCAGGCCAAAACTTCCAAGAGAAAACCATGGTAATTTATTTGCACTCCTTTGCAAAATGGGCGCTCCTTGTGCACGCAAGCACACAGTGGACACACTTTAAATTTTCAATATTCATTCTTTATATTCTCCATTGCCGTTACAAATTTACCTCCCACCTCTTCTTCGTTGGCTTAGCAATCGTACTGTAATCATGTTGTCACAACCTATCCAAAACTTCTAAAGCAGGGGTCTTCCAACTTGACCCTTTGATGACATGTGGACTTCAACTCCCAGAATTCCTCAGCCAGGCTTGCCTGGCTGAGGAATTCTGGGAGTTGAAGTCCACATGTCATCAAAGGGCCAAGTTTGTTCTAAAGTAAATATATTATCTCCACCCCTGATTACTTCTCCCATTACTCTAATTTTATCACCCCCGGTCCTTATTTACGAATTTTCTTTTATGGTTGTTAGTTCCTAGGGGTTCTCTCTAAAGTTGCTATTATAACTAGATGACCTCCAAGGTCCCTTCCAACATTACTACTACTACTACTACTACTACTACTACTACTACTACTACTACTACTACTACTACTATTATATCAGTAGATTCTGGTTAGGACGGGTTTTCAGCGTAGCAGAAACCTTCCTAGATTTATTTATTTATTATTTATTTATTTAATTAGATTTCTATGCCGCCCTATTCCAAGAACTCAGGGCGGCTTACAACATGGATACTCACAAGAAATCTAGCATTAAAATACATTATAAAAACCCCTTAATTAAAAACCAATCATCCAAGACAGACATGCAAACAAACATACACTGGCTGGGGCAAGGTGTTAAACTGCCCCAGGCCTGTCGGCAAAGATGAGTCTTCAATAATTTGCGAAAGGCGGAGAGGGTGGGGGCAATACGGATCTCCGGGGGGAGTTGATTCCAGAGGGCCGGGGCCGCAACAGAGAAGGCTCTTCCCCTAGGCCCCGCCAGGCGACACTGTCTGGCTGACGGGACCTGGAGAAGGCCGACTCTGTGGGCCGACTCTGTGGGCCCTAACCGGTCGCTGGGTTTCATGGGGCAGCAGACGATCCCGCAAGTAAGTAGATACTTCTCAAGCTTCAAGTTAGGCTCATGAGAATAAAATATACACAATGTATTTGCTCCACAGGTAGCATGTCCTCTCACAGTTCTGTAAAAACAATAAGCTCTTTTTCCCACACTCTTCAGTTTCATATATCTATACAATGTAGGATATGGACTGTATATTGAAATATTGGATGGAGGAAACCCACAAGCCAAAAGCAAAGGAGAGAGAGAGGACTAATAAGTCTTTCCTTAAAAGCAAAGCTTACTTCTTGGAGTGAAAGTGTGTTTTCCTCACACAACTGGAAAAATAAAATTATTATTCTAACAGGGATTCATAAAAAGATGTTAAACTTTTTTTTTAAAAGTGCTACAGCACCAGAAATATTTATGTGTGAGACAGTAGACCCAATGGGAAGGAGGATTGTCAAAAAGAAAAGGACACATTTGTGGTCCTGGGTGCTCCCTGAGCTGGCTGGTTTCCTTGCAGACGTTTCATGACCCAACTAGGGAACATCATCAGTGCTAGAAGGGAGGAGGAGGAGGAGGAGGAGGAGGAGGAGGAAGAGGAGGAGGAGGAGGAGGAGGAGGAGGAGGAGGAGGAGGAGGAGGAGGAGGAGGAGAACAACTGTGGGGTCCTGGATGTTCTCTGAACTTGTTTGTTTTCTTGGAGATGTTTCATGACCCAACTAGGGAACATCATCAGTGCTACCGGTAGAAGGAAGGAGGAGGAGGAGGAGGAGGAGGAGGAGGAGGAGGAGGAGGAGGAGATATCAGCCAGGTTCTGGCAATCCAGGGCTGGCAATTCAACTGGTGCTTCGGCTGAGCCTTCCAGAGTACAGTCTAGAATTCAGCCCCCAAACCCAGCCTGGCTGTCCCCACCACATTCTCCGGTGGCAGCCAGTTCTGACTATGAATGCAAAGCTCTCCGCCACCCCACCCCCCTGTGAACAGCTGTGAACAGGCGTGGGGCATCCTCTTCCCAAAGTGTCCAGCAGTGGCCAATCAGTCCTTTAAGCCAGGGCAACTGAGTTGATGAGCTTTTAATGCAAGGCTCTGATCTGGTGGGAATGAGCAGGCAGGAAGGCTGCTGGTCTTTCACTTTTGGTTTATAAGGTGGAGCGGATGTTGAAGAACATGTTACAGGAACGTCACCTTTCCTGGAACGGCTTCTTCTCATTCCCAGCACGGCAGCTGTGCAGGAAGAGCCATTCTCCAGCTTGCGCCCTGGGCTGCCCATCTGACCTTGGAGCTTCTAAGGGCACAGCCCCTTCCTTCCTGGGAGAAGAGAGGAGATGTGGTGTCCCTACTCCAAAGCAACTGATTCTTCTCCAGAGGGAGAGCCAGTGGCCACGGCCCCCATCGCAGGCGTGTGCCCCAACCCCTTCAAGCGCAGCACGAACCAGGGGAGCAGCACCGGGGCTTCCTCCATCAGGGTCTGCAAGCCCTGCTCCATCTGCACCCAGGCCTGGATGGCCTTGGGACTGGACAGGGCGGCCACCATTTCCGGCCTCTGCATCTGCTGATAAAAATGCTGCAGCTGCTGCTGGACGTGGTCCTGCCGGGCAGCCTGCGTCTCTTGGGAGGCGAGCAGCGCATTCTGCATGAGGGAGAGCATCACACGCTGGGTGTAGGCGTTGCAGAGGTTTACAATTAGGGCCTGGATACCCCCTATGTTGCACGGTCCTGCCCCAGGGCTGGGCACAAGGCTGGGCAGGGAGGACCCAAGAGGATCCTGAAGTCTGTTAAAGATGCCACCTTCATCGTTGCTTGAGTTGTTGGTGCAAAACCTCCCATAGCTGTTGGAGACGGGGAAAGAGCCCGGAGGGCCTCCCGGGTGAAATCCCTCGCCACCCCTGACCTTGTGCTCTGGACAAGGGTTCCTGGCCAGGGTGACATAAGGGCTAGAGGTGGCAAGGAGGTCCTGGCCTGCATTCGGCCCTGGCTCCTGAACCTCACTGTTGAGTTGCCTCAAGGGGTTGTCCCCACCGGGAGTGTTGTTCTGAACACTAATCAGGAGTGTCTCTGGATTCTTCAGTTCCTGTTCCACCTCAGGGTTCCTTGCCAGGTCCATAATTTCTCTCATCTTGTCCAAGATCACCCGCATGATGCCCATGTTGTTCAGGATGTGGCAAATGGCAGGGAACTGCTGAGCCAGCTGCTGGATCTCTGGGTTGGCCAAGATCAGCTGCCGTACCTTCTGAACAATCATCTCGGAGGTTGGCGTCTGATGCCACTCAAGGCTGGTGGGATTTGTCTCCGGGGGGCCCCACGAACCCTGAGAGACTGGGTTCAAGGCAGACAGGCTCAGGCTGGTGCCCATTCGTGCCAGGGCACAGCTTGAGGGCCTGGGCACGTAGGATGACTGAGTAGAACCTTCTGGGTCTCTCTTCAGGGATCGGATGACCAGGTGGAGAGTCATCCCATCACTGACCCCACATTGCTGGAGGGTGTGCTGGTCCTTCAAGATCCTCCCGAAGAACACCAGCACCAGCTGGCACGGCTCACAGGTGAAGTGCTCGGAAAGTTTCTCCTTGAACCGCCGGATGGTGGTTTCCTGAGGCAGCATGAACTGGGCGCTGCCCTTGGGAGACTTTGCAGTGATGCAGATGAAATTGGGGCTGGGGGCCAGGACAGGGCAGTCCTCTTGGTGCATGTTCAAGGTCTCCACGGTGCATGGAGCAGCCGCAGGAGGAAGAGGAGGAGAAGGGGCCTGCCTAGGAGAAACACGACGGGGGTCTCTTGCCTGGCTGGACAAAAGGAATTGGTGGGTGTCAAGTCTCCGTGGTGGATGAGCTTTCTGTGTTGGAAGGCAAACTGGCACCCTGAGAGCCAAGCCAGGGTGGGTGTTGGAGCCCCCTCCCAGGCCTCCTTTTCTCCCCCTCCTCTTACCTTCCTTCCTTCTTGCTGCTGTCTCTTCACTATCCCAGCCAGGTGGGGGGCATCACTGTGACATCACCAGGGATGTCACTCCATGGCCAAGCTGGTCAAAAGGGCACCCAGGAGCCAGACTGAGGTCCTGAGCTGACTGGCAAGTCCGGCTGGGCTCGTGCCCACCTCTTCTCCGGATTGGAGGGCTCAGGAAACTGGGGGGGGGGGGATATTCTCGAGATTGAGGAGGTTTATCTCTCCAGAAGCCGGAATACAACTTCATCACTCTAGCACAGTGGTTCTCAACCTTTTTCAGGCCGCGACCCTGACCTGTGCCGCGCATGCGTGGTGCTGCCCCCTGCACCGGCCGAGGCGTAGGCTGCCATCCGTTCGGGGTGGCGGCAGGCAGGCCCAGGTGCTCAGGTGCTCCTGGGCGGCCGTGGCGGCAATGCTACAGGGCGACCACGGGCTGGGCCACCAGCTGGCCCAGCCCAAAGGAGGTAAGACACACGCCGGGCCCCACGCGCACCAAAAACCCTCCCTGCAACTGCCGCTGCCCCACTAGCCTTACCTTCGCTGCCGCCAGTTTGGGGCGGCGGCAGGCAGGCCCAGGCGCTCCTGGGCAGCCACAGCAGCGACAGCGCAGGGCGACCACGAGCTGGGCCACCAGCTGGCCCAGTCCAAGGGAGGTAAAAAACCCGCCGGGCCCCATGCGCACCAAAAACCCTCCCTGCGCCCGCCGGCCTCCCACCTCCCACCCCTGGCCCTCTTTTACTTACAGTTTTAGTAGTTGCTCAGGGTAGAAACTTCCGGAGAGCTCGCCTTCGCTGCAGACAACTTGCAGCACCGTTTGCAGACTGGGACTTTTGGCAGGTTCAGCAGGGCGGAGACAGCCTGGACAATTCCTATTGGCTTTTGAAAGCCAATAGAATTAGACTCTATTCAAGAGAGTCTAATTCTATTGGCTTTCAAAAGCCAATAGAATAAGAGGGAGTAGCACAGCTAAGGAAAAGGGGGGGAAAATGGCGTAGCACAGCTAAGGAAAAGGGGGAAAATGGCGGACTGCGTTGTTTGGCGACCCCCGTGCAATGGTCGTTCGACCCCAAATGGAGTCGCGACCCACAGGTTGAGAACCGCTGCTCTAGCACAAGTTGGCTGAAAGTGATGGAAACTGGTTGCCCAGATCTGCCATCCCATAATAGACTGGGTGATAGGCTTCCCAGAGGGAGAAACATCTGAGAAAGATGCTTCTCTGCTGATTGAGACCCTATGAATCCCCCCAAAATAGGCCTTTGGGGGAAAGGATGAATAATTCAGTTTACTATTATATTCTGATTGAACATGAAGCCCCATCTGAGAGTTTGACAGGGAAGGGATGGGCTCCCTGCAGGGGGTGCTCAGACACGTTGCCATCAAACATCTGGCATAGATATGCAGGAAGGGCCCTTGACGTGGAGTGGAGTGGAGTGGAGTGGAGTGGAGTGGAGTGGAGTGGAATGGAATAGAATAGAATAGAATAGAATAGAATAGAATAGAATAGAATAGAATAGAATAGAATAGAATAGAATAGAATAGAATAGAATAGAATAGAATAATAATGGAATGGAATGGAATAGAATATAGAATAGAATAGAATAGAATAGAATAGAATAGAATAGAATAGAATAGAATAGAATAGAATAGAATAGAATAGAATAATAATGGAATGGAATGGAATGGAATGGAATAGAAGCTGGAAGGGACCTTGGAGGTCATCTAGTCCAGCCCCCTGCTCAAGCAAGAGAACCTACACCATCTCAGACAAGTGACTGTCTAGCCTCTTCTTAAAAACCTCCAGTGATGGAGCACCCACGACTTCTGGTGGCAAGCTGTTCCACTGGTTGATTGTCCTCACTGTCAGGAAGTTTCTCCTTAATTGCAGGTTGCTTCTCTCCTTGATCAGTTTCCATCCCTTGTTTCTCATCCTGCCCTCTGATGCTTTGGTGAATAATGTGACCCCGTCCTCTTCCTTGTGGCAGCCCCTCAAATACCGGAACGCGGCTATCATGTCCCCCCTATTTCTTCTTTTCTTTAGACTAGCCAAACCCAAGTCCTGCAGCCGTTCTTCGTATGTTTTGGTCTCCAGGCCTTTGATCATCTTCTCTGAACTTTTTCTAAACTCTAGACATCTTTTTTGTGATATGGTGACCAAAACTGGCTGCAGTATTACTAGGGTTTTATAAAGTGGTACTAATACCTCGTGTGATCTTGATTCTCCGCCTCTGTTTATGCAACCCAGGATTGTATTAGCTTTTTTGGCTGCTGCTGCACACGGCTGGCTCAGGGTCAAGCGGTCGTCCACTAGGACTCCAAGGTCCCTCTCCCAGTGGCTGTTTCTGAGCCGGGTCTCGCCCAATCTGCACTTGTGCCTTTGGGTTTTTCCCTGCCTAGGTGTAAAACTTTGCTTTTCTCCACGTTGAAACGCATCTTGTTCCAGTTTGTCAAGATCTTTTGAGTGGGCTTCCCTTGCTGGCTAACTCACAGCTCACTCCAGGAGTTACATCCTGACGGGGCTCAAGGTTGACTCAGCCTTCCGTCCTTCAGAGGTGGGTAAAATGAGGACCCAGATTGTTGGGGGCAACAGGCTGACTCTGTACACTGCTTAAAGAGGGCTGTAAAGCACTGTAAAGTGGTATATAAGTCTAAGTGCTATTGCTACTGTGATTTGGGACGTCCTGCCTTCTTGCAAACTCTTCTAAAGCATGCAACCAGAATTATGTGCAGTGTTCCAGAGGCACCAGAGATTGGCATATCACAATATTGGCAGCTTAGTTTTCATTCCTTTTTTAAGTACTTCTTGCAAGTAATCTGAATCCATATCATTCTATCACCTCCCAGAGTCACTTGGCTGAGTTGGGCAGCTATAGAAAATGAAGGAAGGAGGGAAGGAAGGAAGGAAGGAAGGAAGGAAGGAAGGAAGGAAGGAAGGAGGAAAGGAAGGAAGGAAGGAAGGAAGGAGGAAAGGAAGGAAGGAAGGAAGGAAGGAGAAAAGGAAGGAAGGAAGGAAGGAGGAAAGGAAGGAAGGAAGGAAGGAAGGAGGAAAGGAAGGAAGGAAGGAGGAAAGGAAGGAAGGAAGGAAGGAGGGAAGGAAGGAAGGAAGGAAGGAAGGAGGAAAGGAAGGAAGGAAGGAAGGAAGGAAGGAAGGAAGGAAGGAAGGAAGGAAGGAAGGAAGGAAGAGTGCTCTTTGATACATACAGCACTTTGCTGAACCCAACTAGGTCAACCATATTACCCGTGTTTCCCCTAAAGCAAGACAGGGTCACACTTTCTTTTTATCCCCAAAAGCCCCACTATGTCTTACTTTCGGGGTACGGCTTATATTGATTGGAAAACAATTGTCAGTTTTATTTTAAGTATTTTAAGTATATTAAGTATTTTAAGTATTTTAAGTATTTAAGTATTTTAAGCAGGAGGCGGAAGTGGGCAGGAGTAATATGTCTTACTTTCGTGGTACGGCTTATATTAGCCGACCCCCTGAAAACCCCGATACGTCTTACAATCGGGGGTGTCTTACTATCGGGGAAACACGGGTATGACTCACACAGCACACAAAGAGAAAGGCTGGGTCCCTCACAACACGCTGGACATTAAATCTTAAATCTAGAGTGTTGTTGTGTGGGCTTAGCCACCAGCTTTACACAACCTCAGGATTGCTGTGTTCAGCTATTTGAAAGGAAGAGAAGGCGAGTGCTTTGGATGGAGAGCAGGACTGGGCCCGGCCAGGGGTCCTCGGAGCTTTTGCAAAACGGGGTCTGCACAAATCCTTCCCTTTCATCCCCCCACAGCCAAACAGGATGAGAGACAGGATGAAATAAGGCAGCAAAGAAAAAAAAATCTTCTTGCCCTGCCCTCCACTCAGCTCTGTTGGCAGGGGTCCAACTCCGCTTGTGCCCTTGTGGGTTTTTACTTGGAGTTATAGACACCTGCTTTTGCAGCTCTGTGTGCGCGCGCATGTGGAACACACATTGACCAGCGGGAACCCTTTGGGGACTGCAAGGTCCTGTTGCCAGCCTCAGGCAGATGTTGTCCTCTCGCTCTTCCTCCTCCGGGGTCTCCCAACTATGAGCTAGTTGAGCCAAGCCCCCCCCCCGGGGCCAGGTAGGTATGTGGGCCCTCGGCAGGATGTCTGCCATGACAGTGGTCTCCTGTGGGTTGGTGCAGTTATCCTCCTCCACCACATCTATGTTTTCAGAATAACAGACTTGGAAGTGACCTTGCGGGCATTTAGCCCAACCCCCTGCCCAAGCAGGAGACCCTACCTCATTTCTGACAGATGGCAGTCCAGTCTCTCCTTGAAAGCTTCCACTGATGAAGCTCCCATTACCTCTGAAGGCAAACGGTTCCATTGGTTAATTGTTCCGTCAGGAAATGTCTCCTTATTTCTAGGTTGAATCTCTCCTTGATCAGTTTCCATCCGTTATTCCTTGTCTGGCCCTCAGGTGCTTTGGAAAACAGGCTGACCCCCCCCTCCTCTCTGTGGCAGCCCCCTTAAATATTGGAAGACTGCTATCCTGTTTCCCCTGGTCCTTCTCCTCATAGACTAGTCACGCCCAGTTCCTGTAGCCCAGACGTGTCAAACACAAGGCCCGGGGGCCGGATGCGGCCCGCGAAGTGGTTTCATGTGGCCCGCGAAGCCATCCTGGAAATAGTGAGGGAACAGCCCCCCTCTGCCTTGGCCCTGGCCCAGACCGGCCAGGAGGGAGCCAATGTACAATTTTGTGGTGGCCATCGATGCTGAAACACATTCAGTCTTAGCTCCACAAGGCCATCTGGAAAAAGCGGGGAACCGGCCCCTGCCGTGTCGGCCCCCCACCCCCTGGGTGCATGCTGGGGAGGGGTCACCCTTTGTGAGGAATGAAGAAATGCACCATCGCCTGGAAGTGGTCCTGGTCCCACCCCCTTCTGCCAGAGACCCTCAGATCTGTCCCACTCCTGCCCAGGCCCCCACAGGCCCCCTTGACACGAAGGATGTGCAGCTGGGCATGTCCATCCAGTAGGCCACACCTACTCCATCAACGCCCACTCAGTAGGCCACACCCACCCTGACCACACCCACCCAGCCCCGAGGGCAACCGCAATGCTGAAATTGAGTTTGACACCCCTGCTGTAGCCCTTCTTCCTATGTTTCAGCCTCCAGTCTCCTGATCACCTCGGCTGCTCTTCTCTGCCAAGGCTGTCCCCAGCAGAGAGGAAATTAAAGGCCTTTGGACAGGTGAAAGGGCACTCTGGACGTCCATCACCAGACCAGTGGCCACCACTGTGGACTATTGCGGCGTCTCTGGAGACTCTCAGCCCTCTGGCTCACGATTGCCCCAAAGGTGCTTTTTTTCCACCTGGACTTGCTTGTGTTTTGTTTTTCCCCTTGAAAATTTTTTGCTTCTCATCCAAGAAGCTTCTTTAGAACGGAAGAAACTTCTTGGATGAGAAGCGGAACATTTTCAAGGGAAAAAAATCAAGGCAGTTACCTTTTGGAAAACCACCTTTGGGATAATTATTGCATGATTTCCTGTGCTGGACCGGATTGTAGCCAGCTAGGACTGTGTTAGAATATTTAGCATTTACAGGGTTAATGTTGTATCATATATGTAAGAACATATAGCATTTAAAGGGTTAAACACCGTTTCCTTAAGAGGTGGCTTATGGGTAATGTAGTTTCAGTTGTTAGTTAATCCTATAGCTTATCTAGTTAAGTGGGAGGAGTTTAAAAGTTTATTGCAGGACTTCCTGGCTTTCTGCCGTTGTATTATCTCTCTGCATGGATTCCCGGTGATCCGTGCCAGCATGTAACCTTTACGTAGGATGGAGGAGTCCATTATTCCTTTACCTGTGAAAATGAATAATATCCTAATGACCAGACGTATCTTCTGCATAGTAAGTCTCTGCTTAGATTTCCTGGACAATAAATACTGTTTTAAAATCGTTCTCATTGAGTTTATGCTGTCCGGACCAGAACTATAAAGCAATTCAGTTCATGGTTCCGGAATATTTCCAGTGATTCGTTGCAAGAGATGGGAGTGTGGGGAAAAATGAGGTGGTTGCACACACACACACCCCTTGGTGAAAGGTTGCAAGACCAGCCCAGATTTCTCTTCTTGGAAAAAAGGGCCAAACTCCCCCAATGTTGTTAGAGGTTTTGGCCCCTTTGCAGAGAAGCGGACTCGGCCTTAAGGGCCAGAAGCCCGGCGCGGGGCCCAGCCAGAGGCAACAGGAGACGTACTGAAAGATTTAAAGCTTTTAATCAGAAACCATGAAATCCATTCCTTTATGAAGCTCTCACATCTGCACAGAAGCTACCCCAGAAGGGCCCCATCCACTCCGCCGAAGGCTCAGCCCTGCAGCTTCAGAGCTTGTATGTCTGCTGCTTCGAAGAGGCTTGCCCCGAGCAGCCCCGCAGGCGGACACGGAGGGGGGGGCTGCAGAAGAAGTCATCGGCGGCCAAACTCTGCCAGATCTCAGAGGCAGAGAAGCCCTCCTCCTCCTCCTCCCCTGCCCCAGACAGGGGGACCATGTCGCAGAGGGACGTGATGGAAGACGACCTCCGGGCAGAGCGCTCTGATCGGCCGTGCCTCTCCAGTGCCGGCTCGTCAGTTGCCAGGGCCTGCAACCTCTGCTGAATTTCCAGCAGCCCCTGGATCTCTTTAGGGCTCCAGCTTGCCAGAAGGACATCTGTGTTTTGGATCTGCTGCAAGAGAGCGGGGATCTGGTCCCGGGAGTTCCTGGATCCAGCCATGTACTTCTGGGCAGCCTTGCCCAACCCCTCTGAGCCGAGACCCTGACCGGTGGGGTTCCTGGAGGGGCTGCTGGCCATGCTCTGCACAAGGTGCTTGATGATCTGATGGAGCAGGTTCTTCACCGCTGCTGAGGCCAGCTGGCCCATTTCCCCTCGCACGTTGCCACTTTCCCCTTTGCTGTGGTCATGGCCGACAGCCGTGCCAATGTTCTGGCCACCAGACCTTGGGGGCCACAGTTTGGGGGAAGGCAGCTGCTGTCTGGCCCGCCCAGACTTCCCGCCCTGCTCAAAGGAGGGCTGGTGGCCCCCGAGGACTCCTGGCAAGACAGTGGGGGCAGATCTTTTGAGGAGGGCCTTCCGCACCAGGCCCTGCAGCTCCATCAGCACGTCCTGCAAGGCCGTGTTGCTGTCTCCACTGGGGACGCTCCCAGGACAAGGGTGAGCCTGGGGTGGGGACTTGATGATTTCCCTCAGAGCAGCCGGGTTCTTGACCAGCTCCGACACCAACCTCCTGCCTTCAGGAGAGCTGAAGACCTGGATGATCTCGGGAGCCCTCTCTATTACTCGCCGCACCTGGAGGCTCTTGGTGGCCAGCTCCTTCATCAGATCGGGACTTGAGACTTTGCTCTGGATGAAGGGGCTCTCCAAAAACTGCAGCATCAGGTCAGGATTGGATATCAGCTGGATCTGGAATTCTGTGAAATTGGCGGTGTTCAGGCCCAGGCTGGCCGCCAGATCCCGCAAACCGTCACTTGCAAAAATGCCGTTCCTGGGGGCTTTGGGGTCTGGGCCCAGGTCAGTTGGAAGGGTGGGCACCTGCCGGGGTGGACCTGCTTGTTGGGACCGGACAACAACATAAACAGCAGCGTTGCTGTCCAGATGGATCCCGTGCTGGGCTAGGGACTTGTGGTCTTTTAAGATCCTTCCAGTGTAGACCAGCACAATTTGGGAAGGAGGAGAGGACAAGTGCCGGGCTACGTGCTCCTTGAATTCTCTCACCAGCATGTCCTTGTGGACTAGAAACTCTTCCTTCTGCCAGGGCGCCTTCACAATTATCCGGACAACCTGTGGCTCTTTGGTGGATCTGAAGTCAACTCCTGGAATGATCTGGCTTTCAACCATAATGCCCCAAAGTTTTTCCTCTCTCTTCCGGGAAAAGAACGAAGGCCAAGTGGGTAGCAAGCAGAGATGAAAGCTCTCCCTTGGCTGTGGCCGGTCAGAGCGCACTGCTCATCCCAGCCCAAAGTGGCCCTGCCCAGCTTCCTCACTCTGCCCACGTGCAAGCTATGGGTCTCCTCTTCTACCTGCATCTCTCCCCCGCCCACATAGGAACCACGCCAACCTTCTGAGGCAGAATCCGTGGTCTGTGATGTCACTGTGGAGGCCACTGGCTGGACCTCTGCCCGGCCTTCTAGGCTGCCCAGGGGGAGTTCTGTGGGCCAGGACCCCTGCCCAGGGCCAACCTCTGCAAGCCACAGGTCATCCTTGATAGGCTCAAACCCCCTCAGCCCTCCTATGGCATCCCAGCGAAACGCTCCTTGTGTCCTCAGAAGCCAACACAACAGTTGCATGTCCTGCACCTTCTTCCCACAACTGGTGCTGGGCAGGAAATTGAATGGAACGGTCACAGGCTCAACGCAGGGCACAAGGTGGAAGCTGCCCCTCAACCATCAGCGGTTCGCCCCCCCTTCAGGTAGAATCCCACAGTTCATCCCCATTAACAGGGTCTTCAAACAACAGCCTCATTGAAGTTGGAATTACAGCTGATGGCACTGCAGCCAAACCCCTCAGCTCTCTCCAGCAGGGGGCCATCTAAGCTTTACAAAACCTCAGTCAGGCCACACCTGGAATCCTGCATCCAGTTTTGGTCACCACGCTACAAAAAAGATGTTGAGACTTTGGAAAAAGTGCAGAGAAGAGCAACTAGGATGATTAAAGGCATCTTAGACAAAAACGTACAAAGAACGACTGCAGGACTTGGGTATGGCCAGCCTAGAAAAAAGAAGGACCAGGGGAGACATGGTAGCAGCCTTCCAGTCTTCCAGTACATTTTGAGTACAACACATTTCTGGAGTAGTCTAATACCCTCTAAATACACATTTTAACCTCAAATCCATCAATACCATTTTAACATGAAAAGAAGGACTAAGGGGGACAGGATAGCAGTCTTCCAATATATCTCAGGGGCTGCCCCAAAGAAGAGGGAGTCAAGCTCTTCTCCAAAGCCCCTGAAGAAGGCAGGACAAGAAGCAACAGATGGAAACTCATCAAGGAGAGAAGCAACCTAGAACTAAGGAGAAACTTCCTGACAGTTAGAACAATTAACCAGTGGAACCACCTGCCTCCAGAAGTGGTGAATGCTCCATCATTGGAGGTTTTTAAGAAGAGACCGGACAGCCACCTGTCCGAAATGGCCTAGGGCAGGGGTGGAGCAACCTTGGCTCTTTTATGACTTGTGGACTTCAATTCCCAGAGAGAGAGCCAGTGAGGCACAGAAGTTGGCCTGGGGCAAAACAAGGAAGGGAAGGCAGGAGTCCCTGGCGTTCTTCTGCTGGGCCCCAATTCGCCTAGTTCCCCCTTGTGGTTCTGCAGTGTGTGGGGATGTCCCCTCAGTTTTTTGTGCTCACATCTGTCCAGCGGCCCCCACCTTCATGCACAGCATTGCAAGGCAAGAGGGCAGGAGCCCATCACGGGAGTTTGGGATGTGCGCAGCCCCCTCCCCCAATGCTTTCAAGCGATCCACAGAAAAGACCACCCAATGGGGAAGGGGGGGCAAAAAGGCCCAGCCCATCCAAACCCTTTCTGGGGACAACTTCCAGGAGGAGGCCAGAGGAGGTACCCTCACCCCCTCGCAGCCAAAGAGGCCCCAGTGGCTGAGACAGAAGAGGCTGGACTGAACGGGGTGGGGTGGGGGTGGGGGGGCCTTGTCAAGTGCTCTCGGTCTCAGAGAGGCCAGCCAGAGAGATCCGGAGAGCCCACAAGCAGGACAAGAGAAGGGCAGCTGACCGCTCTCCCTTCCCACCCAGGGAAGAAGCACCACACCAGGCACGGACCGGCAAGGAGCGGGCAGCTTTAATGGATCTGCAGCCACACTGACCGCTGCAACGAGGCGTTTCCCCCCAGGGAGAAGACGGTCCGGAAGAGCAACTGCACCACAAGAGTTCTTGCTGCTCCTGACCTGGGAGTCCATCTCCTTCCCCTGAGAAGGAGGCAGCTCTTGCCCTGTAGCCACTTTCAGCCCAGGTCCTCCCTCAGAGTTCGGCCGAGGCAGTCCAGGGCTCAGAAGCAGGTCCCCCCCCTCTGGGAGAGCACATGGATGACCCGCTCCCGGATCTGCTTCGTTCGGACCCCGTAGACAATGGGGTTGAGCATGGGCGGCACAATCACGTAGAGGTCAGCCAACAAGATGTGGATCCAGCTAGGGATGTTGTGGCCGAAGCGATGGGTGAGGAAGGAGAAGAAGGCTGGGGTGTAGAACAAGAGGATGACCGAGACATGGGAGCCGCAGGTGCGCAGAGCTTTGCGCCGGGCTTCCTTGCAGGCCAGCTGGAAGACGGCCCGGAGGATCAAGGCGTACGAGGCAGCAATGAGCACCACGTCAACGCCAGAGGACAGGAGAGTCGTGGTGAAGCCGTACCAAATGTTGGCGGTGATGTCCCCGCAAGCCAGGCGGGCAATGCCCATGTGCTCGCAATAGGTGTGTGGCATTGTGCTGTGGCCACAGTAGGGCAGCCTCTTCAGGAGGAAGATGGGGGGGAACATGATTGCGAGCCCCCTGATGACGGCGGCGATGGCCACCTTCCCTATCGCGGAAGGCGTGAGGATGGTCATGTAGCGCAGTGGGTCACAAACCGCCACGTAACGGTCAAAGGCCATGGCCAGCAGGATGGTGGACTCTGCAATGAAGCTGAAGTGGGTGAAGAACATCTGGGCGATGCACGCGTCAAAGGAGATCTTCCTGGACCCGAACCAGAAGATGGCCAGCATCTCCGGCACTGTGGAGGTGGACAGCATGAGGTCAGCGACTGCCAGCATGGCCAGGAAGAGGTGCATGGGCTGGTGGAGGCTGCGCTCTGTGGCGATGAGAAAGAGGAGAAACACGTTTCCCATGAGGGCCACCACATACATCAGGCAGAAGGGGACAGAGATCCAGATGTGAGATGCCTCCATGCCGGGGATTCCCGTCAGGACGAAGGTTATGGGGTCAAAGCGGCTGTCGTTAAGGGCGGCCATGGGGGAGCAGCTTTGTCCAGTGGGGTCCTGGTTCCTGGACAGAGAAGACAAAGCGAGAATCCGAGCATCAGCCCTCTTTGCAAGCCATCTCAGGAGGTTCTGAGCAAGAGGAGCCAGGCCAGGGCTGGTGAGAAGAACGGGGAGGAGGAGGAGGAGGAGGAGGAGGAGGAGGAGGAGGAGGAGGAGGAGGAGGAGGAGGAGGAGAAGGAGGAGGAGGGGATGCCCTCCTCACATGATCTAGAGCAGAAGGAAGAAGTGCCTCCAAGTTCTCCACCTCTTCAGTTTTGAGTTTTAGTCTGGGTTCTCCTTTCAGCTGCTTCTCTTTCTCAGGGCTCTGGAACGGGGCTCCCCTCCTGGAAGGGCCCAGTCCAGGTCCCATCCTGGACCCCCACTGGTGGGAGTTTCAAACCACCCCCCTTTGGCTCAGGACCACAGCCGAGCCTCAGAGGCCTGGTGGACTCACCAACGAGACGTCTGGCCCAGCACCTGGGCTGCACCCACCTCTTTGCCTGCCAGCCAACCCAACCTCAGGACCTATATTGCACCGCTCTCTCCTACCTGTGCACGACTCTTGCTCCACCCTTCCTGGCCAGCTCCACCACCTCCAGCGCACACAGGAGGACTCCGCTTGCTGGCCTGGGCTCCCTCTGGGCTGCTGGCACTGTCTTTCCCGAGCGCCCGGATGACGCCTTCCCGGCAGCAACTGGATGTCCGGCTGAGTTTCTGCTGTTGCTTTCTCGCGCCAAAGTCCCCCTGTGGTCAGGACACGTCTCTAAAAATGTACATTCGGACCCTCCTGCTCTCTGCACCTCGCAAGGCAGCTGGCCCAGAATCCACCCCAACCTGCCCAGAAGGGGAGGCGGCTGGCATCAGGCAAGGGGCCAAGGGAGGGAAGCCCGTCCTTCCCACCGGCGGGGAAGGCTGAGCTGTGGGGTAGGAATGCCGCTCTGCCAAAGCTTCAGAAATGATTAACCGGGTCGTTAGGGGCGCCCCGGGCTGTTCCAGGCCCGTTTGGGAAACTCGTCCGGGGACAATCCCCCCCTCCTCTCCCCCCACCCAGGATTAAGAGGCCCTGCCAGAGCAAACCCCTCCCTCTCCCCCGTGACTCCCGCTTTAAGAGGCGTCCTTGGCTCGGTTTAGCAGACTTTGGGGATGCAGCCTCAGCTCCTTCCCTGACCCGGGGCGGCGGGAAAGGGAGCCGGGGGCGGAAACCCGACGGCTGCAACGTCTCCCAGCGGCTGGAGACCCGCCCGGGACGTCAGCCGGCTCTGGATCCCGGCTAGCGGGCAAGGGGTCCTTCGGCAAAAGCGCCTTTCCCTTCCCGCCGAGACCCCCGATCCCCCCCCTCCGGCCTCTTCTTGCACAGATTCCCGCCCAAGGCGGCGGGCGAGCCGTCCGGTGACCGCGCAGCCGGCGAGGATCTCTGCCCGGCGGAAGGGTCGCCTCCCCCGACCCTCGGGCCGGGCTCAGGACCCGACTCCCGGGCCCGCCCCGTCCGCGCAAAGCTCCGCCGCCCGGAGCCGCCCGGGCTCTTCCCGGCTTCCAGCTGCCACGCGCCCAACGCCGCGGGGCTCCCACCCCCATCCGGGCAAAGGGAGCCCCCGGCGGGCCCGCTCCAGGGTCGAGGCTCGGGCGCAGCCCTCGGAGCTGCCTCGGCCGTCCCAGCGGCCAGGGGAGGCGGGCGGGCGGGGTCCCGGGCGCTGCGGGCTCACCGGTGGCTGCGGGCCGCCTGTGGGCCACGTCGGCGCTCGGGGCAGCTGCTCGGAAAGGCTCCGGCCAGCTCTGGAGGGGCGCCGCTATTAGTGCCCGCCGCCGCCCCGCCTGGGAATCCGGCCCGCGTCCGCCGAGGGGCCGCAGAGACCGTTAACCATTAACTGGGCTGCTGCGCTGCTTCCCGGCTGCCTGGCGTTACTAGGAGCGTCGTTAGATGCTACAATCTTGAGCTCCGCTGCCCGAGGTTAAAAGCCAGGAAGAGAACCCAAGCCAGGAGAACGAAGAGCGTCTAGCCCCGAGGACCGGACACAGGGGAGGGGGCGAGGGAGAGCTTCCAGGCCCCGGGGGCAAAGAGCGTCATAAATGGGTACAGGGGGTCCAAAGCAGGGACAAGGAAACAACCCCCCCCTCCAGAGCACAACGTCTTCTGTTGAGTTTTACCTGGGCTACACCTGGAAAAGTACTAAGAAACTGGGCTCACTAAACTCTAAGCCCAAGTTAACATCACATAACTCAACAGTGTCACTTGACAGTGACATGGGTAGTAAATCAATCAATCGATCGATCGATCGAACTGCTCACCTATAGTATCACTTGACAATGAGATGGGTGGCATATCTATAAATAAACAAACAAACTATTCACCTAACATGGGATATCCCAGCCAATAAACCACAAGACGGGAGGGGGTCCTTGGTGCTCTCTGAGCTTGGTGGTTTTCGTGCAGATGTTTTGTTACTAAATTACCATCAGCACTGATGATGTCACCTAGCTGGGTCATGAAACATCTGCAAGAAAACCACCAAACTCAGAGAGCACCAAGGACCCCTCATTTCAGCCCTGGGTTGCAAATACTCACTTCTGTAAAGTCTGCACCAAATTTGTAGGCAAAGATGGAGACATCAAACAAGATGCTGAGGATAAGAACGAGGGTGATGATGAAGATGTAGCTGGTTCAGCTACAAAACGGGGGGGGGGAGCTTTGGCCACTTCAAAAGCACCTGAGATGTTTTTCTTATTCGATGGAATTTATGTCAGAAGTTAAACTCAGAGTCGCTCAAACCGCAAGATGAATGTCAAATAAATCTGATAATAATAATACGGGCATCTGCCACATAACACCCCAGATTTAGCAATTGTCGATAAGAAAAAAAAAATCCTGGATAGTGGACGTGGCAGTGCCTGGAGACAGCAGAATAGAAGAGAAAGAACTGGAGAAGATAACAAAATACAAAGACTTACAAATAGAAATAGAACAATTGGGGTAAAAGAAAGTAAGGGTAGCCCCAAATGTGATAGCCAGCTTGGAAAAGTCTCTGAAAAAAAAGAATTTTCTTTTGGGTTTAATGAATAAAGAACCTGGAAAAAAAATCTGGAACTTTTATGTTATATATGTTGACAGCAGCAGGAATATTCTGCACAAATATGGAAGGACACTTTGATTCCCACAATGGACAAACAGCTGCAAAAGTTTATGGAGTTAGCAGAGATAATCAAACTGCTTTGAGTAAAGAAAAGAAGACATTTTATTTCTACTTGGAAACCACTTTTGGACATTGTGCCTGAGGTGGGGGAAAAATGAAACTTTGATTTTGGGTTTTGCTAATTAGATGGGTTCGTTGTTATAGAAAGTATATATTATCCTATAAAAGTAAAGAGTTGAGGTTCAGAAGGCCCCTGTCATAGAATAACAGTGTTGGAAGGGACCTTGGAGGTCTTCTAGTCCACCCCCCTGCTCAGGCAGGAGACCCTGTACCATTTATATGATATGTTTTATGTTACTGCCTTATTCTACTGCACCAAAAGGAGTCCTAAATCCCTACTTTCTTTTCCCCCTTTACACTTTTCTCTCTTCCCCTTTTCTCCCTTATTTTCCCATTACTTTATTTTTTTTATTTCTGTACTTTATATTTTGATAAAGTAATAAAAATACTGAAGCAGCCGTGATAGGCACCGTGGGTGTAATCCCGAAACATCAGATAATTGCAAAAGGCAGCTTTACTCAAAACACTTTTCATCCTGCAAGTATACCTTCAGCACCATCAAACGACACCTCTGCTTATCCCAGGTCCTTGGAAAGGAGTCAATAGGCAGTTAAAGAAAAAAAAAAAGGCCGAATCCAGTCTGAACATCAGGCTGACTGTGCAACAAACCAATAATGATAAACCCACAGCACACCTGTATCAAAAGCTGAAGAACATTTTTGAAACGGATGCAGACTCTGTCCAACCTGGACTAAAGAATTTGAATCTTCAATAGCCATCCGGTGGTTTTGCACACAGAAATCAAATAAATAAAAAATAAATACTCTTAGAAATGTTACAATCGTAGAACAGCAGAGTTGGAAGGGACCTTGGCAGTCTTCCAGTCCAACCCACTGCTCAAGCAGCAGAAAATATACCATTTCAGACAAGTGACTGTCCAGTCTCTTCTCTGTTTTAATTTTATTTAATTACATTTCATTATAAGATCAAAATATAGAAGAAGCAAAAGTTAAAAATATAGAAAAAAGAAAAAGTCTAAAGAGAGAGAGAGAGAGAGAGAGAAAAGACAATGACTTTTGACTTTCTTGGGTGCAGTAATTACAAAAATAATACAACGTCAACCTTTTGCTTTGTGTCTCATAATATTCCAAGCTGTTTCTATCGTTACGAAACTGTTCTATTCATCAGGAGATGCCGAATGTCTGAATGTGGTCATGATGGACAGCAGGACACCAGCTGATGCTGGGAAGGAACTGGCTGAGAAGGGAGAAAACGGGACTGGGGGAACTTTTGATTAACCACTCTGACAGCACCACTTGTGATGGTCCTAAAGCAAATCATGAAACGATCTACAGTATCTGTAAGCTTCTTCATTGCATTTTTTTGAATGTGCTGATTGCAAACAACAGTGTGGATACACTCATTTTCTCCTTTTAATTGGTCTACTTCTTTAGTAGAGTGTTGGAAATGCTAAAGATGTGATATATCTTAAGCTACATTGGTTAGTGGAACTCTTATAGTGACAGAGAGTTTAAAAGGCCATTATGTCACAACCAATGGATCAATTCTTGGTTAATCCCAAAAGAAGCTGACTCTGCACCTGTGGAAGGAAGGAAGGAAGGAGGGAGGGAGGGAGGGAGGGAGGGAAGGAAGGAAGGAAGGAAGGAAGGAAGGAAGGAGGAGGAGGAGGAGAGGATGGGTAGTTCTGAACCTTGGTGGCCAGGGGGAAGGCCTCTGAAGGGCATCTGCAGAGAGACCCATGGGCTGATGGACATGTTGGGCCAGGGGTTCCAACCAGGACACCACAGCTTATGTTCTTATCTTTTTAATTTATCTCTACATTATAGAGGTGAACTTGTCATCCAACTATCAGTTGCTCAAGTTCCTTCATGAAAGACATTCCTATCCAGCCATAACCCAGAAGCTACACAAGGTTTCCTCTCCATCAGCACTTGAATATGTCAATCCAATGGATAGCCAGCGAAGCACCTCCTTCCATGCAATCGTTTTACCTTTTCCGTAGTCCCTCTCTTTTAAGCCATGGTTGAAGACATGAATGCTTGGCTACAAAACCCAACCAGGTGGGAGATGAGCCTTGCTTGGATGCTGGGAAGGGACGGCACCCACCCAGCCACCCCTCTTGACCAGAAAGTGACAAAGGCAGCCTTGAACGCTTGGCCGGAAATCACCAAAAGGATGTCTAGGGAGATTCTTCATCACCATTCCTCAAGATGAGAAGAATCTTCAAGGAAAAAAACCAAGAAAGTCCAGTTGCCTTTTGGAAAAGCGCCTTTGGGATCACCAAGAAGACACTGGTCTACTAAGTTATTTCCTCAGCTTCTCTTATGACTATAATTTTGCTGTTTGTATCTCATGAATTATGCTGATTGCTTTTATTTAGTATCCTGTTATAATTGGTGTTGATTGATTATTTAGCATCCTATGACGATCACCGAGTGCTGTATCTTATGGTTTATGAGGATTGTATTTGATGATGATTATGATCATGATTTATCACTTGCTGTTTATATGTACCCTGAGACCTTCTGTAAAGGAGGGAAATTCCTTGTGTGTCCAACCACATGTGGCCAACAAAGAATTCTATTCTATTCTATTCCATTATTATTCCATTCCATTATTCTATTCTATTCTATTCTATTCTATTCTATTCTATTCTATTCTATTCTATTCTATTCTATTCTATTCTATTCTATTCTATTCTATTCTATTCTATTCTATTCTATTCTATTCTATTCTATTCCACTCCACTCCATTCTATTCTATTCTATTCTATTCCATTATTATTCTATTCCATTCCATTATTCTATTCTATTCTATTCTATTCTATTCTATTCTATTCTATTCTATTCTATTCTATTCTATTCTATTCTATTCTATTCCATTCCATTCCATTCCATTCCATTCCATTCCATTCCATTCCATTCTATTCTATTCTATTCCAGTCCATTCCAGTCCAGTCCAGTCCAGTCCACTCCACTCCACTCCACTCCACTCCACTCTCCACTCCACTCCACTCCACTCCACTCCACTCCACTCCATTCTATTCTATTCTATTCTATTCTATTCTATTCTATTCTATTCTATTCTATTCTATTCTATTCTATTCTATTCTATTCTATTCTATTCTATTCTATTCTATTCCATTTCCATTCCATTCCATTCTATTCTATTCCAATTCCATTTCCATTTCCATTCCATTCCATTCCATTCCATTCCATTCCACTCCACTCCACTCCACTCCACTCCACTCCACTCCATTCCATTCTATTCTATTCTATTCCATTTCCATTCCATTCCATTCCATTCCATTCCATTCCATTCCACTCCACTCCACTCCACTCTCCACTCCACTCCACTCCACTCCACTCCACTCCACTCCACTCCACTCTCCACTCCACTCCATTCCATTCTATTCCATTCCATTCCATTCCATTCCATTCTATTCTATTCCATTTCCATTTCCATTTCCATTTCCATTTCCTGTTCCATTCTATTGGGTTTCCAAGACCTGAGAAGACAACACAGAGAGGGGGATGGTTTGCTTGTCCTGACCAAGATCACATTTCCTCTTCCACTATTTCCTTTCCTTTAAACTTCCATGGAGCTAAAAAAGGAACCCTTGTTTGCCAATGTTTGGCAGTAACACTTCCAGGGACTAGCAGAAAAAGCGGGACCCACATGGAGCCGGATGAGGCGGCTTCCAGTCCATCTGTGTGCCCAGCTGTGCCTCCTGCTGATGGGCCGGGCCAGTCTGCGGAGGCTCCTGAGCCCTCCTTCGGCCGCCGTCTTCAGGGCCAGCAATCCTGCAGGGAGGGAGAGCTCTTCAATTCCGCCCAGAGGGGAAGGTATAAAAAAGCCACAAGGGGCCGGAGAAGGGCTGAGCTTGAATCCCAGGCAAGGATTTCACTTGGTCTCTTCAAGACTATAAAGATTCCTTTCGTGTGGAAGGTGCAACACTGGTGCTGCACAAGAGGGGTGCCGGAGGATGCACAACACCCCACTCTAAAGCTGCCTCTGCCTGGTGAGTGTTCAAGCCCAGGAGATGCATCCGGTTTGCTAGCATAGATGGCTTCCTAGTTCAGTTCCTACTCTGGTAGCCAACATTTCTCTGCTTTTTCAGGGGACTGAAGACAAAAACATATGAGAACGGTTGCAGGAATTGGGCGTGTCTGGTTTCATGAAAGGAAGGACTAGGGAGACATGATAGCACTGTTCCAATATTTGAGGGGCTGCCGCAAAGAAGAGTGTGTGTGTGTGTGGGGGGGTCCACCTGTTCTCCAAAACGCCTGAAGAAGGCCGGACAAGAAGAAACAGATGGAAACTAATCACGGAGAGAAGCAACCTGGAATTAAGGAGGACTTTCCTGACAGTGAAAGCAATCAAATAGTGGGACGGTTTCCATCACTGGAGGTTTTGAAGGAGAGGCTGAACAGCCATTTGTCTGGAATGGGGTAGGGCTTCCGGCTTGAGCAGGGGTTAGAGTAGGACACCTCCACAATCCCTTCCAATTCTTTGATTCTGTTGTTCTGTCATTCACTTGTGAACTTGTCCCTTTAATCCCCTCCCCTACCAGAGCTGCCCACCACCAATAATAATAATAATAATAATAATAATAATAGTAGTAGTAGTAGTAGTAGTAGTAAAGTTGGAAGGGACCTTGGAGGTCATCTAGTCCAACCCGCTGCTCAGGCGGGAAACCCTGTACCATTTCAGTCAAAGGGCTGTCCAGTCTCTTCTTAAAAACTTCCAGTGTTGGAGCATTCACCGCTTCTGGAGGCAGATGGTTCCACTGGTTAATTGTTCTCACTGTCAGGAAGTTTCTCCTTAGGTCCAGGTTGCTTCTCTCCTTGATTAGTTTCCATCTTTTCCTTCTTGTCCTGCCCTCAGGCACTTTGGAGAATAGCTTGACTCCCTCTTCTTTGGGGCAGCCCCTGAGATATTGGAACACTGCTATCCTGTCCCCCCTCATCCTCCTCTTCATTAAACTAGACATACCCAATTCCAGCCAACGTTCCTTATATGTTTTAGCCTCCAATCCCCTAATCATCTTTGTTGCTCTTCTCTGTACTCTTTCTAATGGTGACCAAAACTGGATGCAGGATTCCAAGAGTGGCCTTACCAAGGCATTGTAAAGTGGTATTAACCCTTCACGTGATCTTGTTTCTCTCCTTCTGAAGCTCTTCCAGGTTTCTGCCAGAGAGGATTTATTATTATTATTTTTTCTTGCAAGTCCATAGTTCAGCTGAGAGCAAGACCTGCATAGTATCACAGGAGGCTGAGAACGAGAACGCTTTCTGCAGAAAGGTCCTTGGCGCTCTCTGAGCTTGGCTGCTTTCTTGCAGGCACTGCTTGTTCCCAGCGACAGATGACAAGTGGTGATGTTATCTATTCTGGGTAATGAGATGCCTTCAGGAAAACAACTAAGCTCAGAGAACATCCAGGACCTCACGGTCCTCCTCCTCCTTCTCCTCCTTTTTGTCCTCCTCCCCTTCTCCTTCTCCTCCACTCTGCCAATCCCGCTCCCTTCTCGCACTGATGTTACCTAGTTTGATAATGAAACATCTGCAAGAAAACAGCCAAGTTCAGAGAACACCCTCGCTTCAATCCTGAGCTACAAAGATCCTTGGCTTCCTGCAGCTCTGAACCTTTCCTTATCTAAAAGCTCACTTTCTCGACTAAAAGACACACACAACCAGGCACCACGTAAATACTATGCATAGCCCAGTGTGGACATCCTGGAGAGAGAGACGTTCCCTGAGAAAGGGCTCCAACGCAAGTCTGAAAGCTTGGAAGACTAAGTCTCTGGTCCCAACGACCAACTTCATCATCTATCTCAGGGGTCGGCAACCTGGGCTCTTTTATGACTCGTGGACTGAGTTGAAGTCCACGAGTCATAAAAGAGCCCAGGTTGCCGACCCCTGGCCTATCTCTTTCTCTGCTTTGATTGACAGGTGCTATGATCTTCAGTGAAGCTGGTGGCCAAAGTGATCAGTGCATCTTGGATGGCCTGAATGATGGGCAATTTGACTTACTCCTGGTCCTTTATCTTTGTGTTGCAAGGCATCCCAGGGCTGGAGGCTTACCACATGTTGTTCTCAGTGGCAGTCTGCACTGGCTATGTGATCATCGTTGCTGGGAATTCTATCATTTTACTAGTCATAGTATCCGAACCAGCCCTCCACAGGCCCATGTACTACTTCCTCTGCATGCTGTCTACTATTGACTTAGCAGCCACCACCTCTACGTTGCCCAAGATGCTTTCCATCTTCTGGTTCCAGGCTAGGGAGATCCAGTTTAATACCTGTTTGGCCCAGATGTTCTTCATCCATGCTTTATGTATGATGGAGTCAGCAGTGCTGCTGTCCATGGCTGTAGATCGTTACGTGGCCATCTGCTTCCCTCTCAGATACAATTCATTCTTCACTGGCTCCCTAGTTGCTAAGATGGAGATAGCAGCTGTTGTCAGGGGAACCCTGCTGATGTGCCCCTGTCCTTTCCTCATCAAAAGACTCTCCTTCTGTCGGACAAATGTTATCCATCATACTTACTGTGAGCACATGGCTGTGGTGAGGTTGGCCTGTGGAGACACCAGGATCAACAGTGCTTATGGGCTAAGTGTGGCCTTGATTGTCATTGGAGGGGACCTTCTGTGCATTGGCCTCTCCTACTTCTTCATTGTCCGTGCAGTGCTACGGCTTTCCTCCAGTGAGGCCAGGTTCAAGGCCTTTGGCACTTGTGGTTCCCACCTCTGTGTCCTCACAATATCTTACACCCCAGCACTCTTCTCGTTTTTCACCTACCGCTTTGGCCACAACGTGGCTCCCCGTGTTCATATCCTGCTGGCTAACCTTTACCTCCTCGTTCCTCCTATGTTGAATCCCATTGTATATGGAGTGAGAACCAAGGAGATTCGGGAACAGGTCATTAGAGTGTTCCTCCCAAACAAGATCATTGTCAAACCCAGATCTGTCTGAATCTGCTCCCCAAATCTCCTTCTCCCTCTTCTCATCTTAGCTGCCGCTAGACAGTGTGATCGGTTGGGGATCCTGAAATGTTTGGCACCAGGTTTTCTGGCCTTCCTTTTTCTCTGACCATCAAGTGGTACCCAGTTGATTACAGTCTTTGGTGGATGCTGGTCATTCATGAAGAAAACAAATCTCGGCAATTACTGAGTCACAGTATAGGACAAACCTTGATTGGTGGAAGGTGGCTTCTACTCTCACCACTGTCATTTACGTTGTTAACCTTTTCAGATCACTCCTAGAGATGTATAGTTCTGTGCGAGGTATTAGATCCCTAAGAGAATCTTCTGGAAGTTCCTTTCTGTCCCCCTCCAAGTTTGCTGCTCTTACTCTTAATTAATTGAAGCCTTTCTTCTTGCTGTTGTATCAAGGTAATGATTTAGAAGCTAACCGGCTTGTACAATGTGAAATGCACGATGCAATGTTAGGAATGACTCACTGGGAGTCTGTATCCCTTTAAGAGCTTGAGTATAAAAGGGAAGGCCTTGCTGGAATCTTTCTTTCTTGTCCGTTTGACTGCTGTAACTGCTGCGTATTGGAGTTTGCTGAATCACCACGTGTATGTATTTTATTTCTAGTGTATAATTGTAGATATTGTAATATAAACCACCATTTAATTACAAACCACTGTTTCCTGTATTTACTGCTGGGTTACCTCAGCGCAATAAGACTGTGCATGCTCTGACATGTTGCTTTAACATCTCTGTATTACTGGTATATGGAACTGGCTTCATGGGAGTGTTAATTAGTCAAATTGTCAAATAACCCAAAAGCAGATTCCTGTCCCTATTAAAATAGCCTCTTCTAAGGCAGAATCTGCCCCCTCCACCATTTCCATGTTTGTTCAATGTGGGCCAGACCTGCTGCCCATGGGTCATACCTGGCTCTTTAGCTGTCCTTGTCCAGCCCACAGGTCATAGCCCAGCCCTTAAATAAATAATAATAATGATAAAGTTGGAAGGGACCCTGGAGGTCATCTAGTCCAACTCCCTGCTCAGGCAGGAAACCCTATACCATTTTGGACAAATGGCTGTCTAGTTTCTTCTTAAAAACTTCCAGTGTTGGCGCATTCACCGCTTCTGGAGGCAGGTTGTTCCACTGGTTAATTGTTCTAACTGTCAGGAAGTTTCTCCTTCGTTCTAAGTTGCTTCTCTCTTTGGTTAGTTTCCACCCATTGCTTCTTGTCCTACCTTCAGGGGCTTTGGAGAATAGATTGACTCCCTCTTCTTTGGGGCAGCCCCTGAGATATTGGAATACTGCTATCATGTCCCCCCCTCGTCCTCCTCTTTGTTAAACTAGACATTCCCAATTCCAGCAGCCGTTCCTTATATGTGTTAGCCTCCAGTCCCCTGATCATCTTTGTTGCACTTCTCTGTACTCTTTCTAGAGTCTCAACATCTTTTTTACATCGTGGTGACCAAAACTGGATTAAGTATTCCAAGTGTGGCCTTACCAAGGCCTTGTAAAGTGGTATTAACACTTCACGTGGTCTTGATTCTCTCCCTCTGTTAATGCAGACTAGCACTGTCCAGCCCATGCTAGAGAGGAGGGGCAGTGGTCCCCACAACAGTCCCAGTTTCTCATGCAGCCCCTTAGGAAATTAATTTCCCACCCCTGGTGTAGGTACTGGTATGTGGTAGCCCGTTGGCCAAGATTCCCTATTACAGCATGTTGTTCACCCAACGCTTGTTTCCTTTTCATTGAGTGATTTATGTAACTTATGTGATTGCCACTTTGTATTGGATAGACCACCTCTTTTGTGGGTATCCCACTGTTGCCACCATGTGGTCATACTTTTTTAAGTCAGGGAGCTCCAACACACGAGAGCCGAGTCAACACAACAACACAGGTCTGTAGACAAAACAAACATTTACAGGGTACTACTCACTGCTCACCACTCTTGACATCATTCCCCACTGCTAGTGCACCACCAACTACTACCCCTTGTGAGTCCTACTAGTGGAGGATAGTATCAATTTCTGGCTGCTTTATTATCACAGAGTGATGCACACCTTCTCGCTCACAAATAACCAACACCCCAGCTGTCTTTCAACACAGCTTTTGCAATGGCAGTGCTGGCTGGGGAGACAGCTTAAAGCACTACGGAAACTGCTGCACAGATGTTTCAGTCAAGTCTATCCCGACTTAGACACTTGGGAAATAGAAAGGAGAAAGGGCTGCCTAGTACTCATTAGCAGGACACTAGTGGAATTTTCCTCCGATGGGATTTTCCCATGTATTTTACCAGGAAACATAGATAGGGCAGCCCAGAAAAGTCAGTGCCCTGCTAACTAGACCCAAGCACTCCGAATTTGTTGGCGATGTCCATTTTCCTCTCCGAGTTCATGGTGACCTAACCCTAACCCTAAGTGGAATTTTCCCCCAATGGGATTTTCCCATGCATTTTACCGGGAAACATAGATAGGGCAGCCTAGAAAAGTCAGTATTCTCCTAAGCATATCCAAGCACTCCGAATTTGTTGGTGATGTCCATTTTCCGCTCTGAGTTCATGGTGACCTAACCCTAACCCTAAAAGGATGACCATGGACGGTCTGAAGGAAGCGGTGTGAGACAGAGGGGCATGAAGACTGTTGATCCACAGAGTGGCCGAGGGTTGGACATAACTGAATGGCTGACAATGACCTTATTAAGTCATCATAAGGAATAAGAAGCAGGTTTTAACTAGAAATATTATGCCATATTACTTCAATGGTTTATATGTCTTGAACTCTTATTTGTTTCCTGTGGTGATTAATGTCTCCATAAAATAAGCACAAATATGTTTTTCATTACAGTGGTTCTGCTAATTTCTTCCAGTTTGCTCAAGGCTTCACATCATCCAATGGTCTCCTCCATCTCCAAAAAATAAAATAAAATAAAATCATGTGGTGTCGGGTTAACAGTGCTATCACTTCCATTTCCAAACAATAGTTTACACCTGAGAAGACAATCTCAGGATCCAAAAAGATCTTGACAAACTTGAAGAATGGGCCCTATCCAGCAAAATGAGTTTTAATGTGGAGAAAAGAAAAGTTTTACACCTAGGCAGGAAAAATCAAAGACACAAGTACAGATTGGGCGAGACCCGGCTCAGAAACAGCCACTGGGAGAGGGACCTCGGAGTCCTAGTGGACGATCGCTTGACCCTGAGCCAGCCGTGTGCAGCAGCAGCCAAAAGAGCTAATACAATCCTGTATAAACAGAGGCATAGAATCAAGATCACACAAAGTGTTAGTACCTCTTTCTAAAACCCTAGTAAGACCACACCTGGAATACTGCAGCCAGTTTTGGTCACCATACTACAAAAGAGATGTTGAGACTTTGGAAAAAGTTCAGAGAAGAGCAACTAAGATGATCAAAAGCCTGGAAATTAAAACATACAAAGAACAGCTGCAGGACTTGGGTTTGGCTAGTCTAAAGAAAAGAAGAAACAGGGGTGACATGATAGCAGTATTCCAGTATTTGAAGGGCTGCCACAAAGAAATATAGGGTTTCTTGCCTGAGCAGGTGGTTGGACTAGATGATCTCCAAGGTCCCTTCCAACTTTATTATTATTATGATGATTATGATTATTAAGAGCAGATCACGTTATTCTCCAAAGCACCTGAAGGCAGGACAAGAAGCAACGGATGGAAACTAACCTAGGAGAGAAGCAACCTGGAATTAAGGAGAAACTTTCTAACAGTGAGGACAATTAACCAGTGGAACAGCTTGCCTCCAGAAATCATGGGCGCTCCATCGCTGGAGATATTTAAGAAGAGACTGGACAATCACCTGTCTGAGATGGTATATGTTCTCCTGCTTGAGCAGGAGGCTGGACTAGAAGACCTCCAAGGTCCCTTCCAGACTCTTCTCTTCTCTTCTCTTCTCTTCTCTATTCTATTCTATTCTATTCTATTCTATTCTATTCTATTCTATTCTATTCTATTCTATTCTATTCTATTCTATTCTATTCTTATTCCACACATGTAACTATTTAAAATGTAAAAGGAATGCTTATATCTTCCCTTGTATTTTTTAAAAAAAGGTTTGATTGTTTTTATCATATGTGAGATAAGCCTATCTCCCCCCTCTGGAAGAGAAGGAGAAGGGGTTAATTTCCCATGTTTGCCCCCCCCACACCCATAATCAATGTGCTGCCTCTAATTTATGAATGGCAATTTCAGAACCGCTCAACTGGGGGGCTTACCAGGAAAGAAAACATTATAAATAAAAGAATAATATAGATGACCAGAAGACCAACTTCATATTGCATTCCTCCCCCCCCCCCACACACACACTAAAGCACAGGGACTCAACCCCACCCCATCCTTCCTATGCCAAGGCAAGAACAATAACTACATTTTAATTGTTGATGGACACAGAGTGGGCACAGAGTGACACCCCCCCCCAAGGGAAGGTCATCCCACAAGGGCAGGGAATGCACAGGAAAATGCCAGGGCTTCTCCCGCCTTTAAGGCCACTTAACAATTGTTCAAAGTTATAACAGACACCCCAAAAGTATATATGACCCAGGGATTGAGGGAGGGAGATGCTCCAGCAACAGCTTAGTGAGGCCACCAGTAGATATTATTAGATAACTTTTATTGTCATTTTTTTTACTGTGGGCACAACGGCACACGTTAAAAATGAAATTTAGCTGCTTGCTCTCAAAGTGTGCACATACAAGTAGATAGCCTGGATGATACCCCTGTAATGTATTGGCCACAACTGTTTTAAATCCCTTGCTTAATGTCTGATCTACATTGCTGTATTGTTTAACAGTTGCTGTTACTGAAAGCCAGACTGGCTGTCTCCAAGCCGATAATGAGGTTTGGGGCGGGAAACTGTTACTTATTGGTTGCCACCTAGAGGCTAACTGTATAAATAGCTGCGCAGCAGCCTTTAGGGCTGCTTCTGTTCTGGGTTAATAAACTTGTTTGCTGTTTCAACGCTCTGCCTCGTTCAAAGCCTAAAGAACCGAAGACATAAGAAGCCCCATCCACTGTATGCTTAGAAGACTCCCATTATGGGACTGCAGCCCTGTTTCCTGGTGCCTCCTTCACCTGGGAGACCACCTCAGCTGAGGCTCAGGGCTGGGAATTGTTGTAAGGCAGAGTCCGTCTCCATGGATTCCCCCCTACTCTTGGCTGAAGAATCCCAGGTGCCTCACCTCAACCACCCTCTCCCTTTATAAGGACTTTTAGCAGCCCAGGCTCCAACCATAGCTAGGAACGAATCCCGTCCGAAGAAGAAGAGAGGAAAAGCTGAATTTGTTTCTCGCAAAGCATCTCTTGATTGCCTGGCTTGGAGCAGAGACAAGGCTCTCTTGAAGGAGCCTTAGCCTTGATGCGCTGAAATAGACAACTTCCCACCTATTAAAAATCAGGAAGATGCTTCTGGGTCCATCTCCTGGCCCAGGGAGGAGTCGGGAGAGATCATCAGCATGATATTCGAGAGTGCCAGACTGAAGAGCTCGCTCGGTTCTTCTGTGGAGGACAATCTCGAGAAGGTTGTGTGATCATTCAGCCTTTTGCAGAGAGGCCGGTGTCATTCCATCCTGAAGGGTGGACACGGGGCATTTCCTGCAGACGTGAGACAGGTGGGTGAGGGAAGGCAAAGCCTGCACCTCCTGGGGCATAGATGAGGGCATTAGGAGATCAGTGAAGGGCACCGGCAGGCGCTCGCTCTGACTCGCCATGGCGTCCATTACCCTCACCAATGGCAGCATGGCAGCGTTTACCCTGGGAGGCTTTCCTGGACTGGAGACAGCTTACAGCTGGATCGGCATCACCATCTTCTGTGTATACTTGGTAGCCATGCTGGGCAACTGCTGTATCCTCTACATCATCTGGGTTGAGCCGAGCTTGCATCGGCCCATGTATCAGTTCCTGGCCATGCTGGCTGCCACCGACTTGGGCCTCTGTGTCATCACGATGCCCACCGTGCTGGGTGTCCTCTGGTTCCACCTATGGCAGATTGGTGGTCAAGCCTGCATCGCTCAAGCCTACTTCCTCCACTCCTTTTCCCTCATGGAGTCAGCTGTGCTCTTTGCCATGGCGATGGACCGCTTCGTGGCTATCAGGTACCCTCTGAGATACTCCGAGCTGCTGACCACCACCAGAGTCATACAAATCGGACTTGCCCTCTTTCTGAGGAGCACCCTTGCCTTACTGCCCGCCTTTTACTTCCTGGCAAAGTTCCCCTACTGCCCAGATCCTACATTGTCCCACTCCTACTGTCTGCACCAGGACCTGATTCGCCAGGCTTGCAGTGACACCACTTTCAACAACTTCTATGTCCTGATCCTGATCTTCCTCAGCATGGGCTCTGACCTCCTCTTCATTCTCCTTTCCTACAGCCTAATCCTGAAGGCAGCCCTGGGCATGGCCTCCAATGGCCGCAGCCCTCTCAAGGCCCTGAGCACCTGTGTCTCCCACCTCTGTGCTGTCCTGGCCTTCTGCGTTCCTGCGCTTGGACTGTCCATTATACACCGCTTTGGGCAGCATGCGCCTCCCTTTGTCTATGCCCTCATGGGCAACGTCTACATCCTGTTCCCACCATTTATGAATCCCATAATTTATAGCATGAAAACCAAGGAGATCTCTGGCCGTCTTCTCCAGATGCTCAGGAACCTCTGGAAGATGTAGCCAAAGGGAAGGCGGGAGGACTTAATCTCTGCACAGAAAGACAATGTCACACTCCTTTTGTTGGTCTCCTGCAAGGAAATCCTTTCAATGTTAGACAGCCAGGCAATTAACTAGAAGGACCTTGTCTTACCAACCTTCCAGGTAGGTTAGTGCCACCACCCTGACACTTCTGATCTTTGAATAGGTTTTGCACAAGGACAGTGAGATATTCTAGGACCCCCATTTTTAAGTATCTTCCACAGCTTAAGATGTTCAACAAAACCAGGGGCCTTTTTACCCCCTCTTCTTTGTGGCATCCCCTCAAATATTGGAATACTGCCGAGGGAGATATGATAGCACTGTTCTAATATTTGAGGGGCTGCCACAGAGAAGAGGGGGTCAACCTATTCACCAAAGCACCAGAAGGCAGGACAAGAAGCAACGGATGGAAACCAATCAAGGAGAGAAGCAACCTGGAACTAAGGAGGAATTTCCTGACAGTAAAAACAATTAATCAGTGGAATGACTTATCTTCAGAAGTTGTGGGTGCTCCATCACTGGAGGTTTTTAAGTTGAATAATCATTTGTCTGAAGTGGTAGAGGGTCTCCTGCTTGAACAGGGGGTTGGATTGGAGATCTCCAAGTCTGTTATTCTGAAGGTAGCATATTAATTTCTTTTCGATAATTTTTCCTTTCTCAGTTAGTCTACCTGCCTCTGCAGTCACATTTCATGTTTTTTAGCCTTTTCTAAACGCATCCTGAACATCTCTTTTCTCATGCCAGTCTCTAACCTGTATTGGGTGATCCTAAGCATTATTTTGTTAGTGTGTGAAATTAAAGATATTGAACGATAATATGCATATTCTGTTAACCTTCCTCTCTTTACTATTGAAATGTAGATTGATGATAGCTATGTCAACCACTGTGTCATTCTCCAGATGTGCTGCCATGCTTTGAATGGAACCTGCACAGATTATTCTTTTGTTGCTTGTCATATTTCCATAAATGCACCATCAATTTCCCTATGGGGAGGACGTCAATTTGGAAAAGACTGCAATGTACTAAAGATGCAATCAAATTTCTCTGAACTGAATATAATCTTCTTCTTGACATTAGAGTTCCTGAATTATAATATAAGATTATGCAGTGTTCTATGCATGTGTATTTCAGAAAATAAAGCTTTGCTGTTGAGCATTCTGGCCACTAAATGCAAAAAAAATGCATTTGTTCTTTGTTGAGGTTTGCAGCAAAAACGGGGGTTGTGCAGCTGGACAATGAAAAGAATTTGGCCTTCACATTAAGCAAAATCTAGTCTGTCAGGCTCTGATTCCTTGTTTTGTGAAATTTGCTGCTCCCCACTACCAGAAAAATCAGGGCCAGTAATCGAATTTTCTCACCTATCCCTTGCATGTCAAAGGGGCAAGGGGATTTGGTGCACATGGCACAAATTTTCTTGTACACAAAAGCAAAATGGCCACTAGGCAAGGTAACTGTCTCTCTTTCTACCACCACCCTGGTACACTACAACACAAAGACCCAGCTTCTTATATTCATGCATACCAGGGGTCTCAAACTTGGCAACTTTTAGACCATGCTGGCTGTGGGATTCTGGGAGTTGAAGTCCACAAGTCTTAAACTTGCCAAGTTTGGAGATCCCTGCTGCTGTCTATGGCTGTAGATCATTACGTGGCCATCTGCTTCCCTCTCAGATACAATTCTTTCTTCACTGGCTCCCTAGTTGCTAAGATGGAGATAGCAGCTGTTGTCAGGGGAACCCTGCTGATGTGCCCCTGTCCTTTCCTCATCAAAAGACTCTCCTTCTGTCGGACAAACGTTATCCATCATACTTACTGTGAGCACATGGCTGTGGTGAGGTTGGCCTGTGGAGACACCAGGATCAACAGTGCTTATGGGCTAAGTGTGGCCTTGATTGTCATTGGAGGGGACCTTCTGTGCATTGGCCTCTCCTACTTCTTCATTGTCCGTGCAGTGCTACGGCTTTCCTCCAGTGAGGCCAGGTTCAAGGCCTTTGGCACTTGTGGTTCCCACCTCTGTGTCCTCACAATATCTTACACCCCAGCACTCTTCTCGTTTTTCACCTACCGCTTTGGCCACAACGTGGCTCCCCGTGTTCATATCCTGCTGGCTAACCTTTACCTCCTCGTTCCTCCTATGTTGAATCCCATTGCATATGGAGTGAGAACCAAGGAGATTCGGGAACAGGTCATTAGAGTGTTCCTCCCAAACAAGATCATTGTCAAACCCAGATCTGTCTGAATCTGCTCCCCAAATCTCCTTCTCCCTCTTCTCATCTTAGCTGCCGCTAGACAGTGTGATCGGTTGGGGACCCAATGTTTGTAGGCCGCCATGGTGCCTCAGCTACAGGGTGGACTTACGGCTCTTATCTAGAGGTTCACCAAAGCATGTAGGTAACAGTTGGCAAAGCTGCTTTGGCTACCAAGGGTGCCAAATATATAATCACCAGATTTAGAATTTCATTTTTTCCAGTTATCTTGATTGCTTATGCCAGAAATAAGATCTTTGGGGAAAGAGGACAGATCCAGATGTACAGAATGGACAGGTGGTTTTGTGCTCAAATCCTGCTTGTGATGAGGTTGTAAGAGACTCACTCAGAAGGAACTAGGCAGATCCAACACAGCAAACCAAGGAAACTTTTGGACCAGGTAAGGGTGCTGGGCCCAGAGATCAGAACTGCCACAGAGGTTACAGAGAAAAAAGTCTGTCAAGATCAGACCAAGATCAGAGAACTGCCAGATATAAGAAGGTTAACCGTTAATTGCCATACAGTTAGCCACTGTTGACCCAACAACCAAATAGATCAATGAGAGGCTGACAGGACGTGCAGAGGAATATATGCTGGAGGCTTTTGGCAAAGAATGAGAGGACAAGCCGTTGAAGACTTCAACCTAGGCACGCAACTGTCATGTACAGAGTGTTCTTCTCTTCCCCAGTCCTTTAAATCCCTGGGCCTGGTGTAGCAGGGCAGGACCTGGAAGGCTCCATGACAGGAGTGGGCAGTCAAGGCGAGGCTATTTTATTTATTTATTTATTTAATTTGATTTCTATGCCGCCCTATTCCAAAAACTCAGGGCGGCTTACAACATAGATAATAACATATAGAAATCTGACATTAAATACATTTATAAAACCCCTAGATTAAAAACCAATCATCCGAAAACAAATTTACAACAAACATACACTGGCTGGGGCAAGATGTTAACTGTCCCAGGCCTGTCGGCAAAGATGCATCTTCAACAATTTGCGAAAGGCGGAGAGGGTGGGGGCAATACGGACCTCTGGGGGGAGTTGATTCCAGAGAGCCGGGGCCGCAACAGAGAAGGCTCTTCCCCTAGGCCCCGCCAGGCGACACTGTCTGGCTGACGGGACCTGGAGAAGGCCGACCCTGTGGGCCCTAACCGGTTGCTGGGTTTCATGGGGCAGCAGACGGTCCCGTAAGTAACCTGGTCCGATGCCATGTAGGGCTTTATAGGTCATAACCAACACTTTGAATTGCGTTCCGAGACCAATTGGCAGCCAAGGCAGCTATGCTAGGAATATCCGGGGAATCCATGAGCGAGCGCCTGGAAAAAAAGCCTGCCACACAGGCAGGAGAGGTACAGCTGCAGTCAGTGTGGATGACCAACTGGCCAGAGAAGAGAGGCAGCTGCAGCTGGTCAGTGGCCAAGAGCAGGAGTTGCCTCCCCTGCTGGATACTAGGATGTGCAGAACCAAGCAGAGGAAGGCATAACAGAGGTTGATGAAGCTACTCGCAAGGAGGCAGCCTCGCCCTTCCTAATGAGGCGCATCGTTTGGCAGCTATTTAGCTCGGCCTCTGTCGTCTGAGGGGTTTCAGAGACAACTGTTCACAATTCCATTGTTATGCCTGCTCTGGATCTCCTTGAAGCCATTGACTCCTTCCTGCCTTGGCTTCTTGGACTTCGTGCTGACTTCTTTGCACTTTCGACTATGGACTTCTATGTACTTTTGGACTCCATGCGGACCTCCTCATGCTTTGGACATTGTTGTGCCGTGTCGACTTCCCCATGACTTGAACTAGTTATTGACTGTGTTGGGCTTGGCTGCTATTGACTTTGTTGGGAACAGATCCCAGAAAAGCTGCCCTTGCAGTCCAATCCTGGGGAATGAAAAAAGGGCTCGGGGGAAATGGAACGAACACATGAAACCTTGTGTGTTTGTGTATGTGCGTGGACTGGGACAGGACAGTATGCCTCTTTATGCGCATTTGCTCACATGGTACTGAAGCCATTGTAAATAATAACGCTTGTGTAGGTTAACAGAGACTCGCCGTGTGTTCCCTGGACCCCTCATCATTGCTTCAGATCCCGAAATCTTTCATCTCCACCGAAAGGGTGCGATTCTAAATGGAGGAATTTGTAACAGGCTACCTGTCTCCTCAACGTCTTCAACCCTGGCAGAGCTTCTAAAGCCTTCCCAGCCATGGCTGGCAAAGGTCTTAAAAATTCAGGGAGATATCCAGAGCCACGTCTGCCTCGATAGCTGCCCCATTGAACTGCATAGCACAAACACCAGGAGCTGATCATGAGAAGCATTTTATGGCAGGGGTGTCAAACTGCCCTCCCCCCCCCTGGGCTGGATGCCTCATAGCAAAACTGCGCTCACCCCATTGCCAGCAATGGCTAAAAAGTTGTGATATGTCACGCCACGTAACGTTGCGAATTTGTCACTCGTTCTATGGCATTTCCCTTGAGAGGGGTGCGAGATACTGTGGATCAGGGATGGCCAGTCTTGGCAATTTCCTAAGATTTGTGGACTTCAGTTCCCAGGATTCCCCAGCCAGCACAGTTGAGGCTCTCATTAATTTTTATCATTTTATGGAATGTCATAAATTGAGAGCAATTCACCCCACTTAAATGTCTGCCTCACTTAACCATTGATTTCCCTGTGCCTGGGGACTTCCTGTACTGTCTTGGTAGTCGTGCTCCATTTCTGCAGTTACATCCCAATGGCTCCCCTGAGCTCACCAGGTGCACCAGGCATTATGTCCACCAGTGCCTGGCTGCTATATCCTGGTCACCTGCCTATTCTAATTCTGATTCACCACTCTTTAGCTCACCTTCCCTCCAGGGTGCCCCTAATTCAGACTTGTGCTTCAGGATAATGTACCCGGGTCTCTGGTTCAATATAATAATAAGTTGGAAGGGACCTTGGAGATCATCTAGTCCAAACCCCTGCTCAGGCAGGAAACCCTATACCATTTCAGACAAATGGCTGTCCAGTCTCTTCTTAAAAACTTCCAGTGTTGGAGTATTCACAGCTTCTGGAAGCAAGGAGTTCCACTGGTTAATTGTTCTGTCAGGAAGTTTCTCCTTAGTTGCAGGTTGCTTCTCTCCTTGATGGGTTTCCATCTGTTGCTTCTTCTCCTGCCTTCTTCAGGCGCCTTGGAGAATAGCTGGACTCCCTCTTCTTTGGGGCAGCCCCTGAGATACTGGAACATGGCTGTCATGTCTCCCCTCGTCTTTCTCTTCATTAAACCAGACACACCCAATTCCAGCAGCCTTTCCTTATATGCTTCAGCCTCCAGTCCCCCGATCCTCTTTGTTGCTCTTCTCTGCACCTAGGAAGTCTCCTACAATAATAGACGAGAGTGAATTGGGTATGGCTAGTCTAGAGAAGGACCAGGGGCGGACATGACAGCAGTATTCCAGTATTTGAGGGGCTGCCACAAAGAGGGGGGTCAATCTATTTTTCGAAGCAGCAGAAGGTAAGGCAAAAAACAATGGAGAGAAGAAAACTGGAATTAAGGAGAGAAAGTGCCTGACAGTGGGAATCATTCATCAGTGGAACGGAAGTTGTGGGTGCTCCATCGCTGGAGGTTTTTAAAAGGTTGGACAGCCATTTATCTGGAATAATACAAGATGTCCTTTTTGTGCAGGGGGTTGAACTAGAAGACCTCTCCAAGGTCCCTTCCCACTTCCAGTCCTTCTTCCCAAGGCCCTCTCCATCTCTCTTGCACCCGAACCGCAAGCGGATGTGCAGCACCCACTGCTGCTCCTTCCTCCCGGGGCCTGCCAAGGGGGTGTTTGTGCACCCATTTCCCAGCCGTTCCCAATGTTGAGAAATGCACCTGCCATGAACGAAAAGACGGCACCCAAATCACACTTTATTGATACAAAGAAAAGTACAAATAGCTTTTAAAACTTCTGGAACTGTTTTTTGGTGCCAGCAGCCTTCGTCACCTTGAGGACGTTGAACCGGACAGTCTTGCTGAGGGGACGGCACTCTCCCACCGTCACGATATCCCCAATCTGCACATCCCTGTAAGGGGGGGGGGGAAAGAGGAGGAAAGAGCTTTAGACTGGCCAACAAGAAACGGAACCAGGCTTGCAGGCCTGAAGCTGCCCAATCTGAAAGTAACTGCCTGCAAGTCAAATGCAGACCATGGTGTGGAAGAGGCTGGGCTGGAAGGTGGGGTTAAAGGTGTCATCAGTTTAGACTCACTGCATTGTCACAAAAGAACTAAAGTCCAGCCTCCCTTGAATTCTGTTCATCCTTGATGTTATCCCTTCAGCTGTGTCTGATTCTTGGTGACTCTCCGGGCCAGGGGGTCTCTCCATGACTTCCGATCTTGCACTACTGGAGTCCTTCTGTGCTCTGGCCAGGGTCAGCTTTGACGGTGCCCGGTCACCGTGTTCTTTGGCGACCAGGTTTCCTCTTACCGCTAACTCTCCCCAACATAACTGCTATCTACCACCAATTTAGCTCAACTAACCCTTAGTTGATTAGATTCTTGTAATTAGAGGTAGCAATAATAAAACTCTTCTGTGGTTTGAATTCAACCAAATGCTCGTTATTTGTGCTTGGGAAGCGAGAAGGGAATCTGGTAAGGAATCACACATGAGCCACCTTATTCTTCTCTGCAGGCCAACAACACATGGAAGAAAAGGAGCTGCTGACGATCCTCTGAACATCCTTGACAGCATTAATAGCCCCCAAAAATGATGAGCTGAAAGGCAGAGGTGCAACTCCAGGACCGCATAGCGGACAGGCAGGGCCAACCCAATGGTGCCTTACCCAAGGCTTGCCAAGTTGCCAGTCATTTGGGGGCCATGATAAGCCAAAGCAAAGCAAGCTCTTTGGTTCAGCGAGTGCCAGACGGGCAGCTTCAGCAACGCCCTGTTCATAGTAGGGCTCTGCAGACCATCGTGAGATCATACATCATCACCAAAGGGCTTGCTGTAGGCCAGGGGAGTCCATCCTTGGCACCTGAAGACTTCCACTGCCAGAATTCCCCAGCCAGCAGCTGGCTAGGGAACTCTGGGAGTTGAAGTCCACAAGTCTTCAAGTTACACGGTTGGACACTCCTGCCTTAGGCCATAAAAATACAGGCTGCCATTGCCCCACCTTTCATGGCAAGAGGCGGGGGGGGGGAGAGAAGAGGGGGATATACTGCCCAGAGTTATTCTGAGATTAATGGTCTTTTTTGTTTTATAATTAACACATACAAAAGTGTAACCAGTTCTGTCTTTCTGCGTGCAGGACAAAAGGAGCATGTTAATTATACCGCCCAACACGGGAGGACCTCCCCATGGCCCCTGTGCAATGTAAAGAGGGGAGGTTTGCAAGGATCCCCCCCCCAAAGGCAACCTGCTCAGCAGCCCCCCCACTGTCAGCCTCCAGGGAGCCTCTCCGGGCGTTTCCTCACCTGAAGCAGGGAGAGAGGTGCACAGACATGTTCTTGTGCCGCTTCTCAAAGCGGTTGTACTTGCGGATGTAGTGCAGGTAGTCCCTGCGGATGACGATGGTGCGCTGCATCTTCATCTTGGTGACCACCCCTGGGGAGAGGGAGGGAACCCTGATGAAGGCCAAGAGCCCCTCAGGGGGCCCATCCTGGGCTTCAGGGCGAGCCTGAGGACAGGCTGGGCATCAGTCGTGCCAAAGGGCAGCGTCGACAGCACCCACTTTCAGGGGCTCCGCAGACCATCGTGAGAAAAACATCCCTTGCCACAGCGACCTCGTGGGGGGGGGAGAGTAGGGTAGAAGCACAGGCCAGTGGCCCACCAGGAGAGCCCACAGGCACTTTTTCCAAAAGACAAGTGGAACTGCTGAAAGGTCTGTGTTATAAACAGGAGATGGGTGGTGTCCTACACGTCCACACCCCCCCTTGAGAAAGGGCTCTTCAATTTTGACATAGATGACCTCTTTGACCCCCCTCCTTCAAACCAGGGGTCCCCTCTGTCCAGAATGTGGACATTCCAAAGGGTGGCCTCTGTCTTTCAGGTGCAGATGGGCTGCCCAGTCCTGTCCTGGTGGGTTTGCACTCATTTGCACCCCAATTCAGGGGACTCTAAAGATACAAATAAGCCTCCAAGTGGTTCCAAGGACTCTCAGAGAGCTAAAAGCTGACCTTTAGGATGCAAACTCTGAAGTAATGCACATATGCATATATGAAGCAATGCACATACATGAAGTAATGCATGTATGTATGTACGTGTGTATGTATGTATGTGCGCTATTTTGGGGGGATTGCTAACAAAGAGTTAAAGGGGGACTGGGATAGCTATTTCCAGCTAATTAGCTCTCATCAGCCAGCCATGCCCTTCGGAGATTCGAACCTGGCCTGCTTGCACTTAGGCAGCTGGGTTGACCCCTAGGCCACAAGCTCTTTCTCACTTTGTCAGCTGCATCAGGGAGGGAAGAGACAGGGGAGGAGGAGATATGTTTACAGTGTTGTTGTTTTTTTGATGCACCCTGTCGGCCCAAAAGATTTCTTCCTCCCATATTTGGGCGGGGATATATATCTATATCTATATCTATCTATATCTATCTATATATCTCCCTCCACACACACACACACAAGGAAAAAAAGAGGGATATATCCCTCTCCCTTTTTCCTTGTGGGGTGGGGGGGTAAATGTCTATGGAAATTCTCATGGTTGTCCCAGAGGGGTTTTTTTCATAGCCATTCCCCCCCACCATTCAAGCAGAATGGAAGAAGCTCCTTGGATGAGAAGCGAAACGTTTTCAAAGGGGGGGGGAAGTCCAGCTTCCCCCCCCAACCACACCGAGAGAGAGAAGGGAGAAAAGGGAGAGGGGTGTGGGGGAGATGTGGGGGAGGGGGCCCCTCTCCCTCCCCCCCCGCCTACCAGAGAGGATGCGGCCCCGGATGGAGACGTTGCCGGTGAAGGGGCACTTCTTGTCGATGTAGGTGCCCTCGATGGCCTGGGGGGGGGAGAAACGGAGAGAGAGAGAGAGAGAGACGGGCGTCACCCCCAGCGACCCGGGGCCCAGCGCCCCCACTCCCGCCTCCCGGCGCCCGCGGGCACCTCCTTGGGGGTCTTGAAGCCCAGGCCGATGTTCTTGTAGTAGCGGGGCAGCTTCTCCTTGGCGGCGTCGCCCAGCAGGACCCGCTTCTTGTTCTGGAAGATGGTGGGCTGCTTCTGGTAGGCCCGCTCCGTCTGCGGGGGAAGCACAGCGCGCTCAGCCGACCGCCCTCACCGCCCTCACCGCCACCCCGGCCCGAGCGGGACCCACCTGCGTGTCCGCCATCTTGGCCGCGCGGAGCGAAAAGAGGCCCCGCGCGCGGCACGCCGGGAGGTTTATCCTCGCTGGGGGAAGTGACGCGCGCGCCCCACGCCTTCCGCCGGCCGCTCGGCCCTCCATTGGCCTGGAGACGGGAGGGGGCGTTTCCCCAAGGCCTGGGAGGCGTGCCTGGGGGGGGTGGAAGGAGAAGCGCCTTCTCCGGGAAGGCCCTGCGGACTTCAACTCCCAGAATTCCCCCGCCGGCTTTGCGGGGAGAGGGGCCCAGAAGGGCGGGCCCGGAGGAGGCGCGGATGGCTGGGAGGGAGTATCGGGGGAGGGAGAGGGAGCGGGCAGGCCGGGGTTGGCCCGCCGGGCTGGGAGAGGCAAGTCCCGCTGTCCTTGGCCTGCGCCCCCCGAAGAGGCAGCCGTAGTCCAGCCAATGAGGAGGAGGAAGAGACAGGCCTTCATTGGTCGGAAAGGGGCCAACATGGCTGCGTCTCCTCGAGCTCAGAGGGGAGGAGGAAGAAGCGGGCTGGAGGCCTCCCCCTCCTGCGCCTGGGACCCCTTGCGGGACCCCCCGGCTCCTCTTCGGGCCCAGAGCCCCACCCGAGGAGGGGGCTTTTTCAGTGCAGCCCCCGCCCCGCCTGCCTTCACAACCACAAGACATTTCCTAGAGTAGGGGTTCTCAACCTTGGCCACTTTAAGACTTGTGGACTTCAATTCCCAGAATTCCTCAGCCAGCTTTGCTGGCTGAGGAATTCTGGGAGTTGAAGTCCACAAGTCTTAAAGTGGCCAAGGTTGAGAACCCCTGTCCTAGAGGGAGGAGGAGGAGGTTGTCCCCAACACGTTTTTGCTCAGGAGGGTCCTCTCCAAAACACACGTGGTGGTGTGCAAGGTTAAGACTGGTGGACTTCAACTCCCAGAATTCCCCGGGCGACCCATTCTTCCTGGGGAATTCTGGGCGTCGAAGTCCGTGGGTCTTCCAAAAAAGCTGACCAGGTTGGACTGCCCTGCCTTAAGAGGGCCGTTCTATTTATTGGTTAAATTTATATATGCTGCCCTTCTCGCTCTCCAGCCACTTTGAGCGGCCCTCAACCATTTAAGGTGACCAACTTTTTTACAATGGGAAGGCCACAAATAAATTGAAGAAAAAATATCGTAAATAAAACGTTTTATTCATTTCAACAATACAGAATACACTATAATATGATAAATGCATAATAAAAAACACTTGTAACAATAACATTTTATATTGTAGTTATGCTTATATGCCTATTAATTATTAGTTAAATGAGTACAAAAGAAGGACTGTCCTCTCTAAAGGAGGACGATTGGTCACCTTATAATACGTAATCTAAAATGATAATCTGAAAGCATTTGACCTTAGGAATTGAAATGTTAAAACTGCCCAAGAAGTACGTAAGAAGGGACTGATGCATAAACTGGGCGGAGGCGAGATCTTTTGCTAAGCTACTAACCATCTTCAAAGGGGTTGTTTTTCTGATATTTCTCATTTCAAAAGCAATAATGCATCAGCTGCACTTGCTGTGTTGGTTAAGTCCATGCTAAGCAAACAAAACGTATTCTTGTCTTTATTTGTTTTTTATAATATTCACACACATATTTGCTTTTAATGTCTATTTGCACACCATGCAGAATTGCTGTAGGAGGGAGATGGGTGGTCTTTAAAATTGATGTATAACTATACGTTTCGGTGATTTATGGAGTCCTAACCTTATAATGTGGAATGGGTTCACCCTCAGTCCAAGTTCATACACCCCCTGCAAATAAAGCCATAAGTCATTTCCCTGAAAATACAATTGGTAACTCTAATTTGATATGATAAATGAGAAGTTTATGTTCTTTCCAAACCCTGACTATTATCTTTTTTTTTTCTGCTACAACATTTGCCCAGAAAACAAAATCTCAGAATTGTTTTGTAGGACATTTCTATTCCTGTATGTTTTGAGCTTCTGTATCCTAGCATAGCCCTGGATCCCATCATGCTTGAGCCTCAGGATCCCTGATGGTTCTGGGCATCGATCTGCCCTTCCCCATAGTCATTCTTCAAGAGCAGTATGTCCACAGACAATCACAACTGTTTATTTCTCTCATGCTACAAATCCTAAAAGCTTTAAGTACAAGGTGGCCTCTTTGATCCAGGAATGGTCTAAGTGTGGACAATGCTAACCAAACATGAAGTAGCACATTCCATAAATAACTCAAAAGTTCTGTTAGCCCCAGTTTTTGTTTTTATCTGCTGAAGTTCAGGCCAGCGCCTTGAATTCTAGACCTTAATCAAGTGGATATTCTCTTTCTTGCCCCTCAATCTGTCTTCCTTTAATTTAAATCTGGAATAATAAGAGTAGTGGTCTTGTCCTCCTTGTGACCTCTTTCTGATATTGGAAGACCACAATTATCCTCCCCCGTCCATCAATTCTCGTACCCAACTCTTCAGATCTCTTCAGAGGACAACATCCCTATTTCTTGATTTGATTTCTATAACTGCCCATCTCAACAGGTGACTCATGTAAAGAGTCGTGTAGAACGTCCTTGTGAAGTCCTTCATGAAAGGCCCTTCCTCCTCAGGACAATGGTGACCACTTGGTTTCGGATCTCCTTGGTCTTCACTCCGTAGACAATGGGATTCAACATGGGAGGAAAGAGGAGGTAGAAGTTGGCCAGGAGAATGTGCACGTGAGGCAACACGTGATGGCCAAATCTGTGCGTCAGGATGGTGAAGAGAGCCGGGGTGTAGGACACCAGGATGACCACCACGTGAGCTGCACAGGTGCTGAAGGCTTTGTAGCGGGCATCTCGTGAGGGCAGGGCCAGGACCGCCCTGGTAATCATGCAGTAAGAAAAAGTGATAAACAGCAGATCAGCCCCGACCACCAGCAGTGCCACCAGAAGACCATAGACCACGTTGGCCAGGATGCTTGAGCAAGCCAGTTTCACCACCGCCATATGCTCACAATAGGTGTGAGCAATGATGTTGGTTTTGCAGTAGGAAAGACGTGCCGCTAAGATGATGATGGGAACAATGAAGAGGGTGCCTCTCAGGACCACCACGATGCCAATCTTGGTCAGCAGAGGACTGGTTAGGATGGTGTCATATCTCAGGGGGTTGCAAATGGCCACATAACGGTCAAAGGCCATGGCCACCAGCACGCTGGACTCCATGACCGAGAAGGCATGGATGAAGAACATCTGGGCCAGGCAGGCCTTGGAACTGATTTCTCCAGCTCGGAACCAGACGATGCAAAGCATCTTGGGTAGGGTGGAGGTGGACAGGACCAGGTCTATAGTGGCCAGCATGCAGAGGAAGAGGTACATGGGCTTGTGGAGCCTCTGCTCTGTGGCGATCACATACAACATGGTGCTGTTCCCCAGCAGTGTCACAACATACACAGATGAGAGCGGGATGGAGATCCAGTAGTAAAAGGCTTCAAGGCCAGGGATCCCCAACAGGATGAAGGAGGAGGGAGTGCCGTGGCTCCCATTAAGCGCAAACATTGTTCCTTGGAGGAATGGTGCACACTGGATCCACAGGTACCTCTGCCCACTGCTGCAGGGAAGGAGAAGGAGGGGGTGAATTTTGCTCTCCCACCACATCAGAATACAGAATAGAGGACAACAAGAGTCGGAAGGGACTTTGGGGGTCTTCTAATCCAACCCCTTGCCAAAGCAGGAGACCCTATATCAGGGGTCTTCAAACTTGGCCCTTTGATGACTTGTGGACTAACTCCCAGAATTCCTCAGCCAGCGTGCCTGGCTGAGGAATTCTGGGAGTCGAAGTCCACAAGTCATCAAAGGGCCAAGTTGGAAGAGCCCTGCCCTATCTCATTCTGGACTGTCCAGGTGGCTGCCCAGTCTCTTCCTGAAAGCCTCCAGTGATGGAGCAGCCACCATTTGATGAGGGAAGCCCCTCCGTTTGTCCTAAAGATGCTTTTTCCAAAAGGCAACCGGGCTTCTTCAGTTCTGGTTCTCGTCCAAGTCCCTCTTAGATGAGAAGTGAAACATTTTCAAAGGGAAAAAAATCAAGAAAGTCCAGCTGCCTTTTGGAAAAAGCACCTTTAGGACAACCATGACCGAGAATGGTTGAGAATCTCCCTAGACATCAAGCCACTCCATTGACTGATTATGTATCTATTTATGATAATTCGTATAAATTAATTGTTCTCACTGAGAGAAAATTTCTCCTTAATTCTAAGTTGGTTCTCTCTTTAATAAATGTCCATCCGTTACTTCTTATCCTGCCTTCGGGTGCTTTGGAGAATAGCTTGACCCCCTCCCCTCTTCTCAAATATTGGAAGACTGCTATCCGGTCACCCCAATCCTTCGTGAGACTGGCCATACCCAGTTCCTTTAACCGTCCATCAAATATTTTAGCTTCTAGTCTCCTAATCATCATTGTTGCTCCCCTCTGCTGTTTGTCCCTCAGGTGTGCCTTTGATAGTTTAATCTCCACATGAATCTCTTTCAGGTGGACTTCACAGCAAACTCAGCACACCTTTTCATGGATTATAATGCCTTATAATGGGTGGAGGAGGTTTCAGAAAAATTTGTGAGGCTCCCCCCAAACAAACCACAATCTCAAGAGACTGCCTCTTTGACTGCAGAATCAGAGGTTCACCTTCTTGCTAAGGGTCTCCCCACCCAATATTTTAAGTTGTCTTTCTCATCCGTTGATCCCAAATGCAAGGGGTGGAATGTGCTTTTGGGGTTCCAGGGGAGAAACACCATCCCTGAGATTCAGGAGGCTCTGCACAAAGTGGGAAGGGTCTTTTTAGCCCACTGGCAATGCAGAGGTCTCCTCTCCCGTGGCATATGTCAGGGAGGGGCAGAAAGTCAAGGAGAATTGATAGGCGGAGGCTCAACCTCTGATGCCTGCCCACTGCCCTGCTTTGTAAGCAGCTGTAATACACAAGCAGCAACTCCAGTCTGTACATATTCCTTATTTAATGCCCATGAAATAGCCACAGGATAAAATAAATCAAAAAGGTGGTTGGCAATAGCTCATGCTGAGTTTTCCTGGGGCTGCTTTAAAGCTTGTAGCTTGGTAGCATTTAGAGGTGTCAGTCCAAGGGGAGAAAGGAAGCGAGAGAAAGAGAGAAGCAACCTGGAACTAAGGAGAAACTTAAGGAGAGTCAGAACAATTAACCAGTGGAACCACCTGCCCCCAGAAGTTGTGAATGCTCCAACCCTGAAAGTTTTTAAGAAGAGACTGGACAGCCATTTGTCCGAAATGGTGTAGGGTTTCCTGCCTGAGCAGGGGGTTGGACTAGATGACCTCCAAGGTCCCTTCTCACATCATCATCATCACCACCATCATCACCATCATCATCATCATCATTATTATTATTATTATTATTATTATTAATATTATTTCTGAACAACCAGCCTTGGAACCAGCAACAGAGATGCCCACCAGCTTCTCTGTTTCTTTGAACTAACCAACCACCTCACTGGAGCCTGGTCAGTCTGTGGCTCTGCCCCCAGCATTGTGGTGGTTGCAAGAGGGAGGCGCCGGCTAGACTGGCACTCAGGGACGTGTCACTAGACCCTCCGCCTCACTCACCCCAGATCCTGAGCGGCCGGTCCTGGTGGCAAGCCCTGCCACAAGCAGTGAACGGAAGAGTACGCTGCTCTGTCTGGAAGTGGCGCCTTTGGGTGCCTCTCGAGGCTTGAGGGCAAGAAGCAGAGACGGGAGCATTTATTCCTCCGTGCTGCCACCCTCTCTGGCACTGCTGGGCCAGGGGTTGAGAGCGCCCGGCATCTGGGCACCTCCTGAGAGGCTCCTCTCTGGAACAAAGGCTGAGCCACCGTTTCCTCTCTCCTTCCCTCGGGCACCGGGCTGGGCAGGGAGGAGGGACGGGCACGTGGGCTCCCTGTGCCTCTGTCTGCCCCCTCCCTCCCTAGTCTGGGATGGGCAACCTGCAGCCCTGGGCCTTGGGGGTCCTCAGGGCTCTGTGGTGGGACTCTGGCTCTCCCTCTGACCCACAGAGCCGGGCTCTGGGCCGTTGAGAAGTAGGAAGAAGTCGGAAATGGCCAAGCTGCCAATCATGAACAGACCCCCAGCCCCTGCCCCGATCTCAGCTCATTGCAAGGCCTCTGCGGCTCTTAGACCGACTTGCTTAAAACCGGGGCACGTCTGCGGTTCTTATTCATATTTTGAAATTTTTTAAACATCGCCATTAAAAAGAGACAAACTAAAAAAAAAAAGGATAAAAGCCAAGAATAGAAAGTGCAGAAAAGAAATAAAAATAGGAAAGAAAGAATACAATTTCTTTAAAAAGAGAAAAATGACTTCCTCCTTCATTGCAATTTTAATATGTATGAGCCATATAAGCCGTTTTAGTAACCTCTCTCCTTGGCTTAAAAGACGACAAGTGATCTCCTTCTTCCTACACTCCAGTCCTCGGAAGTTTGGAACCAGGTTGTAAGTATCCCTCAGAGAAGTCCGTCATAACTTTGAACCAGTTGTAAGTCGAGGACTACCTGTATCTGTCTGAGCTTTGCCGACAGTCTGTTTTTTCTTCTTCTCTTGGCATCTATCCCATCTATTTAGTCCAGGGGTAGTCAACCTTGGCTCTTTTATGACTCGTGGACTTCAACTCCCAGAATTCTGGGAGTTCAAGTCCACGAGTCATAAAAGAGCCAAGGTTGACTACCCCTGATTTAGTCCAATAAAATAACTTTGGTTCTTTCCCACGTCTCAGGAAGTGGCCTCTGAAGTTGTTCCTTCGACAGCCCTCATGATCTGTCATGGCTTATCTCACCTTAGTGCTTGTGAAGGCACCAACATAGGGGATTGCGCCAGGACCTGCCTGAAATGGCATAGGATCTCCTGCTTGAGGTCCCTTCCAGTCTATTCTGATTCCAACTCTTACTCAATCGTGGTATCCTTCCGGCTACACGGTCTCTAATATCTCCCGCCAAGAACACCGAATGACTCAGAAAAGAGAATCTGTGTCTGAATGGAAAGGAACTTCCTTATGTCTTGCGCAGCAAACCACCTTTCTGGTCTTATGGAGAGTGAGTTTAATGAACCATACCTTGAAGGTTCATCCCCAGTGTGTGGTGTCCATCTGAACCCACCGGGGCACGGGGTTAGAAGGGCAGGAGAGCATGGACAAAGACAACCGTGTGCAAAGGCCTGATGGATAAAAATACCAAGACCCAGCCAGTGTGTGTGTCTTTGTGTGCATTTGCATCATTCTTGATTCCTGGAGACCACCTAGAGCAGGGGTAGGCAACCTTGGCTCTTTTATGACCGGTGGACTTCAACTCCCAGAATCCCTAAGCCAGCATAGGGAAAACATTGGCCCCTTCATGACTTGTGGACTTCAACTCCCAGAATTCCTGAGCCAGCATGGGGGAACTATGGCCCCTTCATGACTCGTGGACTTCAACTCCCAGAATTCCTGAGCCAGCATGGGGGAACTAGGGCCCCTTCATGACTTGCGGACTTCAACTCCCAGAATTCCTGAGCCAGCATGGGGGAACTAGGGCCCCTTCATGACCTCGACCCGTCCATGTGCGGCACGTGCGCGACGGGAAAAAAATGGCGGACTGCGACGGGCCAATCCGCGCATGCGCGGCGCATTCGCGATGGCCCGAACCGCGCGCGCGCGATGAAAAAAAAAACAAAAAAAACAAAAAACAAAACAAAATGGCGGACCATGACGGGCCAATCCGCGCATGCAACTCCCAGAATTCCTGAGCCAGCATGGGGGAACTACGCCCCTTCATGACTCGTGGACTTCAACTCCCAGAATCCCTGAGCCAGCATGGGGGAACTACGCCCCTTCATGACTCCTGGACTTCAACTCCCAGAATTCCTGAGCCAGAATGGGGGAACTAGGGCCCCCTCATGACTCATGGACTTCAACTCCCAGAATTCCTGAGCCAGCATGGGGGAACTAGGGCCCCCTCATGACTCATGGACTTCAACTCCCAGAATTCCTGAGCCAGAATGGGGGAACTAGGGCCCCTTCATGACTCGTGGACTTCAACTCCCAGAATTCCTCAGCCAGCATGGGGGAAGCTTTGGCCCCTTCATGACTCGCGGACTTCAACTCCCAGAATTCCTGAGCCAGAATGGGGGAAGCTTTGGCCCCTTCATGACTCCTGGACTTCAACTTCCAGAATTCCTGAGCCAGCCTGGCTCATCTTGGAAGCCTCTCCCTTTCACCTCAGCGTGGCTGGCTCAGGAATTCTGGGAGTTGAAGTCCACGAGTCATAAAAGAGCCGCCTACCCCTGACCTAGAGGAGCAGTTTTCCTAGCAACTCTTTCAGGAGTGGTTGGCCATTTCCTCCTTCCTGGGCTGAGAGGGAAGGACTGACCCAAAGTCACCCCCTTGGCTTGATGCCTGAGGAGGAACTAGGACTAGAACTCATGGTCTCTTGGCTGGGGTCTTCACCCCTTGCCCACCAAATGCCTCTCTTTGTATGCACTGGGAGGGAAGAAATGACTGAAGAAGTGGATTTTGTAGGAACAGAGCCTAGAATCCAGGAGGGGTCCACCTAGCTCCACCAGAAGCAACTTTTTCCACGTCAAAGGAGAACTGGAGGCCAAGGAATCTAGTCTACTCCAAGGAACAAGGTGCACCCAAGGAGCCAATGGCCGCCTCTTCCCTTGCAGGCTGCTCGTCCTTTTCCTGAAGCTAGAAGCCACCTCTCTCCAGGTGACTAGGCCACTCCAGGTATCTTGGATTGGGAAGGTCCAGGGCCCAAACCTGGATTCTTCTAAAGTAGGGAGTCTCCTGCAGCTGAGGAACTTTGTATCCTACCCCATCCTTGGGGTTTTCTTGCTACTTAGGGGTTTGGGGCCCAGAAGTGGGATGGGACCAAAACTGGACTGGTAGCAGCTCCTTCCGGTTCATCCTAAAGTCTGAGGTGGCATGGTAGAATTTTCTGGAGCAGGTCCAAGAGAGAAAGTATGAAGACATATTTCTTCTATTCTCTGAAGAAGAAAGAAGGTTTAGAAGATGTTTCCTGGGATCTTTGTGGTCCTCCCTCAGGAGATGTTGGATTAATCATGGATGGATGTAAGACATACAGGAGAGAGAGAGAGAGAGAAAGAGAGAGAAATGAAAGAAAGAAAGAAAATGAAAGAAAGAAAGAAAGAAAAAAGAAAGAAAGAAAGAAAATGAAAGAAAGAAAGAAAAATAGATAGATAGATAGATAGATAGATAGATAGATAGATAGATAGATAGATAGATAGATAGATAGATAGATAGATAGATAGATAGATAGATAGATAGATAGATAGATAGATGTTGGCACTGAGAGCTGCTCCCTGACCAAAGTGGTGGGAGAGAAATCAAACAAATGCTGGGTTTTATTTATTTATTATTTTATTGCTTTTAAAATAATGGCAGAGAAACAGGAAAAAAAAACTCTTAGGTAAAAATATGTGCATTGTCAAAGAAGAGGAAAAAACACATAGAAAATGTTTTTTTGGGAAAAAAAGTAAAAAAACAACAAAATAAAAAGTCGTTATACACAATACATGTTAATAGTTACAATTCTATGTATAGTTCTCTTATGCAATTAGTACTAATACAATACATACATATAAATATATACTGTACATGAGAGAGAAAGGAAGACATATTTATACAAACACACACACACACACACACACACAACCCTACTGTATTTCTAATACATTGATATGGTTATCAGGCCATCTTAGAAATGGCACTTTTCAAACTGGAAAAAGGCAGCCGTTCAAGAGCACCCCAAAATCCTGCTATGCCCCACTCCTCCTCCTCTTCCTGCAGCCCTCACACACACACACACACACACACACACACACACACACACACACACACACACACACACACAGCCTAAGGGCTTTGTCCATCAGGGATTTCCTTCAAGGCCCTGTCCCCAGAGGGGACTGATGTAAGGATGGAATTGGAGGCCATCTATCCAGACACACACACACACACATCCCAAATCCCATGGGGCACTTCCTGAGAGAGGGAGTCGGCTTCACGATGCTCCGTTCTTCTGTTCTGCAAAGGTCCTCCTGGCCAATCTTCTCCTCCTCTTCCCTCCCCCCCCCGAGAAAAGGGCTCTGAGAGGTCCCCCACCTTGGCCAAGATCCTGGCAATGTAAAGCAGTTGTAGAAGGACTCTTTCTCCCTGTGTGTTTGCGCGGCGTGGACAACCAGATGATGCAACTCCGCTGGGATCCGGTCTTCTCCCTGGACAGGACTTATAAAGCTGGTGGACCTAGAGGCCGCCTTGTCCTCTTCTCCCCTTGCAGCTGGTTGTGCTAGGAGCACAAGGAGGTTTCTCCCCAGCACAGAAGCAGGTAGGGGAGGGGCAGGGGAGGGCACCACCGCAGGCTCTTTCTCATGTATGGTTCTCAGGTCAATACTGGGAGGTGAGACTTGGTGGTTGGGAGGGTCCTTGTCAAGCAAGAACACTTTGGGGTGAGTTCCTGAGGAAGGGGACTCTTCTCACAAAACCCTCTCTGGGCCACAGTTCCCCCAGCAGCTGCATGGGGTGGTCCTTGAAGTCTTCCCTTTGTGAGTGAGTGGGAAGGAACAAAGGTGAAACGAGACCATCCCAACCGTGAGCAAGGAGTCTCTCTCAGGATAAAGCTCTAGGTATCTCTGATGAAGGAGCTTCGGTCCCCACACATTCGCCATTCCTCTTCCTCCTCCTCTGCTCCCTCTGACACGAGGATTCTCCCCTTCCCCACCTACCCCCAGCTGTAAGGTGGGTAGACAAAGACAGCAAAGGAAGATGGTGGTCCTCAAAGCGCACGAGACCCTTGGTCCTTCAGGAGCTTGAAAGTGAAGAGGGGGGACCTTCCCTTCGTTTCCCAGCCTTCTTGTGAGGTGCATCAGGCAGGTCCTGTCTTGAGGAGGGCCCCGATCCTGGAAAGGAGGAATCTCGGAGATCAGGAGTCATTTAGCTGCCCAAAGATGATGGGAAACCGTTCCACTAATTCTACATAGACACCAAAAGAAAGATTAAAGATAGTTACACAAAAATAAACCAGATCCCTGACTTGAGGAGGAACCCTTAGGTGTGGATACCAACTTACCTAAACTAACTCAATAAATGCTCTGGGATCCTGACTCTTTAGGATCATCTCAGTTGATTTAGTTCAAGTAGCCCAGGATTCCAAAAGAAGGCATGCGCAGCAGGATCATCGGTGACATAATCAACAAGGTAGTTTTGCTGGGCTTGATGTGGGGCCTCAACCATTCGCTTTTGGGATCTTAGGTGAACTTACATTTTACTCAGAGAATATATATCTGAACGCCCTCCCACCCCATCCCAGAATGTCCACAGCATGTCCTCCTGTTCTTTTCTCGGTGTTGAAAGACCAGGTGGCCCCAATGTGAAGTCCATGCTTGGTCTCTTCTCGACAGATTAACAATGTGTAGAAATCCCTCTGCTTCCTTTCAGGGGACAAGAGCTGTCAGGTGGTAGCACTGAATGGGACCTCCGCTCATCACAGCATGTCAGCCACAAACTGGACCACTCACCACCCTTCCCACTTTATCCTTCTTGGGATCCCAGGCCTACAAGACTTTCACATCTGGATCTCCATCCCCTTCTGCTCCATCTATGTAATGTCCCTTTTGGGGAACACCCTTCTTTTGGGGGTCATCAAGAGCGAGCAGAGCCTCCATGAGCCCATGTATGTATTCCTCTGCATGCTGGCAGTTGCAGATCTCATAATTTCCACTTCCACCATTCCCAAAATGCTCAGCATTTTCTGGTTTCAGGACAGGAGCATCCATGTTGATGCTTGTTTAGCTCAGATGTTCCTGGTGCATTCTGTTTCCACCATGGAGTCTGGATTCTTTGCCACCATGGCCTTTGACCGCTACGTGGCGATATGTGACCCGCTGAGGCACTCTGCCATCTTGACCCACCGGGTCATCGCTAATATGGGCTTGGCGGTTTTGCTCCGAGGGACCATCCTCCTCTGCCCCCACCCCTTTCTGCTCAAGTGGCTCCCATTTTGCAAGGGCAATACCATTGCCCACACTTACTGTGAGTTCATGTCCCTGGTGAAGCTGGCATGTTCCAACACTTGGACGGTCAACCTTTTCAGCTTGACGGTGGCCTTCCTAACGGGTGGCCTGGACTTCCTCTTCATTGTGATGTCCTACGTCCTGATCCTCTGGACAGTGTTCAGGCTTCCCACCAAACAGGCCCGAATCAAATCTCTTAACACTTGTGGATCACACTTCATTGTGATCTTGATAACCTACATTCCAGCATTTTTCTCCTTTTTCACTCATCGCTTTGGCCACAGGATCCCTCCAGGTGTCCACATCATGGTTGCCAACATCTATATCCTGGTTCCACCCATGATGAACCCCATCATCTATGGAGCAAGAACAAAGAAGATCCGGGAAGTTCTCTTTCAGACCTTCTGGATCCCATTTTCAGAAGACCAAGGAAAAGGAAAGGTTCCCTCCCTCTTTAGGATTCCTGGAATCCTAAAAAAATAACCCAAGGACTACTGTTACTATCCTAGGATTACTATAAACTGATTCGCAAGATTTGGCTCAAGGAGTAGGCAACCAAGAGTACCAATCTTTTCTCGGGAGGGGCGTGTTCCCAAGAAAATCCTCCCCATCACTGACAATTCCACTCCCTTCTCTGAGATGCATTTGTGCAGCCTTTCCCCTGCAGAGGAACGGAAGAGGGGGGATGGATGGAATTTATAGATGAGAAAGACAGACTGAGCCTTCCAATTGCTGATGCTTGCTTGAAGAACACTTTTCAACCATATCCAGGGAATTTCTCCTCCTTAATACTCAAAAACAGAGAAAACTTAGTTAAGGTAGAATGGCCTCAGTATTGGCTATTGGGATCTGCCCATTGTGCCCACTGCTCAGCAGGGGTCACAGAAGGCTGGAACTCGTTGTGGAAGGAAAAGTCCTCATCATGGTTCAGTCCAAGCCGGGAATAAACAACATGGCGACTGCTTTAGAAAGAAGGTTGCAGTTTATTGAAGAGGAGAGCCAGACAGGAAGATGGCTCTGGAAGAAAAGAGAGAGAGAGCACATGTAGGGAGTGGGTTTTTATACCCTCTGGGGCTCTGGAGATTGTTTCCTGTTCCTGTCTGAGGCTTTGTATTTCCTGTGTCATGCATTTTTACCTGAGTCTGAGTGTGCCCCTTTGGCATCTGTGGGTTAATCCTATTATGTCCTGTCTTAGAGTTTGGGTGGGGTATGTAGATTTTAGGTGTCTTTGTCTTCTTAATCTTCTAGCTTCAACCTTCCTGAATGGATTATCACATCTGCATTTCTACAGAGCTGGTTTCTTCTTGGGGGAAGGGAGACTTGGGGCTAAGAAAAAAACTGGGCATGCTTTTCTGCCTCTTTAAGATCCTTTCAGGAAATATATTTTTCTGCCCTTTTAATATTTCCTTCTCTGGGGGGTCTAACTTCCCACACCGTGAACTAAGGGGCTGATCAAATCTTGGCGTTCATTTGCCGTTTATAATCTCGCAAATCCACAAAAAAGTCCTGGAAGGTGAGATAACTTGGGAAAAGGAAGGTGGGGAGATGGAGTTGATTACTATTTATTATTATTATTTATTGTCCCAAAGGTGATTTTTCAAAAGGCAAATGAACTTCCTTTGTTTTCCTTTGAAGACATGTTGTTTCTCACCTAAGAAGCTTCTTCCACTCAGAACTGAAAAAGATTCTTTGATGGGAAATAAAACGTCTTCAGGGATAAAGTCCAGCTGCCTCTTGAAAAAGCATTTTGGGACAATCATGACCTGGACGACTGAGAGTCTCCATAGTTGTTATTATTTATTAAATATATGTGCTGCCCCTCTCACTGATGCCGTCAGGGCTTCTAGTTAGTACCAGGCAGATCATTTAGCTCTGAGATGGCCCAAAGCTGTCTCTGCACGACTGCCACTAATTGAAATTGCAACAGATGTGGCTGAAAGCACCCAAATCGGGAAGCGGGGAATGTTGTCCTTGATCTGTCACAGTCAAAGGTCTAGTGGGAATTGGCCAGAGGGCTCTCCTTCCATGGGCCTCTGAGTGTGGGCCCTCCTCTTCCCTTCTCTGTTCTGCAAGCAGGTCTTCAGGTGCACAGAAATGGTGGATCCAGCTTTTCACTGCGGACCAAGAATCTGTTGTAAATTTGAGGATAGCCAGTAAGACAGTCTGCTTTATGTCCGTCCAAAATGAAGGTGAAAGTGCCTCTGTGAGAGATTTGGAAAAGTCGTCCCTCAAGGAGTCTCCTCTGCCTTCCTCCTGAAGCAGAACATGTGGGGAGACCCCCCCCTCCCGGCCCTTCCTTGCCCCTCCTCGGACTCTCCTCAGCCCCTCCCGCTTTCTCCCAGCCAGCCATACTTTCTGTAGCACCTCATGCAGCATTGATCCCTAGTGGTGAGTGCAGGGTCATCCTCATCTAGCACCCTCCAGATGTCTTTTCTCCTCTCCCCTAAAAGTTCTTTGAAAAAAATGTAAATTGGAAAAATGAAATATGCTTTAATATATATATATATATATATTAAAAAAAGTTCTTTGAAAAAAAATTGATTCTCTGAGTTTTGCTTTGAGTTGTCATCAGACTCCCTGGTGTTCTTATTTAAAATCATTGAATCTGGTCTTGTGAACATTGTAGGAATTACCCCGCTAAAAACAGTGCCTGCCTGTGACACACAGCAGTTACAGAATCCTCTGCTAGTAACATCATCATCATCATCATCATCATCATCATCATCATCATCATAAAGTTGGAAGGTACCTTGGAGGTCATCTAGTCCAACCCCCCACTTCTCTGCAATGAACATACTGATCAGAAACTGTTGGATTCTGCCTGCTGGTTCCAGTGCTTCCTATTCAGTCTGCTGGGCAGAAGCCCGATAACAGCCAGGCTTGCCAGAATTACAGCTAGCACTAAGGAGTTTACCCTGCCTGCGGCCACATAAACCTCCCCACAAAAATGACTCTTGGCTCCCTTTCTTGAGAAAGGCATAGTTTTATTAGAAGTCGCAGTGCGTTGCGTAGCCAGAATGGAGAATCACAGGCCCAAATCCCCAAATTCAACACTTCCCTCCCTTAGGCTGCCTCCCACTGACCACCCACCCCATGCAACCAGTCAGGTTCAGGCGGGATGTTTCCGTAATGGTCAGTTCAAGCGCAGGATGGCACGCAGCTGGTGTGCCGGGTGACCCTGAAGCAGCGTCTGGCAGAGATACAGCACTTACTTTCTCTCCCCCCCACACACACTTGCCTTCCCCCTCTCCCCCCAGTTCATGGGGTCTGTCACCTGCGAGGAGTGAAGCACAGCAGCATGAGGTGGCAGCTGACATGCGTGAAACATCTTCAGGAAAGTTACAGGGTACCGAGGACCCCTCGTAGTTCAACCCTGAGCCACTATTATTATTATTATTATTATTATTGTTGTTGTTGTTGTTGTTGTTGTTGTTGTTGGTCATCTAGTCCACACCCCTGCTCAGGCAGGAAACTCTATACCCGTGGTGGCGAACCTACGGCACGGGTGCCACAGGTGGCGTGCAGAGCCCTGTCTGTGGGCACGTGCGCCATCGCCCCAGTCCTGGGTCTTCAGCTGGGTTTTATAAAACCTTTTTGCTTTAGGCCTCCGCCGCCATGTGCAAAAAAAAAAGGTTCAATCAATCATTCAATTTCAACTTCTCGCGGGGAAAAAAAAGATCTTGCAAAGTTGGAATTGATTGATTGAACTTTTTAATTCCCACCCAGTTTGCTGTTACCACTGCAGCCACGCCCACCCAATGGGCCACGCCCACCCAATGGCCCATGCCCACCCGGGACCCGAAGATACATAAGTGGTTTTGGGTGCAGTTTGGGCACTTGGTCTCTAAAAGGTTCGCCATCACTGCCCTATACCATTTCGGACAAATGGCTGTCCAGTCTCTTCTTAAAAACTTCCAGTGTTGGGGCATTCACTGCTCCTGGAGGCAGGTGGTTCCACTGGTGACCAACCACATGGACAAAGGACGTTGCCTTGAGCAACTCCCGGAGGCCAGACTTCTCTGCGGTAAGCAGCCAGGGGCTCCCTGCAGGATCTACGTGTGTTGCAGAAGACAGAGATTGTCACGGGCCACTTGTTCTATCTGTTCGCGCTACGAACGACAACCTGCTCCAGAGCCTGCTAAGGGAGGGGGCGAGGGGCAAAAGGTCCCAGGCCAGAGAGCCTTTCTGCCCCTCCGCGTTCAGGAGGAAGACAGGCTGACTCAACTGGTACTGAGGCTGCCTTGGGCTTCTCTTCTCCTGAGGCTGGTGGGGGAACCACGGGACGCCCCGGAGGACTCAAGGGAGGAGACGGCTCTGCACGGCTGCTATTCTCTGACCTCACCCATCCTGACGGGGAAGGGCAAAGCGACCCGTGTTCCCTGTGGTGCCTGGATGCCCTTGGGAGGAGACCTGCATTCTGTGTCTGGGCGGTGAGATCCTGGAGGGCCAGGAAGCCCCAGTCACCAGGAGAGGCTCATAAAGGCAGCTGAAGGGCTTCTGAGGAAGGACTCCTGAGCACCCTCAGCCAGCACCAGGTAAGAAAAGCCGCCCTTTATAAACCAAGGTCTGTGTGCAGGTCAGCCACAGCACCCATGCAACGCGCCCAGCCCGGTCAGGGTCAACCCGGGTCGGCCCTTTTCTGACTCTGCGTGTTCTGTGCACGGAGCCCTTTGGACCGGCTGAGGATTCTGTCTCTGGAGCTCAGCCAGCAATTGGCTGATCGGTTTGATCTGCTGTTTAACTTCAACTGGGGAAAAATAAAAAAGGAACCATGAACCTGTCAGCAGATCCTGCAGGGATGGCTGGCCTTTCCCCAGCAGCTGATTTTGAACTTCTGGATAAAGTTGGTGCAACGAATCCGCCTATTCAGGTTAGACGGATGGAGCTTTGAGGGCCCCGATTGAAACCAGAGGGGAGTGGGTGAGGGAGGGAGGAGGGCAGCCCTAGAGTCAGAGGGGGACCCCCTTCTTGCAGATTCTAGCCTGTTCAAGCTGGAAGGGGGGGTGGCTGAGCCCAAACTCCCACCCCCTGCAGACACCCAAGTTCATCCCCAGAGAAGGCAGCCTGTGTGCCTCCAACACAGGGAAGAATCCGCCTTCTCTTCTAGGGCTCCCGTCATCCAGCTGCTCTCAGTTCCAGGATGCTGTCCCAGCATTTAGCCAGCATCTGCCTTCTTGCAACTGGAACCCAGTACGCTAAATGGTGAACGTTTCTGGATTTCAGGGCAAATCTCCTGACAGTGAGGGCAATGAACCATCGCTTCAGAAGTTGGGGGTGCCCCATCACTGGAGGCCTTTAAAAAGAGGCTGGACCGCCATTTGTCCCGAATGATCTAGGATCCCCTGCTTGAGCAGAGGGCTGGACTAGAAGACCTCCAAGGTCCCTTCCAGCTCTGCTACTCTCTTCTCTCCGGTTCTTCTTGCAGAAAAAGCAAGCATATCGGAGTTCTATAACGGGGGTGGAGGAAGGACCCTCTTCTGCTTCTCCCGCGAGGCCTGACTCCAGGGTCACCAGGGAGAGGGATGAGGAAAACCCACCAGGCCAGCTAAGACCAGCAAAGGGAGCGATGGCTGCTGCTGCTCTTGGTCTTTCAAAAGTCTCGATCAGCCTGTTGGCTGGGGAATTCTGGGAGCTGAAATCCTCACATCTTAAAGTGTCAAGGTAGAAAAACAGCTCTGGATGAATTCAGGCAAGAAAAGGCTAACTAGAGCTTATCTCCAGTCCCAGGCAGCACGATTGCCAAAATCTGTGCCAAAGGAAGGTGACCCCTTTGCGGTCTTGTCCTCTTCAGTTACGGTGGGACCTGGCTGCTGTGGAAGATGGACCCTTGATCTGACCCAAGACGCCTCCTCTATGGGTGTCTCGCATTTCCAACTCTCAGGGTCACCACGTAGCCTGGTGGGCGACGGCCCCCACAAGCGGCAGCTGCCGTGATGAGCTGCAGTGAAGCAGAGGTTCCCGGGAAAGAGGGAACACCTTCCGGAGGGTAGCAGGGGGGACAAGAGGCAGCGCAGCCCAAGGAGAGAAAGGAGACAGAGAATACATTTACAGGTTCCACATTTAGGCAAGAAAAACCAAATACACAGGTATAGTATAAGGGATACCTTGCTCAATAGTAGTAACTGTGAGAGGGACCTCAGAGTCCTAGTGGACCATCACTTAAAGAGGAGCCAGCTATGTGCTGCAGCTGCCAAAAAGGCCAATACAGTGCTGGGCTGCATTAACAGAGGGATAGAATCAAGATCATGTGAAGTATTAATACCACTTTACAAGGCCTTGGTAAGGCCACACTTGGAATCCTGCATCCAGTTTTGGTCACCACGATGTAAATAAGATGTTGAGACTCTCGAAAGAGTACCAAGAAGAGCGACAAAGAGGATCAGGGGACTGGAGGCTAAAACATACAAAGAATGGTGGCTGGAATTGGGGATGTCTACTTTAATGAAGAGAAGAATGAGGGGGGACATGATAGCTGTGTTCCAGTATCTCAGGGGCTGCCACAAAGAAGAGAGAGTCAAGCTATTCTCCAAAGCGCCTGAAAGCAGGACAAGAAGCAACAGATTGAAACTGATCAAGGAGAGAAGCAACCTAGAACTAAAGAGAAACTTCCTGACACAGAGAATAATTAACCAGTGGAACAACCTGCCTCCAGAAGCGGTGAATGCTCCAACACTGGAGGTTTTTAAGAAGAGATTAGACAGCCATTTGTCCGCAATGGTATATGGTTTCCTGACTGAGCAGGGGGTTGGACTAGGTGACCTCCAAGGTCCCTTCCAACTTTATTATTATTATTATTATTATTATTATTATTATTATTATTATTACTACTACTACTATTACTATTCACTCCTTAGAATTTCTGAGCGGAAACCCAGTATGGTGAGAGTAGTAAGTAAGGATTTAGTCTGGCAAGGTTGTGTCCCTTGTGTGTAAGCAAATAAAGAACTGAACTCTGGAGGAATTTTTCTACCTTATTCTTGGGCTTAGCCTGATAAGACCAGACAAGAAACACGGCCAGATTACGACTAGTTGGCCACAAAACTACAGTAACAGAACCTTGCAAGTCTGAAAGAACAGCCCAAGGAACCGAGACGGTTTCACCTAACCATGTCCTGGGCAGCATCTGTTCAGCCCATCTCCCAAGGTCTTCCCCATGTAGCAGAACATAGACAGGGAAGTGGGAAGAGAAATTGGCTGGAGGAAATCTGGGCATCCAAATGAGATCTAGCTAACACCTTCTGTGCATGTGTGTAATGTGTGGATGTTCATATTATTTCCAGGGATGCATCCCAACTAATATCCATCTTTCTGGTTCTCAGGATCAAAATCCAACAAGAAGTGAAAGGCAGAGTGTCAGGAAGAACACCAAATGTTTCTTTGGGTCCTTCCCAACCTCAACTCTCCATGCTCAGAGTCCAAAAGGCACCATCCGTCCTCTGAAGGAACATGCCAGCTGCTCCTGAGGCCGCCCTCAGCTCCTTGGCACTCCTCAACAGTTCCAGACGGAATCCATCGGTGGTCTGGCTGACGGGGATTCCTGGTCTGGAATCCAACCTCGCCTGGGTCTCCATCCCGTTCTGCGCCATATACCTCATTTCCCTTTTGGGGAACTCCATTATTCTTTTGGTGATCAAAACAGACCGAAGCCTCCACAAGCCCATGTACATCTTCCTCTCCATGCTGGCTATCACAGATCTTGGTTTATCCATCTCCACCATGCCAACCATACTAGGCGTCTTTTGGTTCAGCGCCAGAAGGATCAGCTTCACTGCTTGTTTCACCCAACTCTTCTTCATCCACTCCTTCTCATTGATGGAGTCCTCTGTGCTCTTGGCCATGGCCTTCGATCGCGTTGTGGCCATCCGCAACCCCCTCAGATATGCCGCCATCTTGACCATGCCCAGAATCAGGAAGATGGGCCTGGCATTTGTGGCCAGAGCAGTGGCCTTGGTCTTGCCATTTCCTCTCCTTCTCAGAAGACATCGCTACTGTTGCATCAATCTCCTCTTCCACTCCTACTGCCTCCATCAGGAGGTGATGAACCTGGCCTGCTCGGACATCACCGTCAACACCATTTATGGCATGTTTGTCATTTTCTCCACAGTGGGGCTGGATTCGCTCCTCATCCTCTTCTCTTACGTGGTGATCCTCAAGACTGTGTTGGGCATCACATCACGGGCAGACCGCCACAAAACCCTCGGCACTTGTGGCTCGCATGTCTCTGCAGTGTTGCTCTTCTACACACCAATGATTGGCTTAACTGTGATACACAGGTTTGGGAAGGATTCCCCGCTCTTTGTCCGTGTTTTTATGGGCTATGTGTACCTGCTGGTGCCACCCCTCATGAACCCCATTGTGTACAGTGTAAAAACTAAGCAAATTCGAGACAAGATCATCCAAATTTTCCTCAAGTGGTACACGAAAAATAGAAGCTTCTGTTCTTAGTACTAAAGATGATTGTCCAAAATTCCATGAAAGGCAAGTCAAGTCTTCGAAAAGATTCAGAGAGCCTTTCTCTGTGGATCAGGTCACATTCACACACGTAGGGAACATACCGTAGGTGTCAGGATTGAGCTGTGAGGTCCCTGGTGCTCTCTGAACTTGGTTGGTTTCTTGCAGAGGTTCAACTCATCTTGCACCTCATCACCTGACTAGGTAACATCATCTGTGCTAGGGACACTGACATCTTGCACTGGTGTTGCCTAATGGGTAATGAAATATCTGCCAGAAAGCAAGCAACCTCAGAGGGCACCAAGGACCCCATAAGAGTTCATAGAGAACTATGGAGCTGGAAAGGATCATGAGAATCATCTACTATGTTGTGTGCTAGAAAACCAATTTATGTTCCACGAGAGGTGTCTGTTCAACCTCTTCTCAAGGAGGTTCCACAACATGGCTAGGTCCTATCTTAAGACTCAGCATTGTCTATTCCTTCGTTTCATTCCCACAGGGCATATCTGCAAGATCCTTCTATTATCTTTGTTTGTCCTTCTCTGAATGTCTTCTAATCACTCAATATCCCTCTGGAAACAGGGAAGGGGTGGGAACTCACTCCATCACGTGATGTAGGACTCCAAAAGCCGGAACAACGATTGTCCCCAGCTCCATTAAGCCATGGAGTACCAGCCTCTCATTCTAAAGGGCGCCCTGCATTTCTCACACAGCAGTTACAGACTCCTCTCTTAGTGGCTTCCTCGCTTTTCTGCAATAAACTTACTTATCAAAATATGCTGGATTCTGTCTGCTAGTTAAGTGTTTCCAGTCAACTGATAACTAGTTGGGCTCTCGAGACCATCCCAACCGTGAGCAAGGAGTCTCTCTCGGGATAAAGCTCTAGGTATCTCTGGTGAAGGAGCTTCGGTCCCCACACATTTGCCATTCCTCTTCCTCCTCCCCTGCTCCCTCTGACACGAGGATTCTCCCCTTCCCCACCTACCCCCAGCTGTAAGGTGGGTAGACAAAGACAGCAAAGGAAGATGGTGGTCCTCACAGCGCGGGGGACCCTTTGTCCTTCAGAAGCTTGAAAGTGAAGAGGGGGGACCTTCCCTTCATTTCTCAGTGAGGTGCATCAGACCTTCCCTTCTTGTGAGGTGCATCAGGCAGGTCCAGTCTTGAGGAGGCCCCGATCCTGGAAAGGAGGAATCTCGGAGATCAGGAGTCATTTAGCTGCCCAAAGATGATGGGAAACCATTCCACTAATTCTACATAGACACTTACAAAAAGAAAGATTAAAGATAGTTACACAAAAATAAACCAGATCCCTGACTTGAGGAGGAACCCTTAGGTGTGGACACCAACCTACCTAAACTAACTCAATAAATGCTCTGGGATCCTGACTCTTTAGGATCATCGCAGTTGATTTAGTTCAAGTAGCCCAGGATTCCAAAACAAGGCATGCGCAGCAGGAACATCGGGGACATAATCAACAAGGTAGTTTTGCTGGGCTTGATGTTGTTTGAGTGGGGCCTCAACCGTTCGCTTTTGGGATCTTAGGTGAACTTACATTTTGCTCAGAGAATATATATCTCAATGCCACCCCCCACCCACCCCATCCCAGAGTGTCCACAGCCTTTCTGTCCTTCCGCGTTCAGGAGGAAGAGAGGCTGACTCAGCCGGAACTGAGGCTGCCTTGGGCTTCTCTTCTCCTGAGGCTGGTGGGGGAACCACGGGATGCCCCGGAGGACTCAAGGGAGGAGACGGCTCTGCACGCTGCTATTCTCTGACCTCACCCATCCTGACGGGGGAGGGCAAAGTGACCCGTGTTCCCTGTGGTGCCTGGATGCCCTTGGGAGGAGACCTGCATTCTGTGTCTGGGCGGTGAGATCCTGGAGGGCCAGGAAGCCCCAGTCACCAGGAGAGGCTCATAAAGGCAGCTGAATCCATCCACCCAGCATCTCTCCAGTCCTCTCTCCCAGCTAGACCACCAAGGAACCGGGAAAGCTGTCCGGGACACGCCAAGCATCAGCCTGGTGAGAAGAAGGAGGCTCGGGTAACTCCCCCAGCTGGCCTGGTGGGGGTCCCTGGTAGGGAAAATGCCAAGGCTGACGGAGAATCACCGCTGTGCCAGTGAGTTCATTTCACCGAAGGGAAGCTGCATATAAGGAAGGGCCCCTCTGTGGGGCCAGGAGCTGTGGGGGAGTCCAGGCAGCACTGGGTCTGGGGGGGAGGCTCAGCAATGCAAGCAGCCCCCCCTGTGAATGGCTTAGGGAGATGCGCAGATCCCTTTGCTTACAGCTGAGCCAACCATGGAGGGACCGGTTTATCTCAGCTTCTGAAGGGCTTCTGAGGAAGGACTCCTGAGCACCCTCAGCCAGCACCAGGTAAGAAAAGCCGCCCTTTATAAACCAAGGTCTGTGTGCAGGTCAGCCACAGCACCCATGCGACGCGCCCAGCCCGGTCAGGGTCAACCCGGGTCGGCCCTTTTCTGACTCTGCGTGTTCTGTGCACGGAGCCCTTTGGACCGGTTGAGGATTCTGTCTCTGGAGCTCAGCCAGCAATTGACTGATTTTGAACTTCTGGATAAAGTTGGTGCAACGAATCTGCATATTCGGGTTAGACGGATGAGGCTTTGAGGGCCCCGATTGAAACCAGAGGGGAGTGGGTGAGGGAGGGAGGAGGGCAGCCCTAGAGTCAGAGGGGGACCCCCTTCTTGCAGATTCTAGCCTTTTCAAGCTGGAAGGGGGGGTGGCTGAGCCCAAACTCCCACCCCCTGCAGACACCCAAGTTCATCCCCAGAGAAGGCAGCCTGTGTGCCTCCAACACAGGGAAGAATCCGCCTTCTCTTCTAGGGCTCCCGTCATCCAGCTGCTCTCAGTTCCAGGATGCTGTCCCAGCATTTAGCCAGCATCTGCCTTCTTGCAACTGGAACCCAGTACGCTAAATGGTGAACGTTTCTGGATTTCAGGGCAAATCTCCTGACAGTGAGGGCAATGAACCATCGCTTCAGAAGTTGGGGGTGCCCCATCACTGGAGGCCTTTAAAAAGAGGCTGGACCGCCATTTGTCCCGAATGATCTAGGATCCCCTGCTTGAGCAGAGGGCTGGACTAGAAGACCTCCAAGGTCCCTTCCAGCTCTGCTACTCTCTTCTCTCCGGTTCTTCTTGCAGAAAAAGCAAGCATATCGGAGTTCTATAACGGGGGTGGAGGAAGGACCCTCTTCTGCTTCTCCCGCGAGGCCTGACTCCAGGGTCACCAGGGAGAGGGATGAGGAAAACCCACCAGGCCAGCTAAGACCAGCAAAGGGAGCGATGGCTGCTGCTGCTCTTGGTCTTTTAAAAGTCTCGATCAGCCTGCTGGCTGGGGAATTCTGGGAGCTGAAATCCTCACATCTTAAAGTGTCAAGGTAGAAAAACAGCTCTGGATGAATTCAGGCAAGAAAAGGCTAACTAGCGCTTATCTCCAGTCCCAGGCAGCACGATTGCCAAAATCTGTGCCAAAGGAAGGTGACCCCTTTGCGGTCTTGTCCTCTTCAGTTACGGTGGGACCTGGCTGCTGTGGAAGATGGACCCTTGATCTGACCCAAGGGTGTCTCGCATTTCCAACTCTCAGGGTCACCACGTAGCCTGGTGGGCGACGGCCCCCACAAGCGGCAGCTGCCGTGATGAGCTGCAGTGAAGCAGAGGTTCCCGGGAAAGAGGGAACATCTTCCGGAGGGTAGCAGGGGGGACAAGAGGCAGCGCAGCCCAAGGAGAGAAAGGAGACAGAGAATACATTTACAGGTTCCACATTTAGGCAAGAAAAACCAAATGTACAGGTACAGTATAGGTGATATCTTGCTCAATAGTAGTAACTGTGAGAGGGACCTCAGAGTCCTAGTGGACGATCACCTAAATAGGAGCCAGCCGTGTGCTGCAGCTGCCAAAAAGGCCAACACAGTGCTGGGCTGCATTAACAGAGGGATAGAATCAAGATCATGTGAAGTATTAATACCACTTTACAAGGCCTTGGTAAGGCCACACTTGGAATCCTGCATCCAGTTTTGGTCACCACGATGTAAATAAGATGTTGAGACTCTCGAAAGAGTACCAAGAAGAGCGACAAAGAGGATCAGGGGACTGGAGGCTAAAACATACAATGAATGGTGGCTGGAATTGGGTATGTCTACTTTAATGAAGAGAAGAATGAGGGGGGACATGATAGCCGTGTTCCAGTATCTCAGGAGCTGCCACAAAGAAGAGAGAGTCAAGCTATTCTCCAAAGCGCCTGAAAGCAGGACAAGAAGCAACAGATTGAAACTGATCAAGGAGAGAAGCAGCCTAGAACTAAGGAGAAGCTTCCTGACAGTTAGAACAATTAACCAGTGGAACAACCTGCCTCCAGAAGCGGTGAATGCTCCAACACTGGAAGTTTTTAAGAAGGGACTGGACAGCCATTTGTCCGCAATGGTATATGGTTTCCTGCCTGAGTAGGGGGTTGGACTAGATGATCTCCAAGGTCCCTTCCAACATTATTATTATTATTATTATTATTATTATTATTATTATTATTATTATTATTATTATTATTATTATTATTATTCACTCCTTAGAATTTCCAATTGGAAATCTTCCAAAAGATTCAGAGAGCCTTTCTCTGTGGATCAGGTCACATTCACACATGTAGGGAACATAGGTGTCAGGATTGAGCTGTGAGGTCCCTGGTGCTCTCTGAACTTGGTTGGTTTCTTGCAGAGGTTCAACTCATCTTGCACCTCATCACCTGACTAGGTAACATCATCTGTGCTAGGGACACTGACATCTAGCACTGGTGATGTTATCTAATTTGGTAATGAAATATCTGCCAGAAAGCAACCAAGCTCAGAGAGCACCAATGACCGCATAAGAGTTCATAGAGAACTACAGAGTTGGAAGGGATCATGAGAATAATCTACTATGTTGTGTGCTAGAAAACCAATTTAACTTCCATGAGAGGTGTCTGTTCAATCTCTTCTCAAAGAGGTTCCACAATGTGGCTAGGTCATATTTGCCTGCGATCTTCATTTGTTAAGGCTCAGCATTGTCTCTATTCCTTCGTTTTGTTCCCACAGGGCATATCTGCAAGATCCTTCTATTAAATTTGCTGCTCTTCTCTGAATGTCTTCTAATCACTCAATATCCCTCTGGAAACAGGACGCCCATAGCTATGCAGGATACTTCCCTGGTGGTCTCTCCTATACAGAAAAGGGGCTTTGAGTGTCTTTGATGTGATGCTTCTTCTGACAGATCTCAGAACTGCAGTGCCAGCTCAAGTTCAGTTTGTTGTCAACCACAGTATCCATGTCATTCTTTAATACAAGGTTACCAAGCTGTAACACCTCCTTTTTTTATTATCCCTGCAATATCTTTCCTCCCCAAATTTAATACTTTATTTTCCTTGCTGTTGAAAGACATCTGGTTCCTCTTGGCCAACCTCTGCAGTTTCAACCGTCCAGGTTAAATTCAGTCATCCTCAACCTTTTCCCAAACATCACTATTTTACATCATCCATAAATCTGACAAGAAGCCCCTCAACCCCATTATCCAGGTCATTAATAAAAACATTAAATAATGTGGGTTCCAAGAGGCATCACCATGGTATCCCCGAGTAGCTATCACAATGTACTGTCTTAGGTTTAATCACCATTCCCATAAAAAAGGTTAGAGGGAGGAAGGTGGAGGAGGGCTGAGGAGGGAATTAACGTCTCCCTCCTGATCTGAGTATAATCTGGGAGTCCCTCTTGCTCAAAGCCTTCGATGGACTCAGAAGTGGTGGAGGCATCCACAGGTCTCCAGATGCTGGGCCAAGGCCCATGTCTCTCTCCTGTGGCTGGGACTCTCCAGAAGACTTTCTGGGCTTGTCCCTCCCTTCCTTGTCCCTCAGCCCCTCCCACTTTCTCTCAGCCTGCCATACTTTTTGTAGCACCTCATAGGTTATTGATCCCAAGTGACATGTGGTTGTTCTGGAGGGTCAAGGGGGCTCTTCTCTAACCTATTGTCCTCCGGATGTCTTCTCTCCGATAAACATTCTTTGAAAAAACGATTCTCTGAGTTTTGCTTTGGATTGTACTCAGAGCTTGTTTAATACCACTGAATCTATGAATCTTGTGAACATTAAAGTAGTAAGACCTTGAAGATCAACCCCATTTTAAGTCGTTTATTATTTATTTAATGTATGGTGATGTTACATTCGCCAAAAGATTACAATACTAATGCAGAGTAACAGTTCGACTGCCTGCTAACCCATTCAGTTCAAGCGTGTGCATTTCCCAAGGTGCACCACAGGGGGCGAGCTAGCTCCACACCAAAAAAAAGACTGTCCTCTGAGGCCTTCTCCCTCTATTGGAGTCACCTTGTAAGTGGGCATTTCATCCGGGAACGTCCAGTGCCAGCCAGCAGGGTTCTGGCCATCTTCACGAAGGCAGCTGGTTCATCTTCCCACCAAAGTGATACCTATTTATCTACTCGCGTATATCATGCTTCAAACAGCCAGGTGGGCAGAAGCGGAGGCAAGTGGTGGGAACTCACTCCATCACGTGATCTAGGACTCAAACAGCCGGAGCAAAGATCGTCTCAAGCTCTATTAAGCCACAGTGTACCAGGCCTCTCATTCTAAAGGCCGCCTGCATTTGACACACAGCAGTTACGGACTCCTCCCCTAGTAGTAGCTTCTTAGCTTTTCTGCAATAGACTCACTTATCAAAATCTGTTGGATTCTGTCTGCTGCTTTAAGTCTTTCCAATCAACTGATAGCCTGATAACTAGTTGGGCTCTCCAGAATTCTAGCTAGCACTGAAGTTGTTGGCTGTTTGGGACATGAAACATCTTCAGGAAAACAACCAAGCTCAGAGAACACCAAGGACCCCACAGATCAACCTTGAGCCGCAGAGATTCCCCACAATTGATCCTCATGGATCCTTAGAGAGCACATGGACAAAGAAAGTTGCCTTGGGCAGTTCTCAGAAGAGTTTTCTCTGGTGAAAGCAACCACTGCCACCCTAAGACATATAAATCTCTTGTCTGTGGTGAAGCTGACAAGGTAGAAACGAGAGGGCACACCAGAAAAGATGTGATAAAAGAACCTTCTTGCTAGTTTGAGTGCCTTGAAGTCACCAGGTTCTCCAGAGGATGCTCCTTCCTGCAAAATATTGAAGGAACTGCCTGAATAGACGTTGGGAACTTCTGAGAACTTTTGGAGAATTAAGGAGGGACTTTTCTCTTCTTCTATTGAATTATGTGCAATCTTGACAAGTCCCTGGAAGTTTGTTTGACAAGGAGAAAGAGGTTTGGCTCTTGCCTGGGGCAGAGAGAGGAGGACTGACCAAGGTCACCCAGCTGGTCTCCCGCTACCCAGCCTGATTCCTGAACCACAACCCCAAACTGCCTCTCAGGGTGGAAAAAAAACAGGTGATGCCAACCTTGATACAATAATATCTTTTGGTCTTAAGATGCAGTTAACAAAAGCCATCTACTTTCTACTTATTATGGAAAGCTCAATGCACTTTTTAGTTTTTCCTTTTTGCATTCTAAATTGCTATGGGATAGTTGCGATGGGCAACACATCCATTAATAAAATGGATTTGAGGGGTTTGAGAAAATGAGTCTTGGGTTTAGCTCTCTCTGCTTTAGAATCCTCTCAGAATCATTAGGGGGTACGTCAGTATAATAAATCAAGTGATTTTGTGCTATCGTGGCGGTGTCCACATATTAGTGACCTCCATAGATTGATACTGTAGAGTCACTACCTATCATAGGATATTTTATGTATATATATATATATATATATATATATATATATATATATATATATATATATATATATATATATATATATATATATATATATATATATATATATATATATATATATATATATATATATATATATATATATATATATATATATATATATATATATATATATATATATATATATATATATATATATATATATATATATATATATATATATATATATATATATATATATATATATATATATATATATATATATGTTTCCTTGACAGCACCCATCAAAGACTGCAGGCGGCATGTCTTGGAACAGCATTATGACATCTTCTAATAAGACTGCCAGCCCCCCAATTTTCCTCCTGACAGGTTTTCCTGGGCTAGAAAAACACCATTTCTGGATTTCCCTCCCCATCTGCTCCATGTACTTGGTGGCCCTCACAGGGAACTGCACCATCCTCTTCATCATCAGGACGGACAAAAGCTTCCAAGAGCCCATGTACTATTTCCTGTCCATGCTGGCCCTCTCGGACCTGGGCTTGTCCTTCACCACTTTGCCCACCATGCTGAGTGTCCTGTGGTTCAACCACCGTGAGATCCACTTTGATGCCTGCTTGGTCCAGATGTATTTCATCCACACTTTCTCCATTCTTGAGTCGGGTATTCTAATCTCTATGGCCTTCGATCGCTTGGTGGCCATCTGGAACCCTCTGAGATACACCAGTGTCTTGACCTATGAGGCGGTCATCAGGATTGGGGCAGGGGTAGCCCTTCGAGCTGCCTTCCTTGTCTTTCCAGCCTCCTTCCTCCTGAAGCGTCTGGAGTACGGGAGGATCAATGTCCTCTCCTATTCCTTCTGTTTGCACCAGGACATTCTGAAGGTGGTGCTCTCGGACCGAAGGATCAGCAGCGTCTATGGCTTGATGGTGGTGGTGTCTTCTATGGTTCTGGACTCTATGTTGCTTGTGTTGTCATACATTATGATCCTCAAAACCGTGTTAAGCAAAGCCTCTAAGGCAGAACGTCTCCGAGCTTTGAATACCTGCATATCCCATATCTGTGCTGTCCTGACCTTCTACACGCCAATGATTGGGCTCTCCATGATCCATCGTTATGGGAAAAATGCTTCTCCAGTGGTTCACATCCTCATGGCCAATGTCTACCTTTTAGTGCCGCCCCTTATGAATCCCATTGTCTACAGTATAAAAACCAAACCGATCCGCACGAAGATCTTTAAGGGTCTCCTGGGAAGGAAAGAGTCTGTCATGGCCACTTAGAATGAGATTTGAGAACCTGGCAAGGTATCTTCAAGCAGAGAGTTGCCCCCTGAGCAAATTGACTGAGCTACCATCCATTGGGAGACTGCGCCAACTGAACACAAACCTGGGCTGGCTGGCAGGCCATGCTTCCAATGGGTTAGCAGAGGCAGGAGAAGCAGGCTGGCAGGGTGAGGTGATGGTGGTACTGGTGGCGCCCCAAAGCAAGCCGGAGAAAAGCACTAGCATTGGCAACCTTGCCAGCCCCCTCCCTCTTCAGACAGGCAGAGCAAGTATCCCAGCAGCTCCTGCTTGGTTATCCGGACTCTCTTCCTGTTGATTTCTGTTCATAGCATCAACTGAAGACTTCAGTGGGCTGCAAATAAAGAGTGCAGAAATCACAGCAGTGCCAAACAAAAGAACATACAACCTGTATTCAAGATTAGGATCCCTGTAGCAGCACCCCCCCACACACACACACACATACACAGGGTCATGTGGTCACAGTTCAGATTGACTTGGCAATCTACCCGTCCTTGCAACTGACCTCAGAGACACTGCAACTGCCCCCGCTCACTAATCTGTTGTGGGAAGAATTTATAAATGTATATAACCGTGAATAATATTATATAGGAATCATATGTTAACTCGGGAGTCTTCAACCTTGGCAACTTTAAGACTTGTGGACTTCAACTAGCTCTGCTGGCTGAGGAATTCTGGGAGTTGAAGTCCACAAGTCTTAAAGTTGCCAAGGTTGAGGAGCCCTGTGTTAACTAACCCAGGTCTCCACGAAGTTACTGATTGACAGGAGGGAGGGAGGAGCAAAGGTCTCTGTGGATAAGGATTTGCTGTCCTCCGCTTCCCGTTCAGTTTGGGATTCATGGCACCTTTAGGCAGAGGCCACAATCTCTCTTTCCAAAATTGGATCCAGCAATCGCGACTTCCCACCCAAACTGCCCCGATGGGGTGGGCAGTGGGCCAGAGTTGCAAGAGGGAGGGGGTTCTTTCCCGGTGAGCAGAAGACCAAGAAGCTTGGGGTCTTTGGTGTGCAGTAAGGAAGTGCAGAGGGATCCTCCCTAGCAGTTCACAGGGTATGCCTAGTTAGTAGTTATGCGGATAAGTGCTTTAGCCTGGCAAGATTCCCTCTCTAGGAGAGCAACAATAAAGAAATTGCTCAGAAGTAGCTCCTTCTGTCGTTCTTGACTCCTTGGGCTCGACGCTTCTGGAGACTCCTGTAAACTATTTTTTTCCTGGATCTTCTGTTTTTGCTGACATGCAAATAGCTCTCTGATGGTGGCCTCTGCTGCTCCCTCCCGACCTACATTTCATGGGATGGGTGAACAAACCTGGAATTGCTCCCTGTCAGTCCCCTGAGGGACCCGACTCATCTGTGCTCCGGCTCTCTTAAGGCCCCATCTCTTGCCCCCACCCCCTTGGGCAGGGGTAGGCGCCCTTGGCTCTTTCATGACTTGTGGACTTCAACTCCCAGAATTCCTGAGCCAGCAATGCTGGCTCAGGAATTCTGGGAGTTCAAGTCCACAAGTCATAAAAGAGCCAAGATCACCTATCTCTGCCCTTGGTAAGTTCTCACTCTGCTTTGGGGGCAAAGGGAGGAGGAGGAGGAGGAGGAGGAGGAGGAGGAGGAGGAGGAGGAGGAGGAGGAGGAGGAGGAGGAGGAGGAGGAGGTGTGCCAAGGAGAAGAAGCCCTGCTGGCCAGTCTGGAGGCCTGGTCAGGATCCTCTGGTCTCTCCCCCCCCCCAAACTCCTCCATCTTTGTTGCCAGGGCAAGTCTAGGATGCCTCCCATCATCATTGAGAAGTCCTTCCTGAAAGTGAGTCCCTTCTGCTGCCAACAGGGGGCACCAGAGGCCCTCTGGTTGTGGCTGCTGCTCTCCTGCCTGCCAAGCAGAATCAAAGGAAGTTCCACAAAAGAAACACCTGTTGTGTGTGTCGCCAGCCTACAAAAGCAGACTCGGGACGTTGCATTGATCCCGGGCATTCCAAAAGCTGCCCGGGACCAGGCAGAGCGGCGCGAGCCTTGTGCACATGCGCAAGGCACGAAAATGTTCTGTTTGCATTGGTTGACATTGTCCGGGTTTCTGGCCATATGAAAAGACCTGCGTGCCTTTTGCTTTTGCTCAGGTGTTGTTAGAAGGAGAATAAAGAATTGTTCAACCTCGCCATGTGTCTTCATCATTCGCACGCGAACGAAGTGTACAACAACACCCATGTGTAGGACTGCACTGTTGTGCACGCCGGGTCATGTGGTCTCCCTCGCCCAGGATCTTTGGTTCTGCTTTGATTCTCATCCAGTCACAGCTCGGCCTCAAAAATAAAATAACCCCCTCATTATTTGAGAAGAACGTTTGTTTGTTTGTTTAATTGGTTTCCTGCCCATCTCGTTTAGAGATGACTCTGAAAAACCCCAAATCTTTTAGACCCCCTGTATATCGTTCCCAATCAGTTCACCTTCTCTAGTGGAGGGAGGGACCCCTCAACCCACCCACTGTTCACCCGGCAGGTGGCAACTTGAGGGGGAAAAACGTTGTGAAGGTCTTCCTGGATCCCTTTTCCTCACAGGAAGACTGGTGCCAGAGCCAGATCGAGGAGCCAGGATCAAACCAAGAAGTGGGAACAGTTGGGGTGCCTCCCCCCACAGCCTGGAAGTCTGATGCCCCTTGAAGCCTTGGGGGCAGGAGGGTGGTGGGCTTCAAATATGGGAACAACCAGTTCTCTATGTGGGTGCCACTTCTTCTGGAAGTCCATTCTGGGCCTGGGCAACAAAAAATTAGCTACCAGTTCTACCGAACTGGTGCGAATCGGCTGAATCCCACCACTGGGGCAGGATCAGAGGGGTGCTGGTGCCATTTTGAAGGTGCTTTTCAACAGTAGCATCCTTGGAAGAACAACAGCGCAAGTGGGCAGTGGGCCAGTTGGGGGAAACTCAGCTCTGTTCCTGCTGTCAGAGCCGGGTCATCAGGCAAAGCCAGGAAAAGGTTGAATTCTTTGGGCAGGGCAGACTGGCGGAACCTCGCAAGTGCGTTTTCTTAATCCGAGTCCACTGTGTTGTGTGAACCCAGCCAGGAAGTTGGATAAAGAGCTGGGAGTTTAGGGGATTCACCCCAGAGCACCTTCTCATCCATCTCTCCTATCTGCAAGAAAACCACCAAGCTCAGAGAGCACCACAGTGTGCTGCAGACACCAAAAAAGCCAACACAATCCTTGGTTGAATAAACAGAGACATAGAGTCAAGATCGCATGAAGTGTTAGTACTGCTTTATAAGGACTTAGTAAGGCCACGCTTGGAATACTGAATCCGGCATTGATTGCCACAATATAAAAAAGACATTGAGACCTTAGAAAGAGGGCAGAGAAGAGCAACAAAGATGATTGGGGGACTGGAGGCTAAATCATAAAAAGAACGTTTGCTGGAATTGAATATGTCTAGCTTAATGAAGAGAAGGACGAGGGGGGGACATGATAGGCAGTCTTCCAATATTTCAGGGGTTGCCACAGAGAAGAGGGGGTCAACCTGTTCTCCAAAGCCCCTGAAGGCAGAACAAAAAGCAACGGATGGAAACTCATCAAGGAGAGAAGCAATCTGGAACTAAGGAGAAACTTCCTGAAAGTGAGGACGATTAATCAGTGGAATGGAAGTTGCCTCCAGAGGTTGTGGGTGCTTCATCACTGGAGCCTTTTAAGAAGAGACTGGACAGCCACATATCTGAAATGGTATAGAGTTTCCTGCTTAAGTAGGGGTTGGACTAGAAGACCTCCAAGGTCCCTTCCAACTCTGATGTTCTATCTTCTATATTCCTCCACTCCACAAACCCCTCTCCCTTCTAACACTGAGGATAGCACTTAGCAAGCAATAGCACTTAGACTTATATACCACTTCACAGTGTTTCCCAGCCCTCTCTAAGCGGTTTACATAGTCAGCCAGTTACTCCGAACCATCTGGGTCCTCATTTTACTGACCTCAGAAGGACGTAAGGCTGAGCCAAACTTGAGCTGGTGAGAATCAAACTGCCAAACTGCTGGCACTGGGAGTCACCAGAAGCAGCCTGCAGTGCTGCATTCTAACCGCTGTCCTACCAGGGCTCTAGGATGCTACCTAGTTGAATCACAAAACATCTGCAAGAAAACAACCAAACTCAGAGACCACCAAGAACCCCACACTCCAGCCCTGAACTACAAATATTTTCCACTGTTAGTCCTGTTGAAGGAAAAGACTTCATCATGGTTCAGTCCAAGCCGGGAATAAACAACATGGCGACTGCTTTAGGAAGAAGGTTGCAGTTTATTGAAGAGGAGAGCCAGACAGAAAGATGGCTCTGGAAGAAAAGAGAGAGAGAGCACACGTAGGGAGTGAATTTTTATACCCTCTGGAGCTCTTGAGGTTGTTTCCTGTTCCTGTTTGAGGCTTTGTATTTCCTGTGGCATGCATTTTGACCTGAGTCTGAGTGTGCCCCTTTGGCATCTGTGGGTTAATCCTATTATGTCCTGTGTTAGAGTATGGGTGGGGTATGTAGATTTTAGGTGTCTTTGTCTTCTTAATCTTCTAGCTTCAACCTTCCTGAATGGATTATCACATCTGCATTTCTACAGAGCTGGTTTCTGCTTGGGGGAAGGGAGACTTGGGGCTAAGAAAAAAACTGGGCATGCTTTTCTGCCTCTTTAAGAGCCTTTGAGGAAATATATTTTTCTGCCCTTTTAATAGTTCCTTCTCTGGGGAGCTGACTTCCCACAGTCCCCAGAATTCCTTAGCGACTACATGGACCAAGAACTTTGCCTTGACCAACTCTCAGAGGAGTTCCCTCTGGTGTAAGCAGCCAGTGCTTCTCTACATCATATAAATCTCTTGTCTGGTGGAAATTGCAGGGTCTCTTCCTGGACCAGGGAGAAGGGCTTTCTCCTTCAGAGCTTCTTAGCTAAATTGTAAGGGATTATTCCGAGGGCTTTAGCCTGACTCGGCCTCTTCCAAGAACAGTAACCAAACACTCTTTAAATCGGCCGTATTTCCTGTGTGAAGAGTTCCCCTGCATCCATCTTTATCAAGATAGTTGCTACATGTTGTCTGGGTTATGTGAATGGATGCACTGCGGTGATCCTGAAAAAAGGAAAGCGTGCAAATCAGAAAAAAAAAGTGTGATAAAGGATCTTCTAGCCAATTTGAGTGCCTTCAAGTCCCCAGGTTCTCCAGAGGACCCTCCTTCCTGCAGTATATTGAAGGAACTGGCTGAACAGATGTTGGGAACTCCTGAGAACTTTTGGAGAAATAAAAGAGGTATTTTGATTTCCTTCCACTGAGTTGTGTCTCTAACTGAATAAGTCCCTGCTGTTTTCTTGGTGAGGTTTTTGCCATTGCCTCTTTCCTGGGGCTGAGAGAGGAGGACTGGCCCAAGATCACCCAGACGGCTTGGTGTCTAAGGCAGGACTAGGACTTGGCCAAGGTGGGGGGCTCCTCAGAGCCCTTTTCTGAGGGGGGGGGAGGAGGAGAAGGTTGGCCAAGATAGATTAGAACAGGGGTCTTCCAACTTGGCCCTTTGATGACTTGTGGACTTCAACTCCCAGAATTCCTCAGCCAGGCACGTGTGCCTGGCTGAGGAATTCTGGGAGTTGAAGTCCACAAGTCATCAAAGGGCCAAGTTGGAAGACCCCTGGATTAGAATATCTCTGCAAAGCATCAGTCGAATTCATATCCTCAATCATGGATTATTTCTTGATATCAACTTAATTGAAGTGGTCACCCTGCCCTCCTCACCCCACTGGCTGATTGGGGAGATCTGGGAACTGGTCCACCCATCTTAAAGTTTGAGGGTAACATTTGAGCAGTTTTTTAAGGTATTAATGTCTGTTTTTCCCCCCAGGAGTGGGAGTTATTGGCATGTATTATCTCAATCTTGCCAACAGAGGCTGCATTCAATGCAGCCAATGAACAAACACCAATTTGCAGGTGACCCAGAAAGGCCTCTGAACACCAGAGTCTGAGACAGGATGAGAAGGGAAAAATTGACAATGTGTAGACCAGCTCGGGCTGTGGGCTGAAATGTATATAGTGGAATTCATTTATGATAGGTAGATGGTAGATGATAGGGAGATAGGGAGAAAGAGAGGGGAGAGAGAAAGAGAGAGGGGAGAGGGGAGAGAGAGAGAGAGAGAGAGAGAGAGAGAGAGAGAGAGAGAGAGAGAGAGAGAGAGAGAGAGAGAGAGAGAGAGAGAGAGAGAGAGAGAGAGAGAGAGAGAGAGAGAGAGAGAGAGAAAACAAGAGAGAAGAAAGAGAGAGACAGAGAGAAAGAAAACAAGAGAGAAAAAGAAAGAGAGAGAAAACAAGAGAGAGAAAGAAAAAGATAGAGAAGAAAGAAAGAGAGAGAGACAGAGAAAGAAAACAAGAGAGAGAGAGAAAGAAAGAGAGAGAGAGAGAGAGAAGAAAGAAAGAGAGAGAAGAAAGAAAGAGAGAGAGACAGAGAGAAAAAACAAGAGAGAGAGAGAAAGAAAGAGAGAGAGAGAAGAAAGAAAGAGAGAGAGAAAACAAGAGAGAGAAAGAAAGAGAGAAGAAAGAAAGAGAGAGAGAGACAGAGAAAGAAAACAAGAGAGAAAAAGAAAGAGAGAGAAAACAAGAGAGAGAAAGAAAAAGAGAGAGAAGAAAGAGAGAGAGAGAGAGAGAAAAAAACAAGAGAGAGAAAGAAAGAGAGAGAGAGAGAGAAGAAAGAAAGAGAGAGAGAGAACAAGAGAGAGAGAAAGAACAAGAGAGAGAGAGAGAACAAGAGAGAGAGAAAACAAGAGAGAGAAAGAAAGAGAGAAGAAAGAGAGAGAGACAGAGAGAAAGAAAACAAGAGAGAAAAAGAAAGAGAGAAAACAAGAGAGAGAAAGAAAAAGAGAGAGAAGAAAGAGAGAGAGAGAGAGAGACAGAGAGAAAGAAAACAAGAGAGAGAAAGAAAGAAAGAAAGAAAGAAAGAGAGAGAGAAAGAGAGAGAGAGAAAGAGAAGAAAGAGAAAGAGAGAGAGAGAGGGAGAGAGAGAGAGAGAGAGAGAGAGAAAGAGAGAGAAGAAAGAGAAAGAGAGAGAGAGAAAAGAGAAAGAGAGAGAGAAGAAAGAAAGAGAGAGAGAGAGAGAGAGAGAGAGACAGAGAGAAAGAAAACAAGAGAGAGAAAGAAAGAAAGAAAGAAAGAGAGAGAAAGAGAGAGAGAGAGAGAAAGAGAAGAAAGAGAAAGAGAGAGAGAGAGAGAGGGAGAGAGAGAGAGAAAGAGAGAGAGAGAAAGAGAGAGAGAAGAAAGAGAAAGAGAGAGAGAGAAAAGAGAAAGAGAGAGAGAAGAAAGAGAGAGAGAGAGAGAGAGAGAGAGAGAGAGAGAGAGAGAGAGAGAGAGAGAGAGAGAGAGAGAGAGAGAGAGAGAGAGAACACCCCTCATAATGAATTTAATTCTGGATGGCAACCAACATGATAAAAACACAACAGAACCAATTCTAAAAACCCCTTAAACTTTTCTTTAGCAAAATAAAGCAAGCCCTCGCATTCGGGATCCACTAACCTCCCGGCCCCAACACCTGGACGGAGGGGAGGAGCTCTTCAAGGCAACGGAGAGGTCAAAAGGGTCAGGGCTGTCCGCAGTTCAGAGGGGCCACAAAAGAAAAGACGGTCCTGCCAGAAGCTTTAGCTTCACCAGAGGTTGCCCACCCTACCTACAGACCTGGTGGGGTGGGCAGAGACCAGAAGCTGCCTGGCCCCGGGCCTTGTGGGGCTGTACAAGTGACAGCCAGCACCTTGAACTGCCTCCAGAAGCCCAGTGGGAGCCAGCGCAGTCGCGGAGCAGTGAGTTAACGCAGGGATATCGTAGCGTGCCCAAAACTGCACAGGAGGCTATGTTGTGGACCAGGTGAAGCTTCTAAATGATGTTATGTCTACAGAGATTCTCCCCACAATCATCCAGGTTGTGGTTGTCCCAAAGGAGTTTTTTTCCAAAAGGCAACTGGACTTTATTTTTTTCCTTGAAGACATATTGCTTCTCATCCAAGAAGATTCCTGGATGAGGAGAGAAATGTCTTCAAGGGGAAAAAATGAAGAAAGTCCCACCTTTGGGACTTCCATCTCCTCTTTCCGGGCAGCCTCGTGGAGAGCCTGGGGTTTTGCACTTGGATAGGAAAAATGGAAGCCCAAGTCTGGGGTGGGGGGAAGGTCTCTCTCTGGGCACTGGTCCATGCGAAAGAGATCTCGGTGTGTCCTTGTTTAGCCAAAGTTAAACATAACCCATCAGCATGACGCAGCTGCTAAAAAGTCTAATGCTGTCTTTGGGTACATTAATAGGACATAAAGTTCAGACCATAGGAAGTCATTGTCATTCTCTACTCTGTATGGGTCAGGCCACACTTGCGTCCTGCCTGGCTGCCTTTTTGAACGGTGGTGTCCAGGACAGATCAAGTTTAGAGCCAGGCCAGCCCGCAAGAAGAGAAGAATGAACCAGTGGAACAGCTTGCCTGCAGAAGTTGTGGGTGCTCCATCACTGGAGGCTTTCAATAAAAGATTGGACAACTGATAGGGTCTCCTGCTGAGCAGGGGGTTGGACTAGAAGATCCCCCCCCCAAGATCCCTTCCAACCTGGTTATTCTATGTTCTGGGATAAATGAGGGTTTGGAAACCAAGTCCTATGAGGATCAGCTAATGGATCTGGTATGTTTTGTCTACAGAGGAGAGCTGAGGAGATACGTCTACAGATTCCTGGTTGGTTCCTAGCTAAAAGAGGAAGTCTTTAAACTCTGAGTCCAAACTCAAAGCCACCAGGAGTCCCAAAACGTTGAGGTCTCGACGTTCCTCATGATGCCAAGAACTAAGAAAAGGAACAGGAGTACATTTTAGAATAAGAAGAGGACACTGATGACCTGGGAGGACAAAACTGAAAAATGATCAGGCTGAGCTCCATTCTTTAAATTAGTTTGTAAGCTCTCATGTTCTAACCTGTCTGAGTAAACTCAACCATTCTCCAAGTGACTGCAGATAGTTTCCAAAGTACATAGCAGTCCTTATTCACCTCTGTGGCTTCCTAACATGGCTGTATCAGATGTTCCTGTAGGAAGCGTGTCAGCTGTGACAATGTTCAACAACAGCAGCCTGAACCTGCCAACCTTCATCCTGACTGGAATTCCTGGGATGGAGGCAAAGAACGCTTGGATGGCCTTCCTCCTGTTTGTGCTCTCTGTCTCCACGCTGCTTGGAAACAGCCTCATTCTCTTTGTCATCAAGAGCGACCGAAGCCTTCAGGAACCCATGTACATCTTTCTTTCCATCCTGGCCTGCTCAGATTTGGGACTCTCCCTGTCCGCCTTCCCAACCATGCTGAGCGTTTACTGGTTTGACTCCAAGGACATCACATTTAATGCTTGCATCACCCAAATGTTCTTCATCCACGCCTTTCACTGGCTGGAGTCTGGCATTCTGGTGGCCATGGCCTTTGACCGCCTGGTTGCAATCCGTGAGCCACTGAGATACCGAACTCTCTTCCCAAACACCATTGTGGCAAAAATAGGAATAGCCTCTGCAGTTAGATGTATCTCTGTCTGCTTCCCGGTTCCCTTTCTGATTAAGCGTCTACATTTCTGCAAATCCAGGAGACTTTCTCACACCTACTGTCTCCATCCTGACGTAATGAAGCTGGCCTGTACAGACATTAAGGTCAATATCTTGTATGGGTTGGTCATCATCATTTTTACGTTGGGGTTGGATGTGGTCATCATCCTCGCCTCGTACGTTGTGATTTTGAAGACGGTTCTAGGCATGGCATCCCGCCAAGGACGTCTGAAGGCTCTGAACACTTGTGTCTCCCACGTTTGTGCCATCCTCATTTTTTACATCCCCATGATCTGCGTCAGTCTGCTCCATCGGTACGGGAAGCACCAGCACCCTCTGGCCCACCTGCTGATGGCCAACATCTACATTGTGGTCCCACCTCTCCTTAATCCCATCGTCTACAGCCTGAAGACCCAGCAGATTCGGAAGAGAATGTACAACATTTTTGCAAGGAAGAAAAGCAGGATATTACAGTAGGAAATTCTGAGAGTAAGAAGAAAAAAAGTCCTGGATTGCACTGAAACTGAAACCTTAAGGAAGAACAGAATACCAGATAAAGGGTTTCTAGAAAAGACTATAGAAACTCGTCTGTCATCACTTTCCTACGTGACAGACTGATGGAGAACTTACCCCACAACATTTGAGAAGACCCTCCTGAAGCTCAGTGTTCCCCATCCCAGCTTTTGAGAAGCCAGACTAGCCTTGGATCTATTCCTCTGGTTTGCTGTGGGATTCGATTCTTGTAGCCCATTGGAGGTTGACTTAATGTTTTGGTCTCCACACTATAAAAAAAGGTGTTGAGACTCCAGAAAGAGTGCAGAGAAGAGCAACAAAGATGATTAGGGGACTGGAGGCTAAAGCATATAAGGAACGGTTGCTGGAATTGGGTATGTCTAGTTTAATGAAGAGAAGGACGACGGGGGACAGGATAGCAGCCTTCCAGTATCTCAGGGGCTGCCCCAAAGAAGAGGGAGTCAAGCTGTTCTCCAAAGCACCTGAAGAAGGCAGGACAAGAAGCAGCGGATGGAAACTCATCCAGGAGAGAAGCAACCTGGAACTAAGGAAGAATTTTGTGACAGTGAGAACAATTAACCAGTGGAACTGCTTGCCTTCAGAAGTTGTAGGTCCTCCAACACTGGAGGTTTTTAAGAAGAGACTATACAGCCATCTGTCTGAAATGGTAGAGGGTTTCCTGCCTGAGCAGGGGGGTGGAATAGAAGACCTCCAAGGTCCCTTCCAACTTTGTTGTTCTGTTTATTCAGTTTATTATAATGCGATGAAGAACAGACAGACTCCCTTGGCTGCAGAGACCGTGAACCCTAGACTTGGAAGGGGCTCTGAAGGGCAGCCATGGAGCCCTCTCCCTGCTGGGGGGAGGGGGGCAAATTAAAGCCTCCAGGCAGGGGAGCCCTCTCTACCTGGGGGTGCAGGAGGTCTTACACTCCATCCCTCCAGAGAGCTGGTGCCCCTCCTCAGCGGGACCACCAGGGATCTCCCTGCCACCTCTGCACGTTCTCTCCCCAGTTCCCCTCTGGCCCTCTCTTCTCCAAGACTCCCCCCCATCCAGGGGGGCTCAGGTGCTGGAGGGAGCTGGCAGCCCACCCCCCAGGCTTTTTCCCTGAACCAGCTTTTGAGTTCCCAAGAAAGTCCCAAGTGGAGTAGAGCTTTACCAACTGGAGCCCAGACACCCTTCCGGTTCACATTATTTTCATTTATTTATAGAAAAATCCCTGCTCTTCCTTTCTCCCTTACAAGGACTTGGGGCGATCCACCCTCCGCTTTAAAAATAGCAGCAGCAGTTTGGCCTTTGTTGACTGCAGGACAGGCTCTCTCCGTCCAGGGGCAGGAAGGGAGGGCAGGGACCCTGCAAAACATTAGCAGCCTGCCTGGGGAGGGGGGGGCAAGGGCAGCTGGCAGGGGGATGTCCCAGGAGTGGGGGGGGGCAAAGTCAAGGTAGCAGCCACAAATGTTCCCGCCTCCACAGACTCCTGGCAGTGGCAGTGGGCAGTGAAGGACAGTCCACAATGGGGGTCTGTCTGGAGTACCCCCTACTTTGGGTAGAAATGCTGAGTTCTGCATTCACCGGCAGGACTGGGAGGTCAAAGGGGACCCCCCCTCCTCTCCCTCGTGCCTCTATCCTCCTATTTCCAAGAAAGTTCAGGCTTTTCTAGTGTCACAAACAAAATTACTCCGTTGCCTGTTTCCCCTGGGAACGCTCCTCCTCCCTCCTCCTCCTGGTCAGCCAGCCTGGAATCGCTCCAAGGGACGGGAGAAAACGGCCATCGCGACAGGACAGCTCGGACAGGGAAGTCCCCAAAGGAAGAAGCAGCCAGAGAAATGTCTGTGCCTTCAGTGGTGTTGATGAGGTTGTGGTTTGGCCACCCTCTGTGCCACCTACACACACTTTTTTCACACCTGTCTTCCACGCTCCTGTCGCACAGGGGAAGCCCAGCGCCTCTGGGTGCCTGGTGGGGAGGGGCCCCCACAGCCTTCCTACCTGGTGCCCCAAAGGTGCTTTTCAAAAAGCTTTACTGGGGTTTTTCCCTTGAAAAGCTTCTTCTCCTCCAAGAGGTTCTTGGAAGAGATGAGAAACATTTCCAGTTGCTTTTCGGAAAGGCACCTTTGGGGCAACCATGGTTTGGTTGGCTAAGAATCTCCCTAGACCAGGGCTAGGCCAGAATTCCTCAGCCAGCATGGGGGAACTATGGCCCCTTCATGACTCGTGGACTTCAACTCCCAGAATTCCTCAGCCAGCATGGGGTAATTATGGCCCTTTCATGACTCGTGGACTTCAACTCCCAGAATTCCTGAGTCAGCCATGCTGAGGGGGAAGGGAGAGGTTTCCAAGCTGAGCCATGCTGGCTCAGGAATTCTGGGAGTTGAAGTCCACGAGTCATGAAGGGGCCAAAGCTCCCCCATGCTGGCTGAGGAATTCTGGGAGTTGAAGTCCACCAGTCATGAAGGGGCCATAGTTCCCCCATGCTGGCTGAGGAATTCTGGGAGTTGAAGTCCACAAGTCATGAAGGGGCCATAGTTCCCCCATGCTGGCTGAGGAATTCTGGGAGTTGAAGTCCACGAGTCATGAAGGGGCCACAGTTTCCCCCATGCTGGCTCAGGAATTCTGGGAGTCGAAGTCCATGAGACATTAAAAGAGCCAAGGTGACCTGTCCCTGCCATAGACAGTTGGGGAGTTGTGTTCCAACCTGGAACCAAGAAGAAACTTCCTGATAGGGAGAACAATTAGCCAGTGGAACAGCTTGCCTCCAGAAGTTGTAGATGTTCCATCACTGGAGGTTTTTAAGAAGAGATTGGATTGGAGGTTTTTAAGAAGAGATTCTAAGATTTATATATTAATTTTGTTTACCCTGTACTCACTTTGGGAAGCTGGGGGGGGTATGTTGGGGAGGGTGTTAGATTGTTAGATTGTTTTGTACTCAACTGTAATACTTGTAATATATAATTAAAAAATGCTTACTGAGAGAGAGGAGTTGCTCGGACGGTACCTCTGGACTACATCTGAAGGGGGGTGAGAGGGAAGAGTAAGAGTGGGGAGAGGGAAGTAGGAAGGTTGGGGCAGAGGAGGTGAAGTGGAGAGAAAGGGAAGGAGAGAGATGGAGGAAGGGGGAAGTAGGTGAAGATAGGGAGGAAGAAAGAGGGTGGATGTGGTGTAGGGGGTGCCGTCCGGGCAACACCCAAGTGTAGGTATTTAAACTTTTGTATGTTGAAAGATGGAAGAGGATGTATTATCTTGAGTTGTACATCTAGGTTTTTTAATAGGTTTTTATTCTGGGATTTTATGTATTTTTTTTGTTAAAATTATAAAATTAATAAAATATATTTTTTTTAAAAAAGAAGAGATTGGACAGCTACTTCTTCAGAATGGTACAAAGTCTCCTGTGTGAGCAGGGGGTTGGACTAGAAGACCTCCATGGTCCCCTCCAACTCTGTTATTCTGTTCTGTTCTGGTTCCGCCACCCCCAGGACTGACTAAGCTTTTCTCTGCCGAGCCTCCCAGTTGGGACCCTCTGGGTGGCTGAGCACACAGACCCCTCCCCTCTTCCAGCTGCCCTTCACCTGTGGGATTGATCAAAACTGACGGGAAAGGTCTGGCTAGCCAGCTGACCTTTCCTTCCTGGAGCCTCTCCTCCGCAAGTAACCTCCGGTCAGCTTCCCCCCCCCATGGGATTATGGGAGACGGGGGGCGTGACCCCCAGGCCCTTGCAGGGACTTGGTCAAGGCAGGAGAGAGGAGCTCCAGGTGACCAAGGCAGAAGAAGACGGGGATCCCAACCTCCCAGAACTCATGGGCAGGGGACGATCCTATGTCAGGTGCAAAGGATCGGGACCACTAGTTAAGTTGCAGTACAGAAAATTGATCCATAGTTCTCAACGTACAACGGTTCATTTAGTGACCAGTCAAAATTACGACAGCACTGAAAAAAGTGACTTATGTGCGTTTTCCACATGACCGTTGCTGCATCCCCAGGGTCACGTGATCAGAATTTGGGCGCTCGGCAACTGGTTCATACTTATGACCGTTGCTGTTGTGTCGTGGGCTCGTGTGATCCTCATTTTGCAAACTTCTGACAAAGGGAAGCCAGATTCACTTAACAACCAGTTGTTACTAACTTAACAACCGCAGTGGTAAAAACTGTGGCAAGAATGTCATTAAATAGGGCAAAACTCACTTAACAAATGTCTCACTTAACAACATAAATTTCAGGCTCAGTTGTAAGTCAAGGATTATCTGTATTCAAGCCGATACACAAAAATCTGGGCCGTTAATGTTCAATACTGAATTGGCGGCAGGTGAGAGTCAACAGAGTTCAAGAGGAGGATGGACTTGGATCCTTTGTGTCCACTTAAGGACTCTAAGCTGGTGACCTGTTTAACTCCGCCACCCCCCCCCCATCTCTGCCTGCTGTTCTCCTACATCCAGCTGCCGAGAGGTCATCACCCTAGGCGGGGCTGCTGGCCAAGGGACAGAGCTGGTCATCTCCTGCGTTGGCCAACCAGGGGGCTGAGGAGGTCGGCAGTTGGGTGACAACGGCCAGATCCCAGGCCGTTCCGAGCATTTCATCCAAGAAAATCCCGGAGGTTCGTCTTCCAATAAATCCAACTCAAATGTCAAAGCTACATAAACAGTGGAGGGTTGGCTGGATCGGGAAGCTACATGATCTGTTTTACGTTCCCAGGGATGGGAATTGCCCACCCAGAGGTCCCCTTGGGGCCGCATGGCCGAGCTGGGGATGTCCCCCAGCCCCTCTTCCCCACCCCACCCCACCCCAGATTCCTCTCCCTAGCCCCAGGGGAAACCAGGGGAAGACCCGTAGAGCGCATTCTTGTCTCTAGGGAGAAACTTTAGTCACTTCTGGGAAAAGGGCTCAGCACGCCAGCTAGGACACCCAGAAACGTCCTCAGAATTCCCACAGCAGGAGAGTTCAGGCATTGGCCGTGATCCCTCCTTGGTGAATAATCCTCCGTTCACAGCTTTTCCAGCCCCCAGCATGTCTCAGGAGCAGCTTTGGGGGTTTTCCATCTCTGTATAGAAAAACCAGGGAAGTAAAATTAAGGGTGGGGGGGAGCCCTGCATCAAATGAGTCTAAAGCAGAATCCAAGGGCTGGGACATATCGGAGGCTCCTTCCGTGTTGATCAGCCCCACAAGTAGTGAAAGGCAACTGGGGGGGTCTGTGTGCTCAGCCACCCAGAGGGTCCCATGCTCTCTTCCAGCTGGGAGGCTCAGCAGAGAAGAGCCTACTCAGTCCTCGGGGAGAGGGGAGGAAAACAAAACAGAGTAACAGAGCTGGAAGGGACCTTGAAGGTCATCTAGCCCAACCCCCTGCTCAAGCCAGGAGACAACCTTGGCTCTTTTATGACTGGTGGACTCCAATTCCCAGAATTCCTGAGCCAGCCATGCTGAGGGGAAAGGGAGAGGTTTCCAAGCTGAGTCAGGCTGGCTCAGGAATTCTGGGAGTTGGAGTCCACGAGTCATGAAGGGGCTAAACCTTCCCCCATGCTGGCTCAGGAATTCTGGGAGTCACTTGTCTGAGATGATATAGGTTCTCCTGCCTGAGCAGGAGGCTGGACTAGAAGACCTCCCTTCCAGCTCTATTCTATTCTATTCTATTCTGTTCTGTTCTGTTCTGTTCTGTTCTGTTCTGTTCTGTTCTGTAATTCTATTCTATTCTATTCTATTCTATTCTATTCTATTCTATTCTATTCTATTCTATGCTAAATTCTCTTCAGGGCTGCCTGGGAAATGGCAGCTTGTGTCTCTGAGAGGTTTGTTCCTCTTGAGGTGGTTCCTCTTGAGTTCCAGATGTGATGCCTAAAGTAGCTCTGGATGTGCTTCTCCTTCCCTGGGCCCTGCCCTTCTTGGGTGGGACCTTCCCAGCAGTGACAAATTGGTCCCCGGGGAGGGGGGGGCTGACCTTGAGAAGGCTCCTTGGAGGCATCCTTCACAACCGCCAGAGAGCCCTCCTCGCCTTCTCCAGCCACAGCACGGGCCTCCCGCGGGGTCAGGGAGAAGATCTGGGTGGGGCCAGGACGGGGTCTTCGCAGGGGAGCTGAGGAGCTGGTGAAGCTGGACTTGGAGACTCCGAGGGCCTTCATGGAGGATGTGTGTTAAAGGCATCCGAGAAGGAAGGAAAGAAGGAAGGAAATAAGAATTTACTGGGGGAATTTAAATTGCCAGCCGTGCACGGGGAGAGATGGGGGAAATGATCTTGCAAGGTAAGATGTTTTAAGAACAATTTCAGTTCTGCAAGTTTTGTGGGTTTGTGTCTGCAGGTGTGTCTGAGAGAGAGACAGAGAGAGAAAGAAAGAGAGACAGAATAACAGAAGAACGGAATAATGGAAGGGACCTTGGGGGTCATCTAGTCCAATCCCCCACTCAGGCAGGAGACCCTGTGCCATTCCAGACAAAGGGCTGCCTAGTCTCTTCTTGAAAACCTCCAGCGGTGGAGCCTCCACAATTTCTGGTGGCCAGCTGTTCCACTGCTTAATTGTCCTCACTGTCAGGAAGTTTCTCCTTAGTTCCAGGTTGCTTCTCTCCTGGATCAGTTTCCACCCGTTGCTTCTTCTCCTGCCTTCTTCAGGGGCTTTGGAGAAGAGGTGGACCCCCCCCTCTTCTTTGGGGCAGCTCCTCAGACATTGGAACACAGCTAGCATTCTAGAGTTGCATATATATATTTTTGGGGGGGTTTTACATTTTTGCAGTCATTCATGTTTACTTGCAACTTGTCATCTGCTGGTTGATATCAGAAAGGAAACGGTGGCTAGAACTGCACAAATCTCAGTGCTGGGTGGGGGAGGGGGAGGGCTGTTGTGGTGTGATTGTCGCTTAGTGTGACTCCTCTCACGCCTACCTCTTCCTTCCCCACTTTGTCCTTCAACGACAGCCCTGTGGGGTGTGTGAGTGGGGCCCAGAGAGTTTCCAGGCCCGAGGTTGGAACTGAACGCGGGTCTCTTGAATCATCCCCCCCCTGGCCCCCCCACCCCCACACACTGCCTTGACTTACAACATTTCATTTAGTGACAGTTCAAAATTACAATGGCACTGAAAAAGGGGACTTAAGATTCTTTTTCACATTGATGGCCACCGAAGCCTCCCCCCAGTCTCCTGATCAGAATTCGTATTTATGACCGTGGCAGCGTCCCACGTGATCCCCTTTTGCAACCACCTGGCAAGAAAAAGTCAAGGGGGGGAAGCCAGATTCACTTAACAACCATGTTGCTAACTTAATAACTGCAGTGATTCACTTAAAAACTGTGGCAAGAAAAGGCTGTAAAATGGGACAATACTCACTTAACAACGATGTCTGGCTTAGCAACAGAGATTTTGGCCTAACCTGTGGTTGTAAGTCAAGGACTACTTGTAAGGTGTGGCTCCAGCCCATGGTGGCTTAGCAATTCAAGCCATGGCTTAGCTGGTCAATCGGTTGCACAGAGGTCTCTATGGGCCCCAGGGACCGGCCTCCCTCTTCCTGGCCCCCTCCTGGCTGCTGTCCATCACCCCGCGAGCCAGGGGTCCCGGGGCCCCCTGCTGGCCCCCCCTGTAAGGGCTGGCATTCTTTTCTAGGGAGTGAGCAAAGAGCAGGTGGCTTCCCACATCACCCTGTCTCCTTGCAGTTCCAACTCGGCCTTCTTTCCTTTCCGCAGACTTGAGCCCCGGAGCCCCGGATGCCACCCTGGCGATGTCCTTCAGGAATGATAGCCTTGGCAGCCCCTTCACCCTGACGGGCTTGCCCGGCCTGGAGGCTGCCCACTTCTGGCTGGCGTTCCCCCTGTGTGCCATGTACATGGTGGCCCTGGTGGGCAACTCCGTCGTGGTGCTGGTGATAAAAATGGAGCCTGCCCTCCACACGCCCATGCACTTCTTCCTGGGCATGCTGGCAGGGGTGGACTTGGCGCTGGCCTCCTGCACGATGCCCAGGCTCCTTTCTCTCTTCTGGCTTGATGCCAAGGAGATCGCCTACCGGACCTGCCTCCTCCAGATGTTCTTCATCCACTCCCTCACGGGCATGGAGTCCACCATCCTGCTGGCCATGGCCGTGGATCGGTACGTGGCCATCTGCCGCCCGCTCCAGTACTCCACCATCCTCACCAACTCTGTGACGGTCAAAGTGGGCATCGTGACTCTGGTGAGAGGGGTGGCCTTCTTCCTTCCTCTACCCTTCCTCATCAACCGGCTGTCCTTCTGCAACATCCGGGGTCTCCGGCATTCCTACTGCCTCCACCAGGACATGATGAACCTGGCATGTAATGAAAACACCCTGAACAGAGTCTACGGCCTGGTGGCCATCAGCCTGGTGATGGGCCTGGACTTCCTGCTCATCCTGGTCTCCTACCTGCTGATCCTGAAGGCCGTCCTGGGGCTGAGCTCCTGGGAGCAGCGCCTCCGGGCTTCTGGCACCTGCGTGGCCCACCTCTGCATGGTGCTGGCCTTCTACGTGCCCCTGATCGGCCTTTCTGTCATTCACCGGTACGGGCTGGATGCGTCTCTCCTGCTCCAGGCCCTGATGGGCAACATCTACCTCCTGGTTCCACCTGTGCTCAATCCCATCGTCTATGGGGCCAGGACTAAAGACATCCGAAAACGGGTCTTAAAGTACATGAGACTCAGCAGGAACAGGGAGCCTCATTGAAGCCAGCTGTGTGTAGAGAACCAAGTGGGTTTGGGCTCTCTTATCCCCAGGGGGAGGCAGATGGAGACCGACCACATCTGGAGTCCATTGGGTCCCACGTCAATTGCCATCTTCCACAGGTACCTGCTGCGGTGGCCAAAATCCTAATTTTTGACCTACTTGTGGAGGCTGAAACTCCCCTGCCTCTCCAATCCCTGGACTGTGCAAACTGGCCCCAGGATGGACATTACTAACTCTTCTTCTGCACCTTTGCTCACCACAGCTGGACCCACAGCTTCTTCTAGGATGCCTGCATGTCCCTGTCCCCCATTATCAGAGGAGGCCTCATCACTCCAGAAGAAGATCTCCATGGGATCAACTGATAATCCTCCAGCTTCTCTGTAAAATTAATCATTAAATGATGGTGATGATGTTGTTGTTGTTGATGATGATGATAAAAAGGAGGAGGAGAGCTTCAGAACCTGTGAAATCAGAGAGATCTATTGGCCTCTATGGAAGCTTCTGTCTCTTGCTTGAGGTCCACGCACCATGAAGGATTGAGACATGGTGGTCAGGGAACGATGTTGGTCAAAAAGGGACCTCCTTGAGGGGCTGGCAGGGAGCAGCTTGGAAGAGTGGTCCTCTGCCTCTTTTCTAAGGACCGCTTCCTCCTGGACTGGACACTACGTCGAAGGCTGCAGGAACTCCAGAACTTCATTCCAGAGCTTCCTAAACTGAGGGCTCCTTTTTGTGATGACATTGAACAAAGTGAAGGCCGTACAGAAATGTTTTGTGTCCACCTGAGAATAAACCTGTTCCTTCCAGCAGGCCTCTGTTTGGCTCTGCTCAGAAGTGTGTCTATCCTGTCTAGCACAGTTGAGGATGGAGGTACCTCACACCTCCCAGGAAGATCACACACCTGTGTCTGTGGTTAGAACAATTAACTAGTGGAACAGCTTGCCACCAGAAGCTGTGGGTGCTCCATCACTGGAGGCTTTTAAGAAGAGATTGGACATCCATTTGCCTGAAATGGCATAGGGTCTCCTGCCAGAGCAGGGGGCTGGACTAGAAGACCTCCAAGGTCCCTTCCAACTCTGGTGTTTTGTCCCAGTCCTTTCAGAGTGGGGTTCCCAGGGGTGGTGTCATCATATCGCCGGCCTCCGTGCAATCCAATTCCTCAAATGGGGTGCTTTTCTGAATATTGAGAAGTGAATAATACGAAGATGACCCATCCATCTTTCCCTCTGTCCATTACGGTAACCTGAGCAAAACAGGGCCGATTTTTGTGGCAGGAGATGCTGGCTAAAGAAAGAACTGGCCTTTAGTCGCCTGGGGACCACCAAGGTAAAGAATTCCTTCCCCCACCCCCACCCCACCCCCAGGAATTGCCCAGGCAATTGGGCAGCAGCTCCACGGTCTGTCCTAAGCCCCCCTCCCCATCCATGCAACGCTGAGTGGGGCAGAGGCAGCTTGTCTGGAGCTCTGCAACCCAGAGAGAGACCCATAAGCCATATAAAACCCATAAGACCCTTATGGAGGAAAGGACTGGGGAGACCTCCAGAGTTTTCCTTATGGACGTGTCCGCCTGCCGGCCTGCGTAGAGCAGGGGTCTCCAACCTGGCAGCTTTTAAGACTTGTGGACTTCAAGGGGTCCCCTTAAAGGGGATCAGGTGGACTGGAGAACGCTAGAAGCTGAAGTCCACAAGTCTTAAAAGCTGCCAAGCTTGGAGACCTCTAGTTTATAGCAAGAGTATAACTGGCTATTTTAAAACCAACTCTGGGCGGCTTGCATCCAATAAAGCATAGAACATAGAATAATAGAGTTGGGGGGACCTTGGAGGTCATCTAGTCCAACCCCCTGCTCAGGCAGGAGACCCTGGACCCTCTCAGACCAAGAGGTTGTCCAGTCTCTTCTTAAAAGCCTCTGGCGTTGGAGCACCCACAACTTCTGGAGGCAAGTAGTTCCCCTGGTTAATTTCTCCTTCGTTCTAGGTTGCTTCGGTCCTTCCTTAGTTTCCATCCATTGTTTCCTGCCTTGCCTTGCGGTAGTTTGCAAAGTAGTCTGACATACACACACACACACCCCACGTAGGCGCCCCTCGAACATTGGAACAGTGCTATTTGTTTAGTGCAGTGTTTCTCAACCTGGACCATTTTAAGGCACGTGGACTTCAACTCCCTGGCTGTGGAATTCTGGAAGTTGAAGTCCACGTGCCTTAAAATGGTCCAGGTTGAGAAACACTGGTTTAATGTATAGCAATCTCTGCAACCATAAAACCAAACAAGGATGCCTCTCAACGCCAGAGAAAGCCTTTGGCCCCCCACTCAGACACCCCGTCTTTGGTGTGGAGCCGATAGGAACCTGACACCTAAATTTGAGACAGAGAATTTTACCTTTGCGAAGGGGATTCCCTCCCCAGGTGAAAATATGAATCCCCAAGTAATTCAGGAGACGCAAAAAGCATTTATTCATTTCTGTCTCTTTCTTTCTTTCTATTACATTTATATGCTGCCCATTTCATAGCCTACCGCTACTTTCTGGACCAAGCTGGCAAAGGCCACAAGGTGGAGAGAAATTCTTTATTCATTAAATGTGTTGCCCTCTTTCCTCACCTTTGCTGAGAGAGACCAGCTGTGGCCACTCAGAGCAGGTTGCCCCCCCCAGCCCTGAGAGCCAACCGGGGGTCCCCATCTCCCACTACCCCCCCAAGGCCCCTCCAGATTCATCTTCTGCTGGGTCCCCACAGAATAGGAAGAAAACAGCACCCGGGACGACTCTCCCAAACGACGACGCAGACTCAGAGGAGCCATTGGTATCCTCTAGATATATTTTATTTCCCCAATTAAAACTGCTCCTTTCCGCTGAACCAGCTGGGGCTGGAGGCTGAGTCTGCTTGAGGAGAAGGGCTGGGCAGCCCTGCCTCTGCCTCTGCCTCCCTCCGGCACCTGCGGGCAAGGTGGCACCTGCAGGCCTCTGGGGAGCCCACCTCTCCCTTGGCCTTGCCCTGGTGGGAACCCCCCCTCAGAGGAGCCTATGAAAGCAAAGGAGGGGATCCTCTCCTCTCCACTTGGCTCCCCATTAATGGGCAACGTCCTCCAGCTGATGCAGTCCTGGCCAGGGATAGACGGAGGCTGCTGTGTGAGTCTGGCCTGCCCCCCCCATGCTGCTGGCCTCCCTTCCGCCCTGTGCTTAGAAGGGGAAGGGAAGAAGGGAAGGAAGAAAGAAGGGAAGGGAAAGGAAGGGAAGGGAAGGGAAGGGAAGGAAGAGGGAAGGGAAGGGAAGGGAGAGAGAAGAGAAGGGGAGGGCTTTTGCAGCCATTCAAGCCACAATGGGGCTTCCATTCTCTTCACCTTCAATTCACCTTGTTCGCAGATGCTGGAAACATACACACTTTGGGACTTCCCAAGACAAAAAGGTGAGCATGTTTTTCACCAGGTTTATTTTCAACTAGCAAAATGAGCCCCATCCAAATCATTGGGGGTGGGGGGAAGGGGGTGGACGAAAGGTAAGGCAGGCAAGAGGCCCCAAAAGGCGAGAGAGAAGATCTGGACGAGGGGTGAGGAGGAGAAAGCCACATATTGTGGAAGGAACTGGGTAGGTTTTATTTCTCCCCTTGTCAACCAGAATGTCACCGGGGAGGGGTTGATTTGCACAGAGGCCAATTTCAGAAGGATATGGGCAAACTAGGCGATCTCTAGATGGACGTGGAGGCAAAGGTCTGTGAGAAGAGCGAGCAGGGTGGGTGTGTTTCACCTGGAAACACCTGGCGTCTAGGTTAGAGGATCACCTTCTTCAAACCACAAACTTTCGGCTTCTTCTTGAGAACTCTAAGGAGGGACGTGCAAGAGAAGAAAATTTAAGGAGCTCAGGGATGGAGTGAGGGGTCCTTGGTGCTCTCTGACCTCGGTGGTTTTCTTGTAGACGTTTCATTGCCCACCTAGGTAGCATCCTCGGTGTTAGAGAGTGTGGGGTTTTCTCCCTGTTTATATATCACAACTTACACTGTGTGTAAGGGGATGATGGTGGGGGTGTGGTTTTCTCCCTCTTAGTAGAAGAATTAGGAATTAGTATTGTTGGCATCTATCGATGTCAAATATGGCTTTTGTATGATTGTCTGGTGTTAATCCCTGCTTCTCTGGGTATTGCTGACTGGAGAAATTGTGTTCTAATCTTGGTTTCCTTTTTAGCTTTTTATTCTCTCTTCAGTGGTGTGTAAATGTGGGTTTATCTCTCTGTGTCCATTGATGGCTGATTTGTCTGAATGCCCCCCTTCCAGGAATTCCCTGGCGTTTTTGGATTTAGCTGGCTCTAGGATGCTTACAGTTTTCCTGTTCAAATTATGCTTGAGTGTCTCCATATACTCTGAGATTAGGGAGTTTTTATTGTGTCTTCTGACTGCTCTTTTGTGTTCATGGGTATGAGGTTGGCATTCAAACAAAACCATAAATAGACACATAAATCACATTTGCTCACCATTGAAAAGAGACAAAGCAAAAGCCAACAACAACAAAAAATAAAAGCGACAAACAGCCAGAGAAGCAGGGATTAACACTAGACAAACAACCAAGCAGGAAACAATACCCCAATTATGCAACTGCCAAAGTGAAACCCACACCCATCCCATCACTGGCAGGGCAAACTATGGTACATAAAAAGGGGCTAAACCCCACACTCATTAGTACCAGTTACGCTACCTGGTCAGACTCCAGAACGTGTGAATGCTCCAACACTGGAAGTTTTTAAGAAGAGACTGGACAACCATTTGTCCAAAATGGTGTAGGGTTTCTGCCTGAGCAGGGAGTTGGACTAGTTGACCTCCAAGGTCCCTTCCAACTTTATTATTATTTTTATTATAAAAACAATGGTAATAATCAAACATCTACATCTGCCTATCCCAGGTCCTTGGGAAGGACTCGATAGATAGACAAAAATGCCAGATCCAGCCTGAACATCTGGCTGATTGTGCAATGATCACTACTACTACTACTACTACTACTACTACTACTAATAATAATAATAATAATAATAATAATAATAATAATAATAATAAACAACCTGGAGGCAGGTTGTTCCACTGGTTAATTGTTCTCACTGACAGGGGTTTTTTCCCCATAATTCCAGGTTGCTTCCCTCCTTGATTGGTTTCTATCCTTTGCTTCAGGTGCTTTGGAGAATGGCTTGACTCCCTCCTCTTTGGGGCAGCCCCTGAGATATTGGAAGACTGCTATCCTGCCTCCCCTGGTCCTTCTTTTTTCATTAGACTAGACATACCCAATTCCAGCAACCGTTCCTTGTAAGTTTTAGCCTCCAGTCCCCTGATCCTCTTTCTTGCTCTTCTCTGCACTCTTTCTAGAGTCTCAGTGTCTTTTTTACATCGTGGTGACCAAATGAAACACCAAACAAACAACCAAGCAGAAAACCAGGTTTATTATCAATGGACACCCACAGTATCGATCCAGTTCCTGATTCTCCCCATAATAAGCACAAAAGCAAAGCCGAGAGAGCAGCAGGAACTCCACCGTTCATCCCGGAACTATAGAACTTTTCTTCTACCAGGAAGCTCCTCCTACGAATTGGCGAGAAGCTCAGATTTTTCGGTCCGTGATTCGAAAGCGAACCTTGGAAAGCCCCATTTCCCAGTTGAGGGTCCCTGAAGGTTCCCCCTGAAACCGGCTTCTGCTTTTTCTCTCCTTTCTCTCCCTGCAGGCAGTTAGTGGAGCTTTTCCCATTTCTCATTCACAGACTAGTCCAAGAGCGTGAGAAAATGCACGGTGAGTAGTAACCACAGAGTTGCCTTGTGGTGAGACGGGCGGCCAATAAATTTTACAATTAAATAAGCAGAACACAGATTTGGTGAAGGAGCCAAAACTGGGGATCATAATTTCCCTGAAAAAAAGTGATGTGTGACCGTTGTTCCCCTTAGGACCCTGTTTCTTACACAAGTGAAAGAGAGAGAAAGGCTGTGAGCAAAACTCTCTCTGAGAATTGCTTTTCCTTCCTCTCTTGTTAGCTCCTTCCAACCTCAGTGGCCAGGCTCCTCCCGCCTCCTTCGTCCTCCTGGGTCTTCCGGGACTGGAGAGTGTCCAGGCCTGGCTCTCCATCCCCCTCTGCGCCATCTACGCCTTGTCCCTCTTGGGCAACGCCACGCTGCTCTGGGTCATCTGGACAGAATCCAGCCTGCACCAGCCCATGTACCTCTTCCTCTGTCTCCTGGCCCTCACCGACATGGCCATGCCCACCTGTGTCCTGCCCAAGATGCTGGCCATCTTCTGGACCAGGGCCCAGGAGATCACCTTTGCTGCCTGCCTGGTGCAGATGTTCACGGTCCACGCCCTCTCTGCTTTGGAATCCGGGACGCTCACCGCCATGGCCTATGACCGATATGTGGCCATCTGCTACCCACTCAGCTACACAACCCTGTTGAGCCCAAGGACGGTGATTAAATTCGGAGCAGCCATTGCTATCCGGGCTTTTCTAATCATCTTGCCCTTTCCTTTACTTTTGCTGAGGCTGAGATTCTGTCACTCACGAAATATCTCTCATACTTATTGTGAGCATATGGCTCTAGTAAAACTAGCTTGTGGGAACACTGCTCCCAACAACCTCTATGGGTTGGTTGTGTCCCTCCTCATTGTCGGTGGAGACTTGACCTTCATCTTCACCTCCTATGGACGGATCCTGTGGACCGTCTTCCACCTGCCCTCACAGGAGGCTCGTCACAAAGCCCTGGGCACTTGTGGGGCCCACGTGGGAGTCATCTTCATTCTGTACACACCTGCACTTTTCTCCTTCCTTTCTCACCGCTTTGGGCACAGCATCCCCCACAGTGTCCACATCTTCCTGGCTAACATCTACTTGCTGGTCCCTTCCATGCTCAACCCCATGGTTTATGGGGCCAAGACCAAGGAGATCCGCGACCGGCTGCAGTGGACTTTTGCCTCTTGGAAAAAGACCCCCCAGATGTAAGAATGGGAGCTATATCTGCTCTCAAAAGCCATCCTGGAAACAGTGAGGAAACAGCCCCCGCTGCCTTGGCCCTGGCCAGCCGGGAGCCAATGTACAATTTTTTGGTGGCCATCTTTGCTGAAACTCGTTCAGTCTTAGCTCCAGAAGGCCATCTGGAAACAGCAAGGAACCGGCCGCTGCTGTGTCGGCCCCCCCCTGGTGCACACTGGGGAGGTGTCACCCTTTGTGAGGAATGAAGAAATGCACGATCGCCTGGAAGTGGCCAGCAAATGGTCCTCGCCTACTTCACATATCCGGCTTGGTGGGCTCCGGGGGAGGGGTTTTGGCATGCTCATCCAGTGGACCATGCCTTGGCGCTTGCCCTGGTCCCCCCCCTTTTGCCAGAGAGCCTCAGATCTGTCCCACTCCTACCCAGGCCCCCACAGGCACCCTTGACACAAATTATGTCGAGCCGGCCATGCCCACTAGTAGGCCACACCCACCCAGTAGGCTGCCCCCACCCTGGCCATACCTACCTGCTCCCCCAAGGACAACCGCAGTGCTGATGTGGCCCTCAATGAAATTGAGTTTGACACCCCTGTCCTAGGGCTAACTACAACCCTGAGGCAGCTTCCATTATGCCAGATCCCTAACGGGTTCTTGAGTTGGTGGCCTCCTCGCTTCCCTTCCTCTTTTGGAGTTGAGCCATGCAGGACGTGCCCCTGCCAGAGTCACTGAGAGGGGAGAGGGTGCTGATGCCATAAGGACTCATCTCCATGTGAGGTTCACGGAGAGCAGGATTTTGGCTTGGAAATTATCACGCTCTTGAAAGCCCGAAAGTGGAAGAATGAAGAAACCCCGAGTCCTCCTGTAGGGTTTATCTATTCCCCAACAAAGAATGCAGAGAGTCAGAAAAAATGTAGAATATAGTCGTGGAAGATATAACAAAAAATTACAAGCCCAAACTTTAATCATGATGTACAGAAGATCTTTTTTTTAAAAAAAATTATAAGTTTTTTATTGAGTACAAAGGAAAAAAAAGGATTAAAAACATTGAACATGGTAAATCATCTTTGACTGACATCTCAGTCTATATTGTACATTAATTACATATATCTACGGTATATACAAACTATACATTTCTGGTCTCTATCTTAACTTATCTCTTTATTTGTGACCTCCATTTTTCCCCCTCCATCTATAAAATTTATTCCATATTTGATAAAATTCTGTTTCTTCCTGATTTTTTAATCTTTTAGTTGTCCTATCTAGTTCTGCACAATACATAATTTTCTTTATTAGTACTTCGTCACTCGGTATTTCCATTGCTTTCCACTTTTAAGCAAATAGTATCCTTGCCACCGTAACCACGTGAATAATTAAATATGTGTCCTCTTTATTTACATTTTTGTCTAGTATTCCTAATAGTAATGCCTCAGGTTTGTATAGAATGTTTTGCCTAGTCATTGTTTACAGAAGATCTTTAAAGGCAACTTTATTTTGCTGAGTGTTCAACCCTAACTGAGCTTGTAGGCCTCCATCCTGGGCTGTGTTGAAGGAAAAGTCTTCTTCATGGCTCAGTCCAAGCTGGGAATAAACAACATGGCGACTGCTTTAGAAAGAAGGTTGCAGTTTATTGAAGAGGAGAGCCCGACAGGAAGATGGCTCTGGAAGAAGAGAGAGAGAGAGAGAAATAGGGGCTGAGCACATGTGGGGAGTGGGTTTTTATACCCTCTGGAGCCTTTTGTTTGGAGTTGTTCCTGTGGCATGAACTTTGACCTGAGTCTGAGTGTGCCTTTCTGGCATTCTGATGGTGGTGGGTTAATCCTATTATGTCCCAAGGGTCATGTCCTGCTTCCCTGGGGCTGTGGCTGATGACTGTTAGATTTTTGGTATGAGGGGTTGTTGATTCTAGGGATCTTTCTTCCTAATCCCAGATTCCTGACTCCAGTGTTTCTGACAAGATTACCACATCTGCATTTCTACAGACCTGGTTTCTGTTTGGGACAGAGAGACTTGGGGGCGGGGTTGGTTTCTGCTTTTAAAATCCTTTAGGGAAATATATTCTGCCTTTCCAAAAATATTTCTTTCTCTGGGAGGGCTGATGTATTGTTCCTCTAGTTTTAATCATTTTGGTTTCTTTTATTGTTTCACCTATGATTTCAAGCTTTTGGAATCTACCCAGGATCTTCTGAGTTGGGCGGACTGTAAAAACTGTTCAACAAATAAAACTAATAATCAGGAAAAAGACCACCTACAGAACATTTTCCAACAAAATGTATACCCATGAAACTTTATCGAAAATCAACCCACTGCCACACAATCAACACAAGCTATGAACAGGACATTCCCAGAAGAGAGAGGAATAAGGCTTTTTCTTAGCGAAAAGACCCTTCCTTCCTTTTCCTGACAGCCCACCTGGAAGGTGAACCTGCCTTCTGCCAATTAGCTCTTCAGCAAAGAGGACTCCAATTAATCAATGGAGCCCTTTGGCTCCTGGAGTTGTGGATGCCCCATCACTGGAGGCTTTTGAGAAGAGATTGGAGAGCCCTTTGGCTGGGATGGGATAAGGCAGGGGATCTGCAAACGTGGCCACTTTAAGACTTGTGGACTCCAACTCCCAGAATTCCTCAGCCAGCCCTGGATTTGTTTTCCACCAGGCCCTCATCTGGACAATGGACGCTCCAGTCGGCCATAACTACAGCCACCGGCTGTGCCCTGCCAGGCCCACGGGAGCTTCTCATATCCCGGCCTGGCCTGCAAAGATGCCCCCCCAGGCTGGGAGGGTCCTGCCTCCAGAGGGCTAAAATCCGAAAGGAGCCCCTCGTGGTCAGTCGCGAACCTATCAAGGTGCCCGGATGACCCTTCCTGGAACACCTCAGTGCCAGCTGCACAAATCAGCCCACCTTGCAAGGGCCCAGAGGAGGTTGTGACAAGGCCGGAAGAGAGCCCGGCTCTAACCCTGACGCTCCAGGGGAGGGGTCCTGGGGGGGTCGCTCTGCCACCTGATGGTGCCCCGGCTCTAGAAAGCCAGAAGAGGGCTGGTCTTTGGAACAGAGGAGCCTTCTTTGGGGGGGCTCTCAGACACCCCCACTTCTTTCTCTTTCTCTTTCTCTTTCTCTTTCTCTTTCTCTTTCTCTTTCTCTCTCTCTCTCTCTCTCTCAATCCAATCTCTCTTTCTCTTTCTTTCTTTCTTTCTTTCTTTCTTTCTTTCTTTCTTTCTTTCTTTCTTTCTTTCTTTCTTTCTTTCTTTCTTTCTTTCTTTCTTTCTTTCTATTAAATTTATATGCTGCCCATTTCATAGCTTACCGCTACTTTCTGGACCAAGCTGGCAAAGGCCACAAGGTGGAGATAAATTCTTTGTTCATTAAATGTGTTGCCCTCTTTCCCCACCTTTGCTGAGAGAGACCAGCTGTGGCCACTCAGAGCAGGTTGCCCCCCCCCAGCCCTGAGAGCCAAGCGGGGGTCCCCATCTCCCACTACCCCCCCAAAGGCCCCTCCAGATTCATCTTCTGCTGGGTCCCCACAGAATAGGAAGAAAACAGCACCCGGGACGACTCTCCCAAACGATGACGCAGACCCAGAGGAGCCACTGGTATCCTCTAGATATATTTTATTTCCCCAATTAAAACTGCTCCTTTCCGCTGAACCAGCTGGGGCTGGAGGCTGAGTCTGCTTGAGGAGAAGGGCTGGGCAGCCCTGCCTCTGCCTCTGCCTCCCTCCGGCACCTGTGGGCAAGGTGGCACCTGCAGGCCTCTGGGGAGCCCACCTCTCCCTTGGCCTTGCCCTGGTGGGAACCCCCCCCTCAGAGGAGCCTATGAAAGCAAAGGAGGGGATCCTCTCCTCTCCACTTGGCTCCCCATTAATGGGCAACGTCCTCCAGCTGATGCAGTCCTGGCCAGGGATAGACGGAGGCTGCTGTGTGAGTCTGGCCTGCCCCCCCCATGCTGCTGGCCTCCCTTCCGCCCTGTGCTTAGAAGGGGAAGGGAAGAAGGGAAGGAAGAAAGAAGGGAAGGGAAAGGAAGGGAAGGGAAGGGAAGGGAAGGAAGAGGGAAGGGAAGGGAAGGGAGAGAGAAGAGAAGGGGAGGGCTTTTGCAGCCATTCAAGCCACAATGGGGCTTCCATTCTCTTCACCTTCAATTCACCTTGTTCGCAGATGCTGGAAACATACACACTTTGGGACTTCCCAAGACAAAAAGGTGAGCATGTTTTTCACCAGGTTTATTTTCAACTAGCAAAATGAGCCCCATCCAAATCATTGGGGGTGGGGGGAAGGGGGTGGACGAAAGGTAAGGCAGGCAAGAGGCCCCAAAAGGCGAGAGAGAAGATCTGGACGAGGGGTGAGGAGGAGAAAGCCACATATTGTGGAAGGAACTGGGTAGGTTTTATTTCTCCCCTTGTCAACCAGAATGTCACCGGGGAGGGGTTGATTTGCACAGAGGCCAATTTCAGAAGGATATGGGCAAACTAGGCGATCTCTAGATGGACGTGGAGGCAAAGGTCTGTGAGAAGAGCGAGCAGGGTGGGTGTGTTTCACCTGGAAACACCTGGCGTCTAGGTTAGAGGATCACCTTCTTCAAACCACAAACTTTCGGCTTCTTCTTGAGAACTCTAAGGAGGGACGTGCAAGAGAAGAAAATTTAAGGAGCTCAGGGATGGAGTGAGGGGTCCTTGGTGCTCTCTGACCTCGGTGGTTTTCTTGTAGACGTTTCATTGCCCACCTAGGTAGCATCCTCGGTGTTAGAGAGTGTGGGGTTTTCTCCCTGTTTATATATCACAACTTACACTGTGTGTAAGGGGATGATGGTGGGGGTGTGGTTTTCTCCCTCTTAGTAGAAGAATTAGGAATTAGTATTGTTGGCATCTATCGATGTCAAATATGGCTTTTGTATGATTGTCTGGTGTTAATCCCTGCTTCTCTGGGTATTGCTGACTGGAGAAATTGTGTTCTAATCTTGGTTTCCTTTTTAGCTTTTTATTCTCTCTTCAGTGGTGTGTAAATGTGGGTTTATCTCTCTGTGTCCGTTGATGGCTGATTTGTCTGAATGCCCCCCTTCCAGGAATTCCCTGGCGTTTTTGGATTTAGCTGGCTCTAGGATGCTTACAGTTTTCCTGTTGAAATTATGCTTGAGTGTCTCCATATACTCTGAGATTAGGGAGTTTTTATTGTGTCTTCTGACTGCTCTTTTGTGTTCATGGGTATGAGGTTGGCATTCAAACAAAACCATAAATAGACACATAAACCACATTTGCTCACCATTGAAAAGAGACAAAGCAAAAGCCAACAACAACAAAAAATAAAAGCGACAAACAGCCAGAGAAGCAGGGATTAACACTAGACAAACAACCAAGCAGGAAACAATACCCCAATTATGCAACTGCCAAAGTGAAACCCACACCCATCCCGTCACTGGCAGGGCAAACTATGGTACATAAGCAGGGGCTAAACCCCACACTCATTAACACCAGTTACGCTACCTGGTCAGACTCCAGAACGTGTGAATGCTCCAACACTGGAAGTTTTTAAGAAGAGACTGGACAACCATTTGTCCAAAATGGTGTAGGGTTTCTGCCTGAGCAGGGAGTTGGACTAGATGACCTCCAAGGTCCCTTCCAACTTTATTATTACTTTTATTATTAACAATAATAACAATAATAACAATGGTAATAATCAAACATCTACATCTGCCTATCCCAGGTCCTTGGGAAGGACTCGATAGGTAGACAAAAATGCCAAATCCAGTCTGAACATCTGGCTGACTGTGCGATGATTAATAATAATAATAATAATAATAATAATAATAATAATAATAATAATAATAATAATAATAATAATAATAATAATAAAGATAATAATAATAAAGATAATAATAATAATAAAAACAACAACCTGGAGGCAGGTTGTTCCACTGGTTAATTGTTCTCACTGACAGGGGTTTTTTCCCCATAATTCCAGGTTGCTTCCCTCCTTGATTGGTTTCTATCCTTTGCTTCAGGTGCTTTGGAGAATGGCTTGACTCCCTCCTCTTTGGGGCAGCCCCTGAGATATTGGAAGACTGCTATCCTGCCTCCCCTGGTCCTTCTTTTTTCATTAGACTAGACATACCCAATTCCAGCAACCGTTCCTTGTAGGTTTTAGCCTCCAGTCCCCTGATCCTCTGTGTTGCTCTTCTCTGCACTCTTTCTAGAGTCTCAGCGTCTTTTTTACATCGTGGTGACCAAATGAAACACCAAACAAACAACCAAGCAGAAAGCCAGGTTTATTATCCATGGACACCCACAGTATCGATCCAGTTCCTGATTCTCCCCATAATAAGCACAAAAGCAAAGCCGAGAGAGCAGCAGGAACTCCACCGTTCATCCCGGAACTATAGAACTTTTCTTCTACCAGGAAGCTCCTCCTACGAATTGGCGAGAAGCTCAGATTTTTCAGTCCGTGATTCGAAAGCGAACCTTGGAAAGCCCCATTTCCCAGTTGAGGGTCCCTGAAGGTTCCCCCTGAAACCGGCTTCTGCTTTTTCTCTCCTTTCTCTCCCTGCAGGCAGTTAGTGGAGCTTTTCCCATTTCTCATTCACAGACTAGTCCAAGAGCGTGAGAAAATGCACGGTGAGTAGTAACCACAGAGTTGCCTTGTGGTGAGACGGGCGGCCAATAAATTTTACAATTAAATAAGCAGAGCACAGATTTGGTGAAGGAGCCAAAACTGGGGGTCATAATTTCCCTGAAAAAAAGTGATGTGTGACCGTTGTTCCCCTTAGGACCCTGTTTATTACACAAGTGAAAGAGAGAGAAAGGCTGTGAGCAAAACTCTCTCTGAGAATTGCTTTTCCTTCCTCTCTTGTTAGCTCCTTCCAACCTCAGTGGCCAGGCTCCTCCCGCCTCCTTCGTCCTCCTGGGTCTTCCGGGACTGGAGAGTGTCCAGGCCTGGCTCTCCATCCCCCTCTGCGCCATCTACGCCTTGTCCCTCTTGGGCAACGCCACGCTGCTCTGGGTCATCTGGACAGAATCCAGCCTGCACCAGCCCATGTACCTCTTCCTCTGCCTCCTGGCCCTCACCGACATGGCCATGCCCACCTGTGTCCTGCCCAAGATGCTGGCCATCTTCTGGACCAGGGCCCAGGAGATCACCTTTGCTGCCTGCCTGGTGCAGATGTTCATGGTCCACGCCCTCTCTGCTGTGGAATCTGGGACGCTCACCGCCATGGCCTATGACCGATATGTGGCCATCTGCTACCCACTCAGCTACACAACCCTGTTGAGCCCAACAATGGTGGTCAAATTCGGAGCAGCCATTGCTATCCGGGCTTTTGTAATCGTCTTGCCCTTTCCTTTCCTTTTGCTGAGGCTGAGATTCTGTCACTCACGAAATATCTCTCATACGTATTGTGAGCATATGGCTCTAGTAAAACTAGCTTGTGGGAACACTGCTCCCAACAACCTCTATGGGTTGGTTTTGTCCCTCCTCATTGTCGGTGGAGACCTGACCTTCATCTTCGCCTCCTACGGACGAATCCTGCAGACAGTGTTCCGCCTGTCCTCACTGGAAGCTCGTCACAAAGCCCTGAGCACTTGTGGGGCCCACGTGGGAGTCATCTTCATTCTGTACACCCCTGGACTTTTCTCCTTCCTTTCTCACCGCTTTGGGCACAGCATCCCCCACAGTGTCCACATCTTCCTGGCCAACTTCTACTTGCTGGTCCCTTCCATGCTCAACCCCATGGTTTATGGGGCCAAGACCAAGGAGATCCGTCTGCGGGTGCTGATGGCTATGGGAATGCGAAGCAGGAAACTGTAGGTCCAAAGCAGACTGGCCAACTCATTACAGTGCTGTGTGAAATTAACAAATATTGTGTATTTTGATCTTTCTGTTCAATGTGGATGCAAATAAATTCTTCCATCTTCCTGGCTAACATCTACTTGCTGGTCCCTTCCATGCTCAACCCCATGGTTTATGGGGCCAAGACCAAGGAGATCCACGACCGGCCTTCGTGGACTTTTGTATCTTGGAAAAAGACCCCCCAGGTGTAAGAATGGGAGCTAGATCTGCTCTCAAAAGTAAACTTGATGGTTTGGGGAAGGATGTCCTAGGGCTAACCCCAACCCTGAGGCTGCTTCCATTATGCCAGAGCTGGGCCATCTTTTTTCTTAGCGAAAAGACCCTTCCTTCCTCTTCCTAACAGCCCACCTGGAAGGTGAACCTGCCTTCTGCCAATTAGCTCTTCAGCAAAGAGGACTCCAATTAATCAATGGAGCCCTTTGGCTCCTGCAGTTGTGGATGCCCCATCACTGGAGGCTTTTGAGAAGAGATTGGAGAGCCCTTTGGCTGGGATGGGATAAGGCAGGGGTCTTCAGACCTGGCCACTTTAAGACTTGTGGACTCCAATTCCCAGAATTCCTCAGCCAGGCCTGGCTGGCTGAGAAATTCTGGGAGTTGAAGTCCACAAGTCTTAAAGTGGCCACGTTTGAAGACCCCTGGTATAAGGTCTGCTGCCTTGGGCAGGGACTGGACCAGAAGAGGTCCCTTCTAGCCCTAGGATTCTATGATTATTGCGCCTGTGGACAGTTCAGATCTCAATGACCAATTAGATCAGGTGTCTTCACTCTTTTGAGTCTGAAACTTCTAAAACAAGGTTGCTGCCCTTCTTTTTGAAGAGACACACCAGGAACCCTTCCCCCTGGGAAGGGTTTGTTTCAAGTTATGAAAGTGAGATTTAAACAACAGAGGGTTGTGTGGTTTTAACTGATGAATTCCACAGGCCTACAACTGTCCACTGTTGCACAATCGATCTGGGTTACCTGAAGAATTAACAATTAACCTGTGGAACCACCTGAAGTTGTGAATGCTCCAACACTGGAAGTTTTTAAGAAGAGACTGGACAGCCGTTTGTCTGAAATGGTCTAGAGCAGTGTTTCTCAACCTTGACCATTTTAAGGCATGTGGACTTCAACTCCCAGAATTCCACATGCCTTAAAATGGTCAAGGTTGAGAAACACTGGTCTAGAGTTTCCTGCCTGAGCAGGGGGTTGGACTAGATGACCTCCAAGGTCCCTTCCTACATTATTATTATTATTATTATTAATAATAATAATAATAATAATAATAATAATAATAATAATAATAATAATAATAATAATAATAATATGTTGTAATTTTTGCAGACTGGCTGTTGATTGTTCTTTTAGAACAGGGGTAGGCAACCTTGGCTCTTTTATGACTCGTGGACTTCAACTCCCAGAATTCCTGAGCCAGCCATGCTGAGGGGAAAGGGAGAGGTTTCCCAGCTGAGGCATGCTGGCTGAGGAATTCTGGGAGTTGAAGTCCAGAAGTCATGAAGGGGCCATAGTTCCCCCATGCTGGCTCAGGAATTCTGGGACTTGAAGTCCACCAGTCATGAGGAGGCCATAGTTCCCCCATGCTGGCTCAGGAATTCTGGGAGTTGAAGTCCACGAGTCTTGAAGGGGCCATAGTTCCCCCATGCTGGCTCAAGGATTCTGGGAGTTGAAGTCCACCAGTCATGAAGGGGCCATAGTTCCCCCATGCTGGCTCAGGAATTCTGGGAGTTGACGTCCAGGAGCCAAGAGAGACTTTGAGGAGCATATAGCCAAGAATATTAAAACAATAACAAAACCTTTTTAAGTGCATCAGAAGCAGGAACCCAACCAGAAAAACAGTTGGGCCACTCAATGACAATGGTCAGAAGGGGATAATCAGAGAAGACAAGGAGATTGCTGAGAGGCTAAATGACTTATTTGCCTCCGTTTTCACTGAGGAGGATAGAGAACATTTGCCTGCCACTGAATTAGTTTTCCCAGGGAGGGAAATAGAAGAATTAAACCTGATAGAGATAAACAAGGAAGATGTTCTTGCATGCCTTTCTAAACTAAACGTCAACAAATCGCCGGGTCCAGATGGCATCCACCCTAGAATTCTCAAGGAACTCAAGTGTGAAATTGCTGAACTTCTAGCTAAAATATATAATCTTTCTCTAAGATCAGGCACTGTACCGGAGGATTGGAGGGAGGCAAATATAACTCCGATCTTCAAGAAAGGATCCAGAGGTGACCCAGGAAACTATAGACCAGTCAGTTTAACCTCAGTTCCAGGCAAACTGATGGAAACCATTATTAAAGATAAAATTACAGGGCACATAGAAAAACAGGCATTGCTGAAAGAAAATCAACATGGTTTCTGCAAAGGCAAATCATGTCTTACTAACTTGTTAGAATTCTTTGAGGGTGTAAATAAATACATAGATAAAGGGGCCCCAGTTGATATTGTATATCTTGACTTTCAAAAGGCTTTTGACAAAGTCCCTCACCAAAGGCTCCTAAAAATGCTCTTCAGCCACGGAATTAGAGGACAGGTCTTGTCCTGGATTGGTAACTGGCTAAATTGTAGGAAGCAAAGGGTGGCAATAAATGGACAATTCTCTGGATAGAAAGAAGTGAGAAGTGGTGTACCCCAAGGTTCAGTTTTGGGACCTTTACTTTTTAATTTATTCATCAATGATCTGGATGTAGAAGTTAATAGTGAGGTAGCCAAGTTTGCTGATGACACTAAATTGTTCCGGGTAGTGAAAAGTGAAACTGATTGTCGGGAGCTCCAGAAGGATCTCTTGAAATTGTGTGAGTGGGCAACAAAGTGGCAAATGCATTTTAACCTAAACAAGTGCAAAGTTATGCACATCGGGGCAAAGAACCCCAATTATACTTACCAACTGATGGGGACCAAACTTTCTGAGACAACCCAAGAAAGGAATCCTGGGGTTTTGGTGGACAGTTCGATGAAGATGTCAACCCAATGCGCAGCAGCAGTAAAAAAAGCAAATTCCATGCTTGGCATGATTAGGAAGGGAATCGAAAATAAGTCAGCAAGTGTTGTATTGTCTCTGTACAAATCGATGGTCAGACCACACTTGGAGTACTGTGTACAGTTCTGGTCACCGCACCTCAAGAAGGATATAATGGAACTGGAAAAGGTGCAAAAAAGGGCAACAAGAATGAGCAAGGAAATGGAGTGCCTCCCTTATGAAACCAGATTGCAACGCCTTGGTCTCTTCAGCCTTGAAAGACGGCGTTTAAGGGGTGACTTGATCGAAGTGTATAAAATCATGCATGGGATAGAAAAAGTGGATAGAGAAAAATTCTTTTCTCTATCACACAATACCAGGACAAGGGGGCACTCCCTAAAGCTCATAGCTAAGAAAGTGAGGACAAATAAAGGGAAATATTTCTTCACTCAGAGGGTCGTTGATTTATGGAATTCACTTCCAGAAGGGGTCGTGACAGCTGTCAGCCTTGACAGCTTAAAGGCAGGGCTAGATAGATTCATGGATGCAAAGTGTATCGGTGGTTATTAAAATGGATGTCCATGTGCCGCCTCTATGTTGGTTGAGGCAGGCAGGATTCCCTTGAGTACCATTTGTTGGGGGTCAAGGGAAAGGGAGGGTTTTGCCTTCTCTTTCTGCTCAAGATCCCCATGTACAATTGGTGGGCCACTGTGTGACACAGAATGCTGGACTCGATGGGCTTTGGCCTGATTCAGCATGGCTCTTCTTATGTTCTTATGTTCTAAAGTGGCAAATGCATTTTAATCTAAACAAGTGCAAAATTATGCACATCGGGGCAAAGAACCCCAATTATACTTACCAACTGATGGGGACCAAACTTTCTGAGACAACCCAAGAAAGGATCTTTGGGTGTTGGTGGACAGCTCGATGAAGATGTCAACCCAATGTGCAGCAGCAGTAAAAAAAAAAAAAAAAGCAAATTCCATGCTTGGCATGATTAGGAAGGGAATCGAAAATAAGTCAGCAAGTGTTGTATTGCCTCTGTACAAATCGATGGTGAGACCACACTTGGAGTACTGTGTACAGTTCTGGTCACCGCACCTCAAGAAGGATATAATGGAACTGGAAAAGGTGCAAAAAAGGGCAACAAGAATGATCAAGGAAATGGAGCGCCTCCTTTATGAAACCAGATTGCAACGCCTTGGTCTCTTCAGCCTTGAAAGACGGCGTTTAAGGGGTGACTTGATCGAAGTGTATAAAATCATGCATGGGATAGAAAAGGTGGATGGAGAAAAATTCTTTTCTCTTTCACACAATACTAGGACAAGGGGGCACTCCCTAAAGCTCTTAGGTAAGAAAGTGAGGACAAATAAAGGGAAATATTTCTTCACCCAGAGGGTCGTTGGTTTATGGAATTCATTTCCAGAAGGGGTCGTGACAGCTGTCAGCCTTGATAGCGTCAAGGCAGGGTCAGACAGATTCATGGATGCCAAGTGTATCGGTGGTTATTAAAACGGATGTCCATGTACCGCCTCTATGTTGGTTGAGGCAGGCAGGATTCCCTTGAGTACCATTTGTTAGGGGGTCAAGGGAAAGGGAGGGTTTTGCCTTCTCTTTCTGCTCAAGATCCCCATGTATAATTGGTGGGCCACTGTGTGACACAGAATGCTGGACTCGATGGGCTTTGGCCTGATTCAGCATGGCTCTTCTTATGTTCTTATGTTCTTATGTTCTTATTTATTTATTTATTTACTTTACGATTTCTATACCGCCCCCCTCCCGAAGGACTCGGGGCGGTGTACAGTCCAATTAAAAAACATCAACATGAGAGCTTGCGGAGAGCAGTATTGAAAAGGAGGCGGCAAAGGAACAGACGGCGGGGGAAGACCCAGGCAGAGGGACTGGTGAGTGTTACCCCACGCGCTGCGCCCCAGACCCACCAGAAAGGGAGCCCCAGAGACTCAACAGAGGGCAGGATATACCAGGGAAGAAGGTGGGAGGAAGAAGAAAGCTGGAAGGCACCCTGGAGCGCTATAAAGGAAAGGCAGAAGGGATCTGCAAACACAGGCTGCCAGAAGACAGGAGAAGGTGACCTGGGCAAAAAAGCAGAGAAAGAGGGGCAAGAAAGAGCCAGAAAAGAACAAAGAGAAGGAACAGGCTGGCAGAGGGGAGTGAAGAGGAAGCCAAGGCAAAGGCACTGAATAGGCTCCCTGAACACAGAACTGCCTGTCTATAGGCTCTTACCCCTACACTGCCTAAACCCTGAAGCCCCCCCCCTGGAAAGGCTAGACTACTGGATCATCACCAGATCACAACCTAGTATCCAGTCTGGCCCAACTTGGAAACCAAAACAGTGCCAAGACAACAGGAAGATAACCTCAGGATGGCCTCCAAACAGACCAAACTGACAGAAATGATGGGAGTTGTATCCTCCCATGCCCAGCCTACTAAACCACCAGGAAGCACCCTACCCACCCCCACACCCTCCCATCCATCGGCAGATCCCCAGACCCACCAATGCACACAAGCCAGCCCAACAGCACACATATTACAAGACTTAAAAGAAGTAATAGGGATGCTGATAGTGAGGATGGATGGGATGGAAAAAAAGATGGAGGAAAATTGCAAAGAATTAAAACAAATGCTGATGGACCAGGGTAGGGAGCTGGAGAGAAAGAGGGAGGAGCAGCGCAGGGCGATTACTGCAGATCTGGTCCAAATGAAGGAGGCGATGCAAGCACACTACAAGGGCATAAGGGAGGAAATGGAGAAAAACTTCCAGGAGATCAGAGAGAAGGTGGACAAGCAGATGGAAGAAAGGGAGAACCATGTAGAGGGACAGATAGCAGAACTGAAAGGGGTAGCTCAAGACCAGTACACCATGATGCAGTACTGGCAGATGGCATCTGCGATCAGGTTTAGAGGCTGGAAAGAGGAGCCAAACGAAGCCCAAGGAGACCTGCTTGGAACCTTTGTAGAGGCCCTAGCAACATTTCTGGGAAAGAGCACCACAGAGATCATTGGGCAATTCGACAGAATATACAGAGTGGGCTCATGGAAGGCAACAGACAGGCGTCGGCCAAGGGACGTGGTTATCCATTTTATGATGCAGGGATTCCGGAACCTCATCTCAGCCACATCCTACAACAAGAGATTATACATAGAGGGGCAGGAAGTGAAAGTACTGAAAGAGATCCCCCCAACGATGCTGCGAGACAGAAAGGACTACCAATTTTTGGTCAACGAACTGAGATCACGCGCCATGAGATTTCGATGGGAAGCCCCAACGGGGATGTCACTTTTCTACAAGAATAGAAGATGCTACCTGACCTCGGTCCAGAAAGCCAGAGAATTTCTTGCAAAGGAATTGAAGGCAGGTGGGCCTCAACACAACATGAGAGAAGAAGCAGAAGGGCCACTGGGACGCAGAAGGGACCGAGAACAACGAGCAAACCACCCAGAAATACAGACCGACGCAGCAGCAAGAGAAAGGAAAGGACCAACTCGAGACACGACGACACAGAGAACAGAAAGCAACAACAACAAGGAAACAGGACAGACGGCAGATAGCAGAATACTAAGATCCACTACCAAACGCATGGAGCAGCAAGGCACGACCCCTCTACACAACATGAGCACCAACCTGGATACCATGGGAACGAGACCAAAGAAGACCACAAGAGATGGAACAGAAGCGGTCTTGCAAGAGTATCCTGAAACCGACAATGGCAACTAATTACTTGACATGGAAGGTTAACGGACTAAATTCTCCACAGAAAAGGAGAAAGATATTTCATTATCTGTTTCAAGGAAGAAACGACATAATTTGCCTACAAGAAACACACATCAGAGCAGCGGACCAGAAATACTTAATCAACAACAGACTAGGTGCACATTTTGTCGCAGCGGCGCCACGAAAGAAGAATGGGATTGTTATATACGTGAGGAAACATGTAATAGCCAAGCTAATAGAGTCAGACTCCCAGGGTAGATACCTAGCAATCAAAGTGACACAGGATGACAAGAAAATTCTAGTGATGGGCATATATGCACCAAATCAACAACAAGGAAAATTCTACAAAAAGATACACAAGAAGTTAACACAACTCAACTACAAATCATGTATTATTCTGGGAGATTGGAACGGGGTCATAGAGATTGCCCTAGACAAGAAGAAAACAAAACCTAACCCACAGAAGCACTCCAAGTTGCCTAAATCTTTCTTCGACATGAAGGAAGATCTTGTACTGACAGACGTCTGGAGGGAACGGCACTGCAAAGAGCAAGAATTCACCTTTTTCTCCGACAGACATCAGTCATTCTCCAGAATTGACTTTATATTAACATCAAGCGACCTGTTAGTTTGTCTAAACGCGGTGAAAATCCTGCCCAAAGTGCTAACAGATCACAATCCGGTGAAGATGGAACTAAGACACGGCGTGAGACAGAAGAGATCCTGGAGAATTAATGAAAACCTGTTTAGACATGGAGAAAAGGTGGCGGAATGCAAAAATGCTATGAAGGAATTCTTCAGCATAAATATGAACAACGAAACACCGATAGAAATGATCTGGGACGCCAGCAAGGCGTACATGCGTGGGATTCTTATGGACACGAATAAAAGGCACCGCCGCCAACAAGAACAAAAAAGAAAAGAGCTAGAGGAGGAGATAAGCAAGAAAGAGAGGCTATTAATAAAAAGACCAGAAGACAAAATCACCAAAGAAGGAATTAAGATCTTAAGAAAGCAGTTTGACATGTTGATGGCAGACCAAGTTGTGAGGAACATACAATATGCAAAACACAAGACATTCTGCAAGGCCAACAAACCGGGTCGATGGCTGGCCTACATCCTAAGAAAGAAACAGAAATCCCGCATAATTGAAAAGATAGAATATAAAGGCAAGGAGGAATTTCGACAAGTAACCATTAAGAAAGCCTTCACAGAGTTCTACTCGAAGCTATACGCCGAGGAGAAGACACAGGACAAAGAGACAGAAACTTTTCTACAAAACGAAAAGATACAGGCAATCACCGATACACAGAGAGAGGCCCTGAATGCCGCAATCACAAAGGAGGAAATACACTCAGCGATCAAACAGCTGAAACCAGGGACAGATGGGATAACAGCGACTTATTACAAGTGTCTCCAGGAAGAGATGTTAGAACCCCTTTGACAGCTATTTGTCAATATACAAGAAGGAGGCCAAGTTCCACCATCCTGGAAAACAGCCTATATTTCATTAATCCCCAAGGAGGGGAAAGATACTACACAACCCGCAAACTACAGACCCATCTCACTACTTAACACGGACTACAAAATATTCACAAAAATTCTGGCCGATAGACTAATGACTGTACTACGAAAAACAATACACCCGGACCAAAGGGGATTTATACAAGGACGCCAGATGAAAACAAATGTGAGACAGCTGTTGAACATAATAGAGTACTTGGACAGGCACAAACAGGTACCAGCCGCCCTTATGTTTGTGGACGCAGAAAAAGCCTTCGACAGACTGAATTGGCCATTCCCGACGAACCTGATCCAGAAGATGAAAATGGGAGCACAGTTTCTCAACTCCATAAGGGCAATTTACCAGAAACAAACAGGCCAGATCATTGTGAACGGAGACCTAACAGACCCATTCAACATAGAGAGAGGCACGAGACAGGGGTGCCAGCTGTCACCCCTACTATTTGTCCTAACACTGGAAGTTTTACTGAACAGGATAAGAGCGGCAGAAGACGTACAGGGCATACAGATTAAACAGCAAGACTACAAACTATGTGCCTTTGCGGATGACCTGCTGGTGACAATGTCGCAACCAGCACAGTCAGCAAGGAAATTGATGGAGATAATGGAAGACTATGGTAGGGTGTCAGGCTTCAAAGTAAATATATCAAAAACAAAGATGCTAGTCAAAAACCTAGACAACAAAGCAAAACGGAACCTGGAAAGAATAACGAGTTGTGAAATAGTCAAGAAAGTCAAATACTTAGGAGTGGAGATAGAATCAACAAATGCGAAATTATACAAGAATAACTACGAGGTCCTGTGGAATAAGATACAAACAGACCTGGAAAGGTGGAAATCACTACGTCTGTCCCTGCTGGGCAGGATAGCGGCAGTAAAGATGAACGTCTTACCCAGATTTTTATTTCTCTTTCAAATGCTACCCATACTCAAGAAGGATGCGGACTTAGACAACTGGCAGAAGGGCATCATCAGATTTATTTGGGACGGCAAGAGACCGAGGGTGAAACTAAAAATCATCCAAGACGCAAGGGAGAGAGGGGGACTCAAAATGCCTAATCTAAAGCTATACTACTATGCAGCGACGTTGGTGGCGGTGAGTGACTGGATCAACATGACAAATGATAGAATTCTGAATGTTGAGGGGCATGGTCTACTATTCGGCTGGCACGCATACCTAGTATACGACAAAAAGGCAGACAGGAACTTCAAGGAGAACCCACTACGAATCCCATTGTTATGGGTCTGGAAGAAATACAAGCACCTCCTACACGACAAGATTCCCATCTGGACGATCCCCGGACACGCAACAGGGGATATGAACACATCCCAAGGGCAAGAAGTGGTGCCCTACAGTGAACTTGTACTGGGAGAAGAAAATGGGTTTCTCTTGAAACCCCAAGCAACGCTAGCAAACAGAGGAATAGGAGGTACCTGGCTATCATATATACAACTGCAATCAAGGTGGCGTAAAGATAAGAAGAAGGGCTTCTCCCAGACCGACGAGAATCTAATTAAACAGATTAGAGAACAGGGGATCAGGCACATCAAACGAGTGTACAGCATTCTGATAGAAATGGACTCTAAAACCGAGCTAGTCAAGAACTGTATGATGAAGTGGGGACAAGACTTTGGGCATTCTATCACCATGGACACGTGGGAGAAAATCTGGGTGAGGAATGTAGAATTCACGAAATCGCAACACTTAAGGGAAAACTTCTACAAGATGTTCTATAGGTGGCACCTCGACCCGAAAAAAATATCACTCATCTACCCGGACTCCCAGCCCAAATGCTGGAGGTGTGGGGACGGGGAGGCTACTTACTTTCACATATGGTGGACATGCAGAAAAATCAAAGCATTCTGGAGGAAGATATGGTGGACACTCCAAACCATTTTTTAAAAGCGTATAGAATTTTTACCTCAGGTTTTTCTGTTAGGGATCACAAAGGATTTCACTACCTCAGAGACAACCTTATTTCTGAACTTGATTACAGCAGCAAGATTGTTGGTGGGACAATACTGGAAGAATCCGGAAATACCGCCTATTGAAGAATGGACTGTGAAAGTAACAAATTTGGCGGAAATGGCGAAAATATCAGCATACTTGAAAAATCGCACCAATGAACAATTTTTGACGGACTGGAAACAGTGGATAGACTATATCCAAGAGAGACACCAATCAAACAGAATGCAGCTGGCGTTTAGCTGAGGCTCGATGGGAGGAGGGAGGAAGGGTTAACAAATCAAATCAAATGTTTACAAAAACTAACACCCAATGTTGAATGTATATGTTCTATAACTAATGCCTCTTAACATAATCTTCTGACTAATGTTGTTTACTTTAATATTGTTAAAGCGGACTGAATCTCTATCTCAGGGTATGAAACTTCTACCTCAGGATCTTTGGTTAGGGACTATAAAAGACTACACTAGTACTGAGACGAAGTTAATTCAGAAGTGTGAACGAACAATATGTGATGGACTAGATATAGTAGATAAACCATGTACAAGATTTACCTCAGGTTATTAAACTTTTACCTCAGGATTTTTGGTTAAGGACCATAAAAGATTGTACTAATACTGAGATGAATAATGTGCTATAGACTAGAAACTGTGGATAGGCTATAGAAAAGAGAAGCACCAATCAAATAAATTGTAACAGGTGTATAGTTGAGGTTTGATGTGAGGAATGAAAAATGCTTACCAAACCAGATGTTTATAAAGATTAACACTTAGTGATGTATACCAGGTGCTATGAAGATCGATACATATTATGAATTCATGTTCAATGCTGATTGTATGAATGTAGATAAACCATATATAAGAGCTGTATTTTCAGGTCCTATGAGGACAGCTTATTAATATGAACCCAGATTTAATGTTGATTGCTTTAATATTGGAAAAGCGTACTGAATTTCTACCTCAGGATAATGAATTTGTACCTCAGGACCTTTTGCTAGGGATCATAAAAGATTGCACTACTACTGAGACGAATTTACGAGTTGTATTGCAGGATATATGATGGCTGCTTTTTGGTATGAACTCATGTATAATGTTGATGGTTTTAATAAAATAAGTTTTGATAATTAAAAAAAAACATCAACATACAAAAAGTAAAATTATTAAAAATAGATTAAATAATTTGTCCCAATCATTTAAAAACCCAATACATAATCTTAAAAACTCAATCCCCTAAAAACAATTATGGCCTTGTTGTTACTGGAGCTACTATCCCAGGCCGGCTTGTCGAAATAGATATGTTTTTAATTCTCGACGGAAGGAACGCAATTCCGTCATCGTACGGAGTTCGGGGGAGAGCTGGTTCCAAAGCGTTATGAGTCATGAAGGGGCCATAGTTCCCCCATGCTGGCTGAGGAATTCTGGGAGTTGAAGTCCAGGAGTCATGAAGGGGCCATAGTTCCCCCGTGCTGGCTGAGGAATTCTGGGAGTTGAAGTCCATGAGTCATGAAGGGGCCACAGTTCCCCCATGCTGGCTGAGGAATTCTGGGAGTTGAAGTCCATGAGTCATGAAGGGGCCACAGTTCCCCCATGCTGGTTCAGGAATTCTGGGAGTTGAAGTCCACCAGTCATGAAGGGGCCACAGTTCCCCCATGCTGGCTGAGGAATTCTGGGAGTTGAAGTCCATGAGTCACGAAGGGGCCACAGTTCCCCCATGCTGGTTCAGGAATTCTGGGAGTTGAAGTCCACGAATCATGAAGGGGCCAAGGTTGCCTATCCCTGTTTTAGAAGGTTCAGGAAAGCAAGGGGGGAAAAAAGAAAGGAAAGGAAGATAAGAGAAAGCTGTTTCTGACTCAGTTGCCTTCTGCCCTGGATGAGAGCCACATCTCACCCGAGGAACCCTCCAGTCCTCCAGAAGACTTCCCAGGTCAGAGGGTGGGACTTCTTAAGAGGAGGCTGTTTCCACTGCAGATCCTCCCACTTCCCAGAAGGCTTCCTCAGCCAGCATGACTGTTCTGTGAGGGAGAAGTAGAAAGACTATGGAAGAATTTGGGAAGGATTCCATGGATGGAAATCCTAAAGGGAAAAGCAACTCAAGACAATAACAGGATAACTGACTTCAAAGGGACCTGGGAGGTCTTCTAGTCCAACCCCTTGCTCGAGCAGGAAATCCTATACCATTCTGGACCAATGACTATCCAATCTCTTCCTGAAGACCTCCAGTGATGGAGCACTCACAACTTCTGGTGGCAAGCCGTTCCACTGGTTAATTGTTCTCATTGTCAGGAAATCCCTCCTTAATTCTAGATTGGATCTATCCCTGGTTAGTTTCCATCTGTTGTTTCTTCACAATGTACCAACTGTGCGGATTATGCAAAATCACATCTTTAAGTGATGCTACTCCATCAGTAGAGAAAGGAAGTGGATGCCCACTTCTGGGTGGCTGGGGTGAAGGCAGCACTGCTCAAGCCCTCTTGGCCTTGGCCTTCTCTCCGAGGGGGGAACAGGTTCCCATGATCCGAGAGAATCGTGGTCATAAGCAGGAAACGCAAGCAATAGCAATAGCACTTAGACTGATATACCACTTCAGCCTTCTCTAAGTGGTTTACAGAATCAGCATATTGACCCCCAACTATCTGGGTCCTCATTTTCCCAACCTGGGAAGGATGGAAGACTGAGTCCACCTTGAGCCAGTAGAGTCAAACCGCTGACAGTCGGCAAAATTATTCTGCAGTAATGCCTTCTAACCCCTGCACCACCGGAGGGGAAGAATGAGGGGGTCCATGAGCCCGTGACTCCCACAAAGACGTCTCAAGCACACATGGGTCTCCTACCTTCAGATCAAGCCTTGATTGCCAGCTGTCCTTGAAGGATCAACCTTCATCTCAGCCCAGGACAGAGTCCCCACCTGTTGCTCGGAGGGGAAAGTAATTGCCTGCCGGTTCATCTGCTCCAGCAGGAAACTGGGGTCGTCCTCTGTCTTTCCTCAACATGAACCTTACTAGTTGCCCAACTTCAGCTGGCAGCAGCCAAGGCAAGGAAGGGACTGGGGTCTTCCAGCTCTTATTGGACACTTTGGGCTGGGACACCCCCTTCCCTCTCCGGTCCCCTCAGGGAATCAACTGCACAGCGAGGCTAAAGCTGCTTTTATTGCGACGGGCTGCAGGAACGGGACCTTGTGAGGCCAGTTCTGCCGCTCTCCTCCTACGTGAATCAGGCAGGTGTCGGTCTGAACTACTTCCAGACGTTGTCTCTTCGGGGTCAAAAAATGCTTCAGCTCCCTTTACCTCCGCACGGGAATTGCACACCAGGCCTGAGAATAACGCTCCGCTGGTGCAAAAAAGCATCCAGGCTGCCATCTTGTTTTGTTTCTCTGTTTGCTGATCCTGCCTTTTGCAACAACAGCAGCAAAACAAAGGAAACAGCAGTCCTAAAGACAGAATCTGTCCCAGAGGCACCAAACCCTGGAGCAGTTCTTCCACCACCCCCGTTTTATTTATTTGTAAAATATATTAGCCACCCACCTTACCACACAGTAACTCTGGGCAACTTACAATATCAAAGATAAAAATTGCCCCAAACCTAGTAATATAAACAGAATACTATAAAAATATCAAGCTAGCTAAAAAGATGGGGAAGGGGGAGTATGGTGAGAAGGGGGGAGATGGGATCTGTCGTTAATCTATCAGCCACCCCCAATGGGAAAGCCCCTCCCTTGAGACGCCCCAAGCCCCCAGGTCTTCCACCTCTTTCAGAAGGAAAGGAGGATGAGAGCTGACCTCACTCCGGGGGGGGCAGACGTTCCGGGGGGGGCACAACTAGCAGTGGGGCTTCAGTGACGCCGTTGTACCCCTGGGCATCACGAGAGCCAGAATCCCCCCGAGGGCCCTTGCCTGGCCAGCATCTTCATTCAGTCCCTTTGCTACCTGGCAGCACCTGAGCTATATATCCCTGGGAGGCTCTGCGCCAGGCGTGCTGCTTCTTTGGAGGTGGAGGTGGAGGTGGAGGTGGAGGGGCCCATTGCTGGTCCAGTCTCACCTGGACTTTAGCAGCCTCACAGGTGGGTCCGTGTTGTGGCTTGGAATGGTTCAGTGTGCGTTTGTGTGTGTGTGTGCATGAATGTGAAGTCTCAGTGTTGCCTCTTTAATAATAATAATAATAATAATAATAATAATAATAATAATAATAATAATAGTAAAGTTGGAAGGGACCTTGTAGGTCATCTAGTCCAGCCCCCTGCTCAGGCAGGAGTTCCTATACCATTTCGGACAAATGGCTGTCTAGTCTCTTCTTAAAAACTTCCAGTGTTGGAGCATTTACCGCTTCTGGAGGCAGGTGGTTCCACTGGTTAATTGTCCTCACTGTCAGGAAGTTTCTCCTTAGTTCTAGGTTGCTTCTCTCCTTGATTAGTTTCCATCCAGTTGCTTCTTGTCCTGCCTTCTTCAGGGGCTTTGGGAAAGAGTTTGACTGCCTCTTCTTTGGGGCAGCCCTTGAGATACTGGAACCCTGCTCTCCTGTCCCCCCTCGTCCTTCTCTTCGTTAAACTAGACATCCCCAATTCCAGCAACCGTTCCTTACATGCTTTAGCCTCCAGTCCCCTGATCCTCTTTGTTGCTCTTCTCTGCCCTCTTTCCAGAGTCTCAACATCTTTTTTACATCGTGGTGACCAAAACTAAAAGTATGTTAATAGATTTTAGTTTGTTTATTTTTTAAATTTGCACACCGCCCATCTCTCTACTCAGTTTCTCTGACTGTCTTGCAACACTATACAGAACAGAACAGAACACTGGCAGGATTAGAACATTAAAGCATCAAACATTAAAAATTAAGATTAAAATCAATATTGAAATGGATAAAAGGAAGCAATGCATACACAGGGTGGGGGGTAAGTACCTTTACGTTTGAGACCCTGTTTGTCTATGATTATAAGCTAAACCGCTTGCTTAGTGAAGGTGTGTAAATCACAACCTTGAAATGCCTGGTGTGTAGCTCTTTTGCAAAGGATGCCAGATGAATCCAGTGAATGCACACCTGACTGGGAAACCATAGTTAACCATAGCTTGACTAGCACTGGTGATGTTACCTAGTTTGGGTGATTAAATGTCTGCAAGAAAGCTACCAAGCTCAGAGGGCACGAAGGACCGCTCATAGTTAACCTGGAAGTAACTCCATCATGTGCAGACTTCTGATTTTTACAAACCAGCAGGATGAGAAGGGATGAAACAAGGGGAGAGAGCTAATATACAACATAGAATAACAGAGAATGGGAAGGGACCTTGGAGATCTTCTAGTCCAACCCCCTGCCGGTGACAGGAGATCCTATATTTATTTTATTACTTAAATTTATATGCCGCCCTTCTCCTAGGACCCAGGGCGGCTTACAAAAATACAATAAAATTTTACAATAAAATTAATCACATTCATACAACAAACAAGCACAGTCAGCTCACAGTCGCTGATGGAGGGACATTCCTAGGCCCAGGGGCAGAACGCAGCTCACACGCCCCAAGCCTGTCGGCATAGATGCGTCTTTAACAATTTCTGGAAAGCTGGGAGGGAGGAAGCAGTACGAACCTCTGAGGGAAGCTGGTTCCAGAGGGCTGGGGCAGCAACGGAGAAGGCCCTGGCCCTAGGCCCCGCCAGATGACATTGCCTGACAGATGGGACCCGTAGGAGGCCAACCCTATGCGCCCTAACCGGTCGCTGGGATTCATGGGGCAGAAGACGGTCCCGCAAGTATCCTGGTCCATTGCCATAACCCTAACCCTATATCATTCCAGACTTTCTTTGGGCTTGATGGGATGGATGCACGTGATCATAGAAAGAAATAACTGAATAACACTGCAGAATAATAGAGTTGGGACCTCGGGGGTTCTCAAGTCCAACACCTCCCCCCCCCAAGGAAGAGACCATATACAATTTCAGACACATGGCTGTCCATTCTCTTTCTAAAAGCCTTAAAAAGGCTCTGGGATAGAAATTGTAAACTGGATGACTGGGACCCCAGACAGGAGCATCCCGTGGTGCGAGGGGTGGTGGGACCACTGATACGGTAGCTTGTGATTCTTGACTCCAACTACAGCAGTTGAGCTCTGCTCCGTTCCTGTTTCCTTCTCTCCGCAGATCTTCTCTCTCACCCCGAGAACGCGGCAAGGCCAGGCTGACTCTTTCCCTTCTCTTGAACTCTCCATTGTGAGGAGGGAATAGCAAGGCCCGAGAGCGAGGAAAGCCCACGTTCTAAAATTGGAGCCTCAGCTGGACACAGCAAGGAAATCCTCTCATTGTCCCTGAGTAGGAACTGAGCTATGGAAATTGTGTTGGGGGCTATTCTTAGTTTCTGCACACAAAGCCTGGAGTGGGGTTTCTCACGTTCTTCATTTCTCTGAGAGGAACACCCCACTTCATCATCCAGAGGCAGGAAACTGACTCTCCAGCTGGCAGCAGCACCAGAAGGTCCCATGGTTTAGGAGAAGGCCTTATCCAAAGAAATTGCAGACCAGTTGATGGGGGGAAGTAAGCCCACTTTTAGATTCAGCAGATTGTATCAAAACATTTAAGAAGTAAGAACACCAGGCAGCTTGGAGAGACAGGCATCTGGTTCATTTACTGCTATGCCAGGAGCTACCAACCTCAGTAGCCAGGCTCCTTCCACCTCCTTCTTTCTCCTGGGTCTTCTGGGGCTGGAGGGTGTCCAGGCCTGGCTCTCCATCCCCTTCTGCTTCATCTACGCCTTGACCCTCTTGGGCAACGCCACCCTGCTCTGGGTCATCTGGACAGAATCCAGCCTGCACCAGCCCATGTACCTCTTCTTCTGCCTCCTGGCCCTCACCGACATGGCCGTGCCCACCTGTATCCTCCCCAAGATGCTGGCCATCTTCTGGACCAGGGCCCAGGAGATCACCTTTGCTGCCTGCCTGGTGCAGATGTTCATGGTCCACGCCCTCTCTGCTGTGGAATCTGGGACGCTCACTGCCATGGCCTATGACCGATATGTGGCCATCTGCTACCCACTCAGCTACACAACCCTGTTGACCCCAACAATGGTGGTCAAATTTGGAGCAGCCATTGCTATCCGGGCTTTTCTAATCGTCTTGCCCTTTCCTTTCCTTTTGCTGAGGCTGAGATTCTGTCACTCACGAAATATCTCTCATACTTATTGTGAGCATATGGCTCTAGTAAAACTAGCTTGTGGAAACACCACTCCCAACAACCTCTATGGGTTGGTTGCATCCTTCATCGTTATCGGTGGAGACCTGACCTTCATCTTTGTCTCCTATGGACGGATCTTGTGGACCATCTTCCACCTGCCCTCACAGGAGGCTCGTCATAAAGCCCTGGGCACTTGTGGGGCCCACGTGGTAGTCATCTTCACTGAGTACACCCCTGCACTTTTCTCCTTCCTTTCTCACCGCTTTGGGCACAACATCCCCCACAGTGTCCACATCTTCCTGGCCAACTTTTACTTGCTGGTCCCTTCCATGCTCAACCCCATGGTTTATGGGGCCAAGACCAAGGAGATCCGTGTGCGGGTGCTGATCGCTATAGGCATGCAAAGCAGGAAATTGTAGGTCCAAAGTAGACTGGCCAACTCATTATAGTGCTGTGTGAAATTAACAAATATTGTGTATTTTGATCTTTCTGTTCAATGTGGATGCAAATAAATTCTTTTCTCCCAAAATGTTTTGAAGGAATTGTTCTGGGTGGGATGTTCTATTGTTCTATATTCAGAACATCCCATAATGGATAGTAGTTTAATTAGGCCATTATAGGAGATGACCAAGATGAGCCTGAGGGACAGAGGGGTCAAACATGTCATCGGTCATGAATCCCTTCACCCCTACAAGAAATCTAACTCCAGCCCACCTTGAATTCTGTTTGCTTTGACCAGCAGTAGTTCAGATGCCTGTCGTGAGACAGCCTGGATTACACCTGTCCTCATTTAGAAGACTCGGTGTATTTTAGAAACATGGGATAATTTTTATCAATGGCTAGAAAAATGAGTCAGAGAGAAAGGAATGTGATATGTAATATTGAATATATATGAGTAAGAAGAAGGCTATTGAGTGATGAATTAACATATTGTTTATGATAATTAACTATTAGCTATTATTGTTTGTTAAACACATGTACCTAGACATTATGCTGTTTGCTAAATATTGAAAATGTTATTTGGAAAAACCCCAACCCCAACCCTAATCCTGACCCCACCTTATCCCTAACCCTATAAAAACAAATAAAATCTATACCAAAAAAACCACTTGTCCTCATTTGAACAACCCTGGTTCCTGATTTCTTGTGCCAGACAGCACAAACTCATCCCTGGAGCCTCTGTTCCTCATACAAACACTTTACCAGAGAGCAAAATAGCTACTTCACTTCCTGTTCTGTCAGCAGCACTTCCTGGGGTCCAGAAATACCTCGAAGTTTCACCAGATCCCCTTCACCACATGAACCATTTCCATGTGAAACCAAATGTTGTGATGTGGGGTTTGCTTGGATGTTCTCCTTGACTCCCTCAAGAAGTCTCCTTGTTGACAGGTCTCTCTCTCTCCCTCTGAAGCCACCAAAGAGCTCCTTCCCTGGCAGCAGTGATAGCTTGACAAGGGGTAAACAAGGGGTCACCCTTTCTCCTGTAGGCTGGGAAGACCCTCCCTCTGATTTGCTCCCATCTCCCCTTCCAGGCCAGGCCTCCATCCCCTCTCATCTTGGTCCAACTCAGCCTGTCCTGCTGCACTCAAGCAGAAGAGAAGAGGGCTGCCCCTTCCCGTTTGTGTGTCCATATCTTCCTAGCCAATGTTTACTTGCTGGTCCCACCCATGCTTTATGGTGCCAAGGCCTGAGAGATCCATGGTGCTGATGGCGCTGATGGCTATGGGCTTGAGAAATAACAAATTGTAGGCCAAGGCAGAGCTGACAGGGTAGGACAATTAATCAGTGGAACAGGTTGCCTCCAGGAGTTATGGGTGCTCCATCACTGGAGATTTTGACCAGGAATCAGGAGAAAGCATAGATTGCGAATACATGTGGATGGCCCCACTATCTCTGGGTACTTGCAGAGTCATGGAAGGTCACCCAAGGACACACCCAATCTCCTAAGACACCCGGGAACACCCAGTGTCCTTAGGGGAACACCCAAAAAGAACATCTTTGGCTAGTTCTGTTTTCTCTTATCTTATCTATAATGTGCCAGCCTTTCTGGGTGAATTCTTCATCTTATGTGTGCCAGCTTTGCTGGGTGGATTGCTTATGTAATCAAAAAGTATTAATACAAGGATTTCTTGTCATTTGGGGATCCCTCTCTTTTAGAGGGGCTCATTTTTGTTCAGCTGAATAAACACGTAAAGCTAAAAGGCAACTTCGATTTTCTTGCATTTCTTTACCAAGTCACACCTCAGATGCTGCATAACAAGACTGGACAACAAATCCCAGATCACACCACCAGACTGTAGCCCCAAGAACCTCAGCCTGCTCTGTTCTATCGGACTCCAAGGTAGAGTGGATCCCAGCAAAGTTATCCACCAGATAATCTTCACAATATCCCAGCAGATATTCCAGGAGACCTTCCTACCCAATAAGGCAGAGGTCCCCAACCCCCGGTCTGTGGACCCAGTACCAGGCCGCGGCATGCCAGCAACTGGTCCACACAAACAAGCAAAGCCCCATCTGTGGAATGCAGGCAGCACACAAAACCACACCCTCTGTGGTCCATGGAAAAACCTCTCTCCACGGAACCGGTCCCTGGTGCCCAAAAGGTTGGGGACCTCTACAATAATTGTTGCAATGTATGGCTGTGAAAGCTGGACCATAAGAAAGGCCTAGCACCAAAGAATGGAGGCCTTTGAACTCTGGTGCCGGAGAAGACTCCTGCGAGTCCCCTGGACTGCAAGGCGATCCAACCAGTCAGTCCTGGAGGAGGTCAACCCCGACTGCTCTTAAGAAGGCCAGATCCTGAAGTGGAAACTCAAGTACTTTGGCCACCTAATGAGAAGGAAGGACTCCCTGGAGAAGAGCCTAATGCTGGGAAAGATGGAGGGCAAGAGAAGAAGAAGGGGACAACAGAGAAGGAGGGGGCTGGATGGAGTCACTGAAGCAGGAGGTGTGAGCTTCAATGGACTCCAGAAGATGGTAGAGGACAGGAAGGCCTGGAGGAACGTTGTCCATGGGGTCGTGATGAGTCGGACAACAACAACACAATAAGGGACAGATCACCCTAAACAGGACATCAGGAAACCACCAGCTAGGCTGGAAGGAGGGGTCAAGTGAGGGCCTAGCCTGGAGTCCTTGCACACCCATAAGAGGCAGAAGCTTGACTTCCCCCAAGATCCATGAATTATGGATCTGGTCATTCCCAGTGGAAGGCAAGCAGTCTGTGTTGATCGTTGTAATACAGGCATTAAAGTTGCTGAGTTGTGCTGTTTAGAAGTGGCTGCGGTTGCACTTGACAGCTATCAGCAGACACAATAAGGGCAGAGAAGCATTCGTGTTTCATCACAATAAGACGCCACAAGCTCTTAATTATGCCCAGTCAGACTCGCATTGAATCATCCTCCAGGCATCTTGTTAAACTTTAAAACAGATTAAAAGCAATCCAGTAAAAAGGGAAACAGATTTTACCCTCCATCCGGAATGGGAAACATGGATCAAGCTAACCCAAAATCAAATCCCTTTCATGCCCAGAGAGGTCACAGCCTTCGAGCTCTTAGTTAAGTATCCATTCATCCCACTAAAAAGAATTGAATAGCGATCAAGGAATGTTAGCAGACATTATTGGAAGTGAAAATCAAATTTATATTGGAATTACACAGAGATAGAAAAGCTTCCCTTCCATTTACACAGGACGCAGAGACTGTTGATCAGGATTAGGATGGCCAAGATCAGGGGTCTTCCAACTTGGCCCTTTGATGACTTGCGTTCTTCAACTCCCAGAATTCCTCAGCCAGCGTGCCTAGCTGAGGTATTCTGGGAGTTGAAGTCCAGGGGTCTTCCAACTTGGCCCTTTGATGACTTGCGTTCTTCAACTCCCAGAATTCCTCAGCCAGCGTGCCTAGCTGAGGAATTCTGGGAGTTGAAGTCCAGGGGGTCTTCCAACTTGGCCCTTTGATGACTTGTGGACTTCAACTCCCAGAATCCCTCAGCCAGCGTACCTAGCTGAGGAATTCTGGGAGTTGAAGTCCAGGGGTCTTCCAACTTGGCCCCTTTGATGACCTGTGGACTTCAACTCCCAGAATCCCTCAGCCAGCGTGCCTAGCTGAGGAATTCTGGGAGTTGAAGTCCAGGGGGTCTTCCAACTTGGCCCTTTGATGACTTGTGGACTTCAACTCCCAAAATCCCTCAGCCAGCGTGCCTAGCTGAGGAATTCTGGGAGTTGAAGTCCAGGGGGTCTTCCAACTTGGCCCTTTGATGACTTGTGGACTTCAACTCCCAGAATCCCTCAGCCAGCGTGCCTGGCTGAGGAATTCTGGGAATTGAAGTCCACAAGTCATCAAAGGGCCAAGTTGGAAGACCCTTGGTCAAGATTCCTGCACTGAAATGGCTGAATGAAAGAGAACGAGTTGTAATGTCACTGCCCACAGCTCAGGAGAGGCGTCACAGGAAACCAGAGATAGGTCTCAAGGGGTTGCTAAATAGGCTTCTTCCTAAATATGCTTCTAAATGTACTTGATTGTAACAACTCCTGCTTCTTATCTACTTTCGGCTGTAAAAACGGCTGTATTTCCTGCTTATGTAACAAAATACAGTATCAAGGATGCTGAATAAATCCTTGGGAGTTCTATTCTTCCCACTTTACCGAGAGGAGCCACCTGTGAGCAGATCTGAATAAACATGGGAGAATTGGACACTGCCGCTCTGTTCGTGTTGGGCCAGGGAGTCCTGCTTAACAAGACCCCTCTAATAATCCGAGGTCCCATGCAACAGATCCAGGGACCGTGTGAAGTCCCCTTTCCGCCTCCCCTTCCCTTTCTTTCTGCCTCCCATTGGCCCTGGGGTCAAGCTCTGAGGAGAGGAACAAAAATGCCTCAGTGGAGGAGACATTTTTCTTACTTTGGCCAGTTGTGATGGTGGCCGGAGCTAGGACTGAGGTTCTCATAGCTCCCGCCAGGGAGGGAAGATGGAGGCTGCCTGCCAAGGGCTCTTCCTCATGAAGAGAAAGATGTGGAGAAAAATATACATATGTGGTTAGAAAAAATATTGGGTGAACAAGTGGATTTTAAAACTGAACTTTTTTTACTAGGCATTATGTCTGAAAAGACTAATAAGCAGAAATTATACTTAATTCTACATATTACCACAGCAGCGAGAATAATTTTTGCACGATACTGGAAGAATGAAGGACTGCCATCAGAGGAAGAAATAATCAGGAAGATTTTGGAATGTGCAAAGATGGACAGACTAACTATGAGGCTGAAAGACAAAGAAGATACAGACTACTATCAAATTTGGAATTTATTTTATTCTTGGTTAGAGAAAAGAAGGAAGGATTAGGAATTGAACATATATTAGCTTAGCAAACTCCAGACAACTTGTTGATTGGAAAAATTAACATATATTGATGAAAAAAAATTAATAAAAAAGATTGAAAAAAAAAGATGTGGAGAAGAAAGTATCCTAATTTATATGTTGCGTATATATGCAGCTTGGGAATAGGGCAGTGATGGCGAAACTTTTAGAGACCGAGTGCCCAAACTGCAACCCAAAACCCACTTATCCATCGTCGGGTGCCAGGTGGGTGTGCCCATTGGCTGGGCGTGGCCCAATGGGTGGGCGTGGCTGCGGTGGTAACGGCAGACTGGGTGGGACTAAAAAGTTCAATCAATCAAGTCCAACTTTGCAAAAACTTTTTTTTTCCCGCAAGAAGTTGAAATTGACTGATTGATTGAACCTTTTTTTTTCTTTGCACACGGCGGCGGAGGCCTAAAGCGAAAAGGTTTTATAAAATCCAGCTGAAGGCCCAGGACTGGGGCGAGGGCGCGCCTGCCCACGGAGAGGGCTCTGAGTGCCGCCTCTAGCACCCGTGCCATAGGTTCGCCACCACTGGAATAGGCAGTTCCTTTACAAGGTTGCCTTTCGTAAGGGCTGCGGGTGATGGAAGAGATGGAGAGCCCTCTCTCGGATCTGCTTTGTCTGCACCCCATAAATAATGGGGTTCATCATTGGTGGGAAGATCAGGTAGAGGTTAGCCAAGAGGATGTGGATGTAGGCGGGAACACGGTGGCCAAACCTGTGTATGACGGAGGAGAGAACCACAGGGACGTAGAAGACCAAGATGGCGCACACGTGGGAGAGGCAAGTGCCGAAGGCTTTGTGCTGTTCCTCCTTGGTGGCCAAGCTCAAGACGGCTCTGAGGATCTTGGCGTAGGACAGTAGGATGGCGCCCAAGTCCAGGCCAACAATCAGGAGAGCCACAAAGATCCCATAGAGGTTATTGAAGCGGGTGTCGGAGCAAGCCAGCCTCACCAGGGCCATGTGCTCGCAGTAGCAGTGGGCAATAGTGAAGGAGTGGCAGTAGGACAGCCTCCTGAGCAGGAAAGGGAGGGGCAGCATCAGGACGACTGCTCTCATCAAGGCCACCAGCCCAGCTTTGGCCACCAGGGAATGGGTCAGGATGCTGTGGTACCTCAGAGGGTGGCAAATGGCCACATATCGGTCAAAGGACATGGCCAAGAGCACTGCGGACTCCATGATGGAAAAGGAGTGCAGGAAAAACATCTGCACAAGGCAGCCAACCAACCCGATCTCCCCGGCCTTGAACCAGAAGATGCCCAGGGTTTTGGGCGTGGTGCTGAGGGACAACACCAGGTCAATGGAGGACAGCATGGAGAGAAAGAAGAACATGGGCTTGTGGAGACTCGGGTCCGTCTTGATCACATAGAGGAGAGAGCAGTTGCCCAGAAGGGAGATGACAAACACGGAGCAGAAGGGGATGGAGATCCAGCGGTGAGCGTGTTCCAGCCCAGGAATCCCAGACAGGAGGAAAACAAGGGGCTCCAGGCGGGTGTGGTTGTGTGCCAATCTATCGTAAGATCCACTGGAGAGTTGCCTCATTTCCAGATCTTTCCCGGTGGGCTTTTCTTGCGCAAACACCACATAGCTGAGGATGGAACTGGTTCTTCCTTCTCTCCTGGCCTCGGAAGCAGAAACGCTGCCAGCAAAACAGAAGGTTAGCCCAACATTCATCTTCTCTGCCATTCTCACCAGCATCCTTCGTGAATCCGTTTGTAAGTTTGATCCACCAAGCAGAAATTAGAAGAATTTGGGATTTCAAGCATCCTGTTCTTCCATCCAGTCAGGTAGCAAAATATTCCCCACGTAGAAGGTTAACTCACACACACACACACACACACACACACATCCCCAAAAAATCTCAAACAAACAAACAAAACTTTCCTGCAACTTTCTTCAGTTCTGGATCTCTTATTCTCTTCTGACCCAGCCATTTGGCCCATGGGTTGCGGAACTGATAAGAACTTGATTGCCAAATTTGAAAGACTTTTACCTTTTACAGGGGTTCTCAACCTTGGCAACTTTAAGACTTGTGGACTTCAACTCCCAGAATTCTGGGAATTGAAGTCCACAAGTCTTAAAGTTGCCAAGGTTGAGAACCCCTGCTTTACAAAGCAGCTTCTCCATCCATTTGAAAATATGAACCCACCAGTAATTCAGGCAAAGCAAAATGCATTTATTAAGGAGGGGGATGGGGTGTCGTGTCTTTTTATAGGGTACAGAAACAAATGATGCATATCCTCGGCGTATGTGATGTATCAGAAAGCAAGGGATCAAACAATAAAAGGCACTGATTTTGTGTGGGATTTGAACAATAGAAAACATGGATTCTAGCCAACATTCCACAAGTGACAAATGTATTTTAATAAGATATTAGATCATTAAAATTCCAAGTAAGATTTCCCAATGTCTGCCACCTCAGCTATCTGTCGATGGGAGACCCCAGGCAAGGCCTTGGCTTGCCCTGCGCCCTTCCTCTCTTTGATCTTCCTCTTGTCTTCTGCTGCTGCCTCAACAGCTCATCTTCAGGTGCTAATCCTGCTGATGCACTCCTGGACACCCCAGGTTTCGCCAGTGACTGTGGCTTGGACACTCAGCGGGCCCTGACCTGCCCTCTTTCCAGATGGTGCACAGTCTCTAGGTCTTGGACCTGAGCGGAAACTTCCCTGGATTGTGAAGAGCTTCCAGGTCTTCACATCTGCAGCCTCCAGGTCCACCTCTAGCCCTCTACTGCCGGGGCATCGGATGATTGGCAGGGCATACATGCTTCACTCCTCCTCCTCCTCCTCCTTCTTCTCTTTTCAAAAGCTGTCACTTTGGTTTCGGGTGATTGGATCAGTTTAGTATCAAGTGGTTCTCCTAATTTATTAGCTGTTTCCTCAAACATTTTCTGAAGCACATCCGGTGCAGTTGCGTTGCCTCTAGTCATCTTTTCCTCCTCTACGTTCTCAACTTTTTTGTTGGTTGTCATTATAATATTGTAATCCAAAAAGGAAAGTGTGTCTCCAACAAACAAAGGGTTTTCCTATGCTCTGGCTGGGGTCAGCTTTGAGGGCGTCCAGCCACCCTGTTCTTTGGCGGGCTGGTTTCCTTTTACCACAAACTCTTCCCAACATGATTGCTTTCTCCAGTGATCTGTCCACGAGGCGTAAGCAAATAAAAGATTGGACTTGATTGCATTTCACTGCGTCGTCTCTGGGCTTCCCCCGACAATTTGGCTCAGCTTGACCCATAAAGTTCAGGCTGTCCACCGACTCAAAACACCTGGAAAATGTGTGGAGCAACTTCAGCCAAGGCTCCGGTGTCTTATGCCACTTTGGCCCTCCTTTCCTAAGGCTGCTGTACCTGGATGCTTGAACTGTCCCGTTTCTAGAGCATCTTCTGTCCCCTTTTTAATTATTGATTTTTCTTTAAAACAACAAGAACCAAGTAAGAGCTGGTTTGGTTTCATGGTCAAGGTAGGAGACCAAGGTTGATTTCTCCCACCTCCCCAGCTAGGGGAGTTCCCTGGATGATGTGGGGCCAGTCAATGCCTCCCACCCCGACCTCCTTCACAGGGGGTTGCTGTGGGGAAAGCGAGGAGAGACTGACTGCCTGCCCTAAGGTAGAGGTGAAAGATAGGTTAGAAAGCAAAATTTAAAACTGTCCCTTTTACTGTGTCAAAAAAAACCCCTCCCTATGAAGCATGAAATATGTTTACGAAACGCAGCCCTCCCAGATCACCTACCTGCAGATGATGCTCAGCTGCTCTCCTTAACTGAACCCAAACTAAATCTGGAAGGAAAGTGCCACTCGCAGCCTCACCGCTCAGGCAGAGGGCTTGGCTGAGGCTGGTCAGGAACGGAAGGAGTCTTTTTAGACAAAAGCCTTTTCCCCCATGGAGCTCAACCAGACTCCAGCAGAGCGGGGAGACACACTTTCTCCTGCCACAATGGGACTCCATTCGCTCCCCTGGAGCCGGTCTCCCTGGGGTCTCCTGTCCCTTCCTCTCCCCACCCCTGGCTCCTCCAGAGGACATGACATCTGCCCAACAGGAGCACGCGGCGTTGATTGGGAGATGCTGCAAAGCGGGCCCCTATCTGAGGGTTGCGTAATGTTCCCAGACCGAAAAAAGCCTCCCCAAGCTTCTAATTTTGTCCCTGGTCATGGACAGACTTCGTAGCATCAAAGCCCAGGATCTCCATGCTGTAAAGATAGGAAAACTATGGGGACCCCTGCAGCATTTAAGGGGAAAGATAATTATTTATTTATTTATTTATTTATTTATTCGGATTTGTATGCCGCTCCTCTCCGAAGATTCGAAGCGACTCACAACATATATATAAAAACAATTGCAACAAATCCGAACAACATTAAAAATACAAACCCCATACATACTCATCAATCACACCACAATCAACAATCATCCCCAGGCCTGCCGGCAGAGGTAGGTTTTTAAATTCTTTCGGAAGGCCAGGAGAGTCGGAGAAACAAGGACTTCAGGAGGTAGTTGGTTCCAGAGGGTGGGCGCCGCAACAGAGAAAGCCCTCCCCCTAGGGCCCGCCAGGCGACATTGTTTCGTTGACGGGACCTGGAGGAGGCCGACCCTGTGCGCTCTCACCGGTCGTATTATAAACGTCTTATGCCAGTTCCTTGTGAAAACGTACCGTACTTCCCACTTCAGACAGGCAGGCAGGCAGGCAGGCAGGCAGGCAGGCAGGCAGACAGACGGACGGACGGACGGACGGACGGACGGACGGACGGACGGGCGGGCGGGCGGGTGGGTGGGTGGGTGGGTGGGTGGGTGGGTAGGTAGGTAGGTTTCCATCCGTTGCTTCTTGTCCTGCCTTCAGGGGCTTTGCAGAATAGGTGGACCCCCTCTCTTCTTTGGGGCAGCCCCTGAGATACTGGAAG